>JAWZYU010000016.1:63246132-64456132 GCA_038380435.1 Ryuthela nishihirai | reverse complement strand
TGAAAGGTACTAACGGCCTGCACCACGAGAAGGCGGGGTCGGACATTAGGTGCTAGACCTGGCCGGTTCTGTGCATCATCACTAGGGATTGGTGCACAGCTCTCCTTCCAGTTTACGCGTAGCTACCATTTACAGGTCGAAATAGCATTACCTTACCTATTCCACTGTCAGATAAAAACCTAAGTCCATGCACTTGATATACAAAGTAAATTTGATTAAAAAAAACTAAAAACTTACTTAAATAAATTACGAAATTGATCTTGGCTGTAGGTGGGAGTTTGAACACTCGCCAATAGAGAGCCCTTTTTTTAAAAAAGGTTTTTTTGTATCTTATCAGAAGCTAAACCTTGTTGTATTTACACACTTTTCTTTATTATTGTGTCTCATACTATTTGTGTTCCGATTTTAAAATTCATTGTGGGTAAGGTCTTTTTACCCTTTTTTTTTTATCTCGTTTGGTGCATGATAACCTACATTGCTACTGCGCCCTAAAAGCCAACTAACCAACATGTCTGTGGAGGATCTTACTCAACCCTGTATAACGGCATAAATGTAATACAAACCAAAAAGAATTTTAGCTATCTAAAGTTCATATTTTCAAAATTTAAACCTAATCACTGTTTCGAAGTTCCTTTACTTTTCCACTTGAGGTCAAATATCAAAGCTACGAGAAGTAGGTTTAGAGTTAGGCCTCAAATCTCTCAATTCTTATCCTGCTACTTTTGCTAAAAAAAGCAAATAATTACTGTATTTTTTTAAAAGGAAGTTGGAAGGCTTTCCATCACAAAAATGAGATAAGAAGCTTTTTGCGATAGGTATGATCAAGTGCTTCGTATTGAATGATTGGCATTACATTAGCAAGGTTTCATGCACAGGAGTAACATTATATATTGTAAAATGTCTCATATATATTGCAGTAGCAGAATTGCCAGGCGTTTCTCTGCCCTTAATAAAACGACTCAGAGTTGCAAACGTCCACTCATGTTCCGTACGTGTGCACAGACACTCGTTTATGTCCGGAGTGACATCACTTGCGGTGGAAACTTTCAACTCCCTGTAATTCTGCAGGTACTTCCCTAATTAGTTCTGAATTTGGGTTGGTGGGCCCAATTATGTCTTGCTGTGTAAGGTTTAGATATCGAAATCCTAAATGTGCGGTGTGGATTAAACCTGTAGAAAAAATCTGAAAATTCTGGGGGCACTGCTGTCGCCTACCTTATAATGGAACCTTATTATGAAAATTCCTACCAATTGGAATATATAATAACATTAGAAATCAATCGGTTCCTTCGGCATCTCTTGACTTGTAGCTGGTCATTCGACCCCTATTTCACCTTGAATGCGACATCGGATCTGAAATTTCCCCTTATTTCTGAGTTTTACTGCCCGAAATAGCCCTCTTCACCAATGCTTAGCTCTCCAGTAGCGGTATGTCGAATTTGACCTTTGACCTCGAAGGACCCATTGCATATAAAATTGGCATAATATCTGAGATCTGGAACTCAAAACACCCCCAGGAACCTACATATAGCTCTCTAACACCAGTAGATCAATATTTGAATACCTCGAGGGACACAACGCATCCAAAATTTCGAATTGTGTTCGAGATCTACAGCACGAAACACCACCAGACCCAATTTTCAAGTTCCTAGCACTCGTAGAAGAAGGTTTAAGTTGTACTTGACTTCAATTTAACCTTGAAGAACACACTGGCACTCAAATTTCGGATTTTCCTCAAGATCTACGACCCAGATTACCTCTGGGAGAAATTTTTAGAACAATACCATTTCTGCCTCCTAGAATTGACGTCATCTCCTGTCAGCAATCATTCAGTCAATCAATCACTCACAATATTTTGAGTGATTGACTGACTGACTGACAGGGGATAACGCTAATTCTAACTATAAAGCAGAAATGGTAGAGCTCCAAAATATTTAGCATATTTAAACATAATTTAGCTTTAATAAAAAATTTTAAAATAAAATTTTAAGCATATTTAGCTTTAATAAAATTTACTAAATTTACTACAAATTGTGTGAAGGGAAACAGTATAACGTTTTAATGACTGCAGAGCCGAAAAGGAACACACGTTGAACTTCAGTTGCTTCAAAAATCACTTTTTGAGTTTCAAAAAATGATTTATGTGCTAAAAATATGCAAATATACAACAGTACGAAATTTGACTTCTAACGTGTCCCTATAGTCAAACAGAGGTTACCGAGAAGTCAAACCTTGGTCTAGAAGTGATATAAACGCAGTATGGTGCCGAGGAGTGATTCGGCACATAAATCTCAGAAACCTTACGAAATTTTAGATCTGAGGAGAGGGATCTTTCCAATGGTGCTAAGAGAGCTAAAACGTTTGGATCTGAGAGGGAGGGGGAGGCCTTTCGCGGCCAAAGGCAAAGTTTCAATCTACTGGTACTAGGGAGCTAAATAATGATGCCTGAGAGCATTTTATGTCTTAAATCTCAGAAATGTTTCGAAATTGTGAATCCGATGTGTCGAAAGTAAAATCGAGGTCAAAGGTCAGATTTCGATGATCTGGTACTAGAAAGCTAAATAATTGGTGCCTAGAAGTATTTTGGGTCGTAGATCACAAAACTGTTAAAAAATATCTGATCTGGTGTCGTGTTCAAGGTTAGATATGGTTCGGAGTGACAGTCTAGAAATGAAGAGGAGCCGAGAGCAGCGATTGATTTCTAATAGTAGATATACACTGAGTTGACAGTTTATTAGGTACAACCCTCCTCGTGACATAAATGGATCATTACAACACTTAATACGTTACATGACAGCGGTGGGCAGTATAAATCAGTCAGACCAGCTCTTCGAGCATCATTTAGAGTTGGATTGAGTGTCAGAATGGGCAAAACGAGAGACCCATCTGCTAATTAAAGTTGTCCGT
The DNA here is from genome assembly GCA_038380435.1 of Ryuthela nishihirai. Lineage (NCBI taxonomy): Eukaryota > Metazoa > Arthropoda > Arachnida > Araneae > Heptathelidae > Ryuthela > Ryuthela nishihirai. The sequence continues at coordinate 64,453,225 of JAWZYU010000016.1, read as the reverse complement.
TTAATGGTTTTCCCCCAAAGATGTTGTGATGAAATTGTTATTTAAACTGTTGTGTCACAAAAGAATCCCTCTGAAATAGGGGTTCTCAACGTGGAGCATGTGGTAAAAATTTTGGGGGTACGTCGTGAGAGCTCAAAAGTCACTAGATTTAGTAACAAGGTCGCTAAGCTGGCAACACTGCTACTGATTAATTTCTGAGAACTGAGTGACAAAGCGCGGCACTGTAGTTCATGTCTGTACACGTTTGTCAATCCTCCCTTCCGTACCTAAGAGCCGAACCTACCCGAACAGTTGATCGCGCAGTCAAAAACATCCATTCTGAATGAGTGAATGTGCCTTCTTACTGTTCTGTGTATTTGTTGTGATTTATTTCACCTGCTGTGCTTAAAATTATTTTTAGTCTTCAGTTTACTGTGAAGTTAAATGAACGTGTTTCTAAAGTGAGTAAAGAGGTGGATTCAGCAGTAACTAAAAGAACATTAAATGTTAAACAATCAAGTGATAAAATTAAAAAAAACGTAAAGATCATGAATCATATTTACGATTTGGCTTTATATGGACTGGAAATTTAGTAGAACCAAATCCACAGTGCGTTGTTTGCTCTGATGTCCGGTCATAAAATTCTATGTAACCGTCACTCTTACGGCGACACTTTGAAACAAAACATGAGCATTTAAAAAAATAAGCCCATAATCTATTTTGAATGTCTTTTGGAAGACTTGAGTAGTAGAAAAACCGTAATTAAGCATTTTTCTGGTGTAGAAGAAAATGAAAGTGCACTTGAAGTGTCTTACAAAGTACGTCTTCAAATTGCCAAAGCCGGAAAGGCTCACATAATAGGCGAGTCACTCATTCTTCCAATAGAGGGAAGAAATAGCTTCTTGTATGTTTGGTCAAAGAGAGACAAATTTTGTCAGAACCATTTCTTTGTCAAACGACAGTTTCCAGGAGAATTAAAGATATGGCCGGTAATGTTAAAGACAACTCATTCAAGCTATTCAATGTAGCCCGTGGTTTGCCATACAATTGGATGAGTCGACAGACGTAGCTGGGCTAGCTCAATTACTTGCTTTTGTGCGTGGAAATTTCCAGGATGCAATGTTTGAAGATTTTAATTTTGTCTCTCAAAACTTCTACTACGGGTGAGGATATTTTGAATATAATTGATTCTTTTTTTTTCGAAAACAACCTTGAATGGAAAAATTGTATTTCTGTATGTACTGACGGAGCAAAAGCAATGAGTGGTTATATCACAGGACTAGCAGGTCGTATAAAACAAGTTGCACCAGAATATACGTTCACTCATTGTGTCTTTACTGTGAAGCGCTGATAGCTAAATATCTCCCTGATGATTTGAAAAGAGTTCTGGATGAAAGTGTACAAATGGTTAATATTATCAAAACTCGACTTTTTTCAATTATGTGTGAAGAAATGGGTAGCCTGCATAAGAAATTTCGCTTCACATAGAAGTACGTTGGCTGTCACGAGGAAATGTTCTTTGCCGTTTATTTGAACTCCACAATAAAGTATGTCTTTTTTTTCATGCACCACGAGTTTCGACTTTCTTTGAAATTGCAAGACTTAGAATGGCTTCTACGGTTAGCATATTTGGTTGATATTTTTTTAAAAATTAATATTTTGAACTTATCATTGCAAGAAGACAACGTTGATGTGTTCTACGTTAAGAAAAAAACAGAAACCATTATAAAAAAATATTTCTCTCTGGGAAAACGGAATTAAAAAGAACAGTTGTGACCCATTTCAGCGACTAGATTCATTTCTTAAAGAAAATGAGCAAACGATTGCAGACTTTGAAAACATCAGACAACAAATAATCGTTCACTTAAGCACTCTTAAAACTCTTATAAGGCATATTTTCCACCCCCTGATGAAACGCAAGAATGGATTCGAGACCCCCTTCACATTTGATTTGAAAAAATGTAAGCTTCCATTGTCCAATAAAGAAGAGTTGATTGAGATATCTTGTGACAATAGTTTAAAAAGCATTCATTACTAAAAGCCATTAATTAGTTTTTGGATCGGAGTGGAGAACGAATATCCGACTTTGTAAAGAATTGCAGTCAAATATTTGTTACCTTTCACAACAACGTATTAATGTGAAACTGATTTTTCATCTTTAACTGCATTAAAAAATAAACCGTACTTCTATATGAATATATATGCGCTTGACTACTGATCAAAGAGACCTGGGTTCGAGCCCCGGTAAGGCATGGATATTTGTGTTGTTTTTCTGCTGAGGATCAGCCATCCTCACAGACCTTCTACTGTGGCGTATAAACAGACAGGCTCTTTTCCGACCTCTGTTGCAAGCAGCTGCTTGAGGGGATCTTTATTTTTAATTTAATTATATTTATTTTTACAGAAAAATTGCAAGAATTTTTTAAAATTTAATCACCACTTTGTAGATACAAATTGTCTTTATCGTATTTCACGATAATAATATCTAAAAACGAAAATATGCTTTCAGATATAAATTACATTATCATTAAAATATTCTTACCTATTAAGCAGTAGAGTAGTTTAATGTTCTGGCCCACTAATTGCCTTTATTTTTGAAAGATGAGCAGACTGTTACATTTATTATTGAAAATCTGCCAACAGTGAAAAATATTACAAAAAATATATCACCAGTCCTTAATTGTCAACATAAATAAGTAAGAAAATTAAGGTCATTTATAGTGACTAGGAAATTACAAACTACTGAATGCTCTGATCTTAGTTGCTGCACTATAAAATGCAGTGAAATTAGCAAACGAAAATGTTCCAATATTCTCTGCGGATCTATTACGCAATGCAATCCTTGTCGAAGTAATCTAAATTCGAAGCTTTCTCAAAGGTATAATCGAGCGAAAAGTGTTCAATCCAATTGCCACTGGAACTATGTTCCGATTTTGATGGTAAGAAATGTCCTAAGCCAGGGGTGTTCAACCTTTTGGAAGTCGCGGGCCAATTTGAAAATTTTGGTATATGTCGCCCTATTATACACCACTTTCCATAAATTAAGGAAAAATGAGAAAAATCGCGATAATTCGCTAAACAATTGTGCGATCCTCACCAAACTTCTTCATGTAACCAGTAATGTCGAGTGAGCATATCGTATGCAAATTAATCTACGTTGCGTCAATTTTCGTAATCTGATAGCTGAATAAAAACGGGTGTTCTGGAGTGGATCGTTATTTTGTCTTGTAAATGTGAGTAAAGAAATCCGAATAGCCATTTTGCAGGAATGACCTCCAGACATCATTTTGCCAAATCAACTGCGGTGGAGAGCTATTGACCGGCTCGAAGCAGGCCAAAGTCAGTCAGACGGGGCACGATATGCTCGAATGTGAGTCCTTCTGTGGTACATAGAATGTGGAATCAATTTCTTAGCACGGATTCCTCATCTCAGAGATTTAGTTCTGGAAGGGCTAAAGTTACGACCGCTGTACAAGACCGATATCTGCCATTAACAGCACTAAGGAGCAGGACGATCCTCTCTTGCAGCAGCCACTGGGAGGATTGTATCAGCTTCTACTGTGCGTAGAAGCTTCATGAGGGAGGTCTGCACGCTAGAAGGTCAGTAATTTGTATACCCCTCACATCACATCACAGGAGAGAGCGGGTGAATTGGGCACGCACGCATACTAACTGGACAATGAAGGTCAGTATTCTTCATAGATGAGTTCAGATAGTGCTTGCAGAGGGATTCACGACATTGTTTGACATGGAGAGAACGAGGTACCCGCTATCATCCCAATAACATCGGTCAAAGAGATAGTTACGGCGGAGGTAGCGTGTGTGTTTGGGGTGGCATTTCCTTAGGTGGACGCACAGCCTCTATGTGTTGACGAGTGGGAACCTCAATTCTCAAAGGTATAGAGATGCATCCTGAACACTTATGTACGTCCTTATGCTGGTGCAATGGGTGAAACATTCATGTTACAAGACGATAGCACTCGAACACACAGAACTCGACTAGTGGAACAATAACTTCAAGAGGAGACCATTATGCGCATGAAGTGACCAGCTTAATCTCCCGATCTAAATCGTGACCACAGAGAGAGAAGGCCAAATGACTCCTTTGTCGGAAGAGCTGTGTCGTCGCGAACATTGTTTTTCCTGTCACCACTTTTGAAAAGCTTTAGTTTCGACCGAATCACGCTGGTTGAGTTGATTAGTTTGTTTGAATGTGTTTTTGCGTTTACAGCTATGCCTAATTCTTGTCTTGTGCCAAAGTGCAAAGGCAACTATCGGAATGGGCCTAAAGTCACGTATTTCAGTTCCCTACTCATTTTTTTTTTTTTAAAGATATTTCTCAAAAAGAGCTTGGATCAAAGCGATCAAGAGAGAAAATTTCACACGGACAATTCATAGTGAGGTATACAACGTAAGTTCTCACTTTTATTTTCTCTAACTATATTCTATTTATCCAAAGGGTTATCAGTATTTAAACTGAATTTTTACAAGGAAATCGTTACGCTAAGCTAATATGGTCAGCTAATCAAAATTAAATTTTTGTACTTTCATTATCTAACTTGTTTCATTTTACTAAAATAAAAATTTTGTTAAACGAAATTATTATTAAATTATTATTTATACTATAAAATAATATCGATTGGATCCTTCCACAAAATGGTGATTCCTTGCAATTCTTTATAATTTTTTAAGATTCAAAATTTCATCAATTTGTAATTTATTACAAATTGTTGAATTTGAAAATAAATGGTTTGAAAAATGCTGGTTTGTTTGCTGAGTATACTACGACAAAACCTGTTGCAAAACGCACTAAGTCAAAACTCTCTGATTAAATTTTTTTATTAACTTCAAATTAAATAATTCTGACAGTAGTTATAGAATGAAATTTCACATGTTTCACAATTCACAACCGAAAGAAAAAATTGACAATTCATTCTGCCAGCAATCCCAGAATATACCAATTTAAATAAGTAATGTATTGTTTAGGTATTAAGGCCACTTGATGTTTAATAAAATAAACATTAAATCTCTTACTATGATAAAATATTAATGTTATTTGCAAAATAAAATATTATATATTAAAAATTGTAATAACCAATCTGAATTATTGAATTTGCATGCATTTCAGTATCATTATATTTAGCAAATACTTATAGGAATAAAATAATCGGTAATTTTTTCGGTTAGTAACCTTGGCTAGCTTAGAAGAAATGCAGTTTACGGTGTTTTTAACGTATAAGTTATTGGTGCCAAATTTGACTAAAGTTTATGAATTCAAATTAATTAAAGAGCTGACCATTAATTTGCCAGTCAGCATAGAAAAGTGTGTGTAGTTATATATTAAGGAAAGTAAAAATTTAAACTATTTGGAATAACCAGAAAATGCATTCACATGAGATCATGTCATAAAAACAAATTGTGAAAAATCGGCAGTTAATAAATTTCTTGTCATATGCAACATTTGTTTCTACTTATATACTTTGTTTTAAGTTTTCTTTAAATGAGTAATGTATTACTATACATAATCTATTATTTTTGTTACTAAGACGATGATATTTCAAAAATATAGATTACAATAGTAAATATTTATTTTCACAATTAATTATAATTTTCCAACATACTAAAATAAAAAAAATCCTGTAGGTATATGACCTTCATTTTAAAGCCAGTGAAATCCAGCATGAGACAAGCATGTGTGATGAAGCCACAGGGAGAATAATAACAGCAAAGTTAGAAAAGCCTACACTCATCAAAGGTGCAGTTCCTTCAAAAATACCGAACTGCCCAAAATACATTTTCTCATCTATATTTCATCGTGAAAGTCCAGATCATAGAAGAAGAAGAAGAAATGAACAAAATTCTCTTCAGCAAGCTATAGATGATAGCTTAAAAGAAAAGGCCAAGTATGAAGGTAAAATTAACTTTTCTAACTTAATAGAATTTAGGAAACGTATTCTACTCTTCTCAATATTTCTCACTTTTGGACTCTGATTTTAAAATATGATGCTGTTTATTTCGTTAATTTACAAATTGATCCTGCACCTAAAATATCATGTTCTGTGGTTATTAATGCTGAACTTCAAGTATTGACATTTATTGATAATGAAATATTGGTAAAATGGCAGCAAAAGTGAGCAACACGAATAGTTTTACTGATATTTTGTGTAAAATAGGAACACTGTATCGTAAAGATTTAAAATGTAAAGATTCAAGCAGAATTAATACTTATTTGCTGTTAGTACATAATACATTAAATTTTGTTTTGGAATGTATTAAGACTGATGGAACAGATGCACTACGGTTTGTTAAACGGCAGATTTTTTGATAACTTGCAAGAAACCGTGTCTTATATATTCCAACAGGTTAATAATTTTTTTCTTCCTTATTGTATTCTGTTGCACCTGTTGCATATAGGTTTTTAAGACAATCAGGTAAAATAGTGTTACCTCACCCATCAACTATTCGGCAGATTTGTACATCCCGTAATACTTGTCCACATGCAGAACAATTTGATATTTTTTCGCATACATACAGCAGAAGTATAAATTGAAAATACCTACACACAAAAATGTTATCTTAATGATGGATGAGATACACATAAAGCCACATTTTGATTATAAAGGTGGTAACGTTGCTAAATGTGCCTTTGATGGTGAAAATGCTGCAACTAATGCTTATGTATTTAGGTTAACTGATATTATGTCTCCTTTTAAAAATGTACACATACTTCTTGTAAGAAAAATATCATCTGAAGTTCTTCATGCATGTTAAAAAAATTGTAATTGATTTGGAAGTTATAGGATTCAGAATCATATGTGTTGTCAGTAACAATAATTCTATTAATAGAAAAGCGATATCTTTTTTCACTATACCACCTTCATTGAATATTGTGTATCCCCATCCTGTAGACAAAGTTAGACCATTGTTTTTCTTAATTGAAGCTGTGCACTTGTTGAAATGTATAAGATATAATTGGATTAATCAAAAAAATCGTGGTCAGTGCATGTTTTATCGAAAATTTGGATCAGAAGGTTTCGTTCAAAGGCATGACTTTTCTACAGCAGCATTTTCAACTCTTAGAAAGCTTCATATAATTAAAAGCAATAGTTTAATTAAATATAGTTATAATTTGTCTTTGAAAACCTTGTCACCTTCTAACTTAGAGAAACAAAATGTTAAGCTGGTTCTTCAAATTTTTAATAAATTTATGGCAGAAGAACTTTTAGAATTGGGTGAAAAACATAAATTGCCTCAATTTTGAGGTACCGCAGAATACATTAAGACTGTTAACACATGGTGGAATATAGCAAACGTTAAATCTCCTTCTAAAGGAACTCGACTCAACGTCATATATAAAATGCCTCTCACAGCATCACCTTTAGATGAAAGGAATTTATTTTTAAATAAATTACTGGATTGGCTGTATTCATGGCAAAGTATGGGTTGTGATATAGGTAATTAGTGTTACCAACTATAAAAGTATGGGAAACATCCGCGTTTCTAGTTTTTCTGCCAAAACAGAGATGGATATTTTCGCAATATTTATTTAATTTTTATAGCATTATGGAAATTGAAACATTTAACTTTCACTACTTATTAAAATTTTTTCAAAAGCAAAAACACAACTGTTGTAACAAAGAGTTTACTATCAAAAATGTACAATTGAATGTATAAATGTTTGTTCAGTTTTCAATTTGAGGGGATACTTAAGAAGTTTGTGACAGCGGCGTACTGCTACATGTTCCAGCTTTTATAACTCTTTAAATATTAAGTAAATATTGTTGAAAACTGAAAACTGAATTAAATATCCTTTTTTTTTCCTATTGACGTTGAAGAATTTCTGTGAAAGAGCTTATTTTCAAAGTTCAGCAGCTTTGAATGTTGCTGGAAGTGTCTGGGTTCTCTTTTTATTGTGGTGCATAATTTTAAGGATTTACAGTGTTCCTTTTATTTGTGTAATTAAAAGCTTAGCTATTATCAATTATGTTATAATTTTACAAGGTGCATTTTTGCTGAACTTCCTATTGGTTATTATGTTGTATTAGACATTTTTTCCTAAAAGGTTGTTAGCACTCAACAAAACAGAAATTTGTTTTCATCACAAAATATGATTAAATTATCATTAGAATATAAATGGAGCAAAATCAAATCTTTAATATATATGTTGAATGAACAATAATGGCCCGTGAATTGTGGCTGAATACTCTAGTAAGCTTACAGTATCATTTGAAAAAAAAAAGCTTTAATCAACTCTAAAAGATGATCATAATATATACAAAGCACAATTGCTTACAAGTCAAATCTAGAGGATTGAATACTAAGTATTCTATATGAATGCATAATTCAACATCATACTGGATTTAAGAGTTGTTGGGTTGGGTTGTTTTACCTCTGAGCGGCACTTTTTTGCACACCATGGGCTAAATGTCCAGGTCACATGGACCCCGAAGGCTCAGAGAAGGGTGGGGGAGGGGACCCACTGGAACAGCTGTTGGGAGACAGATGGTAGCCTCCCGTCAAGGCCATCCAGCGTGTTCTTTAACGTGCACAGGGTATGGCTCTCCCGTACACGGGGCCACGGCTTAACGTCCCATCCGACGGACGGCGGCCTTTCCAAGCCCATCGGTGTCCCCTACTGACCGTGGGCAGGGTAGGGAATTTTGCGGAGATAAATCTCAACGCTGACCCAGCTGGGACTCGAACCTGGGAACTACTGATTAAGCGCCTGGCACGCTACCGACTGAGCCACCCCCACCCCACTGGATTTAAGGAATTTTGCATTAGCTTTTAGGAAATTCCATGTTGTTGATGACATGAATTTTTTTTTTTTTGTGATGTTGGTTGTTAATAGCAAATATGAGAACTTTGCTCTAACCTCTGCTTCCATCACTCACAAAATAGGATTAAGGTGGAATATAATACTAGTTACATCTTTAATTTTTTTTGTATCAAATACACTATATTTAAGAAAAATTCGTCTGTAAATTAGGTGCTGCGATAAAAAGTGATTTTCTGAATTTTCAAAAATTTGTCACGGAGATGACTATTGAAATATATTCTGAATGAATACATTATTGAATAATTACAAAGGATACTGGATTAATCAGGAATTCAACATTAATTTGTAGAAATTGTATGTAGCGGAATTTAGGATTTTTATTTATTTTTTTTTTTTGCGAAGGGGACAGCATATATTAACCCAACAGAATTGAAACCTGCCAAATTTGATCTCTGTAGTGATATAACAATAAAATTCAAAATCTGATATCAGTTTAGTAAAAACTGATGTTAGTTTAGTAAAAAGCATCTGAATGTCAGTTGAGTAAAGTGTAATCTTTAACTCATTTATGTAAATGACGTGACACACAGTGAGAATTTTTTAGTTAATACTTTAGATACTGTAGTGAATTAACGTTATCATTTATAAAGCAATTTTCAATCAGTTGAATGAAGAAGAATGATTACTACACGTTCTGAATGAATGAATTATCATGATTTAAAATTGGGAAATTAACAAAAACCTTTTAAATAGCTGCTTTTTACAGGAATTCAGTAGTAAAGTATCATATGACCTATCTTGTAGACATGGGACTCATGAATCAGTTAATAAGTTATTAATTGTTGGTTAAATCATTCAACACATCAATAAATGTTTTGTGCTGCTGACCTCTGCTTTCATCAATGCCATCACTGAATAAGATTGAACTGTAATTAGAATACGAGTTTATGCAACATTTATATATCTGTAGTGAATTAACGTGATCATACTGGATTTAAGAGTTGTTGGGTTGTTTTACCTCTGAGCGGCACTTTTTTGTTGTGCCGCTCAGAGAAGAATGATTACTACACGTGTTTCATTTTTTATATATGTAGTTTCTTCAATGGATATAAAAAAATTCGGCACTGAATGAAAATAATTTAATGTAATTTAAAAAACGCCCATTTTGTTGTTGGGTTGTTTTACCTCTGAGCGGCACAACCCAACAACTCTTAAATCCTATATGATAACGTTAATTCACTACAGATATTCACTACAGTATCTAAAGTATTAAAAAAGCTGTAAATTAATGATTTAAGTACTTTTTAAATTTGTATATTATTATTATATCTTTAAACATAAATTTTAGTCAAAAACTATAAAATACATCTTATGTTGGTCAGTATAAATCTAAGCTTTTTACAACGTTCAGAATACACGTATATTCTTGTTAATAATCTATTAATTTTTATACTTATATTATCCGTTATATTTTATAAAGGCATTTAAAAGATAAAATTCTCACGTAACAATTAAAATTGCGACATTATTATTTCTGTAATTCATTCTGTACATAGGATTATTTAGTGATTGAAGTTAGTGATACTCTGAAATTTAAATTTTAATCAGAAAAGACATTTCTGAAGGGTTTTTTCATATCAATAAGTGCCGGATGACAACAAGTAATTCCGATTTTAAAATGTGTATATATATATATGTATGTGTGAAGCATTAGTAAGATTGTTTTGGGAACCTATGCATTTAATCTTATTACCTTCAAATTCTTATTTGTGTAAAATAAGTGTGTGGGAATAAATCAGACATTTTTATTACCCTTGTGTCTGTTTCATTTTTTATATATGTAGTTTCTTCAATGGATATAAAAAAATTCGGCACTGAATGAAAATAATTTAATGTAATTTAAAAAACGCCCATTTTTTTCAAAACGTAAGAAAAAAATTAGACTAAAAAAAAATAGGAATCATCGCAGTGCTTCTGAAAGTAATTCCATGGCACGATTAGCACAAAATCGTAGTCACGGCAAGCACCACTCTGAGTGACGTCATAAATCAGTCCCTTGTCCTTCTCTCTCGGTGGTCACTCCTAAATCTGATTGAGCATGTGTGGGATGCTCTAGGGAGACGTATTGCTGCCCTCACCCCCCTGGCACCTGAAACAAAGGAGGAGCTTATTATTGCTTAAAGGAACAATGGTCGTTATTCCATACTGAGCTGATTCACAATATCACAAACAGCATGTAACATCGCTGTCGTGCCTGCATTGCTGTAAGGAGTGACCACACTCCTTATTAGAAACTTTGCCCATTGCATTCTGACACCTCATTTTTGGAGAAGTTCCTGTAAGTGTTATTTTTTGACGAAAAATGTTTCTAGTGTAAAATATTTTATGCCATTCTGAAACTACCATTGTAATTCATGTTTTCATCAAATTTCATTAAAATCATTCATATAGTTTTTTGTTATCATAATGTTTCTGAGTTTACTTTAATTTATGAAAACCAGTATATATATATATACTTTTAAATATTTTTTGTAAGCTTCGTCTTGTTCGCGGGCCGCAATTAAGGGTATGGCGAAACACAAGTGGTCACAAGTGGCCCCTCTCCTAAGCAATAGTTCACGATAGTTATGCATGAGATGTGCATTCAGATGCCTTGTAGGAAGTCCATGCTCAATGGTTTAGGAATTTATCATTCTAACCTGGAATAAAATGGTACAAAACTAAATTTTTTTCACCCTGACGCAACTGAAATATATCCACAATTTTGCACCCTGATAAAACGTTTTACGTTGGAAACATATTAAATCTCCTAGAAATACATTTAAGCAGATTAGTTGCGGGCCAAATACTTTTGATTTCTCTGTTGTCTGTAACCGATATTAACATAAAAAACGTTTGCCTCAAGTGAAGGATAACGCATCAACTTAGAGATATGATTCTGATGTATAATTGTGGATAGTAATTTTAAAAAGCAAAACAAGCATTTCTCTTACTAATATTTTTCCAAAAATAAAATATATAAGCAAGTTTTTTTACCGTTATTAAAACAGTGAGAAAAATATATAACATTTTTTTTATGAAACATTAAGCCTTTCACTGAGATTAATGGCACATTAAGCACAAATTTGAGACAATTCCTTTTTACGTTTAGAGCCGAAGTATTATACTGTACAAGTTGATCTAATACTAAGCACCAATAACAATTTGCACCAATCAAGTTAATGAAATCACTATTGTAGCATTTTAGTGACTCATTCTGTCACATTTTCATACATCAAAGAGCCAAAACATTATGACGAGCGCTTTTTTATGCAAATCGAAGCAACTGCAGGTAAACGACGGCGCGTGTGAAAGTCATGAAATGGTATAAATAATACCTGATACTGAGCTCTGTTAATCAGTGTTATTTTTGTTCTTCAAGATGGGAAAGGTAGCGGACTTAAGTGAGTTTAAAAATCCCAAATTCTAATGGTCAGATGACTAGGTCAGAGCATTTCCGAGACGGCAAGGCTTGTTGGGTGCTCACGTTCAGCCGTGGTTAGTACCTTCAAAAAGTGGTCCGGGATGGAAAAACCACGAACCACCTGCAAGGTGTGGTGGGGCCGACCACGGCTCTTCGATGCTAGAGGTGAGCGAAGGCTCTCCCGTACGGTACGAGTCAACAGAAGGGATATTGTGGCGCAACTCGCCCGTAATTTGAATGCTGGTGACGGGAATGATTGTCACAACACAATGTATATTAAATCCTGCTGAAAACAGGGCTGCATAGCAGCAGGCCGTTCCGAGTGCCAATGCTAAGCTCGGCTACAATGGGCATGCGGTCATCAAAACTGGACCTTGAATGACTGAAAGAAGGTCGTCTGGTCCAATGAATCTCGTTTCATGTTGCACCCTGTGGACTGCCGGGTACGAATGAGTCGTTTACCTGAGGAAGTGTTGGCACCAGGATACACAGTGGGACAAAAACAAGCTGGTGGAGGAAATATAATGCTTTTAGCAATGTTCTGCTGGGAAACCCTGGGTCCAGTCATTCACGTGCAGGAAACTATGACGTATGCGACCTACCTAAACATCATTGCAGACCAGATACAACCTTTCATGACAATGGTATACCCCTCTTTTCTTTCAGCAGGATAATGTACCATGCCAAACTGCTTGGATTTTTGGAGAATGGTTCGCGGAAGATGAGGTAGACTTTCAGGTATTGTCCTGGACTCAAAATTCCCCAGACATCAATCCAATCGAGCATCTGTAGCTTGTGTTGGAACAGCATATGCGATCTGTGGTGGCTCAACCACCTAATTTACAAGAGTGAAAGGCTCTGCTGGTAATGTGTTGGTACCAGATACCACAAGACACCTTTAGAAATCTTTGTAGCGTCCATGCCTCGACAGGTAAGAGCTGTTTTGAGGGCACGTGGAGGACCAACATCATATTAGTCAGGTGGTCATAATGTTTTGGCTCTTCGGTGTATGTATACTCAAAGGTGATATTTTTGCGAATTAACTCTTCATGTATTTACACCAAAAGTGCAAAATGCTTGCAACAACAAGTGTTATCGTTAGCAGGAAGTATAAAGTGAAAATGTCTTTTTTTTTTCAGTACTCGCTGACTAAATCTTTTTTTTTCGAATGCTGGAAAAAAATGATAAAGAGTTTCAACAGTTGTTTTTAGTCTCTGAGATGTATTTTACTACTTTGTGGGTTCTTTTAATCACAGTTTTAGGAACTTAGGAATCTCGGTCCACTGGTGTAAAGGATAAAGAAGACTCTTCAGAAGGTGTCTTTTTTGGAAGTGTTCCAAACTGAGAAATGTTGTGATATTTTGTGAGTGATTTAAAATTCTACATCGAAATTATATATTCAACAAATCATTTTGAACCAAATACATGAGAGTCTGATGAATTGAAGACTGCAGACGTATTAAAAACATGTTACCAGACTGCCATATACTCGAACATCGGCATTATGTCAATCACTCCACCTCTGCGTTAGGAAACGGAAGTTTAGCCTATAAGATATTCCAAATTGAATGTACATAATTAATAGAAAAATGGATATTTCACTATGAATAGAAATGTGAGATTTATAAATAATACATGGAAGGATATTGTAATCAAACAGGATTCTCAAGATTTCTATAAGTATTACCAGATGCGAAATTAGACAAAACACTTCTACCGTTGCATACTTTCCGGCTGTATATTAATTTACGTTGCACATTAGAATACCAGTGGTGTTGCTACAGTTACATGAGAACAAACACTTAGAGCGTCGACAACTCGTAAAAATCGCGATGATTATGATATGAAAACTTTCTTAACTTCACTAATTCAACAATCATTACAGGAATGTCATTTGATATATTATTATTATTAATTGAAATAGATGCCGACTACAGAATCGCGTACGATAAAGTATGCAGCTTGGAAAAGCAACCGTAAGAAAATGGAATGGATCAAACTTTGCTGATGAGAAGGTTAAATTGCAAAAAAACGTAATGAATAAACATTTCATTCTTCTGTGAATTATGCTACTTCCAACACAATGTTTGAATCGCAAATGCTAACCAAAATGATGCAGCATTTCGAAAACGATAGAAAATTAACAGAAGACATTTAATTCGTCATGTCGTGTAGAATCACAGTTATACCTAAAGGTAAATTTGCAATCATGAGGTTATTGTTGATCCTGTGGTATATAAATATGTTCGCTTATAAAAGTTGTCATATATATGCTGTTAGTATTGATAACCCATTCATTTCTCTCCGTTATATAAATTCAGTGTTCTGCACATCTGAAACTACTTGGCAACAGTTGAGGCTGGAAGTGCAAATTTATCTCCTATTTATATATTGAACTTTAATGTAAGTTCCCAATAACATGTTTCAAGATTTTCTGCCCTTGATCAGGAATACATGAAGAATGTTGTTCTAATGGAAAAACGAAATCCGTAAGTGTGAATAGACTAAACTTTCTTTTTTTAATTCAAGTCTTTGTCTCCAAGTCGCGTTTCTTATTTTGTGCCCTTGAATATTGTTGTCTTCGGATGTGCTGAACACGGAGCTGATAGAAGACGCCAGCATCCTTCCTTGCCAGACGAACCTGATCTTGATCTATCTCCAACCGCAACGGGTAGCCACTGGACGAGATGCAAACCTTTATTCAGTAGCTGTGCTTGTACTTTGCGCTATCAAAGTGTATTAGTACGATGGTCAAATCCAAAGAGTACAACAATTACCGTCGAACTACGCCTAGAGATGGCAAACTGGGGAAAGGTTATACTTGTGATGCTAATGTTACCACTGATTTGCCAGCTGAAATGAATAACTCGCCAGAGATTTTCAAGCGCATGTGGCAAATAATAATTTAGAAATAAGTTTATAGAAATGAATACGAACTTAAAAAAAGAATTAGTAACTAAAATGATGGAGTACAGAAAGAGTACAATATACTGCTCCAAAAAATTGGATGAATTATTCAACGTTATTTCTGAGATAACTAAGGAAATAAAGATGCAAAAAAAACGAGAAGTTAACTGAAATAAATGCATGTCTAACAACCAAGGTTAATGACTTGGAATGAAAGATAAATTAATTAGAACAAGTTTGCAGGAATTGGAGGACTTGGAAATTGTGCGAGTGTCAAAAGCAGTAAACGAAAATATTCAGGAAATAGTGACAAATATTGCAAAGGTACTACAAGTTGATGACAAATGCATTAACATTCAGGCGTCCATAGAGTCCCTGCAATTAACAAAGAGAGAAGAAAGCCGATAATTGTGCAACTATGTTCGAGAAAAATGAAAGATATTTGGATGCAATGTTGAAAAGGGATAAAAACAAAACATTAGACACAAATTTTTATTTTTTTTTTTATAACATTAGTCAAATAGGATGTTTTAAACAATTTTTAGGGTGCTGATTTTAATATAAAATCATATATTAAAATCATATTAAAATCAATATAACTGTGAAAAATCTGCATCATGCACAATTTTTTTTTCAATTACGGATTGATGTATTTCAAATTTCACTGAATAGGCATATCTAGTAAATAAAAATAAATGTGACTATTTCATTAATTTGCAGATTAAAACTCATTAGTTTATTAATTGTATGATTACAGTGAAAAATTCAAAAATCTAGTTATAGACCACTGAATATAAAGTAACAAATGAAATAATATTGGAACGCAAAACACGAAAACATGGATAATGACTTTTTATGCTTACAAGAAGTTCATTTTTGTCTTGTATATGCTGAGGTATCTTTCGTCTTCAAGAACCAGCAGCAGTCACCCATCATTGCTGGGTCCCACCTGCATTGCCATCTCTCCACCATATTTCGGATATCCTGATGAAATCTTTCCCTTGCTCATCACTAACAGCTCCTAATTTCTTGGGGGGCCGGGGGGCTCAGTCGATAGCGTGCCAGGCTCGTAATCTGTAGTTCCCAGGTTCGAGTCCCAGCTGGGTCAACGTTGAGTTTTATCTCCGCACAACTCCTCGCCCTGCCCATGGTCAGTAGGGTACCCAGATGGGCTTGAAAAGGCCACCGTCCGTCGGATGGGACGTTACGTCGTGGCCCCATGTGCAGGAGAGCCATACCCTGTGCACGTTAAACAACAAGCTGGATGGCTTTGACGGGAGGCTACCATCAGTTTCCCACTAGCTGTTCCAGTGGGTTCCCGTCCCCAACCTTCTCTAAGCCTTCGGAGTCCATGTGACCTGGCCATTTAGCCCATGAAGTGCAAAAAAGTGCCGCTAGAGGTAAAACAATCCAAATTAAGTTCTTGGGAAACAAGTTGAGATGTGAATGTGAGAAATGTATATTCAAAGACATTCGGCAGCCAAGATTTTCATAGTTTTTGAGAAGACCTTGAATGAACTGATGGTAATTTTCCTCTTTGTGATTCCCCAGAAAACCATGGCTCACAGTCGTGAACGATTTCCATGCAGCACGCTCCTTCATATTCAGTTTTTCTTCAAAGACAGTATCATTCCGTTGCTTCCTGATCTGTGGACTAACAACGATTCCTTCTTTGAGTTTGGCATCACTTAGTTTTCGAAATTTTTCCTTTAATTTTAAAAACCCTTTACCAGTTTTGTCTATAGCCTTTACAAAGTTTTTCATAAGCCCTATTTTGACGTATATTGGTGGGAGCAGAACATCAGACGAGTCAACTAGAGGCTTATACCTCACATTACTCTTTCCAGGAATAACAACATCTTTTTTTGGCCAGTCTTTTGCTTTTGGTGTTCCTTTCTGATCCTAATGTCCCACAAACACAGAAAAATATCAAAATTTCGTGAAGCCTCCTTGAAGCCCGAGCAACAGAGATATGACTTTTAGGTCACCATATATTGTCCACTTAAACTGGTCATATTTTATAGCAGTGAGTATTGTTTCCATGCTCTCATAAGTTTCCTTCAATCCCACAGCGTGTGTCACTGGAATGGAAGTTTTTTCGCTTCCTTTATTCAAAAGGACATCTTTCAAGCTGAATTTTGACGAATCTATAAATAGACGCCATTCCTTAGGGTCGTGAGTTGCTCCAATTTCTTCCATTAGCCTTCAAATATCTATGCAGAAACACAAACCATCTTGCATCTCGAAATAAGCATATAAAGCCAAATTTCTCTTTCTTAACAGCGAAACTCAGGTACCCTTGGCCAGAAGATTCCACTCTTGAAGTCTTGAACCTAAAACCTCAGCTTCTTATTTGGAAAGTCCTAAGTCTCGAACCATTATAACTGTTATAGTTCATTTTTCTGAATCAGATGAGGCTCGTCTAACTTTTTAGGAGTTATGTAGGATCAGGATCTATATGTCGCTCAAAGTCTTCCTCTGATGAATGTTAATCCATATCCTTCCAGTTGGTTGGAGGTGTTGGTATAGGGAAATCTTCTCCATGAGGAACTGGCCGTATGGCTGAAACATATTAGGATATCGCATTTTGCTTTTGTTCTTTTTTGAAAAGCCCAACACTTTAGTTAAAGAAGAATAGCAATCATGCAAGTGACTAGTTGGCTCACGCGAAACCATTGGAACTGCAAAGGGCATAGATTTTATCTGATCTTTCAACCATTCACTCAGGCCAACAAAGCACGAAATGTAGTACAGTCGCTCAAAAAAGTATCCGAACGCTATGGTTGATTACAGAATTTTAAAAAATATATATGGGAACGATTTTTTTAGAAATTAGTGATCTGGCAACCTTCGTGTACAGTACACGAAGGTTGTTAGATCACTAATTTCTAAAAAATATCGTTGCGAGATATTTTTTCTGAATTCTGTAGTCAATCATAGCGTTCGGATACTTTTTTGAGCGACTGTACACATCTGGAGCTCATGTTTTGTCCTGATCTTCAACATGATATCCAAAATACAAATTATAGGCTTTCTTCACAATCTTTGTCAAAGAA
Organism: Ryuthela nishihirai; assembly: GCA_038380435.1. NCBI lineage: Eukaryota > Metazoa > Arthropoda > Arachnida > Araneae > Heptathelidae > Ryuthela > Ryuthela nishihirai. The sequence goes on along the minus strand of JAWZYU010000016.1, from coordinate 64,435,041 downwards.
CGATCCTGGAATTTTAAAATATAATTTCCCTACACTAACAAAACTTATCTGGCACATTAACACATTCAGGAGCTGCCTTTGTGCCATTTAAACGCCAAAATTCACTCTTCAAAGTGCAGCACTTATTCCTCCTGCAATGAAAACAACAAGAATGGCGGTCTCAGGTTAGGTTACTGTTACATGTTTTCTCTCACTTGGCAATCAGTGTTGCCAACCACAAAAAGTACAATATCTGTTATCCTCCTAGTTGCATTTAGGTGTTGGTATAGGAAGATCTTATTAGGAATCAAAATGACCAATAACATAAAAGGTGACGTGCTAGCCACTTTTTAAGGCGAGATCTGAATTCAGCAACAGAAAAATAGTAAAAGGCAGCTACAATTGTTCATGGTATAAAAACCTTGTAAGTCAGTGATATCAGGAAATGAGGTCTTTGCAGTATTTAAGGAGGAGAAAATATTTGTGAATGAACACTTGACCCAAAGGAACAAAAAGCTGCTTCATGATGCTAAAATACTTCAGAAGAACCAAAATTTTAAATTTGTGCGGGTGAAATATGCAAAAATCTTCATCAGAAAAGAAAATAAGTTAAAAGTTATTAGAAAACGGAATTATTAGGATTTAGAAAGAATAAAGAAATAAGTAGTTGCCAAATAATAATTAATAAATATTTTTTTTTATTCGAACTGTATAAAAGGGTGATTTACATGATATATTAGAGTGTATAGATTCTCAAAATCTGGATTTCGACAATGTTATTGAATACTTTCTAATAAAGCTAATGCTTAGATTCAAATTATTCTTGGGGAAAATGTATTTGATAACGTATACTATAAATGAGTTAAAAATAATTGCAGGAAATATCAGGAGTGTAAGGAAATATGTAAACGTTTTTTCGTTATATCTAAAGTTAACAGAATTTTCTCCAGAAACTTGGGTAAGTGAAAATGAGTCAGATTTATATAAAATATCTGGATATAATTTATATCATAATTGTGAATCAAAAGGTAGAGCTGGTGGTCATTGTTCATATTAAAAATGGTACTATAGTAAATGAACATTGTACTGAATTTTCAAATGCTGATATGGCTCAAAACCAATTAAAAAACCCAAATATAATATACACTTTATTGGCATTTTACAGGCCTCATATTAATTAAGTTATAAAAACAAATTTTTAGATGAATTGGGAAATAAATTACAAACACTAAATAAAAAAATTTATTGTTATGATGGGAGATTTGAATTTTGACATTCGATCTAGAGATAAATGAAATGCACGATATTTATTTTGGTTTAAATCTCCAAACTCTATTTGGTTTAAAACTTCAATCTCCTCTCTCTTAATCAAAATTTAAAAAGTGACAAAAATGTTAAAAAACGTAATATTGGACGATTGGTGGAATTAGCAAAGGAGAAGAATTGGAGTGATATCTTAAACAATGATGATGTAAATGTGCAATTTGAATCTTTTACAAGACAACTACAACAAATAATTAAAGATTTGAGTAAAGTTGAAAGTTTAAGGGATGATAAAAAGAGAATTAAACCTTGGATTACTCTACGGCTGATATAACCTATAGAAAGACGAAATATATTATTTAACTTATGCAGAAAATAACCTTTCAATATAGCCTTAAAAAGTTCAAAAGATACCGAAATGTTCTGCTTAATTTATCAGACAAGCAAAATGCAATTATTATTCTGATAAAGTTTCAAAAAGTTATGGAAATATCAAAACACAATATTAGATAATAAATGAGCTGTCAGGTAATAATAAAAGTAAGATTTCCACAACAGAAATACTATATAATCAAAAGATGTATCATTTTGAAGAAAATTCTTTAGTCTTTGAAAATAAATTTAATGATTATTTCACTGGGGTAATTAGGAATTTAATTAGTCGCATACTTAAAATAGGAACTGATAATCCTTCGAAGATTAAATAAAATTGTGCAAACATTTTTCCTTGGTTATATTACAGAACATAATGTAATGGATGAAATAACGTCTTTAAGGAAAGTAAAATCATCAGGAGATGATGATCTGACATCATATAATATTTTTAAAATGTTATGCCCATATATTAAAGAAGCTTTATGTAAGTTAATGAACACTTCATTTCAAAACGGATGTTTTCCAAACAGTTGGAAAGTTGCAACTGTCATTCCAGTGAGTAAAGGGGGAGATGAAAATAATCCTGGAAACTACAGGCCAATTTCCATTCTATCAAATGTTTCAAAGATTATTGAAAAGCTATTGAAGAAAAGAATTGTCAAATTTTTATATGACAGCAAATTCTTTTCTGTAAATCAGTATGAATTTGGCGAACAAGTAGGTACTGAGGATGCGATTTTGAGATTGAAATCATTTTAGTATATAAAGGAAAAAACGAAAATTTGAAAGTGGCTGTAATTTTCCCTGATATACATAAGACGTTTGATTCAGTTACAGATGATCTTCTTCTGTTTAAAATGTATAGCTATGGTCTAAGAGGGTCAATTTTTAATTGGTGTAAAAGCTACTAAACTGACATATTACAGAGAGTAAAAATAAATGATTGTATAAGCAATGAAAATGAGGTATGTTCCGGTGTACCTCAAAGTTCAGTGCTAAGACCTATTTTGTTTTTAATTCATATAAATGATCTATGTAATCTTAAGTTAAAGGGAAACATAATTACTTTTGCGGATGATACTGCACTAGTGATCACTGCTCCTGATGTGAAGTCTTTCCAATAGATGGAGTTGAAAATTTTAAATATTTAGGAGTTTATTTGGATTATAAATTGAAATGGACCTACCATATATCATATATATATATACAGGGTGATTCAAAACTTATCGTTCAAATTTCGTGGGGAGGTAGGGAATACGTCAGGAAACCGATTTCACATAGGAAAGAATGTCCGCAAATGTACGCATGCGTATGTAGAGGGCGCTGTGTGTACCCAACCAGTGTACAGCTCGCCCGACCACTCCCGCTGTCATCAGTGTACGAGCTGACTTACTAGTGATAAGATGAATCGTTTTACGCATCAAGAGCTAGCGGATATGCATCTCGCATATGGGGCAGCTGGCGAAAGCGGCCGCCGAGCTAGGCAAGTTTACGAAGACCGATACCCCAACAGAAGAATACCGCAGCATCAAATGCTTGCACATGTGCATCGCAATCTGCGCGAATGTGGTTCACTGCGCAGCAACATACAGGATACGGGGAGAAGACGACTGATGCGGACTGTCAACGTCGCAGAACAAGTCCTACAGTCCATCGAAGATAATCCGAATACCAGCACACGAGCTATTGCTCAGCAGCTTGGGGTCTCTCAGTCAGCAGTGTGGCGGATACTGCACGAGGAACGTGTGCATCCTTACCATCTGCAAAGGGTGCAGTTACTGCATCCTGACGATTATCCGAAGCGTGTGGAATTTGCACAATGGTTCATGCAGAAAGGTGCCGTGGACCCCAGTTTTCCAGCTTCTGTCCTTTTTACAGATGAAGCTTCATTCACTCGTGAAGGTGTGTTTAATACACACAATTCACATGTGTGGGCTTACGACAACCCGCATGGTATGAGAAGTCACGCTGTGCAACATCGTTTTGCCGTAAATGTGTGGGCTGGAATCATTGGTGACTGTTTGTTGGGACCTTGCTTGCTACCGCCCCCGATTGGACGGCCGGAAATACCTAATATTTCTCGAGACAGTGTTATCGACTTTTTTGGGCGCTGTTCCTGCGCATATCCGCCGAGATATGTGGTATGAACATGACGGGGCTCCAGCCCATAGCACAATTATTGCGCGTGATTACCTGAACCGAACATTCGGAGCTCGATGGATCGGTAGAGGTGGACCGATCGCTTGGCCACCCAGGTCACCTGATTTATCGCCCATGGATTTCCTTGTGGGGGGCCATGAAAGATGATGTGTACGAGACCCCCGTCGACAGTGAAATGGACCTTGTTGCACGAATAGTGGCCGCCGCAGGCATTGTCCGTGATATGCCAGGCGTTTTTGAAAATGTTCGACGGTCAATGCAACGGCGCTGTGAATCCTGTGTCCGTGTAAATCGTCGCAATTTTGAGCACCTACTGTGAATCTGTACTTTACCTGGTTGGAATAAAAGTCACATTCGTTACCACTTAACTGTACTGTTTCCTTGTGTTCACTTTACTTGTCCATTTTGTTCATGTAGATGACGTTTGCGGACATACTTTCCTATGTGAAATCGGTTTCCTGACGTATTCCCTACCTCCCCACGAAATTTGAACGATAAGTTTTGAATCACCCTGTATATATTGAAAAAAAATAATGTTATAATACCAAAACTGTATTTTATTCGAAACTTTCCCAACATTTCATTATTAAAATTGTTATATAACTGTTGGGTAAAGCCCTACTTGAAAATGGAATTATGTCATGGGGAGGTATGTATTTTACTAATGAAAAAGGCCTTTTGATAACACAGAATCGTGCAATATGATGCATTATAAATAAAAAGAAAACTTGATAGCGTCGAAATTTATTATAAAGTATTATACATTCTTCCACTAAGAAAATTATGTTTTTAGTATCTTAATGAATTTTAGTAAAACATGGTCTGATCAAATATTGTCAATAACAAACTATAATAACTAGACAAAGTGAAAGTCGTAATATTTACGTTTATCATACCTAGAAAAACTATAATCAAAAATATTACATTTATTTGGCGCCAAAAATCTTCAACTCAGTGCCAGTTACTATTAAAAACGAAATATGTATTTACAAATATTCAAAATATTTTTACAAATATGTTGATGAAATAGAAAATATTCACACCATATTATGAAGAAATAATCATTATAAAAGCGAATATTTTAACTAAATCATTGTATCACAGTTATTATTGGGTTCACATTACTGATGCTAATGTTTAACTAATGTATAAACTTTTAGTTTACTAACTCCACTGACGAGTGTCTTACATTTGTGGTGTAGTTATTTTTCCAAAACAATTATGCTACTATTTCAGGGTATATGTAACTGTATATACCATTAATCCATATCTATGGAAATAAATGATTTATTTATACTAGGTATTATACTAGGTATTCGAACAGATTTGACCATGTCGTTTACATATCACTCACTCCACTAAAGCTGATAAAAATTAATTTTAAGTCAGTCTCTTATTTTGCTTATTATTTTCTTCCCTCTTTTTCGCTAAATTCATTTTAATTACTGTTTCGAAGAAGGTCTTCTTGATAAATTAATATTTGAACGGAACGATAACTCAATTGTAATTTGTTAGTTGCATCATTGTCTTGCATGGCAGAAACTGGGATGTTTATCATTAACCTAGTTTAGCTTCTCTGCGTTGGCATGACATCAATTCAGTTAAAGTTCGCTCACGTTCGCACAATTCGCTCCATCCCTAACACTCGTGAAAACTTCGCCATTTGTATTCGTTTTATGATTGGTAAGAAAACGTTTTGTAGTTGCAGTAACGGCGAAGAAAATTTTTCCTTCTTACTCCACTTACCATAACTTATTTTCAAAGCTGAAAAATAACACCGACAGTATCAGAATATTAAAAAACGAATGTATAATCAACATTGGTGAATATCATTGGAACTCAGAAAATATCCACTTCGCATGAGGGATTATTGTTAGACACGGGCGTTTGATAGACTCCTGGTTTAATCGGTTTTAATGAAACAAAGCTCAAAACATAAAAATTGTTTCCTTCTATATAAATACTCCTAATATTTCGATTCCTGACATGAATCGTCCTCAGAGAAGGTAGCAGAGCTATTGCAACACGCACTCTGAAGACGATCCCTGTCAGATATCGAAATATTACGAGTCAAATGCATTTCTCTCTTATGCTTAGACTGCGTTGAAATTAAATACTTATTGTAAGACAGCCATGAACTCAATTTTTACTAATATTTACAGTTAAAAATCAAGTTGTGTTTTGAGTGCGCTTTTTATGTTGTAACGGAGATGTCTTCAAGAGATCAGGACAAACACTTTACTCAAAAAAGGATTAACAGTAGAAAAAATGAAACTGAAATATAAACTTAAAAATATAAACATAATGTTCATTGAAGAGCGGAAAAAAGGGGAAATTTGAGAAATTGGAAACTAAATATTTGCAGTATTCCCATCCCTCGATTTACACTGTAGATTGGATCCAGAAAATTAGCGTGTAAATGGAAACCTTGCAAATCGAAACCAACAACACGTGGGGAAAAAGGGAGATAATTTTCCACAAAATTCTTGTTATAAGTAAAACGCATTTTGAAAGTTTTATTTGTACATATTTATCAAACTTTTCAGCTCAGTAGTAATAATAATTGGTTTATTATGTACTTTATTTATATATGCACTTTAATTTATTTATTTATGCACTTTATTATATATTATAACGCTTATTATTACTTGGTTATGTAACTTTATTTGCACTAATTCAGATGAGCTTAGATTAATTTCTCATACATTTCGTTTTGGTCACGGAAAATACTTATCGTTAATGTAGACATAAACCATCAGATTTCTAGAAGAAATTTAAAAAAAAAAAAAGATATTTATGAACTGAATATAAATTTGAAATTTTTTGTACCAACACTTGACGCTTTATTTTGGAAAATTTTTATTTATTTGTTATATTATGAAACAGTGTACTACGAATCAATTGTATTTAGCCTAAATAAAAGTCTACAAATTTAAACTTGTTGCTAAAAATGAGATAAAACGAGATTTTTCTAGTCTGAAAAATTCAGTTGAGAAAAGTCAGATCCTGCTGCAATTCAAACCAGACTTCATTTCATTAAATGTCGCGAGACAGATCGAATTTCAATGGCAAGAATAAAGTTTTACCCAAAGAATATAAAGGTTATTTGTTGCAATTGACGATTTCATTAATATATGAATTTATTATTATCTATTTATTCTTGAAAATAAATGATATCAATTAACACCATCTACTTTATTTTTACTATCGGATGACAATCTAATAAACCTTTGATGCTATTTTCTAAACATGTATTCAATGCCAAAGTTGGTACTCACTATGACCTTTGGGGAGGAGTAATAGGCCCTTTTGGTATTGGTAGCTCCAATGGCAATGGGCAACGTCTCCTACAGGTAAGTAAACGCAATGGATTCAGAATAACTAACACTTATTACAAACACCGCGACATACATAAGTACACATGGGTTTCACCCGATGGGCTGCATAAGAATATGATTGATTATATATTAATTGACAGCAAATGGGCTAGTTCTGTTAGGAATACCAGGTCATATAGGGGAGCTGAAATTGGATCTGACCATTACCTTATTAAAAGTGTCTTGCAACTTAAACTTAAAAACTGTTGTGCTAGGGTTAATAAATTTACTTTTAATACTGAAGCTCTGAAAGATCCAGTTATAGCCAAAGCTTACCATGACAGGTTACTTAGTCATTATGACAGTCATGATTTGCTTACTACTGAAGATGGGGAAGAATGGGATAATTTTAAACAGGCTTTTTTGGACACTAACAGTACTCTTTTAGGAAAAAAGGAGCAGAAGAGACAGAATTATCTGAGTGATAAGGCACTTGAGCTTATTTCGGAAAGAAAGAACTGCAGGAATATCCTTAATCAATACCCTACTAATCCTAATAGAAAGCATCACAGAGAACTTAATAAACGTGTAAAAGATCAGTTATCTGCTGATAAGAATCTTTGGCTTGATGGTTTGGCTGACAAAGCTGAGGAAGCAGTTAGACAGCACAACAGCAGAGAGCTGTACCAGATAGTTAATGTTTTGTGTGGTAGAAAACGAACAGGTATACATGGATTGAAGGATAAACAAGGTAAGGTTTTAGAAGGTGAGGATTCTGTCATGGCTAGGTGAGCTGAGCATTTCAGTGATATTCTAAACAATGCGGTTAGTTCTATTCCCATTGTTTGCAATGATGATAGATGTATTGGTGGCTTTAATGTTGGCCCTATAACACAATCTGAAGTTATTTTGGCTGTTTCTAAACTTAAACTACATATATCACCAGGGGTAGATGAAATTACTACGGAAATGCTTAGAGCTGAGAATGTTTCGGTTACCACTTGGATGACTAAAATTCTGTATATCTTTTATGATAAAGGCATGGTTCCTAAGGATTTTACCAGAGCTATTGTTATCCCTATTTTCGAAAAAGGTGATCGCAGTCCTTGTGATAACTATAGGTGTATCAGCCTACTCTCTGTTCCAGGTAAAGTTCTTTCCATGATTGTGCTTAATAGAATTAAGAATCTGGTTGACAATAAATTGCGTGATGAGCAATGTGGATTCAGAAGAGGTAGGGGATGTGTGGATCAGATATTATCACTTTGGCAGATTCTTGAGAAATGTTTAGAGTTTCAGAAACCTTTGTTGCTAGCTTTGTTGATTTCAAAAAGGCTTTCGACTCTGTTGATCGTCATAATTTGTGGTTGATTGTGAAATCATATGGTATACCAGATAAGTTAGTTAACATAATGAAAGTTCTCTATAATAACAATGAGTCGTGTGTGAGAGTTGGTAAGGCTTGTAGCAATTGGTTTAGCATTACTTCTGGTGTTCGACAAGGGTGCGTTTTGTTTCCTTTTCTCTTTAGCTTGGTTATTGATTATGTTATGCGAAATTCATTTCAAGGGAAAGATTTTGGCCTTAAATGGACCGGAGATTCGAAAATTTCTGATTTAAATTATGCTGATGATTTAGCCCTTTTGGCAAATGATGTCGATGAGATGAACTCTTTCATTCGAGCTGTTGATGAGACTGGTAGTAGAGTAGGTTTGGTTATAAACAGAGAGAAAACTAATGTGATGAAAATTGGTCAGGCAGGCTGTGATTCAGTTACTCTGAATGGTTGCAGTCTTGAGCAGGTGTCACAGTTTAATTATCTTGGGAGCTATGTAACAGATAATGGTGATGTGCGGCAAGGGATTAACAGACGAATAGGGATTGTTGCCGGGACTTTTAAGAATCTATGGAGAGTGTGGAGAAATAGGCATATACACCTAAAGACTAAAATTAGACTGTATAATAGTTTGGTTCTTTCTAGGGTTAGTTATGGTAGTGAAACTTGGACACTTTGCAAACAAGATAACAGGAAACTAGATGCTTTTGATTCCAGATACTTACACAGTATCTTGGGCATTAGGTGGTTCAACTTTGTAACTAATGATGAGGTTAGGCAAAGGAGTTTGCAACCTCCTTTAAGCAGCGTATTGTGCAGAGAGAGACTCCATTGGTTTGGCCATGTTGCCCGTATAAATAATTATAGATTGGCGAATAGGGTTATGAACAGTGTGCCTAAAGGCCTCAGAAAGAAGGGGAGACCTAGGATGCGGTGGGCAGACAATGTCAAACAGAACCTTGTTAGAATTGGTGTGCAGTAGCCAGATGCAGTAGATGTAGCTCAGGATAGACTTGCTTGGAGAACTAAATTTCACGGTCTGGTTTTACCTCCGTAGCCCATGGCTGCTTGATGATGATGATGATGATGATGGTGGTGGTGGTGGTGATGTATTATATCTACATACATAAAAGAAAACTACATCCGTACCGTATAAAATCGAGAATATAATCTGGTAAAACGAGAGTTTTTGAATTTTTTGACCGTGTAAAACCGGAACCGTGTATATTGAGCACCGTGTAAATCGAGCGATAGGAGTATACGTTAAACATAAATGTTTTATATCTAGCATGGCCTTGTGCAATAGATAGCTAAAATCACTTTCGTTGTACTGTTCTGCAACTGTCCAGAGTCTAAAATAACTGTTTATAGTGTGCAATGATAATTTTCCTTTTCAAAATAAAAGGATTTGTTTGTTTGATCAACCATTCCTAAATTCCCTAAATGTTCATATCCCACTAAAGTACCTCCCCCACAACTTCTAAATAAAAATAGAGGGAAAATTTATGATTAACTAATAATTTATGGTTAATCAATGGTTAACTATAACATGCACGTTATTAACATACACTTAGACATAAAAAATACGGTAAAAGGATAGTTAAAAAAATAGACTACAGCTGTAAAATATAACTTTTTTCAGAAGTTCCCCCCTCCCTCCCTCCCTCCCCCGCAGCTACTTTTTCTTCCAGAATCTTAAGAACCTAAATTTGACTTTGGTAGGGAGTATTCATAATTGATTTAGGAAGAATAGTGAAAGGTGTTGGTGCGAATGATAGAAGGAACTTGAAACAAAATACTGTTTATTTTAACTACTCTTGAATAATATGTTCGTAATAAGTTTTTTGTTCGATCGATTTTCACAAAAGATTAGCACCTACTATTTCCTACAGTTTCGAAATATGCTTCTGATTACTTGTTTGATTTCGAATTCAATAATTTCAGCTCCTCAGGTTTTGCACAGAGCAATCTTGTTTAAAATTTATTCAAGTTAATGAGAGATCACTCAAAAATGAGAAAAAAAGTTTTTTTAGGAAAATGTAGAAAATCAAGAATATACAAAGTGTTTTGTAAATAGAAGTTTGCATATTGAGAACTGGTTTGAAGATAAACCGCGACGGTAATTTTAAATTGCCATTTTAAATTTTTTTAATCTAAAATATCTATTATCTCCGAAATCTAGAGTGTTTTTAACAAATATAAACATCAGCTAACTTATGCACCATTTTGATGCTTCCAAGACTACTTTATTATTTGTCTCTGTGAAACCTCGTATTGTTGTAATGTGTTTTATGTGAACGCTGCAGCCAACTCTTAGGTGCGCAGACCCGTCTGCAGCTGATTGTCTACGCGAGCACTAAGAAAATCTGAGTTCCATACTAAGTTAGTGAAAAATTTCCTTGAATAAGCCACGCTTTATCTATATACGTATATGTTAGAGCATATTCATGGAAGAAATTCCGGTTTAACCTTTCTGTTTTTTTTTTTGCTTTGGTCATGCATCAAGTCTTTTTCTTTTCTCCCAAGTAACCTGACCTTTAGACAGCGGAATGAAATACTGGTTCGCCATTTCCACCGAAGCAACATTCGATTTTCAGTTTTTGTGAGATGGCGCAGCTCATTTTCGAATCGAACTGAAGGAATAAATCACGCAATCTACATTCTTTTAGGCACTTTGGTGGAACTCTAAACCTGTTTCGCCATATAAGCAGAGATCTCAGTAGGTGCATCAAGTGTTAGTCAAACTCAAGCGAAAATGTTTTTCGTTTTCCCACTTCCTCGTCCTCCATCACCTTGTTAGAGGTTTCTTCTTCGAGTGGCTTTTCTCTCTACTATCATGGTCTTGTCCTATACAAATGTTCTTCGCTCAGCTCTCTTTCTCTTCTTGAAAAGAAGCTTATATCATATCCGGTGCTTCATGCAGAGAGCGAGCATCTACCATCTATTTTACAAAGACACATTGCCTGATTAGTAAGGACCGAATTCGATCGCCACGTCAATAGAAACATTTTTTTTTTATTTCTCCACATATCTCTTTACTCTCTCTTTCTTGTCTAACTCTTCGTCGAAATAAAGGTTTGCAAGATAGGATCTCTTCAATATTTGTCTTTCATGTTCCTTTGGAAAAAATTCCGAAGCGAAAGATTGGTCGAATCCCGTTGCGGTATAAACGAAAGGAAGAAAGGTGAGCGGATATCCAATGAAAATGAATTCGCCTCAATTGAAGAACTGTTGTCGCCTCACTCCTTGTTACAATGGATTGTTCAGTTTCTGATGCCGCCACCAAGAAAGCGTCTCATGTTTGCGGTCTTCAACAGCTGCAAAACTTGGCAGCATGCTCTCTGGCCCTTTCAGATTTATTGCAGATTTTCTCTGCAGCATTGTATCGGCTGAAAAACGACTTTCCAGAACTGCTGCAGAAAGCAGGGCATTTGTATTGACACGAGTATGGGCTCAGATATTTTGCTTCAACTTTTTGAAGAATGTATGTACAAAGGTGACAGAAAAATAAAAAATGTTTTTCTCGAATTGTCATACCGATAACTGAAATTCCAATAAATCAAAGTAGAAAATATTTGGAGTTTCATAGTTTGAACTTCTGCTTCTTTCTTTAGGTTTTGTTCGTTAAAATATCTCGCAGGAGTAACCGATGTCTAAAGGAATGCAAATTTAACATCTTGGTATCTCGACAACAAACTAAGAATTTACACGCTATAAAAATACATTAAATATATGTTTAAATTTATAAGATATTTCTTAAATTACTTTGGATCCATATAATTATTTTGAGTTTCAGAATATAACGATTCAAAAGACGTGGATATAATCCTAAATTATTTGGTATAACACCAATAAAACAAACAGCAACTTGTAGGTCAGGTTATTTTACCTCTCAGCTGCACTTTTAGCACATAATAGGCTTAATGACCAGGCCACAAGGACCCCCAAAGACTCAGGTAATGTTGATGTTACGGAACCCACTAGACAACTGAGGAAACAGATGACACCTTTCAAGACTATCCAACACATTACCGCTTGTAGTTTCTAGACCACCCATAGCCTGCAATAAATCATTCGCACAAAAATGCACTCCCAAAGTGAGAAAACGACAGAGACAGACTAAGAAATTGAATGTTATGAAAAACAGCCATGGACTGTGATTACTTGCCTACGGACAGACACTGCTGTTACTTGCAACCGAATCATAATGCATTTCAACTTGCACACACTGATCCGTGCCCTTCAAGGGTCGTTGTGTTGTCATATATCATATATCAATTCACACGAAAAGCTGCTGATTTTTGCGATCGCAGTCCATCTGTATTAAATGATTTACCCTCGTAAAAATGACATTGATTTCAACAATCTTATAAATATTTTTGGTCCTTTCAATTTTCATTAAACTGAGTTGGAATTGCAATACGAAACGAAATTAAAGTTAATTATAATGTAGTAGATGTGATTATAAATTCAAAAATATTTCATTATTGTAATATTTAAGACGACTGCTGAGCTTATTTCTCTTCGTTCAGTTCTTTCCCATTGGGAATCAATGGTGATAAGGCTTACTTACATGTCGGAAGAGATATTCAAACGATTTCCTTTAGGTATCTACAGATTCTTAAGAACAGAAAAGCCTACTTCGTACGTTAAGTTGTAAATAGGGCTGATAAAAAATGCAGCTTTTTCCACTCTAGATTTTTTTTAAACTTCATCCAGAAGTTAATGGTTTTCATATTTTTATTCGTCAGTTTCAGTATTTCATTGCTAGTAAGTTGCAATGATTCTTATTCTTCCCGATGGTTGAAATTCATCGACATCATAGATTCTGCATTTTCAAACAACTTTAGATTGTTTTGCATTCTTAACTTAGATTATGAAAGTTCAAAGTTAAAAGTTAATATGCCGCGGCCCTTTTCAAAGACTTGAACCCCTTGCAGGTCCGCAGCAGATAGTATAAAAACCCTTGCTATAAATAGTATTAATTACTTTTTGGTGAATATTTGGTTGAGAATCACAAATAGCAATAAATATATTCATTATTATCAATTTTCATCAGCTGCCATAGATACCCCCGGAACAGATTTTTTCGAATCGTAAGTAATAACGGTATTCGCAGTGCGAGACGCGGAACAGAATCCTTTAGGATGTTTTTTTTTAACAAACCAGATTTAGGAATATAGAGAAATAGAATAGTTTTTATTCGCATTACTTCATGAAGTAATAAGAATTTTAATTGCATTTACCGCTACGACTTGTGTTAAGTCTGATAACGGCAAAAAGAAATACGTTGAATTCTGTGTAAAAGACTCTCGCCTTACAGATCGATCATTTGAAGGCCGAAGCATTCCTTTGGGGAAATGATAATCAATGCGAAGAGCTTTGAAAAGGTTAGTCGCGAAAGAATAGATCTATTTCCTGCCTAGAATAAATGGAATGGTATGTGTGCCAGAGCTGGAAAAATTTTAAGAATGCTGCTGCCAGAGGTTCTCAATATCTTGAAGCACGAAACTTTCTCTTCTCTTTCCTGATCCTTCTTTTCCTTTACAATTCCCTCATCAAAATGAGAATCTATTGGTTTTCCGAAACAAGAAATTAAATATTATTTGTTTTTAAAACAGTACGTGAGCTGCGAATTATGTCCACATTATAAAAAAAACTTGAGAAAAATTCTTGATTTTTCCCATGAAACGTAATCTTCACAATTCTGTTTCTTTTTTTGTCTTCAGCACCATTCCTTTTCTAATATTTCGTTTAATTCATTTCCTAGTACACATTCATTTCTGGCATAGCTCGTGCCAGATAAAAAATCTCCTATTATATGATTCCAATTCTAAGCCGAATTTGTCAAAAATTTCGTTTCTTTGATCAAGATGAAATGAATTTAACAGAGGTCTAAGAGAGGCTTCTCTTCATTAACAAATCCTCCTGCTACCTGGAGGTATTAAGAGACACGTGACTTCAATCATTGTGACATTTCTGATGCCTGAAAGTAAAATGTTAACATTGAAGTAAAATTGACAGTTACTTTTATCACTTTATAATATTAATCACAAAGGTATTTTTGCCTGTTTTTAAATAATTGGAAATGCAATTTTTTAATAAAAAATATTTTTACTTCTGAGCGGCACTTTTTCGCGCACAATGAGCCAGGTCACAGGGACCCCGTAGGCTTAGAGAAGGTTGGGGACCCACTGGACAGCTGTTGGTAGACAGAGGTAGCCTCCCGTCAAAACCATTCAGCGAGTTTCTTAACGTGCACAGGGTATGGTTCTCCTTAACACCCTGGAGCCACGGTTTAAAATCTCATCCGACGGACAGGGGCCTTTCCAATCCCACCAGTGTCGCCTACTGTTCACTGTCGTTATATGAGCCTGGCATGTTACCGACTGAGCCACCCCCGTCCCAATTTCAAAGGAATATGGCGGACAATATGTGTTATCAATATCTAAACAAACACATTTTTAGACTTCCTATGAAATGCATATGATCCGAGTAAGTTATATAAATGCAATGCACATTGGTAAAACAGGCCTATATATCGATAAGCTAAAATTTAGATAAAATAATTTCGTCCTTTGTACAGTTTGTTATGGTAGTGAAACTTTTATCATCTGTAAGCAAGATACAATAGAAAGAAATTTGATGGCTTTGATTTTTGATGCTAAGTAGTATTTTAGGTATAAGGTGGTTTGATTAAGGAAGTAATAACGAGGTTGGACGAAGAAATAAGCACCTATCTTTGAGCATTTCTTGTGTAGAGAGAGACTGCATTGGTTTGCCTGTGTTGCCCGCATGCAAAACTACAGATTAGCGAGTCAGGTTACGAAGAGTGTTACTAAAGGTCTGAGGAAAAGATGAAGATCTAGGATAGGGTGGGCAAAAATGACAAAGAGGAGTTTATGGAATTGGACTGGTCTGAAATTACAGATGTAGGTCAGTATAGCTAAATTTGGAAGACTAAATTACATAGTTTGCTTTGACATCCACTGGTATGTTATGCCTCTGAGCGGCATGATTTCACACATATTGAGCGTAATGGACAGATCATAAGGACTACATAGATCAGAAGAAATGGCGCAAAGATATACATTGCGCAATTGCTAGGAATTAGATAGAAAGCCTCTCGTAAAGGTCATTCACAGTTTCTTTGGCATGCACAGAGTATGACTTCCTGACACACGAAGCTTTATGTCCCATTTGATGGACGACAACTCTTTCAAGCCACAAGTTTCTCTTTTATCACCGAGATTAAGGTGTCACAGTTGGGACTTGAAACAGAGAACTGCAGATTACGGGACTGGTGCGCTACCGACTGAGACAAACCCAACCCTCGTAACCCACATTGGAGTGAGGATTCAGTATGTACACTGCCGGATTTAATTATTTTAGACATTTATTTCCATTGTATAGGTAGGTTATACATTTCATATAAAATATTTTGCATCGCATATTATCTTAAATTACATAAGGATATTTGAATTTTTTCTTATTCAACATAAAGAATATTGAAAACAGCCACAAGAGTTCAAGTAACTCGCATGTGGGTTTAAACAATTTGGTAAAACATTTTGGAAAAGGCAACAAATTTAATAAAATATATAGATGTGATAATATTTGAATTCATTTAGTAATATAATATGTTATATTAAATTTCATAAAACAAGTTATAACTAAAGACAGAAATTCAAAAAGGCAAGACGTACATCCACCGTAATAACGACTATTAGCATTTTTAAAGAAGTTTTTCAATATTATTAAATCAAAGATCCAGCTTTTTTAATTGACAGAGTGGCAGTTTGTTTCATCTTCAAGATTTCCCGGCACAGTATTAAATATTTTGTTCCTAAATATATACGTTTTGCACAGTGTTTTTTTTTAGAAACAGGTAAAATAAGATATATATGTTTAGCAATTCTAGTATTATAATTTATATGTCTAATATCACTTTCAATCTAGTTCTTTTTCAGATATATAATGATATTGTATATGTATAATTTTCTTAAAGGTTGTATCCAATTCATTATAAAAGTGTCTAACGCTATCATACTTTCTTTTTTCTTAAAATGCATCTAATTATTATATTTTGAGTTCTAATTAATGGTTTAATATTGATGTGATAAACTCCACCCCAATAAATTAATCCATATGTTAAATAAGATTTAACATGCATTATAAATTAGTTTTAAAAGTTTAACATTCAAAAAATTTCTTATAAAAAATAATTGTGGTATTATTGTATTAAATTTATTTATTAAAGAATCAATGTGTTTTTTCCAAGTCAATTTACTATACATATATAATCCTAAGTATTTACAGCACTCAATACTTTTCAATGGCTTGCATAACAATCGTTATCGATGCATTTAAGTGTATGATAAAATAATTTCGCTTCCAAGATATCGCTTTGATTTTTGTCTCGATCGGAAATATGCATATTTCGTTTTCTCTACATTTAAAAATAACTTATTTTTCATAAACCAATTTCTGACATTCCATAAATCTTGCATTATTCTGCCAATAAAAATAATTTAGTAGTTTCTATATGTATCAGAGCAGTATCATCAGCAAATGGTATTAATTCCCCTTTTAGTTCCAGTGTTATCTCTGTAATTCATCTTTGCATTCTGGATAATTCCGAACAATTCTTAAAAATTCAACTATAGTATATGTTTACAAAGGTAGTAAACATCTAGATATTAATAATTGCAGGCCAATAGCTTTATTTTCAGTGTTTGGAAAAATATTTGAAATGCTAATTATGATTAGACTTTCAAATTTTCCAGGCAGAAATAACTTTTTTTTCTAAAAATCATTTTGGGTTTAGAAAAGACATTGGAACAGAGGATGCTATATTAAAATTAACATCTTCAATCTACAGTGCAATAAATAAAAATTGAAAAACAGCAGTAAAAATATTTGGACATCAAGAAAGCATTTGACTTAGTTTCACATGGCATATTATTATATAAACTTGAGAGAGCAGGAGTTGGAAAGACAATTTTATTATGGTTTCAGAGTTATTTAAAGAATAATACTCAAAAGGTTAAAATAGGGAATTATTACGTTAATGAAAAGAAATTAAACATGGTGTTCCACAAGGGTCTATATTAGGTCCGATATTATTTAATATTTTTATAAATGATCTTTGTAAGATCATTGATTAAAACTAGATCAGTTATACAAAGATCATTTACTGTAAAAATTCCCTATTTTAACCTTCTGAGTTTTATTTTTTTAAATAGGTCTGAAACCTTAATAAAACTGTGTTTCGAACTCCTGCTCTCTCAAGTTTATATAATAATATGTCATGTGAAGATGAGTCAAATGCTTTCTTTATGTCCAAAAATATTACTGCTCTATTTTCAATTTTTATTTTATATATAGTGTAGACTGAAGATATTAATTTTAATATAGCATCCTCTGTTCCAATATTTTTCGATGGTAATGATAGCTAGGTATACGTAAATGATAGCTTGGTATACGTTGGAAGGATAAACTGTGCACATGCTATAGACATTGCAATGAAGACGATTGGAAAAACCCTTATCTGGTGAAATGCGTAGCGCTGCTCCCTGTATCAATTTTTATAGTCGGAAATAACTTTTCGTTCTGTATTCGAACAATGCAAGACGGAAAGTGCATCGCAGGAGTAACAAAGCCTTCCATCCTGACTGTGTCCAAGGAGTTTTTGAAGCTGGAGGTGGTTCCGTGATGTTCTGGGGATGTTTTACCTGTCATGAGATAGGCCCATTAGTTGTTTAATGAAATATAAAGGCTATATATAGATTCTGGAAGCCCAGATATTGCCTTTTGTGCCTCATGTGAAAGTCGGACACATCCTAGAAACTCTGGTGTTCCAGGATGAGAGCTGCAGGGTACATGGAGCCAAAACTGTTTTGCTTGGCAAGAGAAGCATGATGTAACATTGAAACACCTCGACTGGTCCACAAAGTCACTAGATGGAAATCCAATTGAAAACCTTTGGAACTATCTGAAACAGGGGGTGAAACACAGAAATGGGCATTCATGTAATCTACCTGAACTAAAGGGCTGTTATTGGAGGAGTGGACTGGAATTGATGTAACTATAAACAACTGGTGGATTCCATACCTAACAGGATTGCTGATGTAATTCATGCGAAGAGAGGTGTTATACAGAATTAGATGAGTTTCATAGGTTAGGTTATAATGAGTTAATTTCAGATGTTTCACATATCACTACAGTCAATATTCCTAGGGAGAAACAGATTTCACATAACACTTCATCAATGTGGCATTTTGAATACGGTTATGCAAGGGAGGAGAACCTTCTTCTCTTTGGGTTGGATTAGGTTCTTTTACATCTGAGCGGTACTTTTTGGCACACAATGGGTTAAATGGCCAGGTAACAAGGACCCAAGGGCTCAGAGAAGGTTTGAGGAAAGGAGGCCACTGGATACCTGTCACACACAGACTGCAGCCTCCGATCAAGGCCATGCACAGGTATGGCTTGCACAGGTAAGGCCATGCATAGGTACACCTGGCACTAACGTGCAGAGGTATGGCTCTCAGCATACTGAGAAAAGGCTTAACATCGCATCTTATATACAGAGACCTATACAGGCGCATCGGTGTCCTCAATTGACTGAGCCCAAGGAGGGGAGTTTTGCGAGATAAATCTGGAAACTGGCCAAAGTGGGACTCGAACCTGAGAACTGTAGGTTACAAATCTGGCGAGCTCCCTTCTCTTAGAGTGTATATAACAAAAGAAATGCAGATTCATACATCGCTTTTGTTATTTTCTGTCATGATATTAATATATATATTATTTGAAACTTTTACCATCGAATTTAGTGGTGTTCTTCAATAATATTAATATAAAAAATATCGCCTCAAGCAGCTTCTTGACACAGAGGTGTGACAGGAGCCTGTCAGTTTTTGCGCCACAGTAGAAGGGCTGTGAGGGTGGCAGGACCTCAGCGGGATACAAGATCAATACAAAAATATACCTATATTTTAAACTGTGATGTTTATTAAATAACTAAGTAACAAAACAAATTGTTTGCATAAAGCGTCAAACAAATTCTGAAAATTTCGTTTTGTGTTCAACGCACTTCAATATGTGGTGCTAATGAATGCCATATTCAATTCGGTCTATAATCGGCTCTCTGTTGGGTGTAGCAACATCTGCAACTATTCTTTCCTTTAAATGCTTTAAATTGCGTATTTTCGTGAATAAACTGTGATTTTATTGCATCTTCTCTCTCCTCCTCCTAAAAAAAGTGCAATATTGTTAAATGGGGAGAAAGCAGGTACGCATCTAATAATCCATCGTTTTGGAAATTTGGCTGGTCACGCCGTCGACAAGGGAGCTTTGAGAGTTTCTTGACATTTTGAACACGCCATTACTTTTGTTATTTGATTTTTTAATGAAATACAACACGTTAAAATACGGATGTTTATTTATAACGGCCCTGTATATCAATGCTTCTCCCGTTTCAGTTACTATTCTCCCTCTTCAGAATTAAGAATATAACTGGGTGTATTTTGATGTTGCATAAATTTGATTTTTGAGATAACCCTAATAGAGAAAACATAGGGATGATTAAGGAAAGTATCACTCTTTGTTTAACTTTGATATCAAATTTTTAATTTCAGAATCTAAGAGTGATACCTTCTTTGACAATTGAACAAAAACGTCGAAAACTTTCTTCAATTTATAGATAGGGGTGAAATTGGGGAAACTTGGCAACCATTCCACAAGGCCACTAATACCCATCATAGGATGATTTAGAATTGATTGATTTAGAATTCAAGCATTGTTGTACAACTTGGTTGATTGGTGTAGACGACTACTAGTGATTGCAATGGTATCTGGTCTAACCAAACCATCATATGAGTTTGAAACAGAATCAAGTATCGTTAGCCTCTCAGTGCACTTTGCTAAAATATTAATCCGATTAATGCATCACCGCAAATACGATGCATTAATGGACCATCGCACTCTATTCCAAGGTTCATATGTGCAATAGGAAATGTCATTGGTCTAGTAACGAACGTGCCTGTTGATCACATTATAGCGCTTGAATATAACCCATCTCTTAACTGAATATTATGGCAAAAACACTTATTTTTCTCCAGTTTAAGAATTATGAAGTTCACCAACCCAGCGACGTCAGTAATCGCATTGATATAACGGTTGGTGGACACACATGGGCAAACTGCGTGTTGATTCGTAGCCCTCGTCGTCTTCTTAATCTACTCTGATCACTGATCTCTCTTTGCTCTTATTGCACGTATATGCAAGAGTAAATGCTACATCACAAACAGGTGTTATGATCTGAACCTGAAGTTGACCCAGATGAAGACTGCTTATAAAACAGCCTATTTCTGTGAGACGTATCACAATATTTACGACAGAATATCGAGTTGGCTCTGTGTCATCAGAAAGTCCTTCGGCAAACAATCGTTCTCCATATGTCGTATATCTTTAACATTCAGAGAGTATAATCATTTCGAAATAGGTACTGCTCAGCTCCATACGCCAAAACGATGTGTTATTCAGGATAATCAGATAGTTAGTACCTTTTAAAATATGCATTCTCTTCTGGAAGGGAACGAAAGCGAGAGGTTTGTTAGATCAGTGTGGCTTACTGAACTAATCATCTATAGTGACATTTTCCTTTTTTTCTGCCCTTCTGAAGAGTGGTCAGTTTCAGAAAGTCTTGGTGCTAACCATTTAAACTCGCTACTGCACTGGTTTATGGCTTTGAGCTTCATTACAGATCCTGGACCGGCTGCCCTGAGGGCTTCTGTTGAAGGGAAATCCACCGCTGTGTTTTCTGTTTGCCTGTGAATTACCAGCCCTAAATGGACAGTGTACAGGATACATTATATCAGCTGGTGGGTAATCCTGATCAGAGGCCATCTCAGGTACCCGAATCACCTAAACGTAAATTTGTCCGAAACGATAATTTGTTTGGCGGAAATTTGTTCGAAATGGAAATTTGCTCGACGGAATTTTGCTCGAAATTTGTTCGATGTGAAATTGTTCGAAGCGGAAATTTGTTCGAAACAGAAATTTATTCGAAACGAAATCAAGATTATTTTAGGAAAAGTGTTGGGATCATTGCATCTCTCCAGTGCGAAAGATGTTAGTGTGGTTTTCAATGAAGGGCTGGGTGGTGATGGTGTAATTTTTACTTTCCTTTTATTCTATCTCGAATTTTCTCCTATTCTGTTGAATGGTGTGTATTTGATTTCGTGTGAATATGTGGAGGATAGCCATGGCGATAGAGTTCACAGTCAAGGAGGCTACGTCTCGATAATTCTTGATTGCAGTATAACTGCCGACGACCTCATTGAGTACCTTAGCTAACAACATATCATTGGACATCGCCAATGGACTGTGGAAGACTGGAAACGGGTAGCTTGGTCTATAAATCAAGGTTCTAACTAGAACACGCTGACAGGAGATCGCGTGTTTGGTGTAGAACACACCAGGCCATAGACCACAATTATCAAGTTGGGTTGTTAGAGGCTGGTGTAGGCAGTGTAATGTTCTGACAAGTATGTAAGTGGGCCACCTTGGGACCCCTGTACCTCTTGAGACCACCATCACCACACAAGGCTATGTTGATGCACTCGTTGACCCTCTACACTTGTTCGTGATTATCTATTCACCACTGCAGGGATCTTCTTTCAACAAGTCACCCGTCTCACCGTTCCCATTTCCTCGAAGACGGTTAGAGGAGCATTCCAGAGAGTTCACAACCCTCAAATGACCATCTTACTCTCCGGATTTGAACCTTATTGAGCACCTGTGGATCGAAATGGAACGATGTGTTTGAGCTTGAGACACACCACTGGCAACGCTAGGCGCTTTACGGACGGCTGTCCTTAAATAATGGGCTTCAATACCACCAGAAAGTTTCCAACAGGTAAGTTTCCAACTGGTAGAATCCATGCCATGACGTGTTACTGCTATTGTGAGGGTGAAAGGTGGAACCACTCGTTATTTGGTGGGTGAATATATAATAAATTGCTCTTTCAGTGTATAAATTTCAGAACTTTTATAATAAAAAAGATGTGTTACATAAGACAATATAATGAAATATTCTAAGAATTTGATTAAAGAATATTATCATAAGAGATCTCAATATCGAATTTAGTGATTTTTCAAAAATGCAATTATTCCAGAAGTGTTAATTCCCCTCCCTCTTCCATTAATTGATTTCTATCTCATATTGCTTAAATTCCACAAAATGAATTATTGTCTTATTTGATGCCGATCTCTATGTATCTGTTTGGACTTCAGTCTCTTAAATGGACTGAACGAAAATGTCATTTACTAACCCCATTTGACAATTGAATTTAACAAGGGGTCCTTCCCCTTTACTTTATCCCGGATAATGTGACTGTCAAGATTTATTTTTATGTTACGATAATTTTTGTATTACGATTACAAGATTTATTTTTACCTAATTATTTAGATTAAGAACTATTCACATAGCATGACATGTATAATTGCAATATGTTATTCACTGAAATATTAAAATAATTTTAATCGTTGATAACACTGTAAATTAATACTTGTTAAATAGGGAAAATAGTGCAATTAACGAAAATACTCCAAACGTGTTAACTGCATCACGTTTCACTGATATTTGTCATAATTTTTAACTGACTTACGTTGTTAAATTTTTGATCCCCCAAGAATTGTGAATCATTGGTGCATTCTTCGATTCCACCATCCAAACATCAACCTAACAAGAGTTAGCTAGGCGATATCCCATTATCTCGCATAACGCTAATGGTTGAAGCATCCATGATCGTTAAAACACGAATTTAGCAGATAAATTATGGCAGAAATAGTGAAAAATCGTGTTATCGTCGGGTTGCCTGTGTCTAGATCCTCTCCCATCACTAAATCGATTCTAACAGCGGAAGAACTAATTGCAGATCATCAGGATATAATTTAATGAAATAAAACGAAAAGGTTAATTTACGTTTTAGCAGAAACTCCTTTGTCTGTTTAATGCGTATCGTTTTGTGTCAGTGTCTGTGAGAAAGGACTAAGAGAGGCAATCCCCCCCCCCCCCCCCCCGCTGGACAGTTTCCTGTTAATCAGTCTTGACTGAGTAATCGGAAAGATATTGGCCAGGTGGCTTGCCAGCTAAGTCCATGCATGCTTCGG
The DNA here is from genome assembly GCA_038380435.1 of Ryuthela nishihirai. Classification (NCBI taxonomy): domain Eukaryota; kingdom Metazoa; phylum Arthropoda; class Arachnida; order Araneae; family Heptathelidae; genus Ryuthela; species Ryuthela nishihirai. Next base: position 64,411,434 of record JAWZYU010000016.1, on the reverse strand, counting down.
TGCTCCTCATGTTGGCGACGTTTCCTTCTGCTCGGCTGAGATTGCTGTCAGTTCAGTGTTTGAAGCGATGTGGAAGAGCACAACTTTCAACTCATTCAGTGTGTTTTCCTTTCTTCTGGAAATAAAAGTTGTTCAAATTTTGCTTCTTTTTTTGCTTGCTTATAGCAATAACACAGGGTTTTAGATTAGGCAGCATTAGGAATTTAATATTTGATCTTCTAATTTTTATACCTCTAGCCATCGATGACTAATTTTACTTCAAGTTGCATTCTCTGATATATTAAAGATGAAACATTATCTAAACCAAATCATGAAAAAAGAACCAAAAAGTGGTAAATTTTGCCATTTTCTCTTAAACAGGAAATTAGAAAAACTTACGTTTTCTTCTTGACATCAAATTCAGAAATTTCTCAGTTCAGGAGATTATTCCACTGATCCCAAAATCTTATAAATATTGACGTATTTTGGAGTTCAAATTTAGTGTATTTGATATTCTATCCTCTTGCTCACTACTACCAGCGTTTATACTTCCTGTACCATAGCTTGGGCAGTTTCAAATATCGTAGAATGTTTCAACGTGTTATCCAGTATGTGAAGAGTGAACTAAAATGCAGAATGAGTCATACGGTGAAAAGTGAACCAAAATGCAGAATGAGTTATACGGTGAAAAGTGAACCAAAATGCAGAATGAGTCATATGTGAAAAGTGAACCAAAATGCAGAATGAGTCATATGCAGCCATGGATCTACAAAAAAAGACGGGATGTTGGTCGATGCAAGAAACAAAATCGAGCTGGAAAATATTAAAAGGGGAGTCTAGAGACTGGATTTCCAATGCAATATAACATTTCTTCCTCTGTTTTACAGGTCTTCAAATATTTCCTAAAAAATGTATGAAATATAAATAAGAATAATAATTTTTGTATCTATTACCCTTGCTAGCATTCTGAAATGAGGATGTCATGCCCCCCCCCCCTCCTAAATCCGGCACTGGTCACATGATATGATCAATTCTGAATGTCAGATAAACAGAATAAACTAACCGCTATATTGGTATTAGATTTTGTTGATATTACTGAACTAAAATCTGAGCAGACGCTTTCACACAGAGATCGGAGTTGACATATAACGAAAGACTGTGCTAATTCCGTTGCTTCTATTTTTCAAGAACATTTAGGTTGGAAGGTAGAAAAAATGGAGGATAAGAAACTTTGAAGAGAAAACTTTGAAGAAGAGTGGGCCAAAAGGCGGGAAAGCAGCCATTTTCCTTCATTTCTTTTCTTTTTCTAAGAATTGGATTATTTTGTTATTACTAATTTCTAAAACCACAATCTGTATTATTTTCGCCATCAGAATTGTGTCTAATGTTAATTGCATTCAAGCATTTAAGTGGTTTTAATTTGTGTTAACTTCTATATTATGAACTTGATTCTGTTGATGTTTTCAATACTAAGAGAGAATGGTAATTCCGCATTTAAAAAAAAATCTAAAATTTAATTAAATTTCTCTTCTTACAATTATTAACAACTTAAATAGTGGTCTCTAGGTCAGAAATAGTAAACCGTAACTGATCTGGGATGAGAATTCACGCCAATTAAGACTATGTAAACTTTATGGTATACACGACTCTGTGTCAAAATTTCTCAGATTTGAATCGAGTTTTCTACTCAAGAGTGGAGTAATTTTTTGTCAGCAAAAATTCGTCTTCTTTGTCAGCAAAAATTTGGCTTCTTTCACATAGGATACGTGTTTTTAAATTTTTCCTTTTATTTCGATGCCTATTTTTTTCTTTAAAAGCAAATATCATCACTGAAATTTTCAAATAAGTATTTTTTCTCATTATCTAAAGCATTTTTTTCACTCATGTTAGCCATCTCCCATGTTCCTGCTATTCTTATTAAACCTGCAATTTCATTCCTATCCGATTAAGTCGATGTCTTTATCAGCAGTTTACATAAATTAAGAATTAAATACAACATTACGCCCTCCTACTCCGCACTTCACAAGGGAGGGGGTGAATGTCCTTAGTAGAAAGGGTGGGGTAGTAGATATACTGTAGTTCAAGTAAATAACAAATTTGTATTTAGAGCGCCCTGCGCCAATGCGGATATCCGAGCTTTTCTCGACTTGAAAAGCTCTCGGAGTTAAAGAAATTTACGCCGATAGCGTATAAAACCGCTTGTAAAGAAAGCAATGCTAACATGGATAGCGGATAAAACCGATGATAAAGAAATCGCTGTTAACGCGGGAAGCGGATAAAACGGTAGATTTGAATAGAATAGCAGAAACGTTGGTCAAGCATTAAGGAATTATTGATGGCTGACAGGAGTAAAAAAACTGCTTTAGATAATGAAAAAAAAAACTTATTTGAAAATTTCAATGATGATTTTTGCTTTAAAACAAAAATTATGGAAATAAAGCGACTGATTCAAAAAGCTCATCCTATGAAAGTGATGTGAGAGATGATGCGAAAGAAGCCAAATTTTTTCTGACAAAAAAGAATCAAAGTTAAAAATATTACTCCAGTGTTGCGTAGAAAACTGGAATCAAATCTGTGAAAATTTCAGTCGTGGATATCGTAAAGCTTGCATAGTGAAATGTATAGAGCAATTATTGGGCCACTATAAGAATAACATAGTGCCTCTGGAATTAAGGAGTTTCGTTTCAAAGAAAAGGAAGTTTTTCATTTTCCAAATTTGTATCCTTTAACAATAGTAATTCGTACTAATGAGTAATTGGAAAATGTAAATACACTGGCGGAAATTGAAAAAAAGAACACCATTAACAATTGAAGCGTAATCTATGAGATTTATTTAGTAGAAACAACTTGATGAGAAAGGACAGTGATCACACGTGTGAAGTGATTCAACGTTTATTTTACCTTTCAATGAGTATTGCATTTTGAAGATGGCACATTTTTATAAGGTGTTGAACCTCCTCGAGCAGCAATACAATCTTCCAATCTAGCATATAATCGGTCGTACAAATGCTGTATCAGGCTGATGGATACCATTCAGTGCTCTTTCAACTTGAACGCGTAATTCAGCCATGGTCGTTGCTTGCCGCGGCCCACGGAAGAGTTCAAGTCGCAGACATGCTCGATTGGAGCATGTTCGGCATGAAGATTGGAGAATGTTTGGCCTGAAGAGCATGTTGAGTTTCACAGGAGCAGTGTGGGCGAGCGTTATCCTTATGGAATATCGCATTTGAGATTACACTCAAATATGGCAGGACAACTGGTTGTACGTATTGCTGTTCAGTATACCCTGCACAAACACCAGACACGTAAGAGAGCGATAGGTAATCGCTCCCAGCACCATGATGCCTGGCATGGGCCCTGTGTGTCGCTGGCGGATGCACGATGGAAGAAGCCGCTCACCTTGTCGACTTGGAACGTATAAACAACCATCAGACGTTCCTAAGCAGAATCGGCTTTCATCATTGAAGACCACAGACTGTCATTCTTCCCTCCAATGAACTCGTTATTGACACCACTACAAACGTGTTCGACAGTTACGAGGGGTGACAGTGATAACCTTGCCTGTAGTCCTGCTACCAAAAGACAATTGTGTATTATTCTTCTAGACACCCTTGGTATGACAGAGGATCGAGTTGGGTTGTTTTACCTCTGAGCGGCACTTTTTTGCACACAATGGACTAAATGGCCAGGTCACAAGGACCCCGAAGGCTCAGCGAAGATTGGGGAGGAGACTCACTGGAACAGCTGTTAGGAGACAGATGGTAGCCTCCCGTCAAGGCCATCCAGTGTGTTCTTTGACGTGCACAGGGTATGGCTCTTCCGCATACGGGACCACGGCTTAGCGTCCCATCCGACGGACGGCGGTCTTTCCAAGCTCATCGTTGTCCCCTACTGACCGTGAGCAAGGCAGGGAGTTTTGCGGAGATAAGTCTCAACGCTGACCCAGCTGGGACTCGAACCTGGGAATTTCAGATTACGAGCCTGGTGCGCTACCGACGGAACCACCCCCGCCCCACACAGAGGATCGAATTCGTGATGCCATAGCCGTCCACTCTGCTACCGCCGCTCTCCTGATACGCTGATCCTCTCATGCGTCCATAACTCTGTGTTGCCCAGAACCACATCTGAGAGTGTGCGAAGGCTCTTCTGACCATCGACGCCACCATCGCACCACAGCCGATAGCTTTCGTCCAACGTGGTGTGCATTTTAATGAAAAGATCAACTTGCTTCCCTTAGACCCACTATACGACCTGGCTCAAACTCGGTTAACTGAACAAATGTTGTGTGTTTACTTCGTCCAGCCATGATAACTTCTTCAAAGAGCACTGAACAACAAGACACAAGATGAATAACTTCTTTCTTCACACCCTAGTCCTTAAATACGCACTGCGTATATTTGCATGCTGTCGTCCTCAGTGACGTCATTATTTCACCTAATGACTTTCAATCTCGGATCACGGTTTCTGCTGCCCTTACCTATTACATATTATAATTTGACGTTCCTAAAGGAATTCCTTCTAGGTGTTCTTTTTTAAATTTCCGCCACTGTATCAATGTATTGTTAGCCCTATACAAAGCAAAAACACTTTCTCACCTATCGATTAAATTGAAAATGTTGCGTTTTCTCATCGTCTAATGTTAAGAGGCAAATCATTTAATGTACACAAAATAAAATAATATATGTAATATTACTATATTAAAATGTTACTGAAAATTTTTAATATAGTGCTAACTATAAAAAAAAAGAACCGGTTGAATTAAAAAAATATAACATTTAACTAAGAGACACCTGAATATAAATTATGCTTCTGTGAGTATAATAGATTAAACACAGCTCAGTTAAAAACTTAATCACTATCCGAGCTGAGTAATTGATCAACTTAATCTGAGAGATTAAGTTTCTTATTTACTTCTGTTACTTATCTATTATTGATCAACATATTCCAGCACGAGAATTTCTAACATAATATATGGGTTGCAATATTACTTTAAGATTTATATTTTCTACCTTTGACGACGTTTAATGATTTAAAATAAAGACTTTTGTAGGATTTGAATACTGAATAGTCATATTTCGTTAGTACCGATTCAACTCAAAAGTGATTTTTCATTAATCTCTCTAAAAATGTTTCTTTTTACCACCACCACCACCCCTGGGAGTGAAGGGGTAAATTGTTGCTGCAATGTAAACCACCTGATCAACACAGTCCAACACTGAAATATAAAACTTTTATCTCAAATGGAGCGTTTGCAATATTCGTTGAAAGTTTGAAATTTTTAACTTTTTCCATCGCCAGAAGTAGCAAATAAAACTTTCGAAAGATTAGAGAACTGCGAATCATAATAGTTTATCAACACCTATCCAACTTAAAAACCATTTTTTTTTATCTCTAAGAAAGGTATTATCCCTTATTAAAATATATAATTGCTTCCCTCCACCCCTGGGTTAAAAATGAATATCATTTTTGTCAATGCAACTCGTGACTTTCACATTTCACACAAAAAATTAAATTTCTAACGATGTAGCTCAGGACAATACGTTTGGATAACTAAATTGCACGATTTGGTTGGACCTCCATGGCCCATGGCTGCTTGAGAATGATGAGAATGATGAACTTTTATTTTATTATTATTATTATTATTTAACATATTAACATTTATGAGGAGGATGAGGATGATGAATATTAATTAGCAGTAATTTTGTTCATCATTATCTTTTAAACGAATATCGCTTGTAATATTCTTTTAAAAGTTTGCAATATTCAACTTTTTTCAACGTTAGAAATGAATTGCAACTGTTGGGAGATTCCGAAAGAGAAAGTCATAACATTTCACCAATACCTATGCAGACCGTTGCGTTTAAGACTTTGTGGATGCGGATAGAACTTTTGAATCTGCGCAGGGCTCTATTTATATTCACCTACAACTACCAGAGTACATAGAATACACATTCTCTGTTTCTCGTTTATGAGAAGAAAAATTCCTGCACTCAACTGTTTCAAAGCTGAACCTCTAAATATGATATCTTCGTTCATTCAGCGTGGATGGCTGAACTTAAAAAAGAGTTATACATGGTGTCTCAAAAAGGACGCAACCCTAAATATAAGAGTGTAGAACTTACGCGCATGTACATTTTATGCCATAATATTAGTCAGTTGACATTACTGTACTCAAGGTTAACAACCTTCAGCAGTTGAAATGACCTTGTCACGCGCTAGTCTCACTCAAGCATTCATTCCTTTGTGTTGTGCCAGCTATGTTGCTTTCCAAAACCGAACGTGTATTTATTGTTCAGACTTATTGTGCGTACAAATCTTACAAATGTGTGAGAGAGGAGTTTGAGTTGAAGTTTCCTCAGTCTGCAGTTCCCAACAAGTCGACAATATTTAGTTCATTGATAAATTTCGTGACACTGGATCTGTACAGGATCGAAAGAGCCCAGGCCGGCCATCATTGTTAACTGCCAAAGTTCTTGATGATGTGTCTCAGAGTTTAACTCGCTCACCCAGAAAATCTCTTAGAAAATTGTCTTCACAGATTGGACTGTCACCAGCTACTGTTTTCATCGCTACAAAGAAGTTAAAATTTCATGCCTACCGCATTGGTGTCGTTCATGAACTGAAAGAACCAGACCATGAAAAACTTTTACGGTTATGTCGTTGGTTTTCTTCTTTTGTTGATGAAAATGGGATTGAGGTGTTGCACTGTGTTTATTTCAAAGGCCGTGTTTATTCAAGTGACGAGGCTTGGTTTCAGTTGGATGAGTACGTGAATAGTCCAAACAGTTGAATTGGATGGGTATGTAACAGTTTGAACATGGAGTGAAAATCTTCACACTTTGCACGGACGACCATTACACGCATGGAAAATGGTGTTTGGTGTGCAATTTTAAGTCGTCGTGTGATAGGGCCTTTATTTTTTGACTCAACTGTAACTGGTGAAGTTTATCGTGACTACATCCAACAGTTTATTGCCCTATTGGATGTGAATGAACGAGAGTGTTGGTTTCAACAAGATGGCACGACCGCCGATACTGCAAATGACACAATGGTAATGTTGCAGGAATTTCTTGGTGATCATAGATTTCAAAACAATTGTCCCCCCCAAGATCCCCAGATCTTACTCCTCCAGATTTTTTTTCCCTTTGGAGATATCTTAAATGTGTAGTCTTTCAAAACAATCCTCATACACTTGAAGACTTGAAGGCTAACATTGAAAGAGAGATTTTAAACATAAAATAACAAACATTACGGTTTAATTAAAGGTTAAATACCGTAAAATAAATTACGGTTTAATTAAAGGTTAAACACCTTTAATAATACCGTAAAATTACGGTATTATTAAAGGTGGCTGCAAATGTCGTGAAACGGGTACAAACCTGCATCCAGGTTGCAGGAAATCACTTTCAACATCTGTTGTAAAAGTAGATATATGTCTAATTTGCATCTTTTAAAATTTGTGTCTTTTTTCAAGTTTAAATAGAAAAAATACAGTAGAGGGTTGCATCCATCAAAATATGCTTCATGGGGAAAATCACCCACACAAGACTGAAGAAGATGGGCCACAAGACTCAAATTCCCAATCTCATCTTCTGATCTTTTATTACCAAGTTTCGGTTCCGATCACATGGCGCTTCTCCTGTCATAAATGAACGTAAACTCTCCAGCATCATGTGTGTTACTTCTGGTGTGACAGTTTTTTTACACTTATTCCCACCAGAAGCACTTCTGTTTTACAAGCGTGCTCACTTCGTCTTCCCTCAGACATAAGATTGTCTTCAAGTTGTAGTTTTCACACAGAAAACTGCAAATGTTGGTTTCTCGCAATAAATGCCCGACCGGATGTCTATGACCGTGACACACCATATTACTAGCTTATTTCTGAACTCGTAAAATGCACTCCCGTGTTCTTACGCGACGAAACTTTTTCTGCTCCCTTACATCCCACCCTCAGTGATATCTGGATAGAACTTAAAAGTTCAAAGTCATCAGATTAAATTTCCCACGGAGAATGGTTTCATGTTCATTAGAGAAAAACTCCGTTCATGTCAAAGAGCACGCTGGACGGTCTTGATATAATATTCTCATCTATCCTTAACTGCTATCTAGTGAATTCTCTGGGAACCATCAACTGAGCTTTGTGGTCCTTGTGACCCAACCATTTGACTAGCTGAGTTACAAACTTTTTTCCTGTCACGGTTAACTAACATAAAGTTTGAATACAATTATTAAAATGTCAGAAATGTCAGACATTGCTAGGGTAATAATATACAGAAAATTAGGAACTCTGCCCCTAAATAAAATAAGGTTAATACTTTTTTTTTTCGATATTTACTTTCATATGATTTTAAAATGAAATTTGTAGGGGAAGCTAAATATTTAGCCTCACAGAAGAACGATTTCAAGCAACGTATTTCATTTCTCCTCGGGCTACTGTTATACACATTGGAGGAAGGGCGGGGTTGCTCAATCGGTAGCGTGTCAAGCTCGTAATTAGCAGTTTCAAAGTTGCAGCCCTGCCTGAGCCAACGTTGAGATTTATCTCCGCATAATTCTCCCCCTCTGCTTTCGGTCAGTAGGGGACACTGATGGCCTTGAAAAGATGGTCGTCCGTCAGATGGAAAGTTAAGCCGTGGCTCCGCATGCAGGAGAACCATATACTGTGCACATTAAAGAACATGCTGGATGGTTTAACGGGAGGCTACCATCTGTGTCCTATTAGCTGTTTCCTCTCCCCAACCTTCTGTGGGCCCTTGGAGTCCATGTGATCTGGCCATTTAGCCCATTGTGGACAAAAAAGTGCTGCTCAGAGGTAAAACAATCCAACTCAACGTACCATGGAGGTAGGAAGAGCAGCACGGGGCATTTGAGCACCAAACTCTGAAGCCAATTATGAAGGTGCCACGCCCTTTTGTTTAGCAAGAAATATTTTGCAGCGATAGCATTACGTTTGCTAGAGCTGTTTTCTAGTTCAGATATAAATCACATTATGAAGTTTATCAGATCGAAATAGTATTTAATTCTTTACAGTAGCGTGAACATACACTGCTGTTTATAAATAAAGAATATTGAACAAAATTGCAAATATCTGAATAAATATTTTTTGGAATTTACCGAAACTTTCAGATGATATTTAGTGTTAAATAATTCACATTTGTCGACTATTAAATTTGCATTTCTCAATGGGAAAGACTCTGAGATATGCAAATTAAGCTGGCGATAAAAGCAGCTTTAGGAACAAAACGCTTTTGATTTCTGATTACGAACGGCTTTATCCAGCTTTTCGGATTGCAGTTTACAGCTACAAATGATAACGATAAGAAATGTAACCAAAATACCCTTTCATAGTATCAGTAACTCTGTCCCCACGACTTCATGAAAGAGGGTTATAGGGTAGAAGACCTGTAGTGTCCATTAACCTCAGCTCATCGGAGGGCACGACTGGAATGGAGCAGGCAGCACCACAAACGGACCAACACCAATGGGGACAGGTTTTTCTTTTCGGATGAATCACGATATAGCATAAGTTGTGATTCTCGGCGCTATAATGTCCGTTGTGCAAGAGCAGGGAGCACATTATGGCACCATGAATATCATGGAAAGAGACACTTTTGTTGGGAGTGGTTTATTGGTTTGAGTAGGTATCATTTATATGTGGCTGTACGTACCTGCATATCTTCTCAGGAGGGATTCTAACTGCCCTAAGATACAGAGACGAGATCCTACAGCATTATGAGAGACTTTTTCGAGGTGCCATTGGGTCAGAATTAATTTTTATGGATGATAGCGATCATCCACATAGAGCTGAGATAGTGGAAATATACCTCGAGAGTGAAGATATCCAGATTATTTAGATATTATTGAGTAGCGAGGACCCCAGACCTAAAACCCATTGAACATGCATGGGGTGCTTTGGTTAATTCAAGTTGAGAAGTGCTCTTATAAAGGAATGGGATTTTCTGCCCTCTCCTTTGTTGAATTATCCAATTTGAAGCATGATAGCTCGTCGTGCAAGCTGTACTGCTGTTAAGGGCAATTATACTCCTTAATAAATAACATTATCTTAAATATCAGCGGTGATCTATAATTTCTCCTGATTGGAAAATGTTTACGTTATATTCATGATCATAAATTGAATTTTAAATCAGACAAGTATTCTGATATATTCTTTATTTCAAATTTAAACATTAATATATGTGATATTAAATATCCTCTGAAACTTTCGTAAAATTCTAAAAAGTATATATCTTGAAATATTTATATTTCTGTTCAACTTCCTTGAATTATGAACAGCAGTGTACTTTACTGTTGACGCAAACAAAACGAAATTCAATTATAAAAACAGTACCTTTTCGTACTCATTTCAAGCTGATTCATGCATTGATTTCGTTATATATAATAGTTTCCGTTTGTTTCGAACTATATAATCAATGGAAAAGAAACGTAAGGAAAGTTCAAAATCGAGTTTTCTATTTTACATGATAATTTCCGAAATATCCATTCAATATTTCTAAATAAAGTAAATAAAGTAAAACTAATAAAGTTCTAAAGATGAAACATTTAACTAAACTTATTTCGTTTAGCCAAACCATTTAAAGTTGAGAAAACTGAATATTACTTGCACTTCGAAAAATATATTATTTCAATAAAAGTTTGAATTCAAATTATTCCTTATTCTTATTAATCTTCGAAATTTTCAATGGCTGCCTGTGATTCTATTAAATATTCGAGTTTTCATCTCTTTAGATCAAGGGTGCACAAACGCTTTTGGCATCGGGCATAGAAATAGCGTATCATCATAGCAAGTAAAACATCGGGCATATCATCATAGCAAGTAAAACATCGGGCATATCATCACAGAAGGATATGTTTTACTGCAGGTTAATGGTTGGGATGGGGGGAGTCAAAAGAAGAACAAAAATGTTTAACTACGTTTATTATATTTTACTTCTTATATGTAACATAATATAATATTATTTTGAATATTACTATAAAGTTTATTTTAACGTCTAAATTGAGGTTGCCTTGTCGAAGAAGCAGTATAGTAAGAATGGATCGCATCCCAGAGATGAGCTTTTTAACGAAGAGCTGTTTCCTTTAATCAAAGAAATTGTAGCTAATTTTATGATGTTAGTCTTCTTTCGTCTTGCCTAAACACGATTCACTTTGATAGATCTAGATTTTAAGAAATATTTTTTTTTTATTTTCCTATTTTCACACGGCCGGTTAATATTGATAAAAGGCCAGATAAAAATTTTAAAAATGCTAGATTAGCCCACGAGATGGAGATTGCGAACGCTTGCTTTATTTAGATATTGAACAAATATTGTTGTCAATCAACATTTAGCGAGTTTAGATAGATACATTTTATACATGGACAGTTTCATTTTTGCATAAAAAACAAACACGTTGCTGAGTTTCGTTTTAGTTTTTGTATTAATATAGTATTTAAAAATTTGTTATTTAAAAATTAGTTATTTAAAAATTTGGTAAGATTCTATAAAATCCGTTATCACCTTGATTTTTCTATAAACGCATTACTCAAAATATAAATTACTATGGATCCTTAATGAATTTTAAATGTATCGTTTTAGTGTACGAGTACAAATTTCAAACTTTATTACTGTTACCTACTATATTTTCAAGATTAATTAAAAGGAACGTCTATGTAATTGGATGCAATGTTAGTTATCAGATCTTTTGTGCAATTTAAGAATCCATCTTTTTTATGAAAGGGTATTTTGGGCACATTTCTTATCGTTGTAGTTAGTACATCCTTAAGCAACCCATTGCCTGTTCAAAACCAAAATATGTTAAGAATAACAAAAAGATGGCATCGGGCCGAATGAAAATATATGTTTTCCGTGTTCAGTGGTTGCAGGGAAGGGGATAAGAGAAGAAAAGTTTAACTTTGTTCAGTACATTTTATTTGTCATATGTATAAGTATAAATGATAAGAAATATAATATTAAATGTTAATATAACGTAACAACTGAAGTTGTTTTGTCGAACAATGTGTGAAGGCTGGGACTGAATCCCAAAAATGAGCTCATATAAAATGAGTTCAAAGCCAAAGGAAAGCGACGTAATACACTCAAATGCTACCGGGAGCCATTTCTGCCAATCATTATCCCATTGCAACGTGTTTCTTGGCTTCACTTTGAGAGATACAGGATGACTAAAAGTAGCAAGCTTCCATCTAAGCATATTCCGAACGGATGTGGCGCGGACAGTCGTGCATGGTGGCGGAAGATTTCATCTTACCATAACTTTGCAGGTATTTGATTGATCGGTCCCGAATTTGGTGTGATGTTCCCACTTGCTTCTTGTCGCACAGGGCTCAGATATCGGGTCACTACTTGCAGTGAGTAGGGATTAAACCCGCTCAAGTGTCCGAAATTTCTGGGAGCGCTGCTATCGCTTATCTTATGAATGGTGTATTATGTTATCGATGGAGAGTTGAGTATTGGAAATGAAGTCGTAGGTTGTAAATGGTAAAGTTATAAAATGACAGACGTTTCGTTCTATATGTTTTTTGAGAGAGACTTAATTTTATGGGTTCCAAACCCTTAGAGTTCGCTAAGTCATGAAGAGATGAAATTATGTAACAAATTTCGTGATCCAAGCTGTTAACGTTTAACAGTTTCGAACCAACTGACAGAAAGACAGAAAACTTTCTAAAATATATAATATATAAGTATACTGAATATATAAAATTTTTGGTCGCTTGCTCCGTTATGAAATAAAATCTTACACAGGGAACCGGAAAAGTAAAAAAAAAATGTCAATGATTTTCATTTAATCATAGAGAAGTTAATCATTGAATCAAGTTTGCATCTATAATTAGGTGGTGACTGCAGCATTATAAATATTCAAAAGTATGTTTCTCAAGAATTTTTAATTGCATTAATTATTTCGCTAAATGTTTTACATTTCTTAACTTTTTCTAGTTTTCTAATAAGTACGCTGTTAATTAGCTTGAAATTTTAGCTAGCGTATCTCTATCACCATTTTATTTGTTTGCCATGAATTGATACATAGCATCCAGCCAATCACATATGAGATGACTGTAATAGCTAAGTCACCGTCTTCAGTTCAAATTTACAAAAAACAAAAACAGAGAAAAGTTCATCCATACACGTTCCACTATTTACCTCGAAAAATGTCGACAACCATTCTTAGCCTCCAGCAGGTTGAGCTAACTTTAACGAATATTTGCTTCAGGGAAAATGGAACAAAACAACCAGTCTTGAAAATATCAACGCTTTCTTTGCCTCTGTGCGAAATTCATCATCTTCGGGATCGAACGGCACGATTCGAGTAACATCAGGACTAATCTCTTCACATTGGAAACCATTCTCAATCCAGAAGGTGCAGCAGCTCTTGAAAAGAAATCTCACTTCATTGCTCTCTATAAGTATATTACTAACACGCATCGGTGCTCAGAACTTCGGTTTTGAAAATGCACTTGGATGACATTTTTTGTGCTTTTCTTGATTTTCAGAGATTTTTTTTCTTTATGTTTTATGGCTCTTCCCAGCTTTGAGAGTTTCTCTTTATTTTTTTCCTAGTGTATGGAGAGCTTATTCTGTTAAGTCCCTAATCTCACAACAGAGAAATGTGGACAAGCCGTGTGGAAAGGAAGACCAGGTGGAGCATCTACGGAGCAGCGGAATTTCCGCCTGATCCAACTCGATGGCGACAGCTGCACAAAGTCGAAGAAGTTTGCTTTGCTTCTAATAAACATGGTTTCTTTCCCTGCTTATAAAAAAATTATAGAAAACTGCAAAGACACCTAAAGAGTCTGTAACAAATTAGAAACACACATAAAGCTGTATGGGAACATATTAATTGTCATGCTTAACAATAATGCAAATAGCATAGAAAAATCATTTTAAATCACTGAAAAACTTATATATTTTTAAGACGTCTAACACATTTCTGACATGGGATAAAGATTGATGACCCACAAGCTTCTTTCATGACTGAAATGTTGCAAAACAAAATTCTTTCTCATTTTCCAAACGGTAAATTCGTTAAAAAGACTTACTCGTAGGTATTCTCTTTGTCTGGTTAGATTCACTTTTCTTTTTTGTTTTCTCCGATTTACTTTAATATCATTGTTTGAAAATATGATTAAGTTTCGATTGTAGTTACATTCAGTAGAAAGTTCGTGAAATAGTCCCTCTTTATAATCTCTCGTAATTCTCCTCTGTGTATGCAATGTTAACTTTTAGCGTACAGTTTGAAGATGCCCGAGATATCCTCATTAAATTTATCTTCTTCATCTTATGATCAATATCCTACTTCCAAATACCAGTCTTTCAACAGTCAATAGGTATTCATAAGATAAAATTCTAACTTTCCATTAATCTGTTTAAAACTTTAATACGCATAACGTTAGCACTGTAGTACCTTGTAACGATGTGATTTCCATATATTTTCAAATATTTTATTGAAAAGATAAATTCTATTACAACGAAGTATACTTGTCTAGTGATAGAGTTCACCTAGAGCCTATTATTACTAAAATGTTTCAGCTGCCATTTCCTTAATGTGTTCATTCTCAAGTACCCTCTCTTTATCCATCAAACTTCGTTAACCTTTGAGCCTGTGCGATAATATGATGTCGTGTACAACGCAACAAAAGAGTCAATTTCTCTGATGCGATATCTTCACATCAGGTTAATGTAAGGAAGTGATATTTTAAGAGTTTGCTGAAGGCAATTTCTGATCTGCTTACTCAGTACTTATGAAGTTTATTAGCCGAGAAGTAAATTAGTACAATGAATGAAGCCGATGAGTGACATTCGCAAGTGAAATGGAGTTGTTGCTCAGTTTCAAGTTAAAGGATCAGTCAGAACCATAGCAAGGTTTGAAAGCCATAAAAAATGGAATGACTATCTTCCCAATCTCCAGGAATTTTAGGGGGTTTTTTTATCAACACTAAGACAGAACTAAAACGCGGCCTATTAATACTATTAAAATGAAAATGTGCAAACATTTGGGAATTGAAAATAATTATTTCGAGTACAAATAAATTAGGTAAATAAAAATTTTGTTTCTGGCTCATTAGAAAAAAAACAATGGAAAAAGGAGCTCTTGTTTAGATTGTGTCGAATATCCATATAGCTTTGATTTCCACCATTGAAGGTAAATCTGGAAAACTGAAAAATTTTTAATGACCATTGTATGTAAACGATCTATTCATGTTTAGAAATTTGAAATTTGGGGAGAGAGTGTGGCTTTCAAGGTATTATACTGACAACAGCGATTTGACCCCTTACCCGTGGAGGGTGGTAAAACGTAGCTTTTTTTAGGCTAATGAAGAAATTATTTGGGGAGAGGGGCTTGAATACTAATGAAATATTGTTATTTGCATTTTTTTAGTTATCCGTTATTTCGAATGTCCACTTTTAGAGTTTGCAAAAGTAGGATAAAAACAAATTTCCTTGAAATCTAGCATTCTATATTCATTAGATACGATATGAGTCTACTAGTTACTTTATGTGGTTCCCTAGAGAAAAGGGGGCTAAAATGCAACCACACCTGTTCTGTAATGAATACGTCACTACAATATGCTAAATATTAGGAAGATATAACACGGTGCTAAGGCATGGAAACGCTCTCAATTTGAAGCATTTTTCAGGCCATAAATACCATAAAGAAAATTTCGTGGTAGATAAACATACCATTTTACATACTTTTTTTATTGTTAATAGCGCAGGAAAATATCAGTTTACCCATATTCAGTATGATCATGGAAAAGCGTCAGATGGACAAAAAGGAAGGAATAGTTGATGTCTTGGAAACAGTGAAACTATTAAGCCCTTGTAAACATTTTTCATCAAAAAATTTTAACATTTAAATAATTTCCAGATATTAAAATGTTATAATTCTAATTCATATAATTTTGACTAGTATATTCAGTGATTTTTAATTGTTGAAAAAAAAAAGATTATCTTCTTTAAGTGGGAAATCGCGTGAAATGATAGATTTACGAAATAATATTTGAATTTATAAATTTGAATTAAGAAATAATCATGATTATTTGTCTCTGATACCGAAGAAACATTTATTTCTAAAGGCATATCATGCATTTAGGATTTCTTGAAATGCATCAAATGTTAGGGAAAAAATCATAGTTTTTACGTTTTTAAAAGCGTTCTCTCAAATCCTTGTTTATGTTGAGTCAACATCAAGGCACTCGTTGTTGTTTGAATAACAGATTAAGATTAGTATTATCCGAATAGGAGATGAATAGTGACTGATATACCATCGAAATTGAAGAAAAAATATGCCAAAGTTATGAATTGAACTAGCAACGTGAACAAATCTTTAGATCAAGAGATGTAGTATAAGAAAGAAAAATGTCCATAAATTTCTCTTGCCATAGCATATGAGTCATCTAGATTTAAAACCCACTAAATCGCATTTTAAGAAAATCTGAGATATGTTGTCATTCCATTCAGTACTTAAATCTCCATTCAGACTGAGGACCAGGTTTCATTAAAAATCTACCAAAAATCTAAATATTTTCATTTTTGTCTTACTCCAATATCCAAGTCCATATAATTTGTTTGAAATTTGAAATATTTTTTTCGTCTTTAATATTACTTTTTTAACATTAATTGTAGTTATTTATAAGCTCGTTTGTAAAGGTGTGCATAGCATAAGAAAATTTCACATTAGATTTATTCAAATTTTAAGCAGAATTTAATAACATTCAGAGGATATGCAGATACAAGAAATCAATCGCCACCTTCGGCTTTTCTTGATTTCCCAACCATTTATTTGATCTCTGACATTACACCCGAAATACTACTTCGCACCAATATCCTTATCTTCCTAGCACAGAGAGAAAGAGAGTTGACCTCTGACCCATGAGGAAAAAACGTGTCGGATCGAAAACTGTCGGACATATTAGATCGAAAATTTCGTAGGTTTCTAAGGTGTGGAAACGGAAATACTCCCACACACCAATTTTAAAATTCGTAGCGCATATAAATCAAAATATGACTTCTGACCTCGAAGAACCAGTCGGATCTGGAACTTCGTAACGTTTCTGAGAAACACTCTTAGGAACAAATTTTCAAGTTTCTACCACCAGCCGATCCTAGTCTGATTGAAATGTGACCTCTATTTGACATAACGTTGACGTCGGATCCCAAATTTCATAAGGTTTCTGAGATCTAAGATTTCAAATACCCATAGGTTTCAATTACATCTCTGTAGGGTTTGTAGATTGAAATTTCTGCTTTGATCTCGAAGGACCTGCAAGATCCAAAATATCGTAACGTTTTGTTCCTTTACAATCCGTTACGGTCCTAGGCACCAATTTTCACGTTTGAAGCATTTATAAATCAAAGTTTGACCTTTAAAGGCATCGGTTGTCACATTTCGAATTTTTCCGAGATCTACCACCCAGATTACCACTAGGTGCAAATTTTCAGTTCTGCCATTTTCGCATCAAAGCTGGAATTAGCGTATATCCCCCTAACTCACTCACTCACAATCATCTATATATTATACTAGCAAATTTACTTGGAGTTGCTCGGGTTCGAAACTTTCTAAAGTATAAAGCAGATGGACGTCACAAACTTTCATTTGGCACAAAATTCATTAAGATAGATTTGCTCCCACTCCGTAAAAATTTTCTGCCCCTTTTTTAACGGAAGAAAGAAGTAGGCATATTTTGAAGTACCGCATGAAGTACGTCAGAAATGTTTTAATACCTATTTTTAATTTACATTGTTTATACTAATTCCGAAGTCAGTTTGCTGTCTATTCTTTACTCTTAAATTCCTAAAGCAATCGACACCTAATATCTGGACAAAAGCAATATGTTTCATTATACTTAGCGTTAGGGTGAAAGAGTCAATTACAAAACTCAATCTACGTTTTTCCTTTAAATTGAAAAATTATTCTCCTTATTTATATTCAGTCAACATCTCGCTGTTGCACCTATGTTATCAACAAAAAATATATGATCGCCATATAACTTCAATTTCACGATTGATTGAAATATACCAAAAACTCTGCTAAAATATAGTCAGAACATCGAGGTATATAACACATTTAATTGTAGTAGTTGAACTACAAAGTTATTAACGTTTACCTTTTGTTTCCTCTCAGTTAATTAGATAAAAATAGAGCATTTTCCTGTCACTGTTACAATTTCTAATTCATTCCCAATCAAAGGCTTCTCTTAACGTTTTAAACTGAAACAGCTTTTGAATCACCAAGTCATCAATCATAATCATTAAATCTGATTCGTAAAAGCAGAGGATTTTCTGTTTTATAGCGAAGTAAGTTATGTTAACTGGATATTAACATTTTTCTTTAATATGTCACGTGTGTACAACTGAGATTCGTTGTCTAGCTTAAGCTGAATAACAGAAACGATCGTGTTCATGGTCAAGATTTGAAGAACTCGTGATGTGTACAGGTAGATATTGGGTTCGGGTTCAATCCAGGTACGAAAATTTCAATATTTCTGCATATCGAAAATATTTCTAACAGATAATCTTCATTCATTACATCAAAAGTAATTAAATATCTTATATTTCGTTATCTATCGTATAATGCAGTATTGTATGCCTCAAAATCAAACTTCATAGAAAAACTGCATATTGTAAATTTATAGCGAATGTACAGTAACAAAGATTGAATATAAGTTATAAAGCGTTTTTTCTTTGTTACCAGAATTAAACTAATTTTTATCAATTAATTTTAAATCACCAAATTCAAGCAGAAAGTGATCATTAAATCTGTTTCGCAAAAAAAAAGCTCGTAAAGTTTGACTCGAGAAGAAAAAAAATATTTTCTCATTTCTTCAAGAATGCAATGAAATAAACGTATAGTTTGCATTTGTCACGCTCTATGTAATATTTGAGTTAAGGGTTTCTGCAGAAATATTGCCATTAACACAAATAATTGAATTTAGATTAAGTACAATGACATTTCGCTTATCATTGTATTATGCAGTAATTATCTGAAAACGCATCTTAGTAAATTTGGATAGTCCCAAACACTCCAAGAATATATGTTCTGTAGATCAGCATCAGCTCTCTTTTCTTATGAAAGTAGAAATCGTATGCGAAAAAGACTATTAATTTCACAATTCCTATTATTTCTCAGCAACTTATTACAATGACGCAAAAGCAATTATTCTCGTGTATAAGAGGCTTTATATAAATATCATTGTGCTTTTTTTTTATAAGCATTACCCATGGCCGAGTGGTTAGCACGCTTGGCTGCTGATCTAAGGGATCTGCGTTCGAGCCCCTTATGGTTGTGTAATGGTTGTGTGTGTGTTATTTTTGAGCTGAGGTCCTGACATCCTCACAGACCTTCTACTATGGCATATAAACTGACAGGCTCCTGTCAGACATCTGTGGCAAACAGCTGCTTGAGGGGTTATTTATTATTTTTTTATAGTTTTTATAGAAATAAGTAGTGTAACTCGGAGAAACTGAACCTAAATGAAATGAAATTAATAATGAAAAAAATTTTAAATTGAACATAGGTGAACATGATTGATATAATCTGTAATTCTTCAACACGGACTTCATAGAAACAACTGAGAGTTGCAAGAGAAAATTCCCTGAAATATAAATATTTTAATAAATATTAAAGTGTACAGGATGAAAAAATTATACCTATAGATAAGCAAATTAAAGAAGTTGAAGATTTTGTACAGACACCCTGTTAACAAGGTCGTTAATAGAGATTTACCATATCATGCATCACAATGAATCAGCGCAAAAATCGCATTACACCATATCAAATGCATAGATATTTTACCTAACTCATCATCATACATATCTGATTGCATTCTTTATACTGCATATCTTCAACGGGATAAAAGCTGAAATTTAATATATTTAATCTTTCTGTGTGACTATTGGGGGGGGGGGGGCTCGTGACTAAACATTTAGTGCGACCCTTTGACTAGCGCATGCAGGGCCGATTGTAAGAAATTTGTTAGACAGGTCCCTGATGTTAAATTGATAGGACTAAAAACACGTTCTGAAATGTGCATATATTTTCATCTAGTCTCAAAATGCTATATTTAACAAAACGATTTGGGAAAACACAAACGAATTTCGAAAGACATTCGGATTCTTTACAATTCGATTCACCATTTTGTCCCTCACCTATAATTTCCATGTATATGAGTATTTTTCTTCTCCATTTTAGTGGTACTTTAAAACGTATTCGTAAAAAATATACCTAATAAATTTATATAATATCACTATTGTTTTCAACCCCGTTCCCATTATTAACTTATATTTTTATTTTAGTCTTATTAAATTATCAGTTGAAGAGTTGTTTATTTTTTTTTCTGGTTGCAATATTTAATTTATAATATTAATTTATTTTATTATTTTTTACATATATTAATTTATTATACAATGAATTGTAAAAAAGCGATATGATAATAAAATGAATTATTATCAAAGGTGACTTAAAGAACAACTGTTATGAGGGTGACAGATATCGAACTGGAGACATTTATTTTGCATGTCGGAAATCATTACACTGAGCTAAGCGCTACTAACAAAATATCCTGTTAAAATGCATTATTATCATAATATTCTATTTTAAGCCGAATGTTCAGTACATTATTATATTTTCATATCTGAATGTCATTTCTAAATTGCACATACCTAAATGTCCATCCTTGGCAAAATATAAAGCTGGTAAACGCGTTCAATTTAAACACATCTTGCCAGGAAAGTTTAACCCTGTTGGTCTGACACAGTAATAAAGATTTTCCGCTAAGTCTTCGACCATTGTTTGTATCGGATGAATCAGCCAATCAAGTGTAATGGGCCACTTTAAATTGGAGACCTTTCTCCTTCTGTTCATTGCTATTGTATTTCCAGCGCATGGGTATGTGAGTAATCACCATAATAATGTTAAGATTCCGGGAGTTGATCGTAATGGATAAATTAGTATGTTATAAACTAAAGAAGATGTGCTGATTCATAAAGTGAATACCGGGATTGTCTTCATAACATGGCATAACCAAACGAATATAAAAATAATATATTTTTAGATAAGATATATAATGAATCCCAGATTTTAAATTTTCTCATACTTTTGTGACTATTTTTGGTAGGGCAATGCCCCTGGTGACATAATCGACGAGCCGAATTTTCATTACAAGCCTACATTGATAACAAAAAAATTCTGCCATGGAAATTAGTAATCATGGGTAAAATGGTGTAAGAGAAAAATAGAAGATTGATTGATTTCCTGATTTCACAATATAGAAGAGAGAAAATATCAATATACGATAGCTGCATATGTTGAAAAATTAAATCATTTAAAAAGGACATAAATTATTCGTTCGTTTGGTAGATTGACGTACTTGCTCCAGGAAAAAGATAACTTCTGTTTTACAGGCTGAAACGTTTACAGAAAAATAGCTTTTGGTTGATGAAGGATTTTGAGACAGAGGAAGTAGTCGTATCAAAGTTGGATATCACACTCATAGTCTAAACATCGTAATATATACAGGGTGGTTATAAAATATGTTTCCCTATAGTCTCTGGAGCGGTGAGGAACGGAGATAGTGCAGCGAAAATTGGTGGGTAGCTTAATGAGAACATGAGGAGGCGATTTAGCGAAGACCAAAAGTAGTTCCAACTGTCGCCACCAGTAGAGGAAATGAGCGCTTCAGGCGTGTTAATGGCGTTTGTTTACAAAATAACACATTTCCGACACAAAATACATCATATAAAAATTGGAATGGCCACATCACAAGCAAACGGCTGTAATGCTCTCATGAAAAAGAATCAGCAACATAAATGCCGCATTGCGAGAGTATCAGCTTCTGAAATGTCTGGATGATGATGGATGGTGAAGAAATTTGAGGCAATCACTAAGATTTGAGTGGCACCAGGAAGACAATGGCCTCCCATTGCAGATAATGTAGTGGTTGAGGTGACGGTTGCCATGATGGCCCGTGAGAATAGTATCAGACTGTTACTGCAGCAGGACTTTTCATGGACAATGGATCCAAAAAGTGCTACAGTGTGCGATAGCACCCATACAGGAGACATATGGTGCAGGAACTGTGATCGCATGACGCACAACATTGCACCAACTTCACTTTACAATATGTGGCAAGAATGGTGGTGTACAACACGTGGTCACAGGTGGTCCTGTGGACCGACAAGACACACTTCGCCCTTACTGGTGACGTCAACATACAGAATTGTCACGCATGAGAAATATAACCCTATCTGCTTTCATTAGTGGCCTCTACAGCCTCCTTACAATGACAGTGTGGTGTGGCTTCAGTGCAGACTTCATCATTGGGCCATACTTCTTTGAGGAGACTACACCTAATGGTCCAGTATGGTGTACTGTAACTGGTGGCCATTACTGTGCTATTCTCCAGCATAACGTGATTCCCAGCCTTCAGGAAAGGCGGTGTCTGGACATCAGAGTTTTAATGAAAGATGGTTAATCCCCACATGTTAATTGGTAGATAAAGTAGTTATCGTTAGGAAACGAACACTTAGTTCCTCAATTCTTTCCTCAGTTCTGGCCACCATGCTCAAGCATCTGAATCCTTCTGATTTCTGTCTGTGGGACCATTTGTCCCCGCTCCAAAAACTCCGTAATAGGGAAACTTAATTTATAACTACCCTGGATTAGGGTTGCTAAAACGAATATACCCGTAACCGATATTTACTGATAATAGAGCTAATATCTGCATCAATTTTTTCTCATTTTTCTCTAAACTGTAATTACTATACAAAATTATTGCATACATATGCAATAATAATAATAATAATAATAATAATATACTCAATGCAAATGAAATATGCAGTTCCCCTATTTTTCATTTGCCAGCACAAAAATTAAATGATAATGCTGTCTTGAACTGTATATGTGGTTCTCTTATAGGTAGAAACTGAAATTTTAACTCAGTATGAGGTAGCGTGGAGCAATGCTGCAGGAGAAATTTGGGACCGAGGTCTAAGTATTTCGGTATTTTTGAGAGTCCCATACATACATACATACATACATATATACATACATAAAATATCCTATACACCCATGGGCTACGGAGGTCTTACAGACTATGTAATTTTCTTCTCCAGACATGTTTGTCTCGAGATACAGTTGTTGGTAATACCGTAGTTCCGTTGGTAATACCTAACTGATGTCGCATCGTGTTCAAATGTTTGTATAACAAAAAACAGCATATCATCACTTGGAATTGAGTTGATTAACGTTCTCACGTTTCAAGCGTTCATGTTAAACATGTTGACTTTATTGTGTTCCGAAAGCAAATTTTCCACAGAGTCATTATATAAAATATAACATAAATATAAAAAAATAAATACTCCTTCAAGAAGCTGCTTGCCACAGAGGTCTAACAATTTACGTGTATGCTATAGTAGGAAAAAATTACTATACAGGGTGATTCAAAACTCTCAGGCCAAACTTTAAGATAGAACACACCTAAAGGTATTTTAAGATAACTAAAGCTTAAAGATAATTTTAAGATATAACACACCAAAACAAGCACTTTTCGTCGTACAATGCATGGTCGGAACTCAAGCGGTGAACCGCTAGAGAGCACTTTCCAGTGAACACTTATAAGCGTTGGTTTTCGCACTCGTCGTCATTTCTACCGTGAATTGCAGAACGGATCGATTGTTTCACGAATCAGGAGAAGGCAGACATGCATTTCACGTACGGAGCTGCGGACGGGAATGCGAGGGAAGCCCAAAGACTGTAGTATGCAGTCTTTGGTCAGCCATGCGTCTGGTTGGAAAGACTGTAAAAGCACTTTCCGACCAGACGCGTGGCTGATCGTATAACATTTCAGCAATTGCACTGGTATCTGTGCGAAACGGGCTCCTTGGCAGCGGCTTGCAGGATACAGGGCGTGCAAGGAGTGTGAGGACGCCACGTGTTACAGAGGAAATTCTACGTAGGGTTGGAGATCATCCCGAATGTAGCACGCGAGCAATTTCCATGCCGTAAGTGTGCCCAAATCAACGGTGTGGCGAGTTCTATGAAATGAACGATTACACCCCTACCATGCACAGAAGGTGCACGCCTTGACACCTGCAGATTATCGGCCTCGTGTGTATTTTGCACAGTGGTTCCTGCAGCAGACTGCAGCGCAACTGGACTTTGATTCACATGTCTTATTTACCGACGAATGCACTTTTACACGTGAGGGCATTTTAATACCCCGAATTCACATGTGTGGGTCACCAGTAATTCGCACACCATACGTCCACATTCGTACCAGTGGGGTTTCTCCATAAATGTGTGGGCTGGAATCCTCCATGACCATTTGATTGGCCCATACTTTCTGTCAGCTCGACTGAAAATGAGAACGTACTTCGCATTTTTACGAGAAGTCTTGCCAGAATTACTGAATCCTGTTCCAGCAAACATTCAAACACGTATGTGGTTCCAACACGACGGAGCGCCACCCCATTTCAGCGGGGATGTGTGGAACGCCTTGGATGGAACATTTCCAGGACGTTGGATTGGTCGGGGTGGTCCCCTCGCTTGGCCGTCACGATCGTCCAATCTCTCACGTCTGGACCTTTTCTTATGGGGTCATATGAAAAGCCTCATCTACGATAGCCCATCGATACCAATAAGGACCTTGTTGCCAAGATTTCTATTGCCGCTGCCGCTGTACGAGAAATGCCTGGTGTTTTCGCCCATGTACGCCGATCACTACGTCGAAGGTGTGAAGCCTGCATTAATGTTGACGGTCGCTCTTTTGAGCAGTTTCTGTGATTTGTTCAATAAAATTCTGTACTTTCTGTTCTGCAATTTCTGAAATTGTTTCAAACTTCTGTCATTCTTGTGTGTCTTCATTTCCTGGCACAGTAACTGCTAACCCCTAGCGCATCACCGCTTGAGTTCCGACCATGCATTGTATGACGAAAAGTACTTGTTTAGGTTAGAGGCCCTATAGGTAGAGGTTGGCCATCTCAAAATTGGACGCCATGTTTTGTCGTCTCTCGGATTGTTTAGCTTGCATAGCAGAATGCCATTATTATAATAAACTGAAACGGCCATTATAATAATTGCACGAATACTTATGGATTCATGAAAAGGAAGGGTAATATTTGATACATATTTCTGTGTTCATGATTGGAAGCGCTTTAGAAAACGGCAAAAAAAAGGAAAAGTATATTTTATGGCTTTTTTTTCCTTTAAGAATTGGTATAATTTTGTTTTGTTGTCTTGTCCGTCTGAAGACATCGAACTTTTTTGTTTATACAGATAAATAAAAAATTATTTTTGTGTTAGATAGGAATTAATGATATATATTACGATTTGCATTTTTCGAATCTCCCAAAAGTTATAACTGCGCCCTCTAACGGTGGAAAAATCTAAAAATTCTAAAATATCAAACGAATATTTCAAACGATGTAGTTATGTTAGAAGTTTAAAATTTTATTGTTGAAATGTGAAGGTTACGAAGTTACTATTGGCAACAATCACTTGACCCTTTAGACCTAGGTGGGGAGATGAATGAAATTTTTTTGTTTTAACAGAAAAGTGCATGTTTTCAGAGATAAATTAAAAATTCTTTTTGGGTTTGTCAGGTATTGATGAAATATTACAATTTGCATTTTGCGAATGTCCCAAAAGCTAAAACTGCGCCTGCAAACGGTGGAAAAAATAGAAAAATACCAAAAATTTAAAACGAATATTGCAAACGATGTAGTTATGCTAGAAATTTGAAATTTCAGTCGTGGAATCTGACAGTCTTGAAAATTTCATTGACAACAATGAATTGACCCTAAGCCCAAGGTAGGGAAGAAACGGAACGGTTTTGTTTCAAGAGATAATTGGAAATCTCTCTTTTAGTTGGTTACTAATGAAATGTAATTTGCATTTTCAAAGGTAGTGTTAATTTCTGTCATTAGAGATTACTAAATATCGAAAGTGCAAAAGTTTTAACGAATGTTTCAAGCGATCTCTTTGTGGTTGAAATTCTGCAGTAGAGTTCTGTTATGGTAGAAATTCCACTGACAGCAATGACCTGCCCACTATTTTCAGAGGAGCGAGAGAAAGGAAACTTCTAAATTTAAGAACTAAAAGAATAATACTTTTCATGTTTTATAATTACTAATAAAATACTAATATGTGCATTTCCCCAATCATATAGTAAAAAAAAAATAAATAAATAACCCCTCAAGCAGCTGCTTGTACAGAGGTCTGACAGGAACCTGTCAGTTTATACGCCTTAGTAGAAGGTCCATGGGGATGGCGGGACCTCAGCAGAAAAAAAACACGAATATCCATAGTTAAAACTTTTAAGGAGTAAAAAAGTAGGCAAAGGAAGAACTTAATTCTCTTTGAAAATGAGATTCCAATATGTGCCACAGTCGATATGCGATCTTCTAGTTGTTTCACATTTTCAGTACCCTCTGACAGTGGAAATTCGGACTACTCTATAATTAAGAAAATAAACTATTAATATTTTATTAGTACCTGTAATGTGCAAAAAAGTTTTTCATTTATCTCTTAAAGCAGAAAAGTTTTACCAATGGGACAAATCATTACTATTAGAGTAAACCACTTGATCATTACACTCTATGAACGAAAACTTAAGTTTCTAGCGAAAATAGATCGTTTGCAAATATTTATTTAAAGATTTGGTATTTTCCAGCTTCTTCCGCCGCTAGAGGTCGTCTTTCGAGTTTTTATTTACCGCCTTTAGCACTTTCTAATACTGGAAATTGCAGCTGATGGGGATTCGAAAAACGTAAATATTAATATTTTTGTAGAAAAAAAATTCACC
Source organism: Ryuthela nishihirai (assembly GCA_038380435.1). NCBI lineage: Eukaryota > Metazoa > Arthropoda > Arachnida > Araneae > Heptathelidae > Ryuthela > Ryuthela nishihirai. The sequence goes on along the minus strand of JAWZYU010000016.1, from coordinate 64,384,643 downwards.
GACATACGGGATTCGAACCCGCAGCTCTCGAGAAACATGCCAGAATATTCTAATCTGTTCAACTAAAGCCGGCTAATTTCACAAAGAACATTTATTGATTTATAGACGTTTAACCGTCTACAGGTAATGCTGAAATTATCAAATATTGTTTAAATCATTAATATTTTGTTAGTGTCCGTAAAACAAACAAAAAGAAAAACATTGTCTCGTTTATCTCTTAAAAGAAGTTTGATTTTCACCCCCCCCCCCTTTTGTCTAAGGTGGCAAAACCAAAATTTCAGATTTCCAGTGTAAATAGTTTGCTTGTAATATTCGTTTGAAATTTTAGCATTTTCCATCTTTTCCCATCGCTAGAGGGCGCTATTAAAGCTATTGAAAATTTTCAAAATTGCTAATCACAATATTTGTTTGACACCTATCCAACCCAAAAAGAATTTTTCATTTAGCTCTAAAAGTAAAAAAAAAAGTTTGTCTATAGGCGGACAGACAGGTGGAAAGACAGATGGACAGACAACAGTTAAGAGAGAGACGCACAGACAGACGAACAAATACTGGCATAGGCAGACGACAAAGTGAAAGCATTAACTCATATTTCAAACGAACCTTAAAAGAAATTATTTGTTGGCTTTTAGTTAGCTCGGTTCACTTTTGCAGCCGTTTGCCGTCTTCTGATAGTTTCTCGAGGAAAAAATATTCATTAAATTATTTCTTTGACTGAAATTTTTACACCCAAATACAGCGCATTGAGGCATTCATAAAATATGACAGCTTTTATAGATGGAAAAAAAAAAGGTGGAAATATATAAAACTATAACAACTGAGCAGTTTTAACTTAGCACATACACTAACTCAGGTTTTCGTCTCACGGTACGACAAAACATGGCGTCCATAAACCACGTGACTCAATCAACCAATGGCAGTGAATCACCGAGATGGCCAGCCTCTAACTATACAGGACCTCTAGTTTAGGTGTGTTCTATCACCCCTTAAAGTTTGGCCCAAGAGTTTTGAATCACCCTGTATATACCTACCTAATAACCTGTTGCTCCAACTTTTGCCCTCAAATCAACAACCAGATATCTTAGTAAGGGCACAATAATGTGCTGAAAACTGTAGGTGGCATTGCTTCCCATGAAGCGAGAATCGCCTGTCATAGAACATCCACAGTTGCCAGTGGAGGTTGGCGGGCTTGAGCAATTATCCCATCTCCAATTTATCCTAAAATGTCAATGGGGTTGAGGTCCGGCAATCTAGGTGGGCCATTCGAGTGCCGCAAACTCACTTCAATGCTCCTGGAGAACAATTAGTCACCACACGAGAAGTACGCGGTGTGCTGTTGTCTTGTTGAAAGATGACATCATGATGCAGAAAGAGAATCTTTACGAAAGGGTGTAGATGGTTGATGAGATGTTCACATACCTTGCACCAGTGACAGAGTTCTCATTGGGTACAAGGGGCCCCAGGAAAGCCCATGTAAATGCATCCCAAACTGCTACACCGCTTCCACTTGCCAGTATGACCTCAGGTTGGAAAGCTGGGTCGATCGCTTCATGAGGTTTACGCCACACACCCATCCTCCCATCGGCATGTTAGAATTGAAACCGTGATTCGTCAGACCAGATGACGTGATTCCAATCCTCTGTACTCCTGTTGCGATAGGACTTTGCAAACTGCAGCCTAATCTTTCGGTGCCTTGCAGTCAACAAGGGGACACGATGTGGACTTCGACTACTATAGCTTATTTTTTCCATGGTGTGACAGATTGTTTTTATGCATAAGCTTGTGGATGCCCCTTCATTCAATTCCGACGTTACCTGCTCCACGGTAGCCATGCGATTCCTTGTCCATTGCGCTCACCTCAAGAGTCAATTACACATTTACGTCCACATTTCTCTCCCTGATTGGAAGTTTTGTTGTATCTCATGTAGTCTTGGTATACACGTATGACAGTCTGATGTGCAGATCCCAACAGTTCAGCAGTTGCAGTGATTGAACAACTGGCCTTCCTCGCACATACTATTTGACCATGGTGAAACTCACTTACATCGCTGCCACTACCCATGAATATTTTTCCGTTACTGTTTTCCAATGGGAATAAATCTGATCTATTCATAGGCCAGTTTCAGTGTTCCACGTGATTGGATGCGATACTTCTGTTTTGAATATTACTGTCCATTCAGTTTAGGTGTGTGAGGATGGCTGGATCTTAGCAGAAAGACAACACAAACATCCATGTCTTATCTGGGGCTCGAACCTAGGTCCCTTCGATCAGTAGCTAAGCGTAATAACCACTCGGTCATGGGATGGCTTAAAAAAGCATTAAAAAGGGTAAAAGAAAATTTAAGGAAAAAAAAAGGAATTTGCGCTCTTTGGATATCATTTGGAAAACTCCATTTTCCCGTTATAAGCATCTTCCGACGTCGTTCTCAAACAAATAACGTAACTGATTTTTCTTCTTGTTTCCCTAGTTTTATATTTGAGTACACAGACGAAAATTAAAAGAATGGAGATTTAATGCAATTGTGTAATATAGATTGCACTAAAGTGCTTTACTCCGAAATTGAATTAATCGAGACCACCGTCAAAGATTTAGATACTGTTTATGAATAATAGTGAAAAAAAAACAGAGATTAATTATTAAGATTATCTTACAATAATAAAAGTATTTCAACTGTCACTTCTCGACAAAAAAAATAATTAAATGTTATACGGAAATCGGCTTACATCAGAATATTCTGCAAACACGAAAAGAGAAAAACAATGATCCTCTTTTTTTCTTAAGCTTTCAGTGGACATCCACGCAAAAGATTAACTAGAGAACATAGTAGCAATCAGCGGCGGATTGGGCCGCAGGCACGCTGGGCAATATCCCGATGGGCTGGTCACATTTGGATTGCTTGACACTACACAGTTTCCAGCTTATAAAAATTCACGCAATTTTTTTGCATATTAATATAGCACTGTTTTCTTTTCTTTTTTTCTTTTTTTGTTTTCCCCTTCATAAACATAGGCACATTTTAGGTTTCCTTTCAACAGCAACAAATGCAACCCAGGGTTTTCCTCCGAGTAGCTTTCAGAAGAAGTCGTCCTGTTAGTTATTAAGTTCGGGGCTATGGAGACGTGATAGCCATAAAGCACCTGCGAAGGAGGAAAACAGATAATCATAAGGGACGCGATAAACACTACAGAAGATAGTTTGGTTTGGTTGTGTAGGGGTTTATGGCGCATTAGCACCAAAGTCTATAATGTGACAAACAGAGGATAAAAACACTAAAGTCTTATTACCACAACTAAATGTCATAAAAGTGTAAATCCATAACTAATAAAATGCAAAAACATCAACTAACATAAATATCATGTAAAAATACCAGATATAAAAAAAAATAAAAGGAAACCCTAAAATACCTGGGATAATAAATACAAATAAAATAAATACCCCCTCAAGCAGCTGCTTGCCACAGAGGTCTGACAGGAGCCTGTCAGTTTATATACCATAGTAGAAGGTCTGAGAGGATGGCAGGCCCTCAGCAGAAAAACGACACAAAAGCCATGCCTTACCCGGGGCTCGAACCCAGGTCCCTTAGATCAGTAGCCAAAAGACAAAGAAAACAAAACAAGAAAAAAATTCAAAGTCGCTTAAAATAGCCAGTATATTGTAAAAACGAAAAAAACGGGGTAAAAAGCAAGTATCAGATAAAGATGTCCCAGTGTTAGGGGATCGGACGTACAGTAGTGGAAGGTAAAATATAAATATATTTCAAAGTTAAAACTAGAACAATCTATCAAAATAAGTTTAATGGTTAAAACAATATCACAAAATTCGTACTTAGGTTCGTCGTCCGCCCGTAGAAAGAAACAAATGATTTAAGCGCAGCAGAGCAAGTACAACCTCCTCCTTGCGATTCCTGAGAAAACATGACTGCCATGGTTTGATGATAGATTTGATCACAAAGAGATAGTTCATAACTTGTTCCGACCAAGATCTCTGCTTCGTGCCTGAAGTTCGATTGTAAAACGCTGCTGAAAATTTAGATATGGAACTGGCAATCGAGAGCTGGACAGGGGCATGGTTGACTTGGCAGCAGTGTCTGCAAAGTCAGTTCCCCTGATACCGATGTGACCAGTAACCAATAGAAGAAAATGGTCATGGTGGATGCCGGATCTCGGAAAAAACAGGGGAAGCCGATATCTCATGGAAATCAAAGCCTGGAGCGAGCTAAGTAAGTCGATGTAAAGCACACACACCAACTATGACACTTAGCTACCATGTGGTCCAAGACCAGGCTAATAGCGTGCAACTCTGCAGCATAGATGGAACATTGCAGTGGGATCTGGTCTTAAATAATTACATCACATCGGACCATGGCCAATCCCACTGATGTGTCAGACTTCGAGACATCTGTAAAGATAGACAAGAAGTCCAGGTACTCAGCGCGATGGATGGCAAAGAGCTGCCGGTAAACACAATCAGGTGTAAAGGCCTTCCTGTCCTGCAAGATGAAAAATCATAAGAAGGGGAAACAGCGAGCCACGGTGGGAGTGACTCGGCTGTTGACTGTGTGACACTATCGAGCATGGTGTTGATACCTCTGAGACAGCCTCGGACTAGCAAACCGAAAGGAAGAATTGCAGTCGGGCGATATGTATAACGCACTTGGGACTGAAAATTGAGTTCCAAGTAGGATAGCCTGGCAGGGATCGCAATTTAGATGCATATTGTAGGGACAACTGCTGATGGCAAAGGGATAAAGATGATTCATCGGTCTCCACATAAAGACTATGGACTGGTTAGGTGTGGAAGGCACCCATGAAACCACAGAGGGACTAATGGTGGAGAGGTTCAAGCACATTTATCACTGAATACCGGAGGAATGGTACACACTGTTATGCATTGCTTAAAAAAACAGTTACTCCACTTGATCTACTTTCATTTTGACATTTATAATAAGTTTTGTAGTTTCACAATTTGATGCTTTATTTCCATCTACTCGTAATGGTACTTGTATATAATTGTACTTAGTTGACACCAATCCAAATCTCTCTTAAAATAATTATATAAGGTCAAATTCAATTAAATTTAAATAAATTAAAAAATGACCAAAATTCTTATGCAAATTTCTGATGTTACCCATTATGACATTTATGCCACTAGGTCATATATACAATTTCTTACCATAAATGTTTTCACTATGTATTATGCAGACCCTGTACGTTTTATCCGAATTACAATCATTGAAAGCAAAGATTCTTTCCGAATCACTGCCATTTCTCATCATTTCATTACCAAAATCAGTATTGCTATTCGTGGTTTTATTTTCCATTTCACTAATCCGGTAACAGATTTAAGTCATCGCTATTTCTATTGCTCAGCACCCTAGATATTTCAGTTTTCGTAAAATTTTGAGTCCTTGACCCATACAAACTTGAAATCTTTTTCTTTCTTTAATTTTTTTAATTCATACAATAACTGCTTGTTGTCTTGGGTTAGTTGATCATTTTCAAAAACTTTGCCATCAAGCAGTCCCTCATGTATTTCCTCAGTGAGCAAAGTCGTCTTTAATTTCCAACACTTGATCCAATTTTCCTTCATTTTTTGGTGGCTAGTTGGACGATTATTGATTTAATTTTTTGTTCATTCTTCGATGGCACTCTACGAATGGCCTATATATTAATATCTTCATCCTGTATTTATTTAATACACTTGGAATATGACTCTCTCCTTTACATTCTCATTCATTTTTTCAGGAGCCCCAACTATCTCTAAATTTAAGTTCCTACTATTTTGCTCTAAGTCATTAATTTTTCCCTTTTAATCACTTAATTACTTTCTGTAAAGTTAGATTTTCTGTCACAAGTCTTCATTTTGTCGTTGGACATCTTTAATTTGTTTAGTCAACTCAGCAAAAACCTTTAAAAATCATCTGACTTCTCAGAACAGTGGGTAGTACATTTTTAATGCTCCCCAAATTCTTTTAATGATTCATTTTTGGACCTGCCATTTGTTTCTTTCATATATTTCCTGAGATCGGTTATTTGTTTACTGAACGTTTCATCGATGTGTGTAATCGCTTCGACAGACAAGGTTCTGTCATGTGGCTCTTTCGATATCCCGGTGTCACGTGACCCATTTATACCAACATTCAATTCACCTCTCTTCCCTTTCCCTACAGAATCTGTCCTAAACTTACGAACTCTCCATTTGTTTTTACTCTCGAAGTCTCATTTTGCGTTAATTTGTTTTTGTGCTTCCAACTCAATAAAAATGACATCTTAAACTTCACTTTCCAGCGCAATGCAAAGTCACTGTCAGATCAACGATATCTGCACCAGATTGATCACACGGATTTTCCATCTCACAATATAAGTCAATATTTAATTTATAAGATATCATTTATTAATCTATTAACTTTCCTAGCAAGAGATGTTTACTACTCTACTCAATCAATCTTGGTTTAGAAAGCAAGAAACGTAGTGAAACAAGTTGACAACGTCACCTCGCTTCTTAAATAAACTGAGTGTTTCAACAGATCGGCAACCAAGAATCCTTAGCCGCTAACTAAATGAATAGCAGACGACAGTTCTCGACATTTCTCAACATCACACGTTACTCCATCCACATGCGCGTCAGCACACTAGTCTACATATCTTCATAGTAATGTGACATCCAATTATCGTAAATAAGTCAGCTTACAGATCATCACAAATCTTATACTTATCTATTCTCAAACCAAAATATTCGCATAACAAAAATCAATGAGCAGTTGCAGATATTAATTAATTAAATAGTATATTTCGCAACAATATAACATGACGCACCAAGCTTCAAAGTAACTCTGTTGCCGAAACAAAATAACAAGTAAAAATAAAATAATAAATGCAGGCATGTCGCCTTGCTATGATGAAAATAAAAATAAAATGAAACCATATTAAAAACCATAGACCCTGGAAGATATTACACGAAAAAAATAAAATAATAAATACAGACATGCAGCCGGGGCTGTGATGAAAATAAAAATAAAATAAAATAATATGAATAGCAGTAGAGCCCGGCAGCTATAAAAAGTAAAAAAAGTACAGGTACGTCACCCGGCTGTGATAAAAAAAATAAAATGAAATCATACGAACAGGCGTAGTGCCCAACAGATATCGGAAGTAAAAATAAATTAATAAATACAGGCACAGCTGTGGTGAAAATAAAGAAAAAAAATGATATTATTTGAACAGGCGTAGAGCCCGGTAGTTATAGCAAGAAAAATAACATAATAAATGCAAGAATGTCGCCCAGCTATGAAGAAAATCAAATAAAATGAAACATATGAAGAGACGTAGAACCCGGCAGACATAGCAAGTAAAAATAAAGTAACATATACAGGCATGTCGCCCGGCTCTGAATAAAAATAAAAATAAAATGATATCAGATGAACAGGCGTAGAGCCCACATATAATATAGCAATAAAAAATAAAACAGAAAATACAGCCACGTCGCCCGATTGTGATGAAAACAAAAATAAAATTACATCATATAAACCAGACATATAGCCCGACACATATAGCAAGTAAAAAAATAAAATAATAAATAGAGGCATGATGCCCGACTGTGATGAAAATAACAATAAAATGAAATCATATGAACAGATATAGCGTCCGGCACCTATAAAAAATAAAAATGAAATAATATATACAAGTACGTAGCCCGGCACTGGTAAAAATAAAATGAAACATGAACAAGCGTAGACCACGGTATATATATATAAGAAGTAAAAATAAAAAACACAGTAATATCGCCGGGATGTGATGAAAATAAAAATGTAATGAAATGATATGAACAGGCATAGAATCCGGCAGATATAGCAAGTAAAAGTAAAATAAAAAAAACAGGCATGTCGCCCGAAGTGACAAAATTAAAAATGATATAAAATAATATGAACAGATACAGAGCCTGCCAGAAATAACAGGTAAAAACAGAATAATAAATACAGGCATGTCGCCAGCTGTGATGAAGATCGAAAAAGAAATGAAACGTATGAATAGGCGTAGAGCCCAGCAGGTATAGCAAGTAACAATAAAATAATAAATACATGCATATAGCCGGGGCTGTGATGAAAATAAAAATAAAATGAAATTATACGAATAGCTGTAGAGCCAGGCATCTATAAGAAGTAAAAATAAAGTAAAAAATACAGGCACGTCCCCCAGCTGTAATAAAAATAAAATGAAATGAAATCACGTGAACAGGCGTAATGCTCAGCAGATATCGCAAGTGAAAATAAAATAGTAAATACAGACATGTCACATGGCTGTGGTGAAAATGAAAAAAAAATGATGTATTAACAGGCATAGAGCCCGGTAGTTATAGCAAGAAAAATAGAGTAATAAATACAAGCAGGTCGCCCAGCTGTGAAAAAATAAAACATAATCATAAGAAGAGGCGTAGAGCCTGGCAGATATCACAAGTAAAACTGAAATAATAATTACAGGCGTGACGCCGGCTGTGATGGAAATAAAAATAAAATGAAATCAGACGAACAGGCGTAGAGCCCACATATATAACAAATAAAACTAAAATAAAAAATACAGGCACGTCGCCGATTGTGTTGAAAATAGAAATAAAATTTAATCATATGAGCAGCCATAGAGTCCGACAGATACAAGAACTAAAATTAAATAATAAATACAGGAATGTCGCCCGGCTGTGAAATAAATAAAAATAAAATGATATAATATGAACGGGCGTAGAGCCTGGAAGTCGTAGCAAGTAAAAATTAAATAAAAATTGCAAGTATGCTGCCTGGCTTTGGTGAAGATAACAATAAAATGAAATCATATGAACAGGCGTGGAGCCAGGCAGATATATCAAGTAAAAATAAAATAATGAATAGAGGCATGTCTCCTGGCTGCGAATGAAAATTAAAATTATATGAAACATGAACAGGCATAGGGCCGGCAGATATAAGAAGTAAAAATAAAATAAGAGATACAGGCATGTATCTCGCCTGTGATGAAAATAAAAATAAAATGAAATAATATGAACAGAAAAAGCGCCCAGAAAATATAACAAGGTATAATAAAATAATAAATACGGGCATGCTGCCCCGCTGTGATGAAAATCAAAAAAAGAAATTAAATGTATAAATAGGCGTAAAATCCTGCAGATAGGGAAAGTAAAATAATAAATACAGGCATGATGCCCCACTGTGATGGTAATAAAAAAAATGTAATTTTATGAACAGGCGTAGCGCCAGGCAGATATAGCAAATAAAAATAAAATAATAAATACAGTCATGTTCTCTGGTCGTGGTGAAAATAAAAATAAACTATATCATATGAACAGCGAAGAGTCCGGCAGATGGAACAAGAAAAACTGAAATAATATTTTACAGGAATGATGAAAATATCGGCTATGATGAAAATAACAATAAAATAAGAGCATATGAACCGGCGAGAGCCCGGCATATAGAACAACTTAAAATAAAATAATAACTAAAGGCATGACGCCCCGCTCTGAAGAAAATAAAAATAAAATGAAATATTATGAACAAGAATAGAGCCCGTCATATATAGCAGGTAAAAATAATATAAAAATTTATGTATGACGCTCGGTTGTAATGAAAATAACAATAAAATGAATACATATGAACAGGCGAAGAGCCCAGCAGATAGAGCAAGTAAACATAATTAATAGAGGAATGTCGCCCGTTTTTAATGAAAATTAAAGAAAAATGAAAACAGATTAATACGCGTAGAGAGCCCGACATATAAAAGAAGTAAAAATATAATAAAAAATATAGGTATTTCGCCCGTCTGTGAAGAAAATAAAAATAAAATTAAATCATATGAACTGGTAGAGAGCCCGGCATACAGAACAACTAAAAGCAAAATAATATCAATTTAATATTTTAAAATATGTTTTATTAAAAAAAATATTTATTATTTTATAAATATATAGGAATGACGCCCACTCTGAAGAAAATAAAAATGAAATTAATCATATAACAGGCATAGAGCTCGGCAGATATAGCAAATAATATAAAATAAAAATTACAGGTATAACGCCCGGCTGTGATGAAAACAACAATAAAATGGAATCATAATGACAGGTCTACACCTGTCATTATGATTACATGTCACATGTCATAATGACAGGTCTACTACACCTGTCATTACCCAGAAGATACAAGAAGTGAAAAAAACAAAACAAATATAGCTATATAGCTCGCCTTTGATGAAAATAAAAGTAAAATGTAATTATGTGAAAAGTTGTACAGTGAGGGAGAGATAGCAGGGAAAAATAACAGGCTGTCTCCTTGTTTATAAGGTTTCATTTTATTTTTATTTTCATCACAGCCGGGCGATATGCCTGTATTTCTATAACAGGGATAGAGCCCGACATATAAGCAAAATAAAAATAAAATACTAAACACACGCATGTCGTCCAGTTATGATGTAAATCATTGATTCCCAACGGGGGCGATACCGCCCCCCAGTGGGCGCTGGAGCCTTCCATGGGGGCGGTAGCGGATCCAGAGGCAAATGGGGGGCGTTGAGGCAGTCTAGAGGGGCGGTCAAATAAATAAATAAATTTAATGGAATTTTCTTTAACAACCTTTTTATCTCTTCTATTCTGTGGTGTCTTCCTGGTAATTCTGGTCATTCACTACCTCATCCGTCATGTACAGCTTTTCAACTGCAGCTTGGACAATAAGTTCCCTGCTACCGCCTACTAGCGTACTGGTACGTCTGAAGTCGACTGAGATGCTCTCAAAAGTTCTCTTCAAGATCACAGATTGGATATCAGCTTCAATATGTTTTCCCACTCCAAGTCGCTTTGAGTATGCTTTATGGTACGTAGTTACAATACCATCCCACGTCAGAACATAAGGTATAATATGAACATTAAACTTGAGAATTAGGCTCAACTTATTAGCCAGCAGATCATACTTCCTCTTCTTTTCAACCTCTACTGTCTGCAGGTTATCCTGAGATGTTATTCCTACTTCAATAATTGTAATCTCATTCAATACCTTACCATGCACTACTATATCAGGCTTCTTATGTTGGACATGTGTGTCCGTCCTGATAGGCAAATCAACCTTGATGCAATAATATAATAATAATAAATTTATTATATTTAATATTGTTTTATAATTATTTTTTAATATAATAAAATACTTTGAAAATACCTGTTTTCATGAATAAATATTTTATCTACCTATGTAAATTATCTTATTGTTATCGCGTTAATAAACATTTTTAAATTAGCGTTAGGTATACCTATACCTAATTTGTTTTAGTTTAGAATAGATTGACGGTGACAAGTCCTTGCAAGTTGGTAGGCAAACACGCGGTTCATGCAATTTAACATGTTTCGACAAGAATATGGGAGCTTGAAATGACTTGTTTACGGAGCAAGTGCGCCGGCATCGCAAACATACAAGTTAATGCGTGCACAAAATCAAATCTATAAAAGCGATTGCTCTAGGAATGTTTTATTATTTTTATGTGCTTCGCCGTGATAAATAGTCGTGAGTGATAAGTGTTAGAAGTCATTATACACATTATTTTTATAACTATCTATAAATCAGTTGAGAAGTTAATTTGTATTTAAAAATGTCTGAATCTACATCTAAAAAGAAATGCCGGTAGTACAGTATTGAGCATTTGAAATATGGATTTACGTACTCTCCTACAAACCAATCATTACCTATGTGTTTAATTTCCCGAAAAGTGTTTTCAAATGAAGCTATGAAACCTTCTAGGCTGGAAGAGCATTTAAATAAAATGAATGCTGATAAGAAGAACAAGGATTTATTCTATTTTCAAGAACTGGAAAAGCAATATTTAAAACAGCCAACTATGTCAAACCTTTTTGCGTCGTCTTCTAAACAAGATGATGATGGACTACGAGCCTCATATAACGTTTCATTTTTAATCGCAAAAGCAGGAAAACTACATACAATTGGCGAGGAATTAATTTTGCCGGCAGTCAAAGAGATATTAAAAACTGTTCTTCATCATAAGACAACGTCAGATATCATCAAAAAATTCCTCTCAGTAATAATTCAGTGCAAAGAAGAATAGATGAAATGGCAAAAGACGTTGAAATATCATTATGTGATTACTTAAAGACTTGCAAATTTTCCATTCAACTCGATGAATCAACTCTACCAAATAACGAAGCTCTACTCTTATCATACGTACGATTTATAAAAGAAGAAAAAATTCATGAAGAGTTATTATTTGCTAAAAATTTGGAATCTGATACAAAGGGAGAATCTATATTTAATACCATGCAAAAGTTTTTTCAAGAGAAAGAAATTCCTATTTGCAATATTTTGCCTGCTGCTACTGTTGGTGCTCCAGCAATGACAGGGCGTCATAAGGGTTTACTAGCGCATTTGAAACAAGCAGTACCAAATGTATTCGCTGTACATTGTATTATTCATCATCAGCATTTGGTTGCAAAAAATTTGAATGAACGTCTGCATACGTCGCTCCATTACGTTATTAAAGCAATCAATAAGATTAGAAGCAATTCATTGAATGACCGATTATTTGGTAAGCTTGTAATGAAAGTGATGAAGATTACAATCGCTTGCTGCTGCACACAGAAGTACGTTTGCTCTCTAAAGGTGTTTGTTTGAATCGTTTTTTCAATCTATTTGACTCAGTACTGGACTTTCTTGAAGACAGAGAAGAAAAATTGCGCGAAAACCTGATTACGCCAAAAAGTGACATCGCTTATTTGACAGATGTGTTTAAAATATTTAATCAAGTTCTTTTACAATTGCAAGGTGATGAGTTGAATTTAATTAAATCAAAAAACGTCATAGCTGCTTTTGCGGGAAAACCTCTTCTATTCAAACGAAATCTAGGTACAGGTGAACACAACCACTTTCCCACATTATCAGCAGTCTCTGCAAAACCGAAAGATTTACTTACTTACTGCCAACACTTGGAAGTTCTTCATGTTGATTTTACGGAGCGTTTCCAAGATATTTTAAACATGAATATAACGAGTTGGGTTTTAGATCCTTTCGCAAACAGAGATACTGAAGAATCATCAAATTTGGAAGAGGAACTCTTAGAACTCACGACTAACGAAGTGCTCAAAGTAAAATTCAAACATGGATACCAAGAGTTCTGGCTTCAAAAATCAATACCAGTTCTCTACCCTGGATTGTGGGCAATAGTACAGAAGTTTTTAATCGCATTTCCTTCGTCCTATATGGCTGAGCGTGGATTCAGTGCAGTAGCTAATTTACTGTCAAAGAAGAGGAACAGACTACACATCACTGAACGTGGCGATCTGCGATTGATGTTAACGAAATTGGAACCCGACATTAACAAATTGTTAACACTCCACCAGCCTCAACCATCTCATTAACTTTTTTATTTATTATTAATTTTGTGTTTATCTCATTATTTTTGATTTCTTATTGATTCTGTGTTTATTTTTAAAATTTGAATAAACAATTTTATTGTACATTTGGTTGTCGTTTTATTAATTTCTGCTTTATGATTTTAATAGATAAATAAACGGATAAATTAGGTACAGATAATATGCAACAATATTTTAATATTTCATATAAAATTAACTATTATGGACTAGGGGGGCGTTGAAATTTTTGTTCTCTTCTAAAGGAGGCGATGGTCCAGAAAAGGTTGGGAATCACTGATGTAAATAAAAATGAATGAAATCATACGAACAGACGTAGAGCCCAGCAGATATAACAAGAAAAACTGAAATAATAATTACATGCATGTTGCGCAGCTGTAATGAAAATAAAAATAAAATTAAAACATATAAACAGGTGTAGAGTCCTGCAGATATAAAGAGTAAAAATGAAATAAAGTCACATCATCTGGCTATTAAAAATTAAAATTAAAATAAATGATATGAACAGGATAGAAACCGGCAGATATAACAAGTGAAATAAAATAAAAAAAACATATTCATATCGCCCGGCTGTGATGAAAATTAAAAAAAAAATGAAACATATGAACAGGCGTAGAGCGCGACAGATGTAGCATGAAGAAGTAAAATAACAAATACAGGTATGTCGAACGGCTGTGATGGAAATAAAAATAAAATAAAATTATGTGAAAAGGCGTAGAACCCGGCAGATACAGCAAGCAAATATAAAATTTAAAATGCAGGCGTGTCTTGGGTGTGATGGGAATAAAAATAAAATGAAATCATATGAAGAGGCGTAGAGACTGGTAGCTATAAGAAGTCAAAACAAAATAAAAAATACAGGCACATCGCCCGGCTGTGATGAAAATCAAAGAAGAAATGAAACGTATGAATAGGCGTAGAGCCTGACAGGTATAGCAAAGAAAAATAAAATAATAAATACAGGCACGTCGTCCGGTTTTGATGAAAATAAAAATAAAATGAAATCCTATGAACAGGTGTAGATATCCGCAGATGAAACAAGAAACATTTAAATAACAATTGCTGGCATGAAGCCCTGTTCTGATGAAAATAATAATAATAAAACAATATGCGCAAAAACTAAAAATTGAATAATAAATACAGGCATGTCGCCTGGCTGGAACGAAAATAAAAATGAAATAAAATCATATGAATAGTCGTAGATCCCTGCAGATATAGCAAGAAAAATAAAATAATAGATACATGCATGTCGCACGCTGTGAGGAAAATAAAAACGAAATTAAGTCAAATGAACAGGTGTAGTACCTGGTAGATATAACAAGAAAAATAAAACGATAAATACAGGCATATCACTCTGTTGTGATGAAAATCAAAATATAATGATATATGAACAGGCATAGAACCCGGCAGATATAGCAAGTAAAAGTAAAATAATAAATACAGGCATGCCACCTGGCTCTGATGAAAATTAAAAAAAAAAATGAAATCATATGAAGAAGGCGTAGAGCCCGGTAGATATAACAAGAAAAATTGAAATAACAATAACAGGTATGACGCCCGGCTGTGACGGAAATAATAAAATGAAGTTATATGAAAAGGCGTGGAACCCGGCAGATATAGCAAGTAAAAATGCAATAATAAATAGAAGCATGTTGCCCGGCTTTGATGAAAATAACAATAAAATATAATGATATGAAAAGATATAGCGTCCAGCACATGCAACATGTAAAAATAAAATAATATATACATCATGTCGCCCGGCTCTGATGAAAAGAGAAATAAAATGAAACTTGAAGAGGCGTAGAGCCCGGCAGATATAAGAAATAAAAATAAAACAAAAAAATTCAGGAATATTGTTCGGCTGTGAAGAAAGTAAAAATGTAATGATATTATATGATCAGGCATAGAGTCCGGCAGATATAACAAGTAAAAATAAAATAATTAATATACGTATTTCGCCTGGCTGTGATGTGAAATCAAAAAAGAAATGAAACATGTGAATAGGCGTAGAGCCCAGCAGGTATAGCAAGTAAAAATTTAATAATAAATACAGGCATGTTGCTTGTTTGTGATGGAAAAAAAATAATAAAATGAAATTGTATGAACAGGCATAGTGTCCGGCAGATATAGCAAGAAAATTAAAATAATAAATACAGGTATATCTCCTGGCTATGATGAAAATAACAATAAAATTGAATCATATAAACTGGCAGAGAGCCGGGTATATAGAAAAATAAAAATAAAAAAATAAATACAGACATGACGCCCAGCTCTGAAGAAAATAAAAATCAAATGAAATCATATGAACAGGCGTAGAATCCGTCATATATAGCAAGTAAAAATAGTATAAAAAATTACAGGTATGAGCCCGGTTGTGATGAAAATAATAAAATGAAATCATATGAACAAGAGTGGAGGCCGGCAGATGCAGCAAATAAAAATTAAATATTAAAAAGAGGCATGTCGCCCGGTTGTGATGAAAATAAAAGAAAAATGAAATCAGATGAAAAGGCGTAGAGTCCAACATATACAAGAAGTAAAAGTAAAATAAAAAAAATACAGGCATATCGGCCGGCTGTAATGAAAATAAGGAAATTAAAATCATATGAACATGCGTAGAACCCGGAAGATATAGCAAGAAAAATAAAGTAATATATACAATGTGATGAAAATAAAAATGAAATGTAATCATACGAAAAAAGGTAGAACCAGGCAGATATAACAAGTATTAATTGATATAATAATTACAAGTCATGACGCCCGGCTGTGATGAAAATAAAAATAAAATGAAAACGTATGAACACGTGTAGAGCCCGGCAGCTATATGAAGTAACAACAAATTTAAAAAAAATATAGGCACGTCGCCTGTCCGTGATGAAATAACAATAAAATGAAATTATATGAAAAGGCGTGGAGTGCAGCAGATGTAACAAGAAAAATTGAAATAATATTTTGCAGGCATGATGCCCGTCTGTGATGAAAATAACAATAATAAAACAATATATACAACACTAGAAATAATAAAATAAATACAGACATATACCCCAGGTGGGATGAAATTGATAATAAAATAATATCATATGAACAGGCGTAAGCCAGGCAGATACAGCAAAAAAATAAAATAATAAATACAGTTATGTCTCCTGGCTATGATGAAAATAACAATAAAAGGAAATATATATGAACCGACAGAGAGCCCGGTATATAGGACTACTGAAAATAAAATAATAAATACAGGCATGACGCCTGGCTCAGAAGAAAATAAAAATAAAATGAAACATGAACAGACGTAGAGCCCGTAAGTTATAAATACACTGAGCGAACTATTTTCAAAACGTATTGATTTAATCCATGTAAATTGAGAACAACCTATATACAGTTATAAAAAATACGGTACATTTAGACGTCTCGAAAACGTTTTTCGTGACACCGGGACAGTACTCTGAAAAATGGACATGAATTGTATGCTGGTGCAGTGAGTTTAAAGCAAGAGAACCGTTACCAAACGTGAATAATTAATACATTCGTGTATGTTTCATATATTTTTTATCATATAATAAAATACTACTTGATGGAGTTTACGTTTTAAGAAACTTAGAATCATCTCATTTCTGTGTGTGATCATCAAAATGTCAGTTTTCTGGCCGATATTAATATCGATAGTTTTTTTATTATCTATTGTTGTGGATAGTAAAAAAAAAATCGATAGTTACCATCGATAGTTCGCATCACCATTAATGTCTGGTGAGTGAACTGTCCATTTAAAAAAATTATATAATATATTATTTCAATGTAAACGTATGAAACGAATTATACGAATGTAAGAAATCAACTTAGAAAGAAAGTAAAAAAGAAGAGAAATAATTACTCCATAACACAATTTCAAAAAAGTATTGGTAATAAAAAGCAACAGAAATTTATAAATGAGCTAAGTGATAAAACAAAGAAAATATCTGTTATACCACAAGTGTTTAATATTTGTAGGGAAATAAATGATAACAAAATGGAAATAAATTATTCAAAATAAATGACTTTAAGCCTTACTTCACTGGAGTTGCAGAAAATCTTATTAAATGCCAAATACATGAACGTACAGCCCTAGAATTTGAGCGTAATATCAGTGCAGACAGTGGTATGATTCTGAATCCAATTAGTAAAATAGAAATTAAAAATAGTATTTTAAAATGGGATGACAATAAAAGTCTATGTTTAGATGGAGTTACTGCAATCATATTAAATAAATGTGTAAAGTACATTATTAATCATCTGACATATATTTTATCTCGTTTTCAAAGAAAACGAGAAAATAGTTTCGGTTTACCGTCTGTATGTCTGTCTGTCTGTCCGTCTATGGACAAACGAACTTTTTGGTTTACAGAGATAAATTAAAAATTATTTTTGTATTGGATAGGCATTGTTGAAATATTACGATATGCACTTTCCGTATCTCTCTATGGCTATAATTAAGCGGTCTAGCGGTGGAAAATTTTAAAAATTTTCAAAATTTCAAGCAAATATTGTGAACTATGCATTAATGCCACAAATCTGAACTTTTGATGGTTTAATGTGAAGGTCACGAAGTTTCAATTTACAATAATGAGTTGACCCCTTAGACCAAGAGGGGGTGAAAAACACACCTTTTAATTTTAGCAGATAATTGTTTTGTGTTTTTTAGAGATTAATGAAAATTTCATTTTAGAGTTAGATAAGAATTGACGAAATATTATGATTCACACTTTTGGAATCTTTCGAACACTATAATTGCGCCCTCTAACGGTGAAAAAAATTGAAAATTCGAGAATTTCAAACGAACATTGTATAACGATGTATTAATGATAGAAATGTGAAATTTTGGTGGTGGAATGTGAAGGTTAAATATCCATTGGAAACAATGAAAATGATAATTAGACAACTCTTTTTTTAATTTGATTGGTACTAATGAAATATTGTGACTCTCATATTTCAAATACTTACTAGTTTTAGCATGTATATCTTTACAGATCTCTGAAATGACGAAACGACATTATTATTATCAATGTGATGTGATAAAATGTGATGGATCAAGTTAGAAACGCTTCAACATCGTAGATCGTAGATCATAAAATCGTATTCGATGTACCGGGTAATAATTTTACCCCTAACCATCTCCATCAGAAAGATATGCCATTTGGCATGAGTAAGAACAAAATTTATAAGTAAACCACCCTTAGGTGGGCATAACATAAGAAAACATAAGAAAGGCTAAAAATAGCAGTAAAATTGTATAAGAAATCTAAAACGGGTAGGTCTCCTCAAAGAACGCTACCGTTTTAGGCCTCTTGTACTTGTTCAAAACTGTATGATCGTAAAGAATCAGAGAAGAAATAATCTCATTGGGATTATTGTTTACAGCCTCAAAATATCTTTTTGAGGTGCGTTTTATTTGTGTATATATATATATGGTCGATGCCCAGTTCTTTATGGAGTTATCTGTTAGTGACAAACCAGGGGCATCGACCGCAGTTCTCAAAATCTACCCTTCAATGTTGGGCTTCAAATAATATGTATAGAATAAATGTTTGAAAAAGCAGTGGTAGTTTTTAAGAGATATAAGTTAGTTTTTAAAAGCACTGACAGCAATAATCTACCCAGTTTTCTGAGAGAGGTGTGGGAAAGGCCACTTTTTAGATTTAAGAATTAAAAGACGAATACTTTTATATTGTATAATTACTGGCGAAATACTATTTGCATTTTTCCCGTCATTCGCTAGCTCGTATTAAAACGTTTAATGAATGAAACAGTAAATAAACAAATAACTTCTTTCTCTTTAAAATCGAGATTCTTATATGCGACAAAGGCGATATGCGTAATTCTATTTAACATGCCAATTCAAAATATTGTCCTCTCAGATGAATTAAAGGAAGCGATTGTAATTCTTGTTTTTAAAAATAGAAATAAAATACGTTATCAAATTTTAGTCCAATATCTATTATTTTAATTTTTTGGAAATGTTTTCAGAAAGCCTGGTTTGTAAAAAGAACTGAGTTCTATTTTAAAAAATCATTTTTTTCTCCAATACACAGTTTGGCTTCAGAGAGGGTAAAAGTATGAAGGATGCCACAATTGATTTTACAAGTATATATCTGACTCCTTAATTAATAATTCTCAAATTTCATCTATATTTTGGACATAAAAAAAGCATTGTACAATATCTCCCATAAAGTATTATTGAATAAGGTGGAACATGCAGGTATTAGTGGAATTGTACTGTCATGATATGAAAGTTATCTAATCATCATCATCATCCTCAAGCAGCCATGGGCTACGGAGGTCCAACCAGACCACACAGTTTAATTCTCCAAGCATATCTGTCCTGAGCTACATCTGCTGCATCTGGCCACTGCACACCAATTCTAACAAGGTCCTGTTTGACATTGTCTGCCCACCGCATCCTAGGTCTCCCCCTCCTTCTGAGGCCTCCAGGCACACTGTTCATAACCCTATTCGCCAATCTATAATTATCCATACGGGCAACATGGCCAAACCAGCGGAGTCTCTCTCTGCACAATATGCTGCTTAAAGGAGGTTGCAGACTCCTTTGCCTAACCTCATCATTAGTTACAAAGTTAAACCACCTAATACCCAAGATACTGCGTAAGCATCTAGTTTCCTGTTATCTTGTTTACACAGCGTCCAAGTTTCACTACCATAACTAACCCTAGAAAGAACCAAACTATTATACAGTCTAATTTTAGTCTTTAGGTGTATACACCTATTTCTCCACAATCTCCATAGATTCTTAAAAGTCCCGGCAGCAATACCTATTCGTCTGTTAATCTCATGCCGCACATCACCAGTATCAGTTACATAGCTCCCTAGGTAAGTAAACTGTGACACCTGCTCAAGACTGCAACCATTCAGATTAACTGAACCACAACTGCCTGACCAATTTTCATCACTTTAGTTTTCTCTCTGTTTATAACCAAACCTACTCTACTACCAGTCTCATCAACAGCTCGAATGAAAGAGTTCATCTCATCAAGATCATTTGCCAAAAGGGCTAAATCATCAGCATAATCTAAATCAGAAATTTCATATCTCCAGCACATTTAAGGCCAAAATCTTTCTCTTGAAGTGAATTTCGCATAACATAATCAACAACCAAACGAAAGAGAAAAGGAGACAAAATACACCCTTGTCGAACACCAGAAGCATTCCCAAACCAATTGCTACAAGACTTACCAACACTCACACATGACTCAGTGTTATTATAGAGCGCTTTCATTATGTTAACTAACTTGCCTGGTATACCATATGATTTCACAATCAACCACAAATTATGACGATCAACAGAGTCGAAAGCCTTTTTGAAATCAACAAAGCTAGCAACCAAAGGTTTCTGAAACTCTAAACATTTCTCAAGAATCTGCCTAAGTGAAAATATCTGATCTACACATCCCCTACCACTTATGAATCCACATTGCTCATCACGCAATTGCCTGTCAACCAGATTCTTAATTCTATTAAGCACAATCATGGAAAGAACTTTACCTGGAACAGAGAGTAGGCTGATACCCCTATAGTTATCACAAGAACTGCGATCACCTTTTTTGAAGATAGGGATAATAATAGCTCTGGTAAAATCTTTAGGAACCATGCCTTTATCATAAAAGTTATTCAAAATTCAGTCATCCAAGTGGTAACCAAAACATTCCCAGCTCCAAGCATTTCTGTAGTAATTTCATCTACCCCTGGGGATTTATGAAGTTTAAGTTTAGAGAAAGCCAAACTAACTTCAGATTGTGTTATAGGGTTAACATTAAAGCTGTCAATGCATCTATCATCATTAAAAACAATGGGAGTTGAACTAACCACATTGTTTAGAACATCACCGAAATGCTCAGCCCACCTAGCCATGACAGAATCATCAAATTCTATAACCTTACCTTGTTTATCCTTCAATCCCTGTATGCCTGTCCGTTTTCTACCACATAAAACATTAACTATCTGGTACAGCTCTCTGCTGTTGTGCTGCCTAACTGCTTCCTCAGCTTTGTCAGCCAAGCTATCAAGCCAAAGATTTTTATCAGTAGATAACTGATCCTTTACACGTTTATTTAGCTCTCTGTAATCTTTTCTATTAGGACTAGTAGGGTATTGATTAAGGACATTCCTGCAGTTCCTTCTTTCTGAAATAAGCTCAATTGCCTTATCACTTAAATAATTCTGTCTCCTCTGCTCCTTTTTCCTAAAAGAGTACTGTTAGTTTCCAAAAAAGCCTGTTTAAAATGGCCCCATTCTTCCTCAACTTCAGTATTAAGCAAACCATGACTGTCATAATGACTAAGTAACCTATCATGGTAAGCTTTAGCTTTAACTGGGTCTTTCAGAGCTTCAGTATTAAAGGTAAATTTTTTAACCCTAGCACAACACTTTTTAAGTTTAAGTTGCAAGACACTTTTAATAAGGTAATGGTCAGATCCAATTTCAACTCCCCTATATGCCCTGGTATTTCTAACAGAACTAGCCCATTTGCTGTTAATTAATATATAATCAATCATATTCCTATGCAGCCCATCAGGTGAAACCCATGTATATTTATGTATGTCGCGGTGTTTGTAATATGTGTTAGTTATTCTGAAACCATTGAGTTTACTTACCTGTAGGAGACGTTGCCCATTGCCATTGCAGCTACCAATACCAAAAGGGCCTATCACCCCTCCCCAAAGATCAGAGTCAGTACCAACTTTGGCATTGAAGTCACCAAGAACAAGGGTAATATCTCCTTTCTTGACAGAATTCAAAATATCCTGAAGTTGTCCGTAAAACCTATCCTTCTCATCCTCATCAGCATCCTCAGTGGGGGCATAACAGCAGATAACATTCAAGTCTTTAATGCTTGTCTGAAATTTTGCTGTAAGAAACCTTTCATTAATGCACTCATATCCTAGAAGAGCATCACTAGCATGTCTGCTGAGTAGCAGACCCACGCCTTGGTGATGCTTTCCATCCTCCCTCCCTGTAAAGAGAAATTTAAAGTTATTTTTAAGTATTTCACCTTTACCTGTCCATCTGGTCTCTTGCAAGCCTAGAATATCTAGGTTATAGCGCTGGAATTCCTGCATGAGGACATCAAGAGAATAATCTCTATGTAATGTCCTCACGTTCCACGTTCCTGCAGAGAGAAAATGATTAGTAGGATTTTTAAAGAAATTAGGTTTATTGAGATTGGTAGGGCCAACAATATCAAACAGCCCCCTGATCGCAGGCATGGGGCAAAGACCCGTTCATCCTCCGCTAAAGGCTGAAGTCACCGATGCTGGTAGGAACTTCAGGCACCACCTTTTCAAGTGGACTTTTTCAAGAGCCATATGGCCTGCCTGAGACGCATTACTCCAGTTAGGCTTGACGATGCCAAACTAGCTAAGTAAGGTTCAGGTACCTGCGATGGCCTCTGATTAGGATTATCCACCACCTGATATAGGTATCCCATGCCTCTGTTCACTTAGAGCTGGCAACCCAGAAGCAAACAGAAAACACAGCGGCAGACTCTCCCTCAACAGAGGCCCACCAGTGCAGCAAATCCAGGATCCATAATCAAGCTCAAATCCATAAACAAGTCCATTCTAGTAGATTTAAATGGTCAACACCAGGACCCTGTGAAGTTGACCACTCCTCAGCAGGGTTGAAAAAAAAGAAAAAAGTGGCCATAGATGACCAGATCAGCAGGCCATACTGAAATAGCAGCCCTCCCCTTCCGTTCCCTTCCAAAAGAGAATATCTCTTTTGAAAGTTACTAACGGCCTGCACCACGAGGGCGGGGTCGGACATTAGGTGCTAGACCTGGCCGGTTCTGTGCATCATCACTAGGGATTGGTACACAGCTCTCCTTCCAGTTTACGCCTAGCTACCATTTACAGGCCAAGTTATCTAAAGAACATGATAAAAGTTGTTAAAATAAATTATATTATGAATTCTGAGTTAGAGTTAAAATGTGGCGTTTCACAAGATTTTGTAATGGGGACAAATCTATTTTTGATATATATTAATATTTTTTGACAAATGAACATAACAGGGAGAATTACTAGTTTTACTGATGATACAGCCACACTTTTCGAGCTAAAAATATAATAAAAATTAAAAACATTAATCAAATAATTTCAATCATTTAAAAAAATTGAAAATTATTGGTACTTGGTTTAATGCTAATAAATTAACTCCGAATATAAGTAAAACGATATATTTAAATTTGAAGAGCATAATTATAGGAGGTTTGGATATTAGAATTCAAAATGTTGCCTGCAATCAAGATTTAGCTTCGTATTGTAAGCCTATCGAAATTATAGATATAACTGACTTCTATCTTAGGTATGAAAATCAATCATTTGAATTGGGAACCATATGTGTAATGGAAAGAAATTTTAAATCAATGTTATGTAGAAAAATTTATTATTTGAGCAAATTGATAAATGGATAAATATTGGTAATTAAATATAATTCCTGCATACAATTTGTATTTTATTGGGCTATTGTTGTATATGGGAATCTTGTAACAGTTCTCAAACCAATAAACGCTATTCAAAACAGAATAATGAAAAGTCTAACAAATAATATAATCTCTTCAAATGTGTATTATATACATATATGCACTTTTAAATACATTGACTTTAAGATATCTTTATGTATATGAACTAATAATATGCGTGTATAGAAATGGGAACTATCTTCACGAAAAATATATGTGAACATTATTTGGATATATATGGGAAATAGTATATTGTTCCATTAGTTAAAAAAGTAGGCTTATTTTACAGCATGCATTTAGCCCCCAAAATGTTCAATAGCTTGCCTTATGAATTAAGAGATATGTCTAGCAATCTTTTCGTGTTCAAAAAAAAGAGTTAAAAACCCTTTCATTAGGTGGTGTCCAGAGAGAGAATTTTATGTATATTATTGTTAGGCAGTCGTGTTGTCTACATCCTGATAGATTTGTTTTTTACTTGAATAATTATAATATTTGAGAGTTTGGCTATTTCGAATTTTTTTTGTTTATGTTAATATGTATAAAATTCTATATGTATTTCAATGTTATGTCTATACAATGTAATATGTATTATAACAACTCGGAAAAGCTCAACTTGTAGGTTGTTAATGGGGAAAACAAATGTATATTCATATCTAAAAGAAAGAATAAAGAATGAATCAATATTGTAATTTCAACATATTTCTTAAAGACCTCTTTCATAAAATCCTCATTTCTTGTGTATTATAACATAATTTATATATTATCCATTTCTAAATAATTTCGTAACTTTTACACCAAACCTTCAGATTTGGAAAGATCTCCGTCAGTCGATGGCTCTGTAGGAAAGTGATCATCTGCCGAGATGACGCAAAGGCTGGTCGTCTTAAGTCCGAATTTTATGTCTTCGCTATTCTCCTTTAGAAAGAAAAATCGATGCACATTACCATACGGTATCCTATGAAAGCTGTTCAACCTTAGTCTTTACTACAAGACAGCCAAAGAATATGAATTTTAGATACAAAATTATTTTTATGAAATCAAAATTGTTGTCGTCTTTCCACAACAGAAATATCAAGTCCACTCAATTGTTACCCTGAACTCTTTGTTTCCAAACTGTTAATTATTACTTAAAATTATAAAATTTTACAAACAAATAAATATTTAATGGGGAAAATTCCTAAAATAATATAATTTTAATTACAGATGGTTTTCATATCTGTTAAGTATCATTAATTTTGATCCTTTTCTAATCTTCTTAATGTAGTAGAGAAGGTACCATGTTAACAAGAGATTCCATAAAGAAAAAAAAGCTGAGTTCACCCATGCATTAACAGCATTTTTAACATTTCATTTTTAAAAATTTCACAAAATGCAACATGCAAAGCATTTGTCTTAATTAATTTGTGAAGTTCCAATGCATATTTTCCACATTAAATAATTATCAATATGGACAATTAAATAAAGCATACTTTCAACTGTTTCATCTTTATAACAAAGTGCTGAAACGAAAACAAAATCCTTCTTTATTTCTAAAATTAAATAATTTAAATTAGAAACACTTGCGTTTGAATTAAATGGAATTATTCCTTTTTATCTTTGTTATTTATACGCCACATAGTTTTACCAGTTTACCACATTTGCATGTCTTTATTTTTTAAGAAAGTTCTGCTAAAAATACTGTACTTTAATCTTTATTGCTCCTAAATTGAGATTTATCAGGAAAATTTTAATGCTTTTAAATTCAGTCCTTTAAAGTGAAGTGGGGTCTGAAAAGGGATTTTTATCTCGTTTACAACACAAAAGGGAGATAATGTTTCTACTTTGTCTCTGTGACTATTTGTTTGTCCGTCACTTAGTAAACATCCAACATTTTTTTTATGGAGATAATTACAAATTCCTTTTGTGTTGGATACGTATTGATGAAATTTTACGATTTGCCCTTTTCTAATCTCCCAAAAGTTTAAAATGCACCCCCCCCCCCCCTAATAGCACTCTTGGCTACTGATCTAAGGGACTTGGGTTCGTGCCCCACCTGGGTTCGAGCCCCGGGTAAGGCATGGATGTGTGTGTCGTTTTTCTGCTGAGGTCCTGCCATCCTCACAGACCTTCTACTATGGCATATAAACTGACAGGCTCCTGTCAGACCTCTGTAGCAAGCAGCTGCTTGAGGGGGTATTTATTTTTTATATAAGGCATGGACGTTTGTATTATTTTTCTGCTGAGGTCCTGCCATCCTCACAGACCTTCTACTATGGCATGTAAACTGACAGGATCATGTCAGAACTCTGTGGCAAGCAGCTGCTTGAGGGGGTATTTATTTATTTATTTATTTATATACAGTAAGTACATTTATTTTTATAAGCATCATGAAAGAACAGTTTTTTCAATAATTTTCAGTGTAAGGTAATTTGATTTACAGTGACAATATAGAAAGTCTTCTGAATGAAATTAGTAAAAATGTCCTGCAAATTGGGAGACTTGTTGGCTCTTCTAAAAGAAGGCTAAAAACGTTTTGTTGTTCAACGGCACCTTTACATCAGTACCTATTGCTTACACAGTTCACCTGAAGGAGATGTACACATCTGGGATATCTATTGAAAACCATTAAATATGAAACTAAATATGAAGAAACTTCACAAAAATATCAGATGCATTTGATGGAGATTTTAAAGTTTCGGGCTTGGTTTAGGCCAGAAAGGAAGCTTTGCAAAATATCGTTGCGTCTTGTGTCTCTTATAGAGTAGAGTAACAGAAAAACAATACAAACTGAATGGCCACGAAGAGACCATTCCCGATCTGTTAATATTAAGCCTCTGACTGATCTGAATCAATTTCATTGCTACATCTGAATGCAAAATTAGAGTTAATGAAGAATTTTGCAAAGGCCCTTGGTAAGCAATCGGTTGCTTTCAATTACTTCTGTGAACTCTTTCAATAAATTAGTGATGTGAAATTAAAGTAGGTAATCTTCATAGGATCCCAAAGAAAAATGCTGTTAACAGATTTTCCGATTGCATGAAAATCAAGGCAACAGAGGCTTGGCTCTACTTCAAATCAGTGGTTGAAAAATTCAGACCTGACAGAGAACGAACTTTGGAAACGGCAAGTCATCAGATGACATCAACCTAGTTCATGAGATAATCAAGAAAGGCACTCGGATGCAAATGAATTTTAAATTACAATTTACGTAATATCATTTGGATCCCCCCTCCCCCGACTAACCTCGGTGATTTAATTGAAGGGCAGGATATATGAAAGTAACGTGAAAGACTGTAAGGGAAGGGCATGATATTAGGAAATGGCGTGAAGGCTATAAGTGAAGGATAGGATACGAAGGAGTCGCACGACGGTTGTAAGGGAAGGGCAGGGTACGAGGGACAAGCATTATACTCTAAATGAAGCCCAGGGTACGAGGAAATAGCCTAAAGGCTCTAAGTGAAGGACAGGTTTACAGGAAAACGATTTCACTGAGAATAGAGTACAAATATAATGAAAGGCTTTGACAGAATCTGAAAAGAGATTATTCTGACTACCACTACAAACTGTCATCGAAAGCAAATGCTACAGAAATGATCATTTATGGTAAACATTATATTATTGCAATGGTTCTCAACCTTTTATGCTTCACGTACCCCCTGGAAATTTGTATGTAACTGGCGTACCCCTTGTATACATAGATAAAACTATAGTTATAGTATAACAATGGGAATAAAATAAAACATATATACATATAACAGATATCTAGCGACTTTTGCGCTCTCATGGCGTACCCCAAAAAATTTTACCGTATACCTCCAAGGGGTACATGAAAATGTTTGTAAACCCAAAATAAATTATATAAATCATTATATATTAAATTATAATATATATATATGTGTGTGTGTGTGTAATATTAAATTTTAAATTATATAAATTATATAACAATATAATAAATTTAGAACCCCTATATTATTGTATTTCAACTAACAGTATTGCACTCATTACGATCATCAGCATCTGTTAGTGTTTATCCATAAATTGCCAAAAATATTTTTATGCTTGATTTTGAAAGAAACAAGATATTACTTCTATAAAAATTACATTTTTCATTCATTTATGCCTCTAGAAACACGTGCAGGGATTGTAAATATTGGTTACGTGAACATTGTCTGTTTCCTTAAAATAGTAGTTAAAAATAATGTTTTTCACGAATTATTTCTCAAAGGATATCGACCAAATTCAGGTATTTTTTCAGGTACAAAAAAGTTCAAGTTCGCAGACCAGTGTATTTAGATAAATTTAAATATCAGATACTCTTATCATTTAGGCTTCATAAATATCTTTTTAACTTAAAATTTTCGTCCATTTTTCCAATTCTCTCCAGAGAATTAACTTTAATTACTTTTGCAGTTAATATGTGATATAACAATATACTTTCCAATAGTTTAGTTCTTTCCATTGTTATGAGTGTCTCGATATAATGGATTTCCTTCGTTCAATTTTGAAAGAATATCACAAAATCTATAATTAGAATTTCACTTTCTGTAATTATTAAATCATTTTCATTAGTTTCGAAAACATTTTGGTCAGCTGTTTTAATGCGTTTTACACCGAGTTATCTTTCGCAAACTATTGTTTCTTTTGCAGTATATATATTTTATAGATATTACAAGAAGATGCAAAAATTATTTTTTAAAGTACTTAAGTTCTGTCTCGTAATTACGTATAATTAAGTTTTATTTTTTAATTAAATCCGTTATTCTGAAAGTTCGTTCAGGATATCGTACTCTTGAAATATTATTATATTTAAGCTGGTCTTATTAGTGTTGCTATATTTGACTTTTATTACATATGTTTAAGACAAACCCATTCACGGTTTCGTTATACTCAGATTCAAGCCAATCATTTGAGTATTGTTAAAGTGTTTTGTGTGTAAAAAGAATCGATTTCGGCTTATCGTAAAAGCAGGGATATATTATTATTATGGTTATTAACCTGCTTACGGTTTTCATTCAAACAGGGTGTTGGCATTAAGTTATTATTGAGGTTATTATTAAGGTTCTGTTATCTAAGATGGGTTAAAATAACTAATGATTAGTATCTTCAGTAATAAATTACCACAGGAAAATGTCCTGTGGACAAGAAACACTTGAAATAATTAGTTGTCCTGACTGGAATTCGAATACAAGGTGGAATTCGAATACAGCTGGACCATCAAGATTTGATGATTCAGTGGTCTTAATCGCTAGGTCATCAGCTGGTCTAGCGGTTAGGAACCCGGCATGCTTTTGGGAGGCTTGGTTTCGAATCCCATTCAGGATAGCCATTTTTTTTCCAATAATTATTTCACAGTTAATTCTCTACAGGACGTTTTTCTGTGACATTTTATTACTGGGTTAATTGTCACTTTTGCTATCTGAGCAAGTTTCATACATTGTGCTTCACATGGGACGTTGAAAAAGTTCTTAACGTGCATCTGCAGAACAAAATCAATTACACTTACAATAACAAAACTTTTATTCTCCTTCAAAGTCCTCCCCTCCAGCATCTAGGCAACGTTGCAGACATCTACGCCAATTCTGGAACGCTTGGTGATACTCCTGTTGGGAAATACTCGACAAACCTAAATGAACACATTTTTGCAATGAAGCCATTGAAATAGGCTTTCCAGGGAGTTCCTTTTTAATTTTTGGAAACAACCAAAAATCTCATGGGGCAAGATCGGGTGAAAATGCAGGATGAAGTAGCTGTTTGTTTGTTTTTTTTCCTGCTCAAGATAGGCCGTAACTTGTAGGGTTTTGTGAGCACTGTCATTGCTATGAAAAAGGAGAACTCTTGCCACGCCTGTTATTGGACGCCATCCTTCATCTCCTTAATCATTATGAACAAAAACAATGTTAGTGCAGTATTAGCAATTTTTAGTCATTTTTTCAGTCAAGGTGTCCATCGCTGTACTCCTTGAGAATTCAAAAACATTGTGAAAAACCTCTTCTTTAGGTGACAGTCTTATAAGAGGATTTGGGATGAGGTTCATCTTCTGCAACCCAAACATAGTTTTCGATCTTTCTGGAAGTTGTATAGTAATAAAACCACGTCTCATCACCTGTGGCAATGTCTGTTAACCGTTTGGGGCCACTAGGGTCAAACATTGCCAGAATCTTCTTGAACGAATTTACCCTAGCCCTTTTCTGTTGTTCTATCAGTTTGTGGGGTACCCGTTTGGCACAGATCTTTCAGAACTTTAAATGTTATTGATGAATAATTGTTTCCACATTGCCAATCGATACACTGATATATAAACGTATTACCTGAATGGTGATGTGTGGGTTTTCCTTAATGAGTTCATGAACAGCAGCGATGGTTCTCCCCTTCACGGCCTCCTTCGGTCTTCCTGCACGAAGGAGGTTTTCGAAGCTCTATCATCCTTCTCGGAATTTGTGCATCCATCTCGTAATAATGCCATATGAGCAGGCATGATCCCCATATACTTCTGATTCATCGGAAAGATTTTTTGTTTCGATTCTTCCCCAAACTGCATTGTTATGAAAATGTAAAATTTTCTACCTCTTTATTAGGCCCAATAGCAACAACTTACAGATTTCGTAAATCGAATTTTACGCGCCACCAGCGAAAAGAGAAATGATGATACGGCCTTTGTTTCACAACGTAATGACAAGTTTATACATGCTTTCAAACAAGACGTAGCTGGATAACTTCGGAGGAACGAATGCAAATCTACAGACAGGTGTCAAAGACTTTTGAACACCCTCCATAGCAAGGTAGTAAACACTGACAATGGCATACTATTTATTTGATAATTAAATATATATTCCGACTCATCATTCCTCCATCTTCCTGTTTCACTCTCCCCGCTCTAAATCTGCCTCTTTGCTGAGACTTGTGCGCTAGAAAAGTAACCAACTGTTTAAGAAAAGAAAAATACCTCTTAGATGCAAAATATTTAATTCCGTCTTTCAGTAGAGACAAATCGACGATGACGGTAATGTACCATCTATTAACAATTTCGGGAATAGGACATACTAGTTTAGAATAACGAAGATAGCCATCTTCAAAAGTGACAGTTGTTTTAATATTTTGCATATCTGATGACTGTTGGGAATCGTCTGTAGCCAAAGACTAATAATGTTCCACATTTGTACATAAAAGGAGAATGACCAACAAGAGCTGTTGCCATGTATTGATCATTTGTCACTATATTTTCATCACTTTTAACTCCTGAAAATTTTCAAGTCATAGAATTTTTTTTGAAACCTAAGAACATCTTGTACATTTCATATTTGTATATTTTAACATTAATCAGCAGAAATTAAAGTAGAAGGACGGATATCGCCTCTGGCGCATTATGAGAATCTTGTTTTCAAAGAGAAAGAAGTTGTTCCTTTACCTACTGTTTCATTCCTTAAAAGTTTTAATTTGAGCTAGCGGATGATGGAAAAAATGCAAATAGTATTTCGTTAGTAATTATACAACATAAAAGTATTCGTCTTTTAATTCTTAAATCAAAAAAGCTGCATTTCCAACACCTCTCTAAGAAAAATGGGTAGATTATGGCTGTCAGTGGGATATCTCTTAAAAACTATCACTAGTTTTTCAGATTTCTATTATTTACATGTTATTTGCAAAACCCGATAACAGCTCTACAGTGATCTGTAAATATATATTAAAACTACTAAGTATTTGAAATATGCGAATTATAATATTTCATTAGTACCAATCAAATTAAAACGGAGTTTTCTAATTATCATTTTCATTGTTTCCAATGGAAACTTCACGTTCACATTCCACTACAAAAATTTCATACTTCTATCATTAATACATCGTTGCAATATTCGTTTGAAATTTTGAAATTTTAATCTTTTTCACCGTTAGAGGGTGCAATTATAGTGTTCGAAAGATTCCGAAAGTGTTAATCATAATATTTCATCAATTTCTATCTAACTCTAAAACACATTTTCATTTATCTCGAAATATAAACAATTATTTGCTAAAACAAAAAATTGTGTTTTTCCATCCCCCTGGGTTTAAGAGGCCGATTAATTCATCGTAGCGTTCACATTCCACCACCAAATTTTAAAATTTCTAAAATAAATACGTCATTTGCAATATTTTTTTGAAAATTTGGAATTTACAAAATATTTTTCATTTATCTCTAAAAACAAACAATTATCTGCAAAATCTAAAAAGATGTGTTTTCCCAACCTTGCTGTGTCTAAGAGGTCAATTCATTATTGGCAATGGAGCTTATTGCAATATAGCTTTAGAGAGATTCAGAAAGTACATATCGTAATATATCATCAATATCTATCCAACATAAAAAAAATAATTTATCTCTTTAAAGAAAAAAAAATACTTCCATATCTACTAACGGATAGACAGACATACAGACAACGAAGTGAAACTATTATCTCGTTTTCTTTGAAAAGAAGATAAATATAAGGAATCAGAGTGCATGAGTTGTTGCTTTAAAATATTTGAAGAGTTCCTTGAAACACGAAATGGGTAATTTAATTTAAATACATAATGATATTAAGACACAAATTTGGCTAACAAAAATTCACCTACTAATATAAAATATTTTAATAATTCGACAGCTGACTGGGGTCGTCATCCGAGGCGTTCGCAGTGCAGTTGGAACTCTCTGATTTTTATAGTAATGGCAGCTTGGCCTTGACCAACATAGTTCCTTGGTCATCGTTCATGCCGCGATTTGTTGACTGTTAGCAATTTTTGTTCTGCTTTTCTTGAGAATCTATATTTTTTTTTCTTTTTTAGTTATTGTTGTTGCTTTTCATTCTATTGTATGATTTGTATTTGCTAAGTGTCTGTCTAGTCCTACCTTATTTTGTTTGTTTCCCATTGCAGCTTTTCGCTCTTCCATTCTTGTTTCTTGGGTATTCCTTGTTTTTTCAATGGAAGATTTTTGGCATTGAACAGAATTCTTAACCGAATGAGTTTCGGAGAATTAGGACTTGAACCTGCAACATTCTGAAAACATTTCGATTTTTTTTTCTGTTATTTACTAAGAATAATCATTGCATTTGTTTCCTAATCTTTCATTTCATCCTTCTAAAAAATATACTCTCCTCGAGCAGCTAAACTTGCACTTGATGTGGTAAGTAGATAAGACATACTGTCACTACGAAATCAGCATCGATGCAACGTGTGTAGTTGTTCAATCTCTAGATCAATGGTTCCCAACCGGTCCAAGGTCCGGAGGTCCGGATGTGTTACGAAATATTAAAAAAACACAATAATATTGCATAACAATTTTCACTTTAGCAATTTTTATTGTAATTTTTTTGTCAAATGTTGAGCTTAATGTGCGTTTTAGTTTAAATAAATTGAGTTTTAAAATGCATCGAAGAGCCAAAACCTTATGACACCTGCCTAATATTACGTTGGTCCTCCACGTGCCGCAAAAACAGCTCTTACCCGGCGAGACTTGGACACTGAAAGATTTCTAAAGGTGTCTTGAGGTATTTGGAACCAACACGCTAGCAGCAGATCCTTTAGCACTTGTAAGTTACGTGGCTGATCAGCCGCATGTCGGATATGCTGTTCCAACACAAACCACAGATGTTCCATTGGATTGATGTCTGGGGAATTTGGAGTCTTATGTTCCGCGAACAATTCTCGAACAATCAGTGCAGTGTGGCATGGCGCATTATCCTGATGAAAGAAGACACTACTAGAGGGAAATACCGTTGCCATGAAAGGATGCACCTGGTCTGCAATGATGTTTAGGTAGGCAGTAGATTTCATAGTTCCCTGCACATGAATGTCTGGACCCAAGGTTTCCCAGCAGAACAGTGCCCAAAGCATTGCACTTCCACCACTGGCTTGTTTTCGTCCCATGGTATGCCCTGTTGCCAACATTTCCTCCGGTAAATGACGCACACATACCCAGCCGTCCACATGGTGCAACGGGAAAAGAGATTCATCGGACCAGATGACAATCTTTCAATCGTTCAAGGTCCAGTTTGATGCTTACGTGCCCGATGTACGCGCATTCGACGGTGAACCGAGATTAGCATGGAAACTCGGAGCAGCCTGTGGCTACCCAGCCCCATTTTCAGCAGGGTTGGATGTACTCTGTGTTGTGACACATTACTTCTGTCACCAGCATTCAAATTACGGGCGAGTTGCGTCAGATTTTCCCTTTTATTGGCTCATACTATGCGGATTAGCCTTCGCTCACATCTACCATTGATGAGCAGTGGTTGGTCCATACCTTACTGGCGATTTGTGGTTTTCCCTCCTCGGACCACTTTTTGAAAGTACTAATTACGGCTGACCATGAGCACCTTACAATTCTCGTGGTCTCGGAAATACTCTGACCCAGTCGTCTGGCCATTATAATTTGGCGTTTGTGAAACTCACTTAAACCCGCTGCCTTTCCCATCTGAAGAACAAGAATAACACTGATTAACAGAGCTCAGTATCAAGTGTTATTTATACCGTTTCATGACGTTCACACGCGCCGTTGTATACCTGCAGTTGCTTCGATTTTCATAAAGAAGGACTGATCATAATGGTTTGGATCTTCGGTGTATATAATAATATGAAAATTTTACTTTTTACTACAGGTGTGTTGCGGTAAATGGACTATTTCTGAAGTGCAAGAAATGAAGTCAAGAATAAAGATTTGAAAAACACTGTTATAGATACGTAGAATACATTTCATTTTTCATGAGTGAGATTCGAATCCAAATATATCTGCATTTGTGTAGAAGAATCTAATCGTCCTACAACTAGGATGGCTTTTTCATATCTCGTTTCAGCATCTAGTTATTAATGGATTACAAATTTCCAAGGGAATCCTAAATCATCCACATAATCATTCATCTTCATCTTTAGTGCGAAAGCACTCACGCAATAAACTCCACAACTGACATTTTTCGAAGACAAGAATCGCACATTCTTCCTCACTGATGACTCCAATTCATTGAAATCATCAAGGCACGCATCGAACTTGGAAATGCCATCGGTCTAAGTTAATTAAATGAAACTTCCTATCTTCGAAGATACCAACCGCTTGTTATTTGATGCCATGTTCCATTACAGCTATTTAGATAATTTCGCCTCTCATCAAATCATAATCTTCTAAGACAAATTATTTAGATGATCAAAACAACGAGACTCTCAAATCTGCTAGAGAAACGCTAGGCCATCCCCTTTCAAGCTATGGTCTATCTAGGCTTAAAGCGTGCAGTATCTGCTACAAAATAGAAATGGCAGATACCATTTTTTCGCCGCGTGCAGAAACGGAAAAGTGTTTTCTTTTTCTCTTCCCTCAAAGGCACATCTCTATCTTTTATGCGTGCATGACGTTATCATACTGATATCGAAGTATGAATTGAGCAGGGAGAATGCCGTGCAGATCCACCTCGAGCTGAATGCATTCACCTAGTGTTCCACTTTACTCATCGTCCATTCTGCTCGTAGTCCCCAGTGCTATGTATACAAGGCCTCGGAGGAAGTGTCGCATCTCCCGTTGACTTTGCTATTACCCCAGGAGAAAACCGACTGACAGCGCTCGAATTCCTCTTTTTTTTTGGATGGTCGTCGAGTCGCTCTACTCTCCCTCGGTACCACTCTTTTATATATGTCGATATATGCACCTCTGTGTATGTCCTACTACTTAAAAAATGAGATTTTGTATAAGATGCAAACACGTTGCAAATCCTGGAACAGAGACGTATTTGAATAAACGATCCCTTTTACAAATACGATTCCATTTTAATTCCATATCTCTAGCTACTGTTTTCATTTTTTACTCTTTCTTTTCAGCATTTCTATTCAATTTCTGTCAACCGTCTTGATATTCTCCTAATTGAATTTTCTGAAGTTTGATCCCATATTTCTTATCTGTTTTCATTAGATTGCAATGGAATGGAGAGTATCTATTTTTTCCTCTCCTATAAAATTTGGAGATTTCTCATTTTTTACACTCCAGCACGAGGTTATTGTTATACAGGCGACAGTTTAAATATTTTCGATCAAATCTAGTCTATTCGAACTTCAAAACTATTTTGAAAAATAGAACTATAATCTAGTATAAAGACGAATGAAAAAAGAAACAAGTTTTTATTTTTTGAGTGATTTAAGGGATATAAAAAAGCTGATGGGTAATTTTCGTCTAACTTTTCTTCAGTTTTATAATACACCTATCCCTCGATTTACACGGTACTCAGTTCACACAATTTTGGCTTTGCACGGTCAAATAATGCAACCAGTTTCGATTTACACGGTACTGACTGAGATTTCCTTTCTATGTACGTCTCAGTCAGTACCGTGTAAATCGAAACTGGTTGCATTTTTTGACCGTGCAAAGCCAAAATTGTGTGAACTGAGTACCGTGTAAATCGAGGGATAGGTGTATAATATTTTTCTTTGTTAGCGTATTAAAACAAGCAGGTTTTGATGACGTTATTTTAGAATACGTGATTTTTAATCATATCAAGAAAAATTGATATTACAATTGTCTGTTGAAAGTTCAACAAACTGAGCTCAATTTTCAAATTACAATGAACACCTTCAGAGATGGTTTCAAAATGCATCAGGTCTCGTTGCTACTCAGCATCTGATGGTTATGCTTTTTGCAGCCGAATCTTAACGTTACGTCCTCAAGATAGTCACACAAGTTTCATTCTTTTTCATTGCATAAAACCTTTGGAGCTCTCTGTTTTATCTTTGAGAATTTCGTACTCAGTTAAAAGATTTTATTGCATTAGCTAAGGACTGGGGCTTTCCTACAAAATGTTATAGTATAGACAAGTGGTTTCTAACCGAATCGGCTCTACGGACTCTCTCCAAAATCTGATTCATTCAACAAACATCCTACGAAGTCACATTCCTTCTGCGGACTCCCTAATAAATCTGCTCTTTCTGCAGACCCTATTTGCATCATTAACTTATATATTACAACTATAATATAGATCATCTCCCAGGTTCCCACTCCCAAATTACCATGATTGGGACAACTAACATCATCTCTCCAGGTCCGAAGTCACGGAGACATCAGGTCAGGTCGAGAGGAGGGGATATCTTGTTACCCAGAAGCCTTGACGGGAGCAGATTAAACAGATCATCCCACTGCGAGACATATGGGACCAAGCTAGGATTGTGCTTTCGCTTCAGACAACAGTACTCTCAGATAGATCAGGAGATAGCACGCCCGGCTCCTATTCTGCAGTTCCCAACTTTGAGTCCCAGATGAGCCAGCGTTGAGATTTATCTCCGCAAAACTTTTTTCCCTGCCCTCGGTCAGTAGGGGACACCGAAAGGTTTGGAAAGGACATCGTCCGTCGGATATGACGTTAAGCTCTGGCCCAGAGTGTGGGAGAGCATATGCTGTGCACACTAAAGAACAGACTCCATTGCATTGACGGGAGTATAGCACCTGTCTCCTAACACCAAACTTCCTGTCCCTCACTCCAAACTTCTCTGATACCAAGGGGTCTATGTGACCTGGCCATTTAGCCCATCGTGGGCAAAAAAGGTTCTGCTCAGAAGTAAAACCACCTAAACCAACTGAGACAGATTATGAAATCTGACGCCAGTCTACGTACAAATAAATGTTTAAGAGAGCACATCGAGTTCGACGTCTTTAGCTTTATGTAAAATATTTTGCTACCTATTTGCTGTGATTGCTTACTTTTGTGTTGGCGAAGGCAGAGCGTGAACTTTCATGTGGGTGCGCATGTCCATGCGGCCATTAAATGTATAGTTTAATGGTGATGCGTCGTCTTCGTCGTTCGTGTTAATAAATATTTGTTTTGTTGAAAACGTCGTCTACACTTAATTCCATTATTTATTGACATGACTCACTAAGGCCATTTCATCAATGGTAGTTCATGAGGTTTGCACTTGGATGAAACTGAACATTAAGAGGGGAGAACACAAATCCTAGCAAGGAGGACTCCCTTAAAATCCCAAGAAAAAATTATATCTCTAGACCTTTAATTGATGTTCCTTTATAGATTCTTTTCGCATTTGAATGTAAACAATTAAATGGAGAAATTTGATGCTACTGAAATTGATATAACATGTGATCAACACAGAACAACCAGTGTTGTATATTGAATTGGAATACTTCAATTCAATACCCACAAAAACTCTGTTATTTAATCATAGTGAATGTTCTATTACCTTTAAAGCTTCCTGAAATATTTGAAATAGTGCACGGAAACCCCAAATGGCAGAGGGACTACGTAGCATGCCTGGTAAACAACGTTGGCTGGAGGGTAGCTGAGATTCGCACCTCGGCTACTCTGGCCGATCACGTACAGCCATGCATGACCGTAGGTGACCTCTGCCAGGGCGATCGGGTAGTGTGCCTCGCAAAAAGCAAGCGAAAAAGTATCAGTTGTTATTCGTCGCTCTGAAAGAAAGGAAGTCTTGAGCTGCTGCCGCTGGAAATATGGAAATGTGCCGAGGAGCAAAAGCCTGCAGCCACGGGAAAGAGGCCAGCTAACCTGCGATGTCGTTCCCTGGGATCAGCCTGCATGGAACGAGGAGGTAGGGTTGAAATCGATTTTACTCTGGTTTAACTTTTCCCACACAATTACATTACTACCGCCGTCACACGGCCTGTATGGAACTAATACATGATGTCATCGGCTCACCTTTTGAAACTGAATTTAAGCAATTTGTGGACTGTGCTGCGCTATCGTTGGGGTAAGCCCCGTAAATTGAGAAGTGTTGCGCCGAGGGCACCTGATGAAATTGTCCGATGAGTTGACCTAAATGTGTGTAAAATGTCTGAAAATAATTTGTTAATAAATTTTGAGTTTTTGTTAACTGTGAAATCATGCTAGTTTTGCCTATTGTTAAATGTCAGTAAATTTGAATTTTGTGTCCAGAATCTGCCTAGATTTGGCAGCAAGTAAACGAATCAGGGCCTAAGTGCGTGCACTGCCCTAAAAATACTCAGGGGTGGTCACTACAGTAGTATAATAATAAGAGCCACACTGGGTTCATAGGAAAGCAATTTATCTGGATTGAAAAGTATTAGGGTCTGTTGTACGTGATTATAAAGCATGTTTACAAAGCAACAACTTCACTCTTGGAAAACGATTGAAGTCACGGGAACGGTAAACGAAAATTTCGCAGTTTGTAAGTGGTATAAAGGAATGATGTATTTCCGTATCGTAGTGAATATGTGGGCGGAATCATTTAGGCAAAGTATGCAAGGCAAACAGCATGCTATATTTTCACATACTGATGAACTGAAGATGCGGCTCATTGCTTTCCTCAAGGACAAAGCGTTCGATAGAAATAAAATTATGATTGATATGAACTGGAAGTTGAGTTTTGTGCTAATAAAAAAGTTCTTGCGCATTTTGAAAGAATAGCTCCGAATATGGAAATTTTTAGCTCGTTGGGTTCCGCATTACTTATTCTCAGAAGAGGCATCGCTATGAAATAGCCAGAATACAGAAAAGAACCCTGAGTGGAGGGACGCGTTTTTAAATCGCATAATCGCACTGTATGAGAAATGTCATAACTGAAATATCAATCCAATAAATGGAGCCATCCGATATCTCTTCGTCCAAATAACCTTGGGAAAGAACTAGTTGCAAAGAAACAGACGACATCTTGAAATAATAGGATCTCTCAGATATACACCTGGTAGTAATATTGTCATTAGCGGTGTTGGATCTGAACCCACGACATCCTGATAACATGTCAGGTGCTCTGACCGCTGAGCTACCAGTCGCTGAACAATATTCCTCTATTAGTGGCTTTGCATTATACCATAAAATTAGTCATTGGAAATGTAGTTGACTGTAATTGAAGATTCTGCTCCAGAAGACACTTTCCAATTTAGGGCACACGGTCAGCCCGCGTCAAAACGGCATGGCATATTTATTTATTTTAAGTCAATATGCCGAGTGTGAGCGTAAGCATTGTTGTTGAAATAATAGGATCCCTGGTAGTAATATTTGAGATAAATATATTATTTTTCACAAAGTCACAAAGGCTCATATCCGGAGATTAGGATGAATGTTAAAATATTTCCCATTGCTGGCTCTGCAGTAAGGTCCGCATGTTACATGGCACCTCACTTGACTCACTAAGTACACTCAATTGACTGTAAAAAAATACAGGGTGTCCATAAAGTCTCTTTACAATTAAAAAAAATTTATTACAAAGGCAATTGATGATATGTCTTAATCAAATTTGTTCTATGTACTAAGTGGTTATCAAAGTTTTTAATCACATTGCATTTGTGTATTTCAGGTACCACATTGATGAAAGAAGTATTTTTTAAAGAAACTCTAAAAAATGGCTACACCTCAAAAGAAGGCACAATGTGTGTCATGGTTTTTTGAAAAGAAATCAGATACGCAGACTTAGCGAAACTACAGAACTAAGTATGAAAGATATCCACCGTCACGTCCGTCAATTCGTGCATGGCACAAGAAATTTATGGAGACAGGGACAGTGTTCGATAAAGGGAGGAGTGGACGACCAAGAACATCTGAGGAAAACATCGATCGTGTAAGACAAGCCTTTAGTCGATCTCCCACAACGTCCTTCCGTACTGCTGCCAGACAGAGCTACCACGTTCAACAGTGCACAAAGTCCTACACAAGAACTTGCGATTGTACGCTTACAAAGTGCAACTCTTACAGGCACTCGAGCCAAATGATAAACCAAGACGAAAAGAGTTTGCAGTTAACATGCTGGAACGAATTTCTGAGGATGAAACGTTCCTCACCCGAGTTTGTTTTAGTGATGAGGCAACCTTTCATGCCTCAGGGAAACTGAACACACGTAATGTGAGAATCTGGGGATCAGAACACCCCCATGTGACTAGTGAACTTCACCGAGATAGTCCAAAGGTTAATGTATGGTGTGGGATCATGTGTAATCGAATCCTTGGTCCATTTTTCTTTAACGAGGCATCAATTACTGCAAATGTTTACTTTGATCTTTTGACTGAATATGTGGCACCACAACTAGATGACCTTCAACCAACCATCATTTTCCAGCAAGATTATATATTTTTGATTTCATATAGAGGAAAAATTGTCATTAGCCGAGTGGAATCTGACCTCACGACCTACTGGCCACATTGTTCGGCGACCGGTAGCCCAGTGACCAGAGCACCTGATATGTTATCAAGAGGTCGTGGGTTCAGATTTCACCCGGCTAATGACAATTTTTCTTCTATATTTATTTAAGATGATAGCTTATAAGGGGATGATCTCATCCTGCATCAAATGTCGCATTACTATTCACTTGTTTCAGGTTAATCATTTCGGTTAGGCAATGCTACCCCATTTCCTAGACACACCGGCCATTATCTAGAACGACAGGTGAGGTGCCATGTAGCATGCGGACCTTACTGCAGAGCCAGCAATGGGAAATATTTTAACATTCATCCTAATCTCCGGATATGCGCCTTTGTGACTTTGATTTGTTCCCCAAGATGAAGTTGTCACTCAGAGGTCAACTCTTTTGAACTGCACAAGACACACTGCAAACACTTATTATGACACTACATACCACTGTCGCACGAATACAATCTGCTGATGGCAACAGACAAATGCCGCACAATTAGGAAAGCGATGTACAGAAGGATACCAGAGCAGATGCAGTCCTATCGTCAATAAGCCTTAAATGAAATGTGTCACAGCCGTGATGCCACTACTTATTCCATTTTGTTATTTATTTTTAAAAAATTTGCGCATCCCAGCGAGTTATATATTCAGGAGCACAACCTTAAAATCAGGAATAAGGAGAGAGAAACATATTATTTTCTTTTGCTTCATATCCGAATCAAAATTGCAGATTTTTAATATAACTACTTTATCAGTATTATTACATATATTAAAAATATGCGGTTTTCTTATTTACTATTGAATTAGCATGTCAAAATACATGATTTCCATAAATCAAGGAAAGAATGAGAAAAAAAAAAAGTCATGATATGGTAAAACTCCGACGGTATAAATGCACGAACGCCATAGTATGTAAAATACGACGCAGTATTGAGGTATGATATGTAAGTGAATGGCGCTGGCAGCAGTATATGCAAATGTGTCGAGCTTTGATAGAAAGCGTTCGAAGCCTTTCTCCAGGTCACATGCTAATTGCGTGCTTTAAGTTAAGATATTTACTGGCGACGAATGAAGACAGGTACAAATCATGTTCTAGCTTAAATTTTTCTGATCACCGTGTCCTAGTGTAATCATATTTCAAGTTCCAATTTTAGGCTCATTAATTTTATGTTGTTTGTAGCAATATCAATTTAGCACTAAATCCTAGACGAAAATTATTAATTTAATATGTGCATGCAGAAAAATGCTTCCGCCTTTATCGAGTTTGTTTACACCAAATAATTGAATGATGAAAGCATCTTTGAATGATATTTTCGCCATTTCTTACATTCAAGGAAACTAAAGATACGTGCATTCCGTTAATGATGTACTAAATAGAAGTAATTAACCATCGGAAACAGTGGAGCTACTAATTAGTAGTAGAAGGTAGAAAGTTTTTCACTTAGACCTTGACTGAAATCGTACGAAGTCAAGTCAGTATATGTCTATAAGCAGAAACTAACAAAGATGAAAAATGGTGAAGATTCAATTTCCAAGCTAAA
The DNA here is from genome assembly GCA_038380435.1 of Ryuthela nishihirai. Taxonomy (NCBI): domain Eukaryota; kingdom Metazoa; phylum Arthropoda; class Arachnida; order Araneae; family Heptathelidae; genus Ryuthela; species Ryuthela nishihirai. The sequence continues at coordinate 64,342,130 of JAWZYU010000016.1, read as the reverse complement.
ATAACTAAAGGATTATTGCAAATAGAGGAAAGAGAAATGAGAGTCACAGCCTGAAGGTCGGGCGCTGCCTAGCCGTGAAACTTAGAACCTTTATGCCAAGCCAATTAATCCTTTATCACTACCACCCTTATCTAATTAGAAAAGTGCGTTATCAATACTTTTAAAAGTGAATGGATAATTCAAATAAAAAGCAGATATATTTCAATTTAATTCTTTTTCCTGACTATTATTTTCTTTCTAAAGATAATCTCGTATTGCAATAGATCTGAACTATGCAATAGCTCTCAAACTATGTACATTCATTTATAACCCACGTTAGAGCCCATCAACATTTTGTACACAATCTGCACTCCTCTCATGATCAAATACCTGTACACATTTTCTATGCCATCTATGTGCAATTCATGCAAATAATATAACTGTTTTCTATTTTTTTTTTGAAGATGATGTTCGGAATAGGGAAAAGAATGAATAAAATTTATTGAAGTTCGAAATTACAGAATATTAAAATTCAACTGAAAGAAAATGACTGATGCAGGCGTTAGGAAAAATTAAGCGATTGCAAAACCTTTCGGAAATAATACTAAAAATGCATTTAACTTGAATGTTTGTTTCGTTTGGAGCGTGACAATGATATTGATATACCAAGCCATTTGATAAATAAACAATAAAAGTTCTCCCAATAAGTGGCTCCACGATGCAGAATTTCAAAAGAAAAAAGGCTTTCTCATCGCCAGACCAGAATTCATGACAATGTTCGTGAACTTTCCAGTGACAATGATGGAAGAGGAAAATGGCGATTAATGTCGAAATCCCTCCTGAATATCCATTATCTAACCAAGAGATACTCGACACATGACACGCTGTTCATTCTTCAGAACAAGAGACCCAATGAGAACTTCTGACTGATTTTCGTTTGAAGATTCCTACTAATATTTCGAAAACATTTCTCAGAATTTTTTTGAAGATTCCACTTAAAATGCCACTGCTTTCCCCTTTCAGAAATATTTTTTTCGATACTTACTGAACTTCCATTGAAATAAATGTAGAACTCATTTGTTTGTTTACGGAAGGAGAACCACCGATCACAGATCGACGCTGATTAGTTCAGTTAAATCAGGCCTAGCCAACCTGCAACTCACTGCAAAAGAACTCAGCACATAAAAGAAATTGTCGCTATACTGAATCTGGCTCATTTCTTCCATCTTTTTCTTGTTCAAACATTAAGTACATAAATAAATTTTTTTCCAGTTTATAGTACTCATTTAAATGTTTTTTTTTTCTGTTTTGATCGATATATATATATATTTAACGACCTTTTTGTTGTAAATATAGTAACCATACAATAACCATGTTGTAAATATACTTGATTTTAATAAAATCTCCAAATTTGTAATAATAATATTATGTTATAGGAACCATTTGCATTTCTTTCTAAGACATATTTCACAATAATTGAGCCGCGATTGGCACCGAATCCCAAAACTTTGTTGCATCCACCAAATTGAGAAACACTGTGTGTTAAATTTAAATGCTATAATGGAATAATAATTTCAATAGTTCAAACTGATGGGTCCTCAGCAAAGAAATAGAAGCGAGAATGGTAAGAAAACTACAGGTTTACTGAAGCTATTGTTTGGAGTAAAAAACATAAAAAAATTATTTTACGCAATTATACAGAACATCATGCTATATTGAGCAAAAGCATTGCAACTAAAGAAATGACAATAAAATTAATTTCTCTACAAATGGATTTTCGGCGACGTTTATCAAGATTGTAAAGGTTTAGATGTCACGACAGTAGGGAATGGAGGTTAAAGAGAATGTAATTGAAACGATCGAGAAGAAACAGTTAAGATTATATGGGCATGTCAAATGTATGGATCATAGATTCCCAAACTTTTCTGGACCATCGCCCCCTTTAGAAGAGAACAAAACTTTCAACGCCCCCTTGTCCATAATAGTTAATTTTATATGAGACATTAAAATATTGTTGCATATTATCTGTACCTAATTTATCTGTTTATTTATCTATTAAAATCATAAAGCAGAAATTAATAAAACGACAACCAAATGTACAATAAAATTGTTTATTAAAATTTTAAAAATAAACACAGAAGCAATAAGAAATAAAAAATAATGAGATAAACACAAAATTAATAATAAATAAAAAAAATTAATGAGATGGTTGAGGCTGGTGGAGTGTTAACAATTTGTTAATGTCGGGTTCCAATTTCGTTAACATCAATCGCAGATCGCCACGTTCAGTGATGTGTAGTCTGTTCCTCTTCTTTGACAGTAAATTAGCTACTGCACTGAATCCACGCTCAGCCATATAGGACGAAGGAAATGCGATTAAAAACTTCTGTACTATTGCCCACAATCCAGGGTAGAGAACTGGTATTGATTTTTGAAGCCAGAACTCTTGGTATCCATGTTTGAATTTTATTTTGAGTGCTTCGTTAGTCGTGAGTTCTAAGAGTTCCTCATCCAAATTTGATGATTCTTCAATATATGTGTTTGCGAAAGGATCTAAAACCCAACTCGGTATATTCATGTTTAAAATATCTTGGAAACGCTCCGTAAAATCAACATGAAGAACTTCCAAGTGTTGGCAGTAAGTAAGTAAATCTTCCGGTTTTGCAGAGACTGCTGATAATGTGGGAAAGTGGTTGTATTCTCCTCTACCTAGATTTCGTTTGAATAGAAGAAGTTTTCCCGCAAAAGCAGCTATGACGTTCTTTGTTTTAATTAAATTCAACTCATCACCTTGCAATTGTAAATTAACTTGATTAAATATTTTAAACAGGTCTGTCAAATAAGCGATGTCATTTTTTGACGTAATCAGGTTTTCGCGCAATTTTTCGTCTCTGTCTTCAAGAAAGTCCAGTACTGAGTCAAATAGATTGAAAAAACGATTCACACAAACACCTTTAGAGAGCCAACGTACTTCTGTGTGCAGCAGCAAGCGATTGCAATCTTCATCATTTTCATTACAAAGCTTACCATATAATCGGTCATTCAATGAATTGCTTCTAATCTTATTGATTGCTTTAATAACGTAATGGAGCGACGTATGCAGACGTTCATTCAAAATTTTTGCAACCAAATGCTGACGATGAATAATACAATGTACAGCGAGTACATTTGGTACTGCTTGTTTCAAATGCGCTATGAAACCCTTATGACGCCCTGTCATTGCTGGAGCACCATCAGTAGCAGCAGACAAAATATTGCAAATAGAAATTTCTTTCTCTTGAAAAAACTTTTGCATGGTATTAAATATAGATTCTCCCTTTGTATCAGATTCCAAACTTTTAGCAAATAATAACTCTTCATGAATTTTTTTCTTCTTTTATAAATTGTACGTATGATAAGAGTAGAGCTTCGTTATTTGGTAGAGTTGATTCATCGAACTGAATGGAAAATTTGCAAGTCTTTAAGTAATCACATAATGATATTTCAACGTCTTTTGCCATTTCATCTATTCTTCTTTGCACTGAATTATTACTGAGAGTGATTTTTTGATGACATCTGACAGTGTCTTATGATGAAGAACAGTTTTTAATATCTCTTTGACTGCCGGCAAAATTAATTCCTCGCCAATTGTATGTAGTTTTCCTGCTTTTGCGATTAAAAATGAAACGTTATATGAGGCTCGTAGTCCATCATCATCTTGTTTAGAAGAAGACGCAAAAAGGTTTGACATAGTTGGCTGTTTTAAATATTGCTTTTCCAGTTCTTGAAAATAGGATAAATCTTTGTTCTTCTTATCAGCATGCATTTTATTTAAATGCTCTTGTAGCCTAGAAGGTTTCATAGATTCATTTGAAAAACATTTCGGCAAATTAAACACATAGGTAATGATTGGTTTGTAGGAGAGTACGTAAATCCATATTTCAATACTGTACTGCCGGCATTTGTTTTTAGATGTAGATTCAGACATTTTCAAATACAAACTAACTTCTCAACAGATTTATAGATAGTTATAAAAATAATGTTTATAACGACTTCTAACACTTATCACTCACGACTAGTTATCACGGCGAAGCACATAAAAATAATGAAACATTCCTAGAGCTATCGCTTTTATAGATTTGATTTTGTGCACGCATTAACTTGTATGTTTGCGATGCCGGCGCACTTGCTCCGTAAACAAGCAATTTCAAGCTCCCATATTCTTGTCGAAACATGTTAAATTGCATGAACCGCGTGTTTGCCTACCAACTTGCAAGGACTTGTCACCGTCAATCTATTCTAAACTAAAACAAATTAGGTATAGGTATACCTAATGCTAATTTAAAAATGCTTATTAACGCGATAACAATAAGATAATTTACATAGCTAGATAAAATATTTATTCATGAAAACAGGTATTTTCAAAGTATTTTATTATATTAAAAAATAATTATAAAAAATATTAAATATAATATATTTATTATTATTATATTATTATTGCATCAAGGTTGATTTGCCTATCAGGACTGACACACATGTCCAACATAATAAGCCTGATATAATAGTGCATGTTAAGGTATTGAATGAGATTACAATTATTGAAGTAGGAATAACATCTCAGGATAACCTGCAGACAGTAGAGGTTGAAAAGAAGATGAAGTATGATCTGCTGGCAAATGAGTTGAGCCTAATTCACAAGTTTAATGTTAATATTATACCTTATGTTCTGACGTGGGATGTTATTGTAACTACGTACCATAAAGCATACTCAAAGCGACTTGGAGTGGGAAAACATATTGAAGCTTATATCCAATCTGTGATCTTGAAGATAACTTTTGAGAGCATCTCAGTCGACTTCAGACGTACCATCACGCTAGTAGGCGGTAGCAGGGAACTTATTGTCCAAGCTGCAGTTGAAAAGCTATACATGACGGATGAGGTAGTGGATGACCAGAATCACCAGGAAGACACCACAGAATAGAAGAGAAAAAAAAAGTTGTCACAGAAACTTCCATTAAATTTATTTATTTATATTATTTGATCGACCCTCTTGACTGCCTCAACGCCCCCATTTGTCTCTGGATCCGCTACCGCCCCCATGGAAGGCTCCAGCGCCCACTGGGGGGCGGTATCGCCCCCCCGTTGGGAATCTATGGTATGGATGAAGGTAGAATTCCGAAAATAGAACCTTAAAGGAAGAAGAGTTAGAGGAAGACCAAAAAAAATTCTTGGATCGAAGGAATGAAGAAAGTTATGGTGCAACGGAATCTAAATGATGAAGTCTGTTTTAGCAGAAATGAATGGAGAAAAAGAATATCTGTGTAAATTGTTGGGTTTCGGATAGCTATGTAATGTGGAAAATTCCTAATGAAAAAAACTAAATCGTTATTATATAAGAAATTCAAAATATTCCTTTTACAACTTATCAGTACAAGGTTTATGATTTGCATTTGAGGTCTTTTATGTGTTATATCCCCCAATTATTTTAAGTTTGCTTGTTACAGTTCTAGAATTTATATGTATATACAGGGTGATTCAAAACTCTAGGGCCAAACTTTCAGGGGTGATAGAACACACCTAAACAAGCACTTTTCGTCATACAATGCGTGGTCAGAACTCAAGCAGTGAAGCGCTAGGGGTTAGCAGTTACTGTGTCAGGAAATGACGAAACACAAGAATGACAGAAGAGGTTTGAACAATTGTAGAAATTACAGAACAGAAAGTACAGAATTTTATTGAACGAATCACAGAAACTGCTCAAAAGAGCGACCGCCAACATTAATTTCACACCTTCGACGTAGTGATCGGCGTACATGGGCGAAAACACCAGGCATTTCTCGTACAGCGGCAGCGGCAATAGAAATTCTGGCAACAAGGTCCTCATGGGAATCGATGGGCTATCGTAGATGAGGCTTTTCATATGACCCCATAGGAAAAGGTCCAGACATGAGAGATTGGACAATCGTGGCGGCCAAGCGAGGAGACCACCCCGACCAATCCAATGTCCTGCAAATGTTCCATCCAAGGCGTTCCACACATCCACGCTGAAATGGGGTAGCTCTCCGTCGTGTTGGAACCACATACGTGTTTGAATGTTTGCTGGAACAGGGTTCAGTAATTCTAGCAAGACATCTTATAAAAAATACGACGTACGTTCTCCCTTTCAGTTGGGCTGGCAGAAGGTATGGGCCAATCAAATGGTCATGGATGATTCCAGCCCCAAACATTTATGGAGAAACGCCGCTGGTACGAACGTGGACGTATGCTGTGCGGATTACGGTGGCCCACACATGTTAATTGTGGGTATTAAAAATGCTCTCACGTGTAAAGGTGCATTCGTCAATGAATAAGACATGTGCATCAAAGTCCGGTTGCGCTGCAGTCTGCTGCAGAAACCACTGTGCAAAATCAACATGAGGCCGATAATCTGCAGGTGTCAAGGCGTGCAACCTGTGTGCATGGTAGGGGTGTAATCGTTCATCTCGTAGAACTCGCCACACCGTCGATTGGGGCACACTTACGGCATAGGAAATTGATGGCGTGCTACATTCGGGACGATCTCCAACCCTACGTAGAATTTCCTCTGTAACACGTGGCGTTCTCACACTCCTTGCACACCCTGTATCCTGCAAGCCACTGAAAAAGAAGCCCGTTTCGCAGAGATACCAGTGCAATCGCTGAAAGGTTTTACGATCAGGCACGCGTCTGGTCGGAAAGCGCTCCCGGTACAGTCCAGCTCCATACGTGAAATGCATGTCCGCCTTCTCCTGATTCGTGAAACAATTCATCCGTTCTGCAATCCACGGTAGAAATGACGACGAGTGCGAAAACCAGTGCTTATAAGTATTCACTGGAAAGCGTCCTCTAGCGCTTTACCGCTTGAGTTCCGACCATGCATTCTATGACGAAAAGTTCTTGTTTAGGTGTGTTTTATCACCCCTTAAAGTTTGGCCCAAGAGTTTTGAATCACCCTGTATATAAGTAAAGAATTGAAGAATTGCTAGTTTCGACTACTTAATATAAGATAGGATGAAGTTAGTTTTCCAATTTTAGATAATTTCTTTTTTAAATGAAATATCGTGTGAATGTTAATATACTAACAAAAGTCGATACATGAATAAGCTCATGCTGTGATATATTTCTAGATAAAAGTTTAATATTATTGATATTTGTTTTAATGTGTGTTTGATTATTATACACTTTGTGAACATTTTATTTGTGAATTAATATTATTTCACCTTTAAACAATGAATGGGAAAAAACAAGAAAAATAATAAGGGAAATATAATAAAGAAAAATAATAAAAAACAAAAAGAAATAATAATGTAGACATATTTTCAATTCTTTATTTCATTAGCGACGTTTGCTTTATTCCAAAAGCATTCTCAATGCAAACAGTGTGGGATAGATTTCAAATTATAGTAAAAAAAACATGTTTTTCTTACATTTGATTTTCATATTGTCACTTTTTAACATTTTACCTCACACTAACGCACACACAAGTCGGTTTAGTTCTAAACGATATTTTAATCGCTAACATATATCATATATATGAAGTCACATATGAAGTAATTTTTTCGTCACAAATGAAAAGTATATTACATGAGAGGAATTGCTAATACATCAGCAATTTTTAATTTTTTAACGACGGTGACTTTTCCAACTTTTTAGTGTTTGAATACTGGAAGTGGAAAACTGAACGTAGTAATTCCCTAATAAGGATTAATATTGCTATTTAAATAATAGGCTATTTTGTACATATAAAATAGCACTAAACTCTGTTGAATGGCACTCACGTGTCGATAGCAATGTTTTTTCGTAGGAAGGGGGGAAGGGCAGTTCATTCTCAGCAAAAAAAAATATATATATATATATTAATGGATCAAAATATAAGCTGTAAAAAATTAATCCACCTCCCCTGCTGGATGGAAAAACCAACTGTTCAATTTTTTGGGTGTTTTTTAATACCACTAACCGTATTCCTGAAGACGACTTGGAGTGAATTCAATCCCAATTTCTAAAATATTTCTCTGGCCAAGAAAGGTTAAACTGATATTCTACACGGAATAAAGATTCAATAATTACATTTTAATCTATTTTCAGTGTCGGACATATACTACGGAGCTAAAATAAAATTCTACAAAACGACTCTTTTGGAATACAAAACCATGTAGATAAGTTTGGGATTTCGTATAAGGTGACAGGGTACGTCCCTGTGCCCCCAAACCCTTTAGTCCTTGTTCTATCACGGAATCCTTCCCCTGTTATTTTTTATTCAACGGATCCTCGAATTTAAATTTCACCAATCAGAGTTCGCAATTATTATGAAATTGGTACAATAATTATACAATAAAGCTTTTGACATAATATTTCAACACCTGATATTCACTGCCTAAAAACAGTCAAATGCAGAAGTAATTAAAAATGGTAAAATTAAAAAAGAGAGAATTTTACAAATAGTTAATAAAAGTAAATTTTGTGTTAGAATAAGGTATTAACTATTACAGATTTCTCTGGGATTATTTAGGATCCGTGGCCGAGTGGTTAGCGCGCTTGGCTACTAATCACAGGGATCTGTGTTCCTGCCTAGGTATGGATGTTTATGTTGTTTTTTTGTTGTTGTTGAGGTCCCGCCGTACTCGCAGATCTACTACTATGGCTTTTAAACTAGCAGGCTCCTGCCACACCTTTGTGTCAAGCAACTGCTTGGGGGGATTTTTTATTTTTTCATTTTCTTTTAGAGTTTTGCAATGGCTATCAGTATTATTTTCAATCAATTCACGATATAGAATTTCACATGCTCCACAATCTCTCTCAGTCATGGAATGGTAATATATTTCATACAATAATCCATACACGGAAAAACATTAACCTGGACAAGATACCATTTATGAAAGCTCGGTCTTCTCACGGGACTAGATCCCAGGTTTGCATATAAAAATATTGCAGGTGGGGAGGAAGTATTAGGATTCAACCCGAACATACCAAATATTATATACGGTTTTTCCACCTCGGTTCCAGTTATTAAAATCCTCTAAATTGAAGGAGCTTAATCCCCTTATAAGTGTTAGTTGCTCACCTTGAAAATTTGAAGTGTGGTAGTTGCCTCTCTTTCCCTGATTTTTTATTTTGCTTTTGGCCTTGTCACCATATAACACATCATCTGTTGTTATGACTTTTTAAAGGTGTTATTCAGAGACCTATTAGCATTTCTGGAAATACAATTGTGAAACTGAGAAGATACTGGAAATTTGGTGCATACAGAAATAAGGTTTTCCTCCTTTCCATAAGTTCACTGCATAATATCGAAAGACGGTTTTATTTTTCAGATTTTTTGGCTTTCAATGACAAAAATCAGCAGAATCTACATATTGTTTCAGAATAGTAGTGATAGAATCATTTCCAAATTTCCACCGATTTAGATAAATATTCAAATATATTAGCTTCAAACAATTCTTATGTCGCTCTTTTAAAACCTTTGTTTGTAAGTGTAAGAATAAGCATTTTTGACTAGCTATTCTATGCGCACACACAAATTACGTTATAAATTCAAGTTCTCCAATTTTAACACAAAACATTTGTTACACTTCTTTTTAATTTCGTTTAATTAAATTTCCATATGATACTACCATTGTAAACTTTTTCAAGCTTAAGCAATATCGTCTTGCAAGTCTTACGGCATTACAAAATACCAGATCAATAATACTCTTTTTTTATTCACCTTGGGTTTCCTTTCCACTATTCACTGCATGTTCTGCTTTCTGGGTTTGAATGTCGTCTGTCTGCTTGGGAAACATTGCGGTATATTTGCCTTCTCTTTTCAATACTACGTTTCTTTCCCTTGAGAATTTTCTGTTTCTGTTACTCCCACATACCTAGTTTCTTTGCAATGTCTTGTGAAGGCTTCCTTCGCTGCTTTGAATCCTTTCGTAGTCCTGATCTCCGCTGAATTTATCAAGAATACGGCTATCAGAATCCCTTTAGCCATCAACGAACGGAAGCATCTTATGTGTTACGTTCGATATATCAAATACAGAAGTTATCGCTTATTCCTCAGAAACATTAAAACGTTTTACTTTTACTAAGGCAGTATAAAAATGCTTTGAATCCTTTCGTAGTCCTAATCTCCGCTGAATTCATCAAGAATGCGGTTATCAGAATACCTTTAGCATCAATGAATAGAAGCATGTGCTACGTTGGACATATTAAATACAGATTTTATCACTTATTCCTCAAGAACATTAAAAAGTTTTAATTTTACTCAGGTAGTATAAAAATATTTTCTTTTCAACTCACGTTGCTCTAAGACTTATTGCATTCTTTTATGCATTCTATGATTAATTTTGAATTCAAAATTTGCTCCAATATTTGCTCTGATAGCCGCATTCTTCATAAATTCAGATGGAGATCAAGACTACCAAAGGATTCAACGCGCTCTCAGTAATGTGTAAAATTTACAATCTCCGATGTTTCAGAAATTTTTCTAGTTATATTTTTATTAAGCATTATTGTTATTAGTCATATATTCATATAATTTAATATTCTAATACTCAAGTAGTTGATTTTGGCCGTGAGTAGTATTCAAGCCCACGTCTCTTGAATATTTTTGAAATAATTAGTTAAAAAAATTGGTTGTTCTGAGTGGGATTCAAACCCACTGCTCCAGAAGCATGCCAGGCATCCATGGTCCATTTTTAGGAGGCGTGGGGTCTAATCCCACTTAGGACAACCATTTTTTTTCAACTAATTATTTCAAGTATTTCTTATCTCTAAGGTATTTTCCTGTGATACTTTGTTACTGATTCCTGAATGTATTCAAGAGACATTTTTTCCCATCTGCAAATCATATGTCAGCCATTAGGTCTGTTCAAGCCTCGGGCTGGGTTTTGATGAAAAAAATTATATTTTGCTGTATGGAACGTATAACTTTTTTCTGATTTTAGTATATACACGTATACAATATTTTGTGATTAAGTCAGTCCAATAGTTCGTTGGCTGATGGAAGCGAAGGAGTTCGAGTCCCACCACGGGAAAAAAAAGATTTTTTTTTCGGATAACTCTTTATGAGTCCCATGTTTACAGGATATTTCCTGCGTTAATCTACTATTTAATATTGTACTCAAGTAGTTATTTTCATGGATCAAAAGATTCAATCGAAATATTTGTGACATATGAAATTTTAATGATTTTGAATGGTTTCAAGCAAAAAGGTTTTAGGCAAAAATGTTGGAAAAATTATGCAAAAATTTTGGAAACCGACACAGTAGAATCTAGATCGATGTTTTTATTTGACAATATGAGCTAAAGAAGGTTTCTTGCCATTGCTCGGACTCAATTAAAATTAAAATTTTGAATTTTGCTTATAATACAGAAATTAATAGATGAAGTGATTATATCAAATAAATATTTTGATTATAATTAAAAAATTTTGTAAACAAAATTAATTAATGCTATCCAGGTTTAATTTCATTTACAGGGATTTCTGTCTCTCATTAATGATTCGTTCTTAGCGCTTACAAGGATGTTAATCAAGAATTTTCAGTTATACGAATTATATCTTTTATTTTTATGTCCAAAAATCTTATAATTTTAATTTTGTCTTGATAAAATTATAATTATTTTGAAATTTGTAGTAGTCTATAATAGGAAGAATTAAAAAAAACTTTAGTACATGATTTCATATTATGTGTTTTATGATTGTACATTTCTTTCTCTAACCTGGCTTGTGTAGGCGCGGTCTAGCAATTATCGCAATAGTTTGGTTTCCCGTTCTAAAATTCGAGCCCTTGGTGTAAGCTTTAAATGTGGTATAAGAATTAAGATATAAACACGAAGTACATTAGTTTAAGTGAAGCATAAAATATAAAGCAAGCTCTGTAGTAGTTAACACGCTTCAAATTTGTACACTAATCCCAAGCGGGTGGTAAAAGCAGAAATAACAATCACATAATTAAATATTCATTTAATTTTTTCCTCTTGAATGAAATTATTTTATCGCAGATTAAACCAAAATAAAGTAGTAGGGGTGAGACAAATAACCATTATATTATCACCTAATATATATATACTGTTCTCCGTAGATTTTCGTACATACGCAGAACGATATCAAACGTGCTTCAGAATTTTTGTTCACATTGTCGGCACCGGGACCCAATGACTTGTGAGCCATCTCCGGCAAAGTCTGGGTGGTTGTCGCCAGTCGCTATCAAGCCAACGGTAAAAGTGGCTGGATCGAGGGGTTCCCACCTGTAACCTGCTACAAAAGCAGACTTCTGTTAAGCAGTGATGGCATCTTCAGAGACTGCAACATTCCTGTGACCCCACGTGCAAAGGCGCTCCTACCACTTGTAGCAACCCCAGGGAGGCAATCAGGACCATGACATCACAGCGTTCTTGGGAAAGGAAGCGACCCACGTGGTAGAAAGCGGAACATCAAAGAAATCTGAAGTCCCAATAATATTTGCTCCTTCTGATTGATGTATGCTGACCAATGGAAGGGGCAGATGATACATTTTGTGAGGAGGAAAATCTGGCTCGAGGGAGAAAAGTTAGTACCGCGGTTCAGAAAGTCTTGAGGATCAGAGAAAGGAGGTCTTGAAGTGTGGGTGGGAGAAAGAGTTTGTGCTGTGTGTAAGAAAGACCTTGTATCGGTTGTCCTCTGTTAGAGAGCTGATGCTGTGATGAGAGATGTTTTCAACCACACCAACTGTCTGATGTAAGTGACATTTTACTGTTTGTAAAATCATAATGTGAATTAATGTCTGTTGGTCTACGATTTCAATAAATGTTATTTTTTTTTATTCTTAAGGCTGCTTGCATTGGTAAGATTTAAATTTAAAAATCACAATGCGATGTACGATAAGCTTCCAGCGGGGAAGAGCGGAATATCATTGGGGCTCTATTGCCCAGGATTTTATGATTTTTATTAAATCTGGAGAATTGACTGAATTAAAACTGGAGAATGATCGCGTCCAATTTAAGACGGAAAGGGAGGATTGCAAATGTATATAAACCGTTTTTCTCTCCCCCCTGTATGAAAATACTGTAGATATTTTTGAGTGATTAATGACTGACTGGCTGACAAGGGATCACACTAATTCTGCGATGAAGAAATGGTAGAACTTTCAAAATTTTCACTATGGATATCAGGAAATATCCGAAAGTTGACCTCCGAGATGTCCTTTAAGGTCATGTAGAGGTTCAACCTTGATCTACAAGTGCTAGAAACGTGTAAATTGGTGTCTGGGGGAGTTTCAGGTTGTAGATGTCGGAAACGTTATGAAATTTGTGATCTTCAGGGTTCTTCGAGGTCAGAGGTCAAATTTAGGTCTACTGGTGACGAGAGCTAAAAATTGGTTCTTGGGGAATATTTTGAGTCATAGATCTCAGATATATTTTTATATTTTCGATGCGATGAGTCCTTCGAGTTCAAAAGTCAAATATACCTATACCGGTGCTAAGGCGATGATATTTAGTTAAGAGCGCTATTTCAGGTCGAAGAACTCAGAAATACGAGGACGTTTCGTGTCTAGTGTCGCCTTCGAGGCCAAATAGGAGTGAGAATAATGGACTAGAAATTAAGAGGTGCTGAAGCCACCAACTGATTTCTAGCATATTATATATGTGTATATTTATAGCTCTAAACATAAATTTCAATATTTTTTTATGTATTTTACATCTAAATCATTATAGTTCACCCATTCTTCGTTTTACGTGGCAGATGTTCGCTCAGAATCGTCTATATGTATTAAATACTAAAAATCCATTGTGTCTTCGACGCCTCTTGATTTTTAACTCGTTGCTTCGACCCCTATTTCATCTAGAATGCGACACAGAATCTGAAAATTCCTTTTATTTCAGAGTTTTCCTGACTGAAATAGCCTATTCACTATTTTTTAGCTCTCCAACCCTGGTATACCGAAATTTGACCTTTGACCACAAAGGATCCGTCGCATACAAATTATACTATTATTTCTCATATCCATGACTCAAAATATTTTACCAGGTAATAATCTTAACACTATAGCACCTGTATATCTATATTTTACTTTTGACCTCGAATAATCCATAGCAACCAAAATTCCACATTTTTCCGAGATACACGACCCAAAACACCCCAGACACCAATTTTCACGTTTCTAGCACTCGTAGATCATGATTTGACCTCTATGTCACCTTTATTTGACCTTGAAGGACACGTTGGAGGTCAAATTTAGAATTGTTCCTGAGATCTACGACTCGGAGAATTACCCCTAAGTAAAACTTTTGAGATCACTTTTGCATCACAGAATTAGAATGATCCCTTGTCAGCCGTCAGCCAATTAGTCACAATCGTCTCCATATATTTTTAATACATAAGGTGTTTCTGAATGATTACCTTTTATGATACAGGAGAGGTCGTTTAAATATGTGTTTATATTACACTTTTATTTATCAATGCAACTGCGGAACAGTTGACTAAACACCGAAATGGTATCAATCTCGTACACGTTAAATATTTATGCTGCTTGCGTCTCAATGATTTCATTTTAAGAACAAATTGCTCATCGCACTGATACCGATGCTGTTGTGGCCAAACACACTAATTTGCATGTATATATATGTATATGCATTTAAGAAAAGTATATCTATCTCGCGGAGTATGTAAATATTTTATCTTCTGTGGCTTCTGTTGTTTAGCTTCTGTGGCTAATAATTTTAAGATATCGACATAAATTATCTTCGATAATTATGTCGATATCCTTAAATTTTGAAGATTTATTTACAGTTTGGGAAAAGCTAATTTAGACGACGAGTAATGAATTAGTGATAGCTCTCGCAGATGTTGAAAATTAATTGTGGGCAAAATGGGAAATTATAGAAAGAGTGAACACCCCGAAGTGTAGTGGCAACTCTAATCAAGTGGCACGTGTTCACACATCATTCGTGAATTCTCGGATCCTTATTGCATTGAGCTACTCATGGAAGCAACTTTCCTTTTATGTCACACATGAAAAAAAATCACAAACCACCTCTATATGAATTTCAACACTACATCATGATACTTTTTATAAATAGAGCCTAATATAATAAATAGCACGTCTTTTCTTTACAATTTTTTTTACCACTTTTTCTAATTATTATAGAGTTAGCAAGGGATAGTCAACCTGATGTATTGTTTAAGGTTTCTACACGGGGAATACCAGGTCAGCCAATTGAAAAAGGTTTTTTACTAATCAACTTCTAATTCTTTTACTGTTTCCGCAACGCTTTCCGATTATTCGATTTCCTGCTTTTTTTCCCTGTTTTATGCAGTTTTATGTAGAGGGGCTTTTTTGAGGGGGGTGGGCAGGTTAGGTGATGAAAACCTGATATTATTTAAAGTGCGTATTAGAGGAAACTGTATACCAAATTCGGCGATTTTCATTTAATAGAAATTCCCCAATATTCTCTCTGTGTGTGTGTGTGCAGAGGGTGCTTTTTGGGGAGAGGAAATGAAAATGAGAGATCAAACCCTACGTTTCTTTAATCTGCTATGACGAAAGGTCGGATACCGAAATTCCTCCCCATCTTTTCTAGAAAAAAATTAAAAAAACTTTCAGGGAGTTAGTTTTTGAGGGAGGAAGAAATATTGAAGATCAAATTATTTCCGTATTTTAAGTTGCTGTTTGAGAAAACTGTTTATTGAATTTGGTAGTCTAAGTTCTTACCATTTAGAAGTAGTTCGTATCACCTTTTAGAAGGGGTATTTTTGGAGGGAGAAAAAACGTTACGATTAGAGAAAGCTCTGTAATGAATTTGGCGGTTTTTGCCATTTAGAAGCATTCTGCGATTATTTAAGGGAGGAGGATAATTTTTGAGAGAAACGAATATTTTGTATACCGAAATTCTAAAGTTAATCTAAGTTACTATTAGAGGAAGCTGTGTACCGGATTTGGCAGTTCTAGTTCTTACCATTTAGAAGCAGTTCCTACGATTATTTAAAGAAGGGGGATAAGTTTGGAAGAAAGCAACATTTTGCATGTCCTAATTATAAAGTTGATCAAAGTTACGATTAGAGGAAGCAGAATACTGAGTTTGGCGTTCTAGCGCTTAACGGTTAGAAGAAATTCTTACCGCATTTCAAAAGCTGATCATTTGTGGTGTACGACTCTTGAAAACACTGAAACAGGAAAAAGCTTAAATACTAGAAACTAACAGAAGACCCTTTCAGATATATAGCAGATTATTTTCTTCTCTGGTATTTTAAAACACTTGAATTTCATTCACAAGTATGAAACGTGAAATATTGTTTACTGAAAGGAAGAAAAACATTAGGATTATTATTTATATCCATTGATGATTATTATATATATATATCATTGATGTATATATTAAGAGATTAATATATACATCAATGATAAGAATAGGTTACAAATTAGTGAAAAAATGATTCGTAAAAAATTAACGTTAAGAAACATATCATGGGTTATTGAGACTCAGTGAGATAATTCGTGCTACAAAACAAAGCGCGACTGATGAAAAGTTAAACATGTTGCTTTTCGTTTCGACATTTGTCGGTTTGTCAAAACAGTTGTTCCGCCATATCTTTCGTACGCGTTGCAGAAACATAATGATATATGTGTCAAATGAAAGCTTTTGATGCGGAGAGTGCCAGAGACTCTAAAAAAATTACCCCATGCTTTCTTTCCCCCCGAAAAAGGGGAAATATGAAAGCTATTTTTCCTTCGTATCTCCAGAACGCGAGTGTCGAAAGTAACAAAGCTATACTTCAAATGATAACCTTTGATGCGGGGAATGTCATAGGCTATGAAAAATTGACACCGAAGATTTTTTCCGCCTAAAAGAGGGGGGAATCTGAAAACGATTGTTTCCCTATATCTCCTGAACGCGAGTCCGCAAAGTAACAAGCTATACGTCAAATGAAAGCTTGTGACGCGTGGAGCGTCATAGAGTATAAAATATCAACCCCATGTTTTCTTCCCCCCTAAAAAGGGAGAAATATGAATTATATTCTTTCAGTATGTCTCTCGAATCGTGTACTGAAAGTAACAAGCTACACGTTAAATGAAAGCTTTTGTGGCGGGGAATGTCATAGGCTACGAAGAAATGAGTCCCATGTATTTCCCCTCCCCCTAAAAAAAGGGTGAAATATCAAAACCATTGTTCCCGTGTATCTCATTGAACGCGAGTACAGAAAGCAACAAGTTATGCGTCAAATAAAAGCCTATGTGGTGGGGAATGTCATAAACTAAACAAAATTGATCCCCATACTTTCTTCCCCCATAAAAAAGGGAAATATGACTCATATTCTTCTGCTATATCTCCAGTATGCAAATGTCAAAAGTAAATAGCTGTACGTCAAATGAAAGCTCGTGACGGTGGGAGTGTAATAAGCTGTAAATAATTGCCTCCCCATGCTTTCTTCCCCCTAAACAAACGGGAGATGTGAAAGTCGTTCTACTATACCTTCCGAACGGGAGAGCCCTACACTTACGAGTTAGAATGGTAAGTTAGGTGTCAAATGAAAGTTCATATAATGATCGTCTACATTATTTCGACTTTTACCCCCACTCTTCTCCCTCCTGATAAAAAATGGGGGTGAATTTTCCCGGGTTAGATTTAACGAGTCATATCTCAAATTCATGACGCCTCCAATGTCAAGGGCTACATCAAATACGACTCCAAAAGGGAAGAAAAAGTGGATATCCTAATGTGTCATATATCAAATGAAAGCTTTTTGTAGGTAGGTGTTTTTAAGTAACAAAAACTATACAAATAAATTTTTAAAAAATTCAAAATACCTATCTTCCTATATAGGCCCTAAAAAGTAGAAAATAAACCAAAAGCATACAGATGGTGCATCACTCACTGAATTCGTATTCACTTCAAAGGACGATAGGGTGCCGGCAACATTGTTATGTAGGTAAATTGGCGCCCTATCTACCTTTGGAGTGAATACGAGCTCAGTGACTATTGCACCATTGATATGCTTTCAGTTTATATTCTACTTTTTAGGGTCCATATAAAGGAAGATAGGAATTTTTTTAATTTTTAAATTTATTTATTTGTGAATTGTCCCATAAATTCTTCATTCCGCCATAAATTTGCTTCCATTCCTGAATTATCTACGAAAACTTTCTTTGCTGCCTTTTTTTTTGCAGTGTGATTCAGTCTCCATTAATTTTAATTCAATATCTACTTAAACAATTTCTGAATACTGTCTTCTTTCAGAATGTAAAATGGATATTTTAAAATAATAGTTATTTGTTCATCTTTAGGGGATGTGTAGATCAGATATTTTCATTCAGGCAGATTCTTGAGAAATGTTTAGAGTTTCAGAAACTTTCGTTACTAGATTTGTTGATTTCAAAAAGACTTCCGACTGTTGTTGATCGCCATAATTTGCTGTTGATTATGAGATCGTATGGCATACCAGACAAGTTTGTTAACATAATGAAAGCTCTCTAAAATATCACTGAGTCGTGTGAAAGGTCGTTGGTACAGTGTGTAGCAATTGTTTTAGCATTGATTCTGGTGTTCAACAAAGGCGCATTTTGTCTCCTTTTTTCTTTAGGGAAAAATAAATCCTATTTGCATTCTGTTTCAATGTTTTCATGCGGATTTTGCTCATTTACACATAGTTCCTCATGAGATAACTCTGGATTTGTAAACTGTAAGGCTAGAATTAACCAATCCAATTATATCAGCTGCTTATTGAAAGCTTTCATAGCTATAGGTAACAGAAATATAATCAATCAATCAGTCATCAAACTTTATTCTTTAAAAATATGTAGTAAATTATTTTTTGTCCATACGTAGAATATAAGCAAATCTTTTCTCGCTTGTTCTAATACATATTACACTGCTTCCCATAATAAATATGCATAATAGTGCATGCATTAACACACTCGTAATAGAAAATGCAAACTAGCCAAAATCCAGGGCATTAAGTGGCTCAACTTTGTAACTAATGATGAGGTTAGGCAAAGGAGTTTGCAACCTCTTTTAACCCTTTCACGACCAAGGGAAACATTTTTCCCATTTTAAAATTGGTGATTGTCGTGTTTAATTATAACCTTATCTGCATTTTTTATACATAATGTCAAAATAGAACGTATGCCGAACGCAATTCCGTAAACGGGAACGTTTAGAAAACAAAAACAGAACTGTCAGGACGCATAATATATGTACTATGTGCAATGTCCATCTTTGCCTCACTACCAAAAGAAATTGCTTCGCAGAATATCATAATTAGCACATCATTTTGTAGAGTAATTTTATTTCATAATTTTGTATTATTTTAGTTAACATTTTGTTCTAATAAACCAATAAATAAAAGACATTGCATAATAAGCCTAACTATAATTTGTGTTACCTTTATAGTCCATTGGGAAAAATATTTCCCATAAAATTCCAAAAAAACTACACATTGTTATGTATTTTTCTTATGATTTTTATTTATTTTACGTCTAAACAAACTAAAATAAACAGTTACATACTAATATTTACTCTTAGAAACCTTATGGTCTTGAAAGGGTTAAGCAACATATTGTGCAGAGAGAGATTCCGTTGGTTTGGTCATGTTACCCGTATGGATAATTATAGATTGGCGAATAAGGTTATGAACAGTGTGCCTAGAGATCTCAGAAGGAGGGGGAGACCTACGATGCGGTGGGCAGACAATGTCAAACAGAACCTTGTTAGAATTGGTGTGCAGTGGCCGGATGCAGTAGTGTAGCTCAGGACAGATATGCTTGGGGAACTAAATTGCACTGTTTGGTTGGACCTCCGTAACCCATGGCTGCTTGAGGATGATGATGATGATGATATATACATATGAAGTTCGTAATTTATGCAGTAAGAGTTATACCTTTCTTGGGACCAAGTACTTAAAGTACTCTTTGTACACTTTTCTCTTTAACTTAAGGTTTTATTACATATTCTTATATATTTTATTATATATTCCCATGCCATATACAGTCACGTATTTCATCTTGAAACAATCACCATTTTCATATACTCTAAGTTCCTCCATATAATAATAATTCATAGCAAAATCAGACTGTATTCGAGAATTTTATGTGAATGATATCTAAAAATAGTATACGAGAGTAAAATATTAATGGTATCTAAAAACTGTAGTTGAATGGGAAGCATGGATAGCATTTATTGAATATTTTCCAAGAAGAGTATAAGAATGCTATTAGGAATAATATATAAATAATATCCAAAGATAATACTGGGTGATCCAAAAGTAACAGAAAAAGTAAAAATTCAATAATTCGAAAAGTATAGACAGTAGCACGATGCGGTTTTCACAGAAATGCACAGAAAGACATGGGATTTTTTTTAATAACGAAACATTTTAATGCCAAAATAGTTACATTTGCCACCGACAGGTGGCGATTCAGTTGTGTCAGTAGTTTGTACAGTGGCGCAGCACAATTCGCAACGCAGCTAAGATTACAAATGCTCAATGTGACGGTCGTCATTCACGAGAATGGCCATCAGACGTGGCATAACACTCTGCACAGCATCGAAGAAGGTTTCAGCTGTAATTCCTGTCACATGATAGCGAATAGCTTCTTTCAACATGGCCAATGACGTCGGCCAGCCTCTGTACACCTGTGACTTCAAATAGCCCCATAACCAAAAGTCACAAGTGCCATTCTCTTCCCGCATTCGCTTTCCCGCAGGAATGGCCACCAAAGTCTGGAGACCTTGGTGGCCATTCATGCGAGAAAGAGTGACTGAGGACACGGTCATCGCCAAATGTCGATCGCAGCAGGTGCTGGACAGGACCTGTGATGTGCGGAGGTGCTCCATCCTGCATGGATGTTACACTATGGAGCGCTTGCCTCTCTTTCATGGAGGGAATGATGCTGTCTCTTAAAAGCGCTGCATAATGCTCGCCTGTGACAGTAACAGTTCGAAATGTACCGCTGTGGACTTCCTCAAAGAAAAAGGGGGCTATAATGAATGACGCAGTGAACCCGCACATTGTTGTCACCTTTGGTTGATGCAAAGGGGTTTCCACAATCGTGTGTGAATTCTTTCTCACCCAGATGCGGCAGTTGTGTGCATTTACACTTCCATTAAGCGAAAAGTGCACCTTGTCAGTCCACAGGACGTTTGACAGCCAGTCAGCATTCTTTTCCATCTGTTGAAAAGCCCAATTTGCAAATTCATGACGTCTCTCGAAATCAGTTGGTTTCAGTTCCTGTACGTGTTGGATTTTGTAAGGATACCTCTTGAGGATAATCCTGAGTGATCGCCACACAGTCCCGTACGAAATGCCTTTCGTCTTGAAATTTCACACGCACTGTATTCCCCATGTGCGGAAGCTGCCGATTGTCTGTCGTCCTCGTGTTCGACCTCGTGCACAACTGCAATAGTTTTTTGGGTCTCTCGCTTCTTGCACGTGCTTCCAAACTGACAGTGTCCTCAAACCTTTTCATCTTAGATATCAGTGTCCTCACTGAACAAGACATCGGTCCCTTTCCACTTCTAATACCCTGCATCGAACGATAGGTGCGCAAAGCCGCACTTGCACATTAGGAGTTCTGATAATACAGCTTAACTAAAAGTGCTTTATCTCGTAACGATAACATGCCTCACCTCGGCAGAACGTTTAACTTCGGTAATAAACGTTAAACACAAAAAGTTTAACTTCAGCATTCACTACATCTGAAATTTACGTACCTCACGGCAAAGTCAGATTGATCAATGTTCGCAGTCTCGCACCGTTTGAGGAGCGTCGGCCTGCGGATCAGTTTAAATAGCGACAGGCTGCAGCTCTGGGACCGCTACAGCGCCACATGTTAGTGACAAATGTAACTATTCTGGCAATAAAATTTTTCGCTTTTAAAAACAAATCCCATGTCTTTCTGTGCATTTTTGTGAAAACCGCATCGTGCTACTGTCTATACTTTTCGAATTATTCCATTTTTACTTTTTCTGTTACTTTTGGATCACCTGGTATATGAATATACCCCTCAAGCAGATGCTTGCCACAGAGGTGTACGACAGGAGCCTGTCAGTTTATATGCCATAGTAGGATGTCTGTGAGGATGGCAAGACCTCAGCAGAAAAACAACACACACATCCATGCCTTACCCGGGGCTCGAACCCAGGTCTCTTAGATCAGTAGCCAAGGGTGCTAACCACTCGGCCAAGGGACGGGCATAGTATCCAAAAATAATATATGAATAGCATTCAAGGAAACTACATTTATTAAGCATTTTGAAAAAATTTTGAAACGATAAAATGACTTATTCTTTGTTTACTGTGCATATTCTCTTCCATTTTGTCAGTTGCATTCGCATGGGACTCGTTTAATCTTGAAACGTGCATCAATGGACCCCACAATAAAATGAAAAGCAACAACTGCAAAGCACTTTACAAATACCGAAAATTAAAGTACGATGGATTTGATTAATTTTTGAGAATTTTGTTTTTAAAAATATTTATTAAATATTTTATTTATTGTTCATTATATCTAGGAAAATTTTCGACTTTCAACTAAAAATACTGAATCTGATTACCTTCTAGCTCATTTTTTTTCTCTGAATGCGCAATTCAGACAAAATGCTTAGATGATTTCGATTTAAAAATATCAGTTGAAAATTATCTGCTCTTACTAGAGAGATTTTTTTTTGCATCGAATTCAAGCAAATTTTTATTGGGATATAAGTTACCATTTGAAATGATTTTAAGCATATTTAATTAATATCATTTTAAGCATTTTTAATTATCATTTTTAGCAATTGTTATTAATTCATTATTTAATTATACTTGTTATTTTATTTTTACCTATCACACGTTCACTCCACTATCAAAGAATTGCTAATTCATCGGCATCAGAGAGAAACTAGGGGGGGGGGGTCCCCCAAAAATACCATTAATGGTAATAGAAGCAAAAAATTATTAAAATATATTTCTTGCAATTTCCAAGGAAATTTTTAAGACCCATTAAAGGGAGGAAAAAATGTTATACTTCAAACGCAATACAGTCTCTTGTCTTCCCCCACCTTTTCTTCTTTCCTGCTCGATTGAGTCGCTTGCTCCAGCGCCCACCACTCCTCCACTCACCCTCTTTATTTCCTTCTTCATTCGGCCTGATCATCATTACATATGGAACCTATCGTAAAGAGATATGGAGAATATACAGATTACATCTGGACTCGGTAGTCATACTATACTCGATAAGGACGACTCTGAAATTGTTAATCATGATTCAAAACTTAACAATAGATGAAAAACTGAGGTGGAATTCCATTTTTTTATTTAGGTTGAAGGAAATAGCATACATATTTTAAAATCAGAAACTATTCACATCAGATTTTCGTTCGCTCTGTGGCCCGACTCACAAATCAACACAGTTTTCTAAAGTATGTCGATTATAGCATTTGACATTTATTTAAAATGTATCATGCTTGATTTGAAACGTCGTGAATAATACACACCATGCTATTTAATGGCTATTGTGTGGCCTTACATCTTCAAAGGGTGAAGAAAACCACAAAAAGAGCAGACTGCTTCTTATAATCATCTTTCCTTTGCTAAATTATACCGCATGACATAAACGTTTCCCATTTTCCTCCAAGCCACTTAAAGAGACTGTATTTTTTCTATATTTATCATATGAAAAACGCTCGTGTCCATTACATGATCTTTTGAATTAGAAGTCATCACCTTGAGTTAAAAACTTCAGAGCTCTAGAGAGGAAAATTGAAATTACTTTTAAAACTAATTATCGCCAAAGGATTTCCTCTTGCAGTTTTGTTTCTTTCATGAAACCTCATGAGTTCGTTAAAATAATAAGTTTCACGAAATCATTCCTCCTTAACCTTGAACGAAGACTTATGTGAAATCCAAGAACAGGCTAGGCTTTTTCAGTGATAATACGTTTTCCGAAAAGTGAAAAAAAAACTCAAAAAACTTGTTTGTGCATTATTCGAGCTTATTCAATTTTAAATTAAAATATTATGGCGTAAGTAATAATAGCTTAATCAGCCATTATTTGAATATGAAATTACGAAGTATATACTTTTTTTTTCAAATTTTACTTGAATACGTTGCTTTTTTTTGCATTTAATCATGTGGTCCATAAACATACATACATACATACAAAATCATCATGCATCCATGCACCATCATATTAATGCCAGTTGAAAACTGTTGTTGTAAAACTGTAACTTTTAATGAATCAGCAAGCTATATCCACGAAAAATCTAAATGAGAGTTACCAAAAGACCGTTTTTTTTTTTCAGAATTACATAACATTAGAAAACATTACAAAATACAAGGTTTTGGTGTAAAATAGGAAACGTGTAAATTCCGTTATGTATACATAAAATACGCAAATATTTCCTCTGTAAGCAGAAAGTGGAACATTTGCCCCTCTCTTACAATTTTACAAAAAATTGCACAAATGATATATTCTTGATTATTAATACTTGAATGGGACAGATTTTAGTCTATAAGAGTTTCAAAAATCGAATATTTTAAATATATTGAAAATAAAATTTCATTTAGCCTATAAAATTTTTCACTTAATTTTAAGTGGATAATAATTTCGAGCTAATCGTGTTTTTCTTTTTTTCTTAGGTTGTTTTGCACTCAAAGATAATTTACAGAAAGAAATGTTTCATATCTCAATATTTTTTCTGATACGTTTCTTCGATAAAAATCTAAATATATTAATATAATAGATATTTTAATAAATATTTTTATATACTTCTAATTAAACTTACAGTACTCAGAGTGATGTAGAGAAGGATCTACTCGACGGATCACAGCGAAAAGTGGTGGATACCTTAATAAGAACATGGGGTAGAGAATTTGCGAATAAAAAAAAATAGTTAGTGTTAGTCCGACCAAGTAGCGTGGGTGCGCTAAAAACGTGGTAGAACAGCTAATTTTTATTGACACTGCTGCCAATCACATCCACATGCCAATCACATCCACATCCACATGCTGTGCCCCTACACTCCGAATATGTAACTGTATGTGCGGGTTTTACCACAAACTTTATAATCGGACCATTCTTCGTTGAGGAGATGACGCCTCAAGGCCCCGTGCGTTGATCGGTGAATGGACCACGTTACACAGATCTTCTCCGCCGCAAGATTATTCCGGCTTTGCAAGAAACAAATTGCTTAGACTCCATAACCTTCATGCAGTATGTGGCGCCACCCCATATTACCACATACGGCAACGCAATTGTTACATACCACATTTGGAGAGGACAGAATAATTTCTCGAACGTTTCCCAATGCTTGGCCACCACGTTCCCCCGACCTAAACCTATGCGATTTTTGGTCATGGGGTTATTTGAAAAGCCGAGTTTACCAAGGCGATATTGAATCGCTTGCTGAACTGAAGGCAAGAATAACACAGCATGTTGCAGCCATTTCCCGAGACGTGTTTCAAGCAACTGTGGACCATGCCATATTACGTTTCCAGCACATTTTGCATACGAATGCTTCACATATTGAGAATCTTGATTTGTAAAATAAAGTTTGTTTGTTCAACTTGGTATTTCTTTATTTTAGCACACCCACGCCACCTGGTGGCACTAACACTGACTATTTTTTTTTATTCGCAAATTCTCTACCCCATGTTCTTATTAAGCTATCTACCACTAATCGCTGTGATCGGTCGAGTAGATCCTTCTCTACATCGCTCTGAGTACTGTCAGTTTAATTGTAACCACATATCGCCCACGAAATATTTCAGAATTAAATTTCTCGATGATCTAATTCTGCTCAATTTATCGTTTACCTATTAAGTTTTCTATTCATTTTTTATTTCAGTAGCAAAACTTTTGCTATGTCGTTGCGTTTATATGATTACAGTTTCCATCAGATCCGGTATTTCACTTAACTTCCGTTCATTAAATATATATTAAAGTGGATTATTTCTTTTCGTTCTACAAGAGAATATTTTAGTAATGCCAAGGAAAAGCCTTAAAGCTGTTCTGCAGCATACGTATAAATGTTTTGCATATGGGCATTAACAGAAATTATTAGAACAGGAGACGAATGTTTTCCACTATTAAAATGTTGAAATTAAAAAAGCCAAAAATATGTATACTTATTCAATATATATAATTTTGTAAATTAGTGTTTGCAAGTTTTAAAATTTGCTAGTCTGTTAAAAAATTGATACTGTAATTAGTTATAGACTTAAAAGGATACACACAAAATTTGTGAAATTGCATAAATTTAAGAAAAGGGGTGATTGCTCTTTATAAAATAGGTTGTTTACTGTTATTTCAAAAATTATGTGTTTCAGAAAAAAAAATATTTTTCATGAAATATCTGTACTTCATAATTCTAAGAATGTGAGCACAGAAAATTAAAAGCACGCTATTAAATCCATGAAACCAGATGAAAATGAAAAGCGAGCTAAGATCATTTGATCTATTTTGAAGAAGATGTGTATCGTAGTCAAGGTATAGGATTTGTACTTAGCAGAAATGAGAGTAATTATCTTTTGATTGATTATGTAATTCTACGAAACAGTATTTAAACATAAAATAAATGATTAATATTTTTGCACTCTTCAAACTATTCCAAAATATCTTAATAAGGTTTGCCAATGTTTATCGTCTACTAAATTGGCGGCCATTGTGACACGTAAAGGAAAATTTGTGCCCTGTAAAGAATGCGGCAAAATTACAAACACAAAACAAAATGTTTAAAACTAACTGACGTGTGGAAAATATGAAACATGTATGTAAATTCAATTGTATTGAAGCAGAGAGAGCAGAGTGGTTAGCGTGCTTGGCTACTGATCAAATGACGTGGGGTCGTGCCCCGGGTAACGCATGGATGTTGTTATTCTGTGTTGTCATTCTGCTGAGGTCTCACCATCCCCAGAGACCAACTATGGCATGTAAAGATTACTGTTAGATCTCAGTGGTAAGCAGCTGCTTGAGGTAACTTGAGGGTAACTCATAACTGCAAGTTAGCGAATGGGGTTATAAATAATGTACCAAAGGCCTAAGAAGAGGACTAGGCCTAGAAGTAGGGAGCAGACAATGTCAAACAGGCTCTTTTCGGAACTGACCTGCAGTGGCCAAATGCAACAGCTCTTCCTTAGTATACACGTTTTTGGAGGACTAAATGATACAGTCTGAGTTGAACTCTGTTGCCCATATGTGCTTGAAGATTACGTATGTATGCAATTGTGCCGAAAACGACTTCTTGAATTTCAGTAACGTATAAAATTTCCCACCTTCGAAATATAACTCAGCAGTCCTGACACAGAGAAACCTGGAAGGGAATTAAGACCAGAGGAAAGCCAAAAACTGGAGGCGTCAGACAATATTCGAAATTTGAAATTGAATAATTAAATGTTTTATATAGTATTTTCTATATTTTGTAGTATAAAACTTTTAAGTTCTTCTTAATTCGAAGATTTCAAATAATCGGGTAACTATATTAGCTAATCTTCTTAAAATAGTTTCAAGGAAATGTATATAAAGCTTATGTCTCCTTGTTCAGATAAACAACTTCCAGGAAAATATCGTCAACCGAAAGTACGGAACCCATTTGTGAATAACTTTACATGATGACATCGATAATGATCTAGAATTTGATTTTGCGTAAATTATGTTGGAATTAAAAACACGATGAGTCAGAATTCTCATTTTTCGCGGCTGGTTTTGATGACGTTTGAACTGTTTCAGCTGCTTGAACATCGAAGGAAGACGTTGAACGAAAAACAAAATATAGATGCTGGAAGAGTCTAGTCTCCAAATCTGGCAATCTATTTTCCAGCACCACCCATTTCCGGTTATTCCAAAGGTTCGTTCTCTGTTTGCTAATGGACAAAGGTTGTCAGCTGTTCGTTAAAAATGTTAAATTGGAGATATACGTAAAATATTTAGATAAAAAATAAGCACATAAAGGTGCAAAATAATTTTCAGGGATTTAATGAGTTTATAATATATATATTCGTATATTTTATACTGATTCTAACTTATTTTTGACAGTAATACAATATTTCTTTAAACAGACAAATTAAAACCATTAAAAAATGCGTTATGGAGGGCGTTCAAAAAGTTCTTGACACGTGTCTGTAGATTCGAACTCATGTTTCTGAAATTAACAAGCTATGACTTGTTTGAAAGTTTATCTGAACCTGTCAATTCGTGCTAAAAACAAAGGCCGTATCATAATTTCTCTCTTCGCTGACGGCGCGTAAAATTCGGTAGTACTAAAGACGGGGAAATATTTTACATTTTCACAAGAATGCAGCTTGGGGACGATACTAAAAATATTCATGCCAATTTATCACCGGTATATGGGATTCATTCCTTTTCATATGACACTGTTAAGGGAGAGATGGCAAATTCAGAGTAGGAGGACAGAGCTTCGAAGACCTCCGTCGTACAGGAAGACCGAAGGAGGCAGTGAACGAGAGAACCATCGGTGCTGTTCGTGAACTCATTAAAGAAAACTCCCACATCACCATGCAGGTAATAAGTTTAGATGTTAGCGTATCTTGGCAGTGCAAAAACAATAATTCATCAGAATTTAAAGCCCCGAAGCATCTGTGCAAAATTGGTACCCCACAAATTGACAGAACAGCAAAAAAGGGCTAGAGTCGACTCGTGCAAGGAGATGCTGGCAATGTTTGAACCTAGTGGCCACAGACACTGCCGCAGGTGATGAGACGTGGTTTTATTACTATTCAACAGCCAAAAAGATCGACAACTGTGTTTGGGTTGCGGAAGATGAGCCGTGTCCTCAAATCCTCCGACAAGACTTTTGCTGGCCGTGGATACTTTAACTGAAAAAAATGAAGATAAATGTACACCACCATTGTTTTTGCCCCTAAATGGTTAAGAATATGATGGAGCAGCTTTCACCAAGAGGTGTGACAAGGGTTCTCCTTCTTCATGACAATACAAGTGCTCACAAAACTCAATAAGTTACGAACTATCTGAAGCAGAAATGAATCAAACGCATACCCTCTACCTTGCATATTTACCCGATCTTGCACCAAGCGTTCCAGAATCGGCGTAGACCTTTTCAACTTTGCATAGATTCGGGAGGGTAGTACTTTGAAGAAGAGTATAGGTAAAAATATATATATATAGGTTCTTAAAAGTCCCGGCAGCAATCCCTATTCGTCTGTTAATTTCATGCCGCACATCACCATTATCTGTTACATAGCTCCCAAGATAATTAAACTGTGACACCTGCTCAAGACTGCAACCATTCAGATTAACTGAATCACAGCCTGCCTGACCAATTTTCATCACTTTAGTTTTCTCTCTGTTTATAACCAAACCTACTCTACTACCAGTCTCATCAACAGCTCGAATGAAAGAGTTCATCTCATCAACATCATTTGCCAAAAGGGCTAAATCATCAGCATAATCTAAATCAGAAATTTTCGTATCTCCAGCCCATTTAAGGCCAAAATCTTTCCCTTGAAGTGAATTTCGCATAACATAATCAATAACCAAGCTAAAGAGAAAAGGAGACAAAATGCACCCTTGTCGAACACCAGAAGTAATGCTAAACCAATTGCTATAAGCCTTACCAACTCTCACACACGACTCAGTGTTATTATAGAGAGCTTTCATAACGTTAACCAACTTGTCAGGTATACCATATGATCTCACAATCAACCACAAATTTTGACGATCAACAGAGTCGAAAGCCTTTTTGAAATCAACAAAGCTAGCAACCAAAGGTTTCTGAAACTCTGAACATTTCTCAAGAATCTGCCTAAGTGAAAATATCTGATCCACACATCCCCTACCACTTCTGAATCCACATTGCTCATCACGCAATTGACTGTCAACCAGATTCTTAATTCTATTAAGCACAATCATGGAAAGAACTTTACCTGGAACAGAGAGTAGGCTGATACCCCTATAGTTATCACAAGAACTGCGATCACATTTTTTGAAAATAGGGATAACAATAGCTCTGGTAAAATCCTTAGGAACCATGCCTTTATCATAAAAGATATTCAGAATTTCAGTCATCCAAGTGGTAACCGAAACATTCCCAGCTCTAAGCATTTCCGTAGTAATTTCATCTACCCCTGGGGATTTATGAAGTTTAAGTTTAGAAACAGCCAAAATAACTTCAGATTGTGTTATAGGTCCAACATTAAAGCCACCAATGCATCTATCATCATTGCAAACAATGGGAGTAGAACTAACTACATTGTTTAGAACATCACTGAAATGCTCAGCCCACCTAGCCATGACAGATTCCTCCCCTTCTATAACCTTACCTTGTTTATCCTTCAATCCTTGTATGCCTGTCCATTTTCTACCACACAAAACATTAACTATCTGGTACAGCTCTCTGCTGTTGTGCTGTCTAACTGCTTCCTCGGCTTTGTCAGCCAAACCATCAAGACAAAGATTCTTATCAGCAGCTATCTGATCCTTTACAAGTTTATTAAGGTCTCTGTAATGCTTTCTATTAAGACTAGTAGGGTATTGATTAAGGGCATTCCTGCAGTTCTTTCTTTCCGAAATAAGCTCAAGTGCCTTATCACTCAGATAATTTTGCCTCTTCTGCTCCTTTTTTCCTAAAAGAGTACTGTTAGTTTCCAAAAAAGCCTGTTTAAAATGATTCCATTCTTCCTCAACTTCAGTAGTAAGCAAACCATGACTGTCATAATGACTAAGTAACCTATCATGGTAAGCTTTGGCTATAACTGGATCTTTCAGAGCTTCAGTATTAAAAGTAAATTTTTTAACCCTAGCACAACACTTTTTAAGTTTAAGTTGCAACACACTTTTAACAAGGTAATGGTCAGATCCAATTTCAGCTCCCCTATATGCCCTGGTATTCCTAACAGAACTAGCCCATTTGCTGTTAATTAACATGTAATCAATCATATTCTTATGCAGCCCATCAGGTGAAACCCATGTGTACTTATGTATGTCGCGGTGTTTGTAATAAGTGTTAGTTATTCTGAATCCATTGAGTTTACTTACCTGTAGGAGACGTTGCCCATTGCCATTGCAGCTACCAATACCAAAAGGGCCTATTACTCCTCCCCAAAGGTCAGAGTCAGTACCAACTTTGGCATTGAAGTCACCAAGAACAAGGGTAATATCTCCTTTCTTGACAGAATTCAAAATATCCTGAAGTTGTTCATAAAACCTATCCTTCTCATCCTCATCGGCATCCTCAGTCGGGGCATAACAGCAGATAATATTCAAGTCTTTAACGCTTGTCTGAAATTTTGCTGTAAGAAACCTTTCATTAATGCACTCATATCCTAGAAGAGCATCGCTAGCATGTCTGCTGAGAAGCAGACCCACGCCTTGGTGATGCTTATTGTCGTCCCTCCCTGAAAAGAGAAATTTAAGATTATTTTTAAGAATCTGACCTTTATCTGTCCATCTGGTCTCTTGCAAGCCGAGAATATCTAAATTATAACGGTGGAATTCTTGTGTGAGGACATCAAGAGAAAAAGCTCTGTGCAGAGTCCTCACATTCCAACTACCTATGGAGAGAAAATGGTTAGTGGGATGTTTAAAGAAACTATGTTTATTGAGAGAGGGAATGCCGACAATATCAAACAGCCCCCTAATCGCAGACATGGGGCAAAGACCCGTTCCCCCACTACTAAAGGCTGAAGCCATCTACACTGGAAGACTTCCTCCAATGTAGAATTTGACGATGCCAATAGAAGCAAAGAGTTCAGGTGCCTGCGATGACTTCTGCTCAGGATTATCCACCAGCTGATAAACATATCCTGTGAATCTATTCACTTGGGGCTGTCAACCCACAAACAAACAGAAAACACAGCGGAAGATTTTCCCCCCACAGAAGCCCACCAGTGCAGCAAAATCAGGATCCATAATCAAGCTCAGAGCCATATATCAGTCCAGTCGGTTTATATGGTCAGCACCAGGACCCTGTGTGGTTGACCACTCCTCAGCAGGGTAGAAAAAAAAGAAAAGTAGCCATAGTTGTCCAGATCAGTAGGCCACACTAATCTGGCAGCCCTCCCCTTCCGTTCACTTCCACAAGAGAGTATCTCTTTTGAAAGTTACTAACGGTCCGCACCACGAGAAGGCGGGGTCGGACATTTTTACCGAATTTAATTAACCAAGGTTTATTTCACTTGCCAAAACGAGTTGAAATTTTTTCACTTATATTAGGAAAATTAAACAATTTCATTTTTCAGAATGTACCACTTTTTTCCGTATTTTATATAAAACATTTTTTAAGGGGTAGTGTTCGGGAATTTAATTTCAGGGGGAGGGATCTGTGAATAAGTCTTGAGTAGGGTTTTCCAATTACTAAAATATTCAAATCGAACAGGAAAGGTTAAAGTGATATTCTATATGGGATGAGATTTTATAATTGTCTTTTAATCTATTTTAGAGTCGGATATAAAATATGGGGTTAAAAAAAATTATACAAAGACGACTGATTGGTATTTGAAAGAAGATAGACAAGTTTGAGATTTCGTACAAGATGACCGGAAATTAAGGGGGGTCCGGACCTCCTCCCCCTTTCTTCCCTAAGGAAAATTCCTGGCATAGAGTCCCATACTTTGACAACGAAATAGAAAAGGACGACAATCTCCAATTAATCCGTTAACTAAGGAATTGCATCTCTATATTTTCTTTATAATTATTTTCAAAATTGTATTTAGCCATTCAATTTATCAGGTAACTGATAAGCTGCATTAAACTGTTTGAACGTGTTTCAAAAATTGAGTTTTTCGAAAAAAAAAAGGGTTTTTGTCGATGCGTGGGACTAGAACCCACGTCTCCCAGTTACATACCGGTATTCTGGGAGATGTTGGCTTAGAGCCCGACGCCTCTACAAAACTCATTTTTCCGCAAAAATTACATCTTGTGCAGCTGCTTGAGGGGGTATTTTATTTATTATTCTGCATCAAGTAATCTGTGCATTTGCTATTGATTGATATTTACATAGGTTTTTCTTGAATTTTAATCCATAGTGTAAACAGGAAAGAATGCGTGAGTGAGTTTTGGAAAAAAAAATCACGCATTCTCTCACAATCCACATTAACCTAGTTTAATAGTAAGTTTCAGAATTTATCGTGTTAAATACTATCTGAAAAACCATGCAAGCTGAATACTTATCGGAGTATAAAAAGAAAATAACGACAGAAGAAAACAAAATGGCAATGCGAAAGTTCTCTTCTTTCGGACTCGATAACAATAGTTCTGAAATATTCATGGCATGAACGGAGAAGGAAATAAGATAAAAATAAAAAAAAATTATCTCTTTTTTCCCGTGTACCTGCTGCTGAGGCTTCCGCGAATGTAATATTTTCTTGCTTCCAGCATATGATGACACTTTTCTAGTTTCTCTCTTCTGCTCTATTATTCTGCATAGCGAAAGGACATCAAACAGCTTCCTTTGTATAAAGCATATTTAGAAGAAATATCGCAGCAGGTAAAGGGAAATCAACTGAACTCTTTGAAAGCCTTTCGCAGCCAAGTTGGAATAAAATGGCTATGCAGGAAGAGAATACTTCACTTGTAACTTTTTTCTCCCTTGCAGCTTTCGCAGCAGCAGCAGCTGTGGTTTAAAGATGCAATTCTTTTCCTCTTTGGACCAAATGCCCTGATGGGCAAACGAGAAGACGAGCAAAATAAGCTCATTTTTATGAATATGATTTCGTCTTAAAACAAAATACATTTGCTGCGCTTCGCGAGACTTGCATGCAGCGTCACGATAAGCCAACAAATGTCCAGGTGAAATCCTCTCTCTGCACGAGATGACTGGCTAGTGAGAGAAATCGGCGAGATCGCCTCAAGCGGAAATGGGAAGAGTAGAGTAAGTTGCACATCAAAAGCAACCACTGAAGAACACGGTCCCAACTGAACCGAGGAATTAAAGAACCTTAAGTGCAAATAGGTTTCTATTTAATTAAAAAAAAGAAAATTACAAACGTATTATAAACCACAAACTTCGGCTCTCAGACAAATTCCTGATGCTTTGTATCCATAATTTTCAGTGTGTTTCCGTATAACACCTGAGTATGGAACGCAAAATACGTGGAACACAGTGCAAATTTTTTGAGTGCTTTATGTGTGCTATGAAATAATTATCAGCATTTACGCTCTGGTAAACATGTTAAACTCGAATACTGAAACGCTGTTTTCTTTATTTTTTGACAAAATATACTTTTTGAAAGCTGGAAACTTTTTTATACTTCCCTTCCATTACATTAGGCAGTAAACTGTAGGTTGTTTTTTTGTCAACATACATTTTAAAGAATAAAATATATTCCAAAATTTTCCCGTTTTTCTCATTTGTGAGATGTGTTTAGTTTCAGGCTCCAAAAATACTGAGAAGTTTTTCCATGTGGAATAGCAGTTCTCAAATTACTAGTTTTTCGTTAAATAATTCAAAACTTTCTTAACTCTATTACAAAGCGAAAACTTTTTTATCCAAATATTGTTTATAAGTGAGATAGGTTAGCTTTGATATTAAATAAAGTAAAATGAATGAGCAAGATCAAATACTTCTGCGGGTTTCTTTAAAAAAAAGTAGAATGATATTATTTCTGCTGCTCAGCTAATCAACAAAGTGGATTTTTTTTTTATTTAAAACCTCAAAAGCAAGAATTTTTAATGTTCCGGATTAGATGACAAATTATTGCATTTATACTATATGTGATATTGTTCAAATAGTTGTGAGTTTATACATTATTTTTGGGATAGCATTTTACTTTGGTAATCAGAGTTAATTTTATTTATCCTGTTTAGCAGAATTAACTTTGAGTTCATGAGAGTTCGCTTGCCTTTCGTAGAAGCGGAAGCAAAAAGAATGTAAAGTTATTGCATATCTAATTACATAAGTTTCGTCTATCAGTTTTGTTTGAAATTTTAATTGAGAAAATAATGGAAATATTCATGAAATCTCACACGAGAAGGAGTTTCACTTCAATATATAGATAGAGGAGAATGACGTCAATAAAACATGGCATCGATAAAAGTTTGGAATATATTGATTAATTTGTGTTGATGAATTAAGAATTCACAAAAAGTACGTTAGGATTTCTCTTAAACTATAAGTGAACCAGAAATAATTATTTTAGTCCCATTACATAGAATAATGAAAAACTTTGATGACCATAATGTTAGTAAACAAGACAATATACACTATATACAATTCCCAATATACAAACAGCATAAACATTGCATTTGAACTGATACATCATTTAATATTGTTAATAAATTTTTATTCATTATTATTAATTTGACGTCATTTGGAACTTTATTCCAGAGTGAATTAAAGTATAAGGTGGTCACTTTAGAGAACAACGACGGTAAATCGCCGTCAGATGGGGTTGATGGCAGATGATAGAACAGAGATAGCAATATTAGATAGCAGAACAGATAGCAGAACAGAGATAGCAATATTTTCATTGCCCATGGGATGACAAGGTAAATGAACTTCGCGAGATTATCATCCTTGCCTCTACACCAAGAAGGGAAGTTGCATCACACAGTGCAAATATGTCATTTCCTAACACGAATTTACATTTTTGGAGAATACTGCTTCCCAAAGGAAAAACCAAATGTGTGCTAAATGTGCACACAAAATGTTTAACAAATGTGAACAAATGCATCGCAAATATTATGGAATTCGTTAAACTATGAACTAGTGTAAATAGATATTATATATATACTTCGTTGTCTGTGTGTCTATTTACGTGCATGTTGTTGTATTAAAAATAACTGTCTGAAAAATAATTATGTCGGCTGATTCTTTAGACAACATCACAATCTAAATTACCCTGTATTCCTGTGTCTACACTTAAACATCACAGAGAAAGAAAATGCGTTCTGCCATCTAAAAATCTGTCTCCAGATTCTGGCCTCACATTACTCATGTATATGTTTCTATCCCTAAAGTTCATAACTCTAATATCGTTGTAAATTTTCATTCCTTCAGGATATGGATTTCTCTTGAGAGTTCAACGTCGTGGTCGATTTGAGCCTCTACCGTTCTTCTTGGCGGAAGATTTATTTGTTCTAAGGCGACACTCACCTTCAAGACTTTTCTTCTTGAAACTTGTAAAAGATCACCTTTCTAGTTAGAAGCTTCCGCAGCTCATTTTATACAATGCCTGAAATTTTTTAAATCACTGAGATAGCACAGGATGCTTTTAGTTAGAGAAGGGATGGCATGTCTTTTTCTGAAACGTGTCACATATTATATTGGAAATATGTCTTGTGCCATTCGGTGGCTGATTCAGAAGCCATTCAGGATGAATCGAATTTCGAAGGTGGGAAAAAAAAACAGACGCTTGCCACTGACAATAGCTCTTGCCACAGAAATAGCTCTTGCCATTGACAATAACGAGTCGCAAGAACGTGTCCGCTTTAGAGCAGTGGTTCTCAACCTTTTACGCGTCACGTACCCCTGGAAATGTGTGTGTGTAACTGGCGTACCCCTTCTAGAGATAGATAAAATTATAGTTATAGTATAACAATGGGAATAAAATAAAACACCGAATTTGTTACTAGATCTAGCGACATTTGAACTCTCACAACGTACCCCCAAAAACGTTTACCGTGTACCCCACGTTGAGAACTCCTGATCGAAATGTATAGTGCACAAATTCCACCAATTCAGCAGTAAAGCAAGGATGCGCAAACTGAAAGGAGGAATAAACCTTTTTCCTATTTAAAGATAAATGTTTAAAGAGATATATAATTTTTTATTTAAGTTAATGAAATATATATGAAAATTCTGTATCAAACCTTGATCAACACCCAAAGGAGAGGATAGGTACAGGTATTACCTTGAAAATGCACAAGAAATGAAATAGAATTCCTTAAACTAAATATGTTAACTAAATATGTAAACATGAATTTCCCTATACATTAAAAATTTTCCTTCCTTTTTTTGCTGATACGAAGCAAGAATTCATTGAATATATCAATAAATGTTTGAACACAGTGCCTGTACCTTGACTAGCGTATTTCGCCGTCTTAAAATGCTTTACGAAAGCTTTGAAAAGTTTTTCTTTTTCGTTGATAGCTGCTCGAACGTTTTTCAGTTTTCAATCAAATTCCTGCTCATATCTGTACTCTGTTTCACATAAAGGATGGAGCGGAAGTCTGCCTCAAATATTTCCTAGTAGTCAATGAAAAGCAAGATTCAGTGCCAGAAAACTTATCAATCCTCAACTGTCTCCGTGTGTGGTCACATATCTCCTCACATAAAGGGCTAGAAACCTGGAAATTGGCCGAAGATTAAGGGCACCATGAGGTTGGTCAGTCAAAATATTAACTCGATAGGTGCAATAATAAAAAAAAATCGGTATTTTGGATTAAATGCATTTCCTCTCCGTTTGAAATTCCTTCTAATCTCGAAAGCCCAATATCTGGTCAGACTGGGGGACCGCATTCATTTAGGACCATTCGGTCAAATATCTCGGGAATTACAGGAGACCAAAATTTGTCGAAACGGAAATAATACTTACAATAATTTTCGTAGAAACGAAGCAACCGGCGATGAGAGAGCGCGGTGACGTCAACAACGACTTCAGCAATGTCGGGAATTATTCTAATCGCTAATTAATTATGTTTCACTGTCCATTCTACAAGATTCCCAAATGGAAAACAACATTTTTAATTGCTCACTTCAATAAACTATATAAAATAATAATAATGCACACTAGAAAAGGGACTTATTTTTCTCGTAAGGTATGGAACCTTTTGCCGTGGCGGAATGACATCTGCGAGTTTTTCTTGCTAAAACTCATGTGAGTTTGGCATCTTTTCATCAGTTGTCAGTTTTCATCAACCTTCTTTGATCTTCAGTTTCTGTATCCAAAATGCAGTATAAACATGGTTTTGTAAGTTTCTTTAGGATCCCATTTTGAAGGCCAATTAAATATATCACATATCAGCTGTTCTTCGCCTTCTTCACAATCAGACTTAAGTATTTTCAACATCTTGGTTTTCGATTTTTCATCTTCGTCATTATATTTCTGAATTGCTGTTTTCTTCTTTTCCATCTTCGTCATTATATTTCTGAATTGCTGTTTTCTTCTTTTTCCGTCTTCGGCATTATATTTCTGAATTGCCGTTTTCTTCTTTTTCCGGTTTATCTGTTTGCATCTGTGGATGATTTCTATTTTTTTGAGTGTGGTGGCTTTGAAAATAATGAGACATCATACTGATTCTCTTTTATCATGTTTTGAGAAGAAAGAAGACACCTCTGTTCACAAGCGGATTTTCCTTCGGGTTTATTTGTTTTACCAAATCTTACTGAAAATAACTTCAGTAAAGTAATTTTTTCATCGGTTTCTACATTTTTCAAAGGAATGCAATTGCTTGCAAAGGGACTTTCTTTTTTCATGTTCTGCAAATTTTTTGACCCTCGATAGGCTGTGTTCGACGTGGATGCTTTTGTCTTCAAACATTAGGGATATCGAAATCTATATAGTTCTGCTGTTGCTGTTCCAGTCCCATTTTTCGTGCTTTTAATTTGCTGCATCATAAGAGTTGGTTCTTAATTTGTAGAACTTTACCAAATGACCAGAGAACTTTTCAAATACTCTAGTTGTGGTCAGATCTAAATCTAGGAAAAAATCGGGGATTACAGTACAATATTCTCTCCTACATTTTAGAAATCTTTAAAAAATTTCAAAAATAGGTGAAATATTCACAAGTTAATTTTTGGGCTTTTATTACCTTTACTAGTATTCTCAAAGGGGAGGGAGCATTCCCCATATTCCATCCTCCCTAAATCCGGCCCTGTTGGAGGTTAATAAAAATAAGCACTGCGTTCAAAAGATATAGGAGAACAATCATTTTCGCATTTACCCCCTTGTAGGGGGGAAGAAAGACAGGTGGGTCTATTTTTCATAGCCTTGGACATTCTCTGCATCAAAAGTTTCCTTCGGCGTATAGCTAGTTACTTTCGGCAGTCGCGTTCTAGAGATATATGGAACAATAGTTTCGAATTTCCCCTTTTTTAGGGGGAGCAAAGCACGGGGAATCAATTTTTCATAGCTACAATACTTCCTGCGTCACAAGCTTTCATTGGACACATAGTTTGTTACTTTCCGCACTCGCATTCAGGAGATATAGGGGGACAATCATTTTCTTGTTTAACCCCTTTTTAGGGGGAAATCACGGGGGGATCCATTTTCCAAAGCCTAGGACATGCCCCGCGTCAGAAGCTTTCATTCGATGTATAGCTTGTTACTTTAGGCCTTCGTGTTCTGGAGATATAGCTTAAGAATATGAAATCATTCTTAAGCTATATCTCAAGAACACGAATTTCACATTTTCCCTTTTCTAAGGGGGGGAAGAAAGTACGGGGGGTCAATTTTTTATAGCCTATGACACTCCCACGTCACAAGCTTTCATTTGGCACATAAATCATTATAGTTCTCCATCGCGTTCGAAAGATATGGTGGAACAACCTTTCGTCAAATCCTCAAACCGACCAACATAAAAATGTCAAAGCCAAAAACTGTAGGAAGATAGATGAAAATCACTTTTGTTGTCTTGATACTCGGATAATTTGAAACAGATTTTTGTTGTAAACATGATCTTCCGAATTGTCAAGAAATTTTTTTTCACTGTTGTTAGGCATCACAATAATTGTTTTAAACTACTTAAATCAGCTTTCTCCTTAATATTGCATTAATTCGATGATAATGTCGATTATCTTGTGAGAAATTTGGAAGTTCCTTTGAAGTCGGGGGTACAGATCTCAGCTTTGCTACATGATAGCAAACTTGGAAATATATTGTTTTTAGAGAAAAAGTCTTGAGAAGGCTTAAAATTATTTCAGTGTCCCCCCGTTCCAGTAACACATTCCTTCCACGTGTACACATCAGCTTGGCTTATTCACACACATTGTTGCAAAGTTATAGGGGAGCTTGATTTTTTCAGAACATTTTGGATCGAGTTAATGTTGTCCCAAAGAAAACTTGATTCAAATCCAAAGAGATATTTTTGTTTTAACTTTTTGTCGCCGAGGTATCGCGCAGAGGTATCGCGATGCCGCGCTGTGATACTGCAACTTCTGCGGCCCTGGTTCGAGTCCCAGGCTGGCATGGTTGCTTGTGTGTTATTTTCTCTGAAGCCGTGGCGAGCAGTGGCTTCGGTCTTAATAGGGCATATCTTTTTATAAGAATCCTACACAAATTAGGAGTTTTATTTTCAGAATTAGAAACCACATTTAACAACACTGCTACAACAGCATTTCTTTCTATGAACATGTCGTATGTTCATAGAATACCATCATTAGGACAATGTTTCTCAAGCAGTGGTTCCCGGCATGCAGCAGGTGGTCCGAGGACGGGATCATAGCGGGAAAAAATTTGCGAAAAGCTAAAAAAAAAATGAAATTGACTACTAATCCCGCTATATCAAAATATCTTTCACTGATAAAATCGTCAAGTATTCTCTATCATGAGAGTAATGGAGTGTATCGTATATTCCATTCAGACTCACCTCATTTCGAGCACAGACGGTTTATAGTGAGAAAGGGGATATAAATAAATGTTTAATGCGGTGCACTACACGTAAAACGACGCGTCTCGATGAGCACTAAAAGAATGAATCGCGGAAATACGAATAAGGCCGAAAAATTGGTCTCCTCATACGGCCCCTTCAAAGCTGGACGAAATATGACGACATCCGTCCCCTGGCGAGTTTTTCCCTTATATATCATCTGCAGTTTCAAGTCTTCCTGTGCCAGCGCAAGCACAATTGACCTGTCGCCATTCGCTTCAGTCAACAGTGGGTGGTGCGCATGTGCATCGAATGCTTAACTAGTGGTCCTCAACTAAGAATTGTTGATAAATACTGGTGTAGGACATAGACACTTAACATCTTTCTAAGGACAGACTCACACCGCTGCAGTTAATGATGGTATTTATCGTAAAACATTTCTCGCTGCAGTGTCGCACATTACCGTTCTTAGATTATTGTCTCCAGTACATAACTGTTCTACAAAAAACCCCAGTTTTGCATTAGTTTGGCACTCAGCAATTTTTTATTCAAAATATCTAATTGTGTGCATAGAGAATTTTACCAAAAATCATCCTTT
This sequence comes from Ryuthela nishihirai, assembly GCA_038380435.1. Lineage (NCBI taxonomy): Eukaryota > Metazoa > Arthropoda > Arachnida > Araneae > Heptathelidae > Ryuthela > Ryuthela nishihirai. The sequence goes on along the minus strand of JAWZYU010000016.1, from coordinate 64,301,121 downwards.
CCAGAAAGAAGATTTCGCTAACTCCATTTCTGCCCTAGGTGAGAAAGAGGACACAGTGGGGCTTCGACGCGACGCTGTCAGTATGTTGCGTAAAGACGTTACCCAGTGTATTCCATAAATAACAGACTGGATGACTTTGAAGGGAGGTTTCCAACTTCCTCCTAACAGCTCTCCAGTGGGTATATTTTCCCAACCTACTCCGAGCACTTGATTCAAGATCATTGTGACCTGACCATTTAGCCCATTGTGTGTAAAAAAGTGCCACTATAAAGTAAAGCAACTGAATTCAAAAAGAAGAAACAAAAATGGAAAATATTCCTAAATGAATAAATAAACTCTGGATAATGTTCTAAAGCAGTGGTTCCCAAATTTGCTATGCCCATGGACCCCTTCTTATAGCAAAAACCTGACCATGAACCCTCAAGTGAAATAACTCTACATTACTGCATAATAGAAAAATTACAAATTTAAGTTTGATGTCTTGAATGGCAAATGGTAACGTAGAAATAAATATAAATAAAACGATATTTAAAGTAGTATTTATTGAAATTATAACTTTTGTTTTAAAATAAAAAACACATTATTTTTTTTTCAATGAGATGGGTGAACCTGATGGGATGATATGAGGTTATCTATGTTCGGCTCTATGTTTGTGAGTAACATTCGTAAGTCTCCACGAGCACTAATTTCCAGTCGGTCTCTTTTTTTCGTGATGAGGCTCATAACTGCACTTATTCCACGTTCTACTAAATAGGAAGACGGGAAAGCAATCAACAGCTTCTGTACAGTGACCCATAATGCAGGATATAAAATTGGTATCTGTTTTTGTAACCAGAATTTGTGGTATCCTTGTTCAAACATTGGTTTCAGCTCCTCATTTGTGGATAATTCAATAAATTGCTCCTGTATTAGTATGAATTCATCTGAGTTTGTGGGTCTACTTGCAAAAGGATCCAAACATGCACTTTTAGATATCCAACGAACTTCCGTGTTAAGTAGTAAACGATTATGATCTTCATCATTTTCCAAACAAAGTTGAGCAAATAATCTCTCATTTAAGGCATTCCTTTTGATTTTATTAACTGCTCTACTGACATAATCTAGTGAGCCATGCAAGCGTTCACTAAGATTTTTTGGCGACTAAATGTTGTCGATGAATGACACAATGTACAGATAATACATTCGGTATAGCTTGTCTTAAGTATGCCAGAAAGCCTCGGTGTCGTCCTACCATTGCGGGAGCACCGTCAGTAGCAACGGAGAGGATATTACTCAAGGGTTTAGGTTTTACATCGAAAAATATTTTTCATTCATTAAATATTGTTTCACCTTTCGTATCAGTTTCCAAACATTTGGCAAATAACAATTCTTGGGAAATTTTTTCTTCTTTTACAAATCTCACATAAGCTAAAAGTAAAGCTTCGTTTTCTGGCAAAGTTGACTCGTCAAGCTATATAGAGAATTCAGATGTTTTTAAGTACTCACATAAAGAATTTTCTACGCACTGAGCCATTTCGTCAATCCTTCTTTGTACTGTATTATTACTCAGTGGAATTCTTCTTATAATATCGAAAGCTGGTTTATGCAGCACAGTGCGTATTACCTCACTTACAGCTGGTAGAATAAGTTCTTCACCAATGGTGTGCGGCTTTCCGGACTTTGCAATCAGTAAAGAAATGTTATAAGAAGCACGCAGTCCATCGTCATCTCGCTCAGATGTTGTTGCTAAGAGTTGTCGCAATGACAGTGTTTTCAAATATTGTTCTTTGACTGTTTTAAAAAAAAGTAAAATCTTTATCTTTTTTGTCGCAATGACGGTGTTTTCAAATATTGTTCTTTGACTGTTTTAAAAAAAGTTAAATCTTTATCTTTTTTTGTCGCTATGGACTTTTGTCAAATGTTCCTTAAGCTTAGAAGGTTTCATTGAATCGTTTGACAAAGTTTTATTGCATAGAAGGCACATAGGTAAAGTACTATTTCCTGGTAACGGAATAAAGCCATATTTTAAATATTCAACACTATATTGTCTGCATTTTTTCTTCGGCTCACTCATACTGTTATCTGTAAAAAAAAGCCACAAATTTAAGATATAAGAAAATAAAAAAATTATTTTTTTGCAAAAAAACCACTATTTATTAATATTTTGTTTTATTTTGAAAATGGAATGCCACAAAGTAACGCTCGCATCAATTAATTATTTAAGATATAAGGATAAAATTTTAAGTAAGTGTCACATATTGTATAGGTACGCATTTTTTACTAATTTATTATTTATTTTTCTTGAAAAATAATTCAATTATTATCAGATAATTTAATAAATAACAAAATATAATATTGATAAATATTATATAATAAAACTATTTTATAAATTAACTTGAACAAAAGTATAACACTGCCTAAATAAATTTAATATACAAGAATATATCAATTGCATTAAAAAATGCTTACGTAACGTACGCTATCTTCGTAACAATACAAAAAATGATACTGCTTTTTGTTCAAAACTAAGAAAATTTGTTGCATGCACTTAAACATCACGCACAAAACAGAACTAAATTGTTGATTAGATGCACGACTCTTTTATAGTGCCATATTTTAGACAAGTTATTACATGTAGCGGCGAGATACCGTTCCTGTTTAAACCTGCATAGATATATAGATAGATGACCGCGGTCGGCCCTACTCCCACCGTGCGATGCCTGTCATTACTTGTATTTTATGTACCTATCTATACTTATATTTTACTCGGGATGTAAAAATCGCTACCAATTTATTTATTGCTATTTATTTTAACTTTCATAATAATGAAAATGGGTCATATTTATTTTACTTTATATTAAACCTTTCACGGACCCCCGACGTTGTCCACGCACCCCCAAATTAATTTTAATTTGCCACAGACCCCCTCAGCTGTCACAAGGAACCCTAGGGGTACGTAGGAACCACTTTGGGAACCACTGTTCCAAAGCAATAACTTAAACCCATAGTAACATTCCCACATCTTAAGAATGTGTGTAGAAGGAAAACTTAAAATTTGTTTAATTTTCGGCCGGGATTCTGAATGCGAATACGAAAGGCTGACTTAGTAAGACTTGGAGAAATAAAAAAACTGATTGCATGAATGAATTTATCAACAGTTAACAAACCATCCTCGGTCTCTGAAGTGATGTAACATGTTTTTGATCTTCTCTGCAGAGTTTATTCATCACTAGCACTCGCAAAGACATCATAATGGAGTATTAGAAGCACTCAAAGGATATTAAGTCCTTTCTTTCCCTTGAGTGACAAATATAGAAACGAAAAGATTTTTAAACAGAATAAACACGGGTCTCGAGTTGAATCTGGAAGCGAAAACATAATTTAAAAGAAAAAGACAGTAAGCGAAATGAAAACGATGTTTAATACATACGAAATCTGTCGCTAATTTTCTATGAAAACAGATTTAAAAGTTTATAAGAGCTCAAATGCTTTTCTAACTCTTTGAGCTTTCAAAGCAGATTAAACAAAAATGTGACAGCGCTGGATGTTTAATGGAGTAAAATGCATCTGATGTATTCGGAATTAAAAACGTGAGCTGAAAGGAATTCATTTACTTTCTGATATTTTACAGTCTGTTATTTTTTTTATTTCAAAAGAGCCCCAAATATTGTCCTTATATTTATCAAAGGTTTTTTGTTTCGAATTCGATTTGAACAAATAAGTACTTATATGATGATTCTTTAGATTCAAACAAATATCAAAGCGTATCATATTATTCGTAAAAATAGTTAGTTCTTTAAGATATCGCAATTTGTGTCATGTTCTTTATGTCTGCGTTTAGAACGATGATTGACCAGTAACTTTAGTTCCTCTTTATTTCTAATAGAAGGGTTATTTTAGAGTTTTAAAGGGATTGCGTACATTTCTCTTTCAAAGATTATAAACAACAGAAACATAACTTGAATTGTCAGATGATGAGTTGAATTGTTTTCCTCTCAGCTGCTTAGTTGGGTCCACATGTGTGCGGGCAAACAACACAAAATAGGTTTCTAAAAGTTTTATTAGAAGTGCTGTTGTGTAAAGATGGAAGATTCCAGTTAAAAATAACAGAATAAAGCGTATATTTAATGTATACAACTTGGGGTACTCTATCGCAAGGTACTACGATTTAGATATTTGGAACAAAAAAATCCTCCCATAAAGACCTTTCAATTTGTTTTTTGAATTTCTATCACAAGAGCCTACATGTTGCTACTAAGAGAGCCTACATGTTGTTACCTGTTAGAGCCTACATGTTGTTACCTGTTAGAGCCTATTACCTTCCGCATTTTCCACAATTAGCGGACGTATTTTGAGCCCTTTGCCATTTTCAATGCACTTGGCATATTAAGCCAGTGATTGTCAGCTGAGTTCCATTTTCTCTGCTATGTATGTTTCTGCCTTCATAATGGAGGAGGTGAAACCATGAGTGCCCTCCCTATGGGTGTCAGTCATTTCAGTCTTTTTATCCATGTCATACTTGACTTCGCTTTCAAACCATGCCTTTACAGCTTTTATAGGACCTCATAGTGATATTTTTCATGCATTGTCATGTTTAACGATACTTCATGCAGGAAGTGTACATATTATGCGTTTGGGGCAGATCGCAGCTTCCTGTTAAGGCAATACAGCTTTTTATTTCAATTTTGACTTTTTGACGATCAAGACGTGAATATTTAACACAAGGAATTAGCTGTTAAATTCAGAAATCAGCCTCGTGTTAAGGACATCTAGGACTTTTTCAACTTGCACAAAATATGGGTATTCAGCTCAACAGTTTATGTTTTAGCCATTAGGGAACGATGGTAATGTCCCGTTAAGTCCATCCGGTGTGTCCTTCATCGTCCACGACTTATCGATGTCCAGGACAAGGACCTAAGAGTTAGCTCTAGGGACATATGGCAGCTTCCCATTTAGGACACTCAGTATGAAATTTTAAATCGCACAATGTGGGATTCTCCAGTACAACGTGTACCACGAACTATAAGTTATTACCCTATCGTAGGTACATCATACACATACCACATCATTACATAAGCAAACACATACACCATAATACACGTACGTAATCCTCAAGCAGCTATGGCCTGTGGAAGTCGAATCAATTTATGTAATTTAGTCCTATAAACACCTCCAAATATAACAGCTGTAGCTTAAGCTACAGCTGTTATATTTGGCCGCTCTAAGGCATTTCTAATAACATTGTTTGACATAGTACACCTGTTGCATTCAAGGTCTCCCATTTCTTCCGTAGATTGTTTTCTTTTCTGAAGATTGTAGTCACACTGTTCATAGCTCTATTCTCTAATGTCTAATCATGAATGGAGGAAAGAATGGCCAAATCAATGCAATTTATTTCTATACAATATGCTGCTCAAAAGCAGTGACTGACTGTTTGGTCTAACCTCATCATTATTTGCAGTCAAACCAAATAATTCCCATGGTGCTATGCAAGCATCTAGAATCTAACGCATCACGTTTCCTGTTATCTTGCTTAAAAAGGGTCACATTTTCACTATCATAATAATGTTTAGAAAGCAATAAAGTCTTACGTAGGTTAATTTTAGTTCTCAGGTTTATACAAAATATTTCTTAAAAGTCCCAGTAGTAATGCCATTTTTTTTTATATCATGTGACACATCGTAGTAGCTGTTGCACTGAATATTTCTTCAATACCTATCCAACACAAAAATTTTTTGATTTATCTCTGTAAGCAAAAAAGTTCGATGTCTACAGACTGAGAGACAGAATAGGCGACAAAGCGAAACTATTATCTCGTTTTCTTTGAAAACGAGATACAAACACTATTTTACCCAGAGAAGATAAATATATCAATAATAAATAATCACAGGATAAGTCCTGTAGACATGGAACTCATGAAATAATGAGCTGAAAAAAATTTGGTTTTGCCATGAGTGGAATTCGAAACCACGTCTCCAGGAAACATGTCTGTTATAACAGGCATGTTTTCTGGAGACGTGGGTTCGAATCCCATTCATGGCAAAACCAAAATTTTTTCCGTTCATCATTTCAAGATAAATATATTTTCCAAATATTTATTTACATTATAATTAGTTAAAGATGACGCTAATAAACCTTATACATGTAACTATCTACATGAAAATTTTGTTGTCTTCTGTCACTTATGTTTTCTCTGGAGCCTCTCGCTGCAGGGCCCAAAAGTAATCTGCCAACATACTCTCGTTCCATTTGCCGCTATATCGTTTTTCCAATTCGGATATGTCTTGATGGAACCTTTCTCCATGCTCATCCGGGACCGCTCTCATCAATTGTAGAAAAAATTCAGTTGTGAATGTATCCTATATCCTAAATCCGTCCCCTTGCCGAGTGGTTAGCGCGCTTGGCTACTGATCGAAGGGACCTGGGTTCGAGTCCCGGATTAAGGCATAGAAGTTTGTGATGTTTTTCTGCTGAGGTCCCGCCATCCTCTCAGACCTTCTACTGTGGCGTATAAACTGACAGGCTCCTGTCAGACCTCTGTGGCAAGCAGCTGCTTGAGGGGGTATTTATTTATTTTATTATATCTATAATGTACTCTACATCCCTCCCACGAAAATAGTACCTGATATAAACATCTGGATGCCAAATTCGGAATCAGCACCCTCAAATCTATAATGTACACCCATTTTTTTTTCGAGGGAGGATTTTCATGTACACCAGTGTAAGAGGGGGAACACAGACAGGCGTTGTCTGCAGGTGTTAAATACTTCTCAAGTAGATCATCCGTTGGGAAATTATTTTTGATACATCACCAAAATGCCTATTGTAAAATGTTTCGTAGCATCCAAAAAAGAGTTTAGGGGCACAAGGAACTCTTGCATACAGCGTGGGCCTGAAGAGCTTCCAATTACATCATTCTTAAAACACACATCGAAGATATGGCGCTCAAAATTGGAAACGAAATCGAAAAGTTATGAGCAAAAGACTCAAAGCTGTGTAATGAGCTTGAAGTAGTTAGTCAAGGTTAAAAATGCGCATTCTTCAAAACTGTAGGTAACTGATAAAACGCCGAAAAATGAGATTTATTCCAAAACTGAATAACTTTATTAAGCATTTATAATGACGTTTATGATTTTAAAATATGAGAAAAATAAGAATAAAAATAATTTCCATACCCCAAATGATCATGTTTTCAATATACTGTCATATATACCCAACAGCTTGCTTCCTGTTTGCTTGGATGTGTAAACAATCCTCCTTGACCAATGTCAGCTCTTGAGGCGGCTCGGCCCTTTCTTCCCATTTGTGGGGAATCTCTGCTCTAAATGAGTTTCAAACAATCTGACTTGTCAATCAACCTTGTTCAATGAAGTGAATATAATATGTATTGTTAATTATGCCTAGGTTTCATTATTCTTCACAGCTTTACATCTGAGCAGCACTGTTTGCACATAATGGGCTAAATTGACAGGTCATAGGAATCACAAGGACTCATAGAAGATTAGAGTGAAAGGATCCACTAGACATCTTTTAGGAGACAGATGATGTCTTCCACCGAGGTTATAAACATGTTCTTTAACGGCAAAATATATGACTCTACTGCACACAGGGCTATGGCTTAACGTCTCATCCGATGGACGTTGATCTTTCCAACCCCATCGGGGTGCCCTTTCTCACAGAGGATGAGGTGAAGGGTAGAAGAGGATAAGGTGAAGAACATTAAAGGAGATGAATATGAACACCAGCCCAGATTGGACTCGAACTTAAGAACGGCAGAGTACGAACCTGGCGCTGAGCCATCGACTGACCCACCCCCACCTCTTTTAGCAATGGGAGTACATATACTGTGTTTGCATTAACAATTCAATAACTGATTCTAACTGCTCTGTGCATGAGTTTCCAGGCTATATTTATCTTTCCTTTTGTTCTGAAGTTATGACTGGTTAGAGCCTCTAACATCAGTTTTAACGATCCTGGCAAGTTTCCGACTGCGCGTGTTACGCTCTACAGCAAGAGAAGTGTGAAAGAGCCTTATCAACGCAATTTGCCACAGAGAAGATCGAAGATCTGTGAATGAGGCAAAATCTTAATAGAAAGTCAATAAAAGCAGAAATGCCTTAAGCGGGATTTTAATGAAGGTTCCCTCTGCATTGCAGACAAACAAGAAAACCACTCAGCAGCGAGATGGTATTGCAATGAGTAAATGCCTCGCGACTTAACACTTATGGTGTAAAAAATGTACTATGTTAAAGGGAGTATTATTTTCTCCTTATATTCTGCTTATATTTATTACTGTGAGATAGCGACTAACATAATTTTTTTCTGATAATTGAGACTTCGAAACTATGATATCTCATAACATTATAATTTTTTTAACACTTAATGGGGCTAGGGTGTGTGTGTGTGGCAGAAAGAGAAGGGGCTGGGTTGAAGAAATTGCCATGGGGAATTTTAATGACTGGAACAGAAACAGAAAGCTAATAAACCTATACAGTAGATATCCTATATACGGTTTTAAACTCTTACGTCGCCAAGAAATCACGGAGAAATTTCAATAATCGTAGACATATTACTCGCACCTAGGCAGTTGCATCATATTTTTTTTTAAATATTACATCGCACTCCACAACGAAATAGGCAGCAATTTTGCATTAAAAATGTATGCTTTGTGTTTCTCGTACCTCCTTCACCACAAAGGAGAAGTCCCATGAGTAACCAGCTCCTTTTCATTGACCTCTTTTCAACATTCTCACCAACCAAACAAACGAAACTCATTCATCTTCTCTTTAAAGTAAAACAAAAGTAAATTATGTAAAATGTATTGAAATGAGCTTTTTCTCTATGTTATATCTTGAAAATGAGTGATTAAGTAGGGGAAACATATATCACCCTTTGAGTCTTATACCAGACTCAGTCACACTTTGCTTATTTTTCTGTTCCGCCAAGTGTTAGACTAAGTCCGACAGTGCATATCAAATAATTGAAATTTATTAGACTTTTGGGAGTTGACAGAGTTTAAAATTAAATCCCAAATAGAGAAAATTTTCATACTATGCAAATATTAACTATGAAATGTGTGTGTTTTCAATATTAACTATAAATTAACGTATAAAAATATCATATTATTAAAAATGTATGTGTTTGTATTAAAATGCAGTTTTCGTTTTGCAACGAGTGAGGCAGTCCCTGTGTCCGCAATTTTCGAGTTGCAATGTGGAAAACAGTTCCTGTGTTTGTACTGCTCGTATTGAAAAGAATAAAGCAATCCCTGTGTTCGTAGATTTTGTGTTGTTACGAGTAAGGCAATCCCTTTGTTTTTAGTGTTCATTTTGCACAGAGTAAAGCAACCCCTTTGCTTTTAGTGTTCGTATTACAATGAGTGAATCAAGCTCTTTGCTTGCAGTGATCGTGTTGCAACAAGAGATGCAGTCACTGCTTTGTAGTGTTCGTGTTCCAACGAATGAAACAATCTCTTTGTTTGTAGTGCTCGTGTTGCAATGAGTGAAGCATTCCCTGTGTTTACAGTGTTCATGTTGTAACGCGTGAAGCAGTCCCTGTATTTGTAAATTTCGCATTGCAAGCACTGAAGCAATGCCTTTATTTGTAGCGTTCGTGTTCATATTGTAACAATCTTTTTCATATATCCCCTTTTTTAAGGGGAAGAAAGCATGGGGTCAATTTTCCATAGACTATACACTACCAATATCACAACCCTTCATTTGGCGCATAACTTGTTACTTTCGGCCATCGCGTTCAGAAGATATGTATAGCGGAACAATAGTTTTCGTGTTTCACTTTTTTAGAGGGTAGGAATCATGGGAGTTTTATAGCTTATGACACTCCCAGCATCATAAGTTTCGATTTGACACATAAATCATTATGTTTGACCGTCGTGTTTGGAAGATATGGTCGAACAACTTGTTTTGACAAACACACAAACAAACAAACTGACAAACCGACAAATGACGAACGAAAAGGAATTGGAAGAATGTAATAAAATTATATTAAGAGCCAGACAATCAAGAAGTATCTTTTCATAAAATTAACCAGCTTTTACTTTGTTTAAAGCTAGATAAAGGAATTACCCCAACATAACATACGTTTGCAAGTAACTGATAACACAATAAATTAGTACTATTTAAATATAATTTTGACATATCTTTCAAATTCATTCGTAAGAGGAAAATGATTACAGTTGCTGGAGCAAATATGCCTTACCGGAAGATCTTTCTGCGAATTTGAATGTAATACTTTAAATTATTCAAAAGTTTCCATTTGTTTCTAAGTAGCTAAAATGTAAATGGGAAACCACAATAATGGTTATTAAGACTTTATGAAGGTGCATCCGAGTTTCATTTTGTTGAAAGTGAATACACGGGTTAGACTTACGCATTTGTTATTGTTGGTACCGGAATCTTATTTAATTAAATAAAGCCTGCACTGTATTTTATCCCATCTATTGCACATTAGAAGTATAAAGAAAACATCTGTTTCTATTCAGACGCTAAATGACGATTCAACTGGATGAGAAAATTTCCAAACGAGGCGAAAGCTTAACTTTGATGCAAAAACAAACAAATGTTCCAGGGTTTCTTTACAATACGAAAAATAACAGGGGAAAAAACCAGCATTAGCTTATCGATTGGTAAGAGAATGCAAACGGTTAAGTTGAAAATAATGAAAACAAGTTCTCTTGAAACGAAAAACAACCCAGAAAGCATCTCATGTTTGTTTTTGTTAAGGATAACACGAATGGTCTCTTTTTTTGTTCAGTGAGTTTTATTGTTTTGGTTCTTCCGTTGATGAGATGAATTCCAACAGATTCATTAGTTTTGAGAAATATGCGGGATCTAAAATTGCAAAAGAAACTTTTGGAAATGGTTTAAGTTCGCATAAAGCAAATAAGAGGGAAAAAATGAAACGAGATTAAAGTATCGTTAGAAAACTTTGGATATGGCATTGGCTATTGCAGTTTAATTTCTCATAATAATAGCTCAAAGAAAAACGTAACGAAAACAATAACAACCGTTTAATACCTGTATCAGTAGATTTTATTTCTATAATGCTGTAAATATGTATGGCTTTATTTACCTTTACGATTTCATACATTTAATTGTATGAAGATAATAGCAAAATCATCATTAATTAAATTAAAATGATCGATTTCATTCAAAAATGAAAACAATAGCACACTTATAACAGTAATTTTATATTAATACAAAGAGTGTATATAACTTTTCGATTATATCTTAATAACTACATATCATTGAATAAAAATATTTGAAAGCTAACTATTTTGTAACTTTTGACCTTTTCCTGTATAAAAACCAATGGCTTTAGGTAATATCAAACTTTGCAGAGAACCGTCACGTTTTACGAAATTGCTCTAATATCCAGTATCTTGTTATTTTTAAATAGGAAATACTTCGAAAGTTTAACTTTACTTAGCTAGACTTCAATTCTTGCTGGACTTTATTATGAATCTTTCCTGGATATATGTCATAGGATCAGCATAGATATCAGCAGGCTTCCGCTGTTGGTATTTTTTTTTTAACGTTTAACAAAAGCGACACTTAAAAGCCTTAGTACAGTCGCTCAAAAAAGTATCCGAACACTATGGTTGATTAGAGAATTCAGAAAAAATATCTCGCAGCGATTTTTTTAGAAATTAGTGATCTGGCAACCTTCGTGTCACGTGACACGAAGGTTTCCAGATCACTAATTTCTAAAAAAATCGTTGCCAGATATTTTTTCTGAATTTTGAAAACAACCGTAGTGTTCGGATACTTTTTTGAGCGACTGTACTAGGTAAATAAACTTAACTGTAACAAAACTAACAAATATCATATATTATTAAGAGTTAAAAAAGTGCTAAATTTTTATTCTGAGATTAATTTATAACATTCAAATATACAAAGAGTACGAATAATATTTAATTTTGAATTTCATAATAAATATATATATATAAATAATAAATACAGCATTTTCAAAGAAGTTAACAAACTCTGATATTTTGATTACATATCATCTTTATATAATATACATAATAGATAGTTGTATGAATCAAGTACTTACGGTGTAAAAATGTCTTATCTTATAAGCATTATTGTTATGCAATAAGACTAATACAATGAACAATGAAAAATTATACATGTATAATAATATGTTTAATACGCACAAAATGTTTTCTAAAAATCACCATCATCATTTCAGCGAAACAAAGGGAATTCCTGAAATTATCATATTGTTGCAAATTTAAAATGGATGAACACCGAGCGTGAGTATAAATAAGTTTATTTCACAATGCAAATTACAATACAATGTAAATAATTAAAAAATATCGATGAAATAACTTATAAATAAAAAAATAAATACCCCCTCAAGCAGCTGCTTGCCACAGAGGTCTGACAGGAGCCTGTCAGTTTATATGCCACAGTAGAAGACCTGAGAGGATGGCAGGACCTCAGCAGAAAAAACGATATATATGTTACCGGCAATGTATGAAAAGCCGGCATTCTATAGAATACCCTGCGTTTTTAGGCAATGTATGAAATATGAGAATTATTACATACTTTCCCTAGGCATTGTATAGAATACCTAGGCATTATATAGAATGACAAATACTATTTCGGCAAAGTATGAAAAAGGCTTTTATTGAAAAGATGCATGTGAAAATGTAAGAAGTACAAAATATAAGATACGGGATTTTTCTACAAAAAGAGAAAAATAACATTGCTGAACTACCGCCAGAAATATTAACATCATAACCTGTAACGAATCTGTCGTCCGCATTATTAAAAATGCCCCAAATGAGGTAAAGCCAAGTGAGAACGAATCAGTAAAGTGTTGAATATTCGAAGTTTGCAATTCGAGTTAGGATACTCGTATTTCACTTTACTACTTGTCAAATCTATTTCAGTGGAGTTCCGAGATGCTTGTGATATGTCGTTTTTTGATGACTTTTTTTAATCTGTTTTTTGACCTTAACTCTCTTTCTATGGAAGCTAGGGTTCTCAAACTTTGGGATCCCTATTGAGGCAACGCTCTTTTACACTCTTACAACGCTACGGGGCGCTTTTCCGAATGGAAGGGTGTCTGTTTGGTGTCCAAAATGACCAACTACGGCGCTCTTTTTTACCGAAACTAGGGACTGGCGGATCTGGCAATCAGGGTGAGCCTATAGGGGACCCAGGGGAACATTTACTGGTCAATTCGAATTGGACTGAGTGCTCTGGCTCTCTGTTTGAGGCGAGCGTCGAGAGTCACGTGACTCGCATTGCGACATTAAACATCACTGCCGGGAGTATTTTATACTTTGCCGATTTGCCTTTTGGCATTCTATAGAATGCCTAGGAAATGTGTAAAATATGAATCGTTTCATACATTGCCGGCTAGTTTTAGGCATTATATACAATGCCGGATTTCAAACTTTGCCGGTGACATATACATCAATACATTACCCGGGGCTCGAACCCAGGTCCCATTAGATCAGTAGCCAAGCTTGCTAACCAGTCGGCCATGGGGACGGCTAAATAACTTATAAACAAATTAAATATTATCGTACATATAGTAATAACTTTTTCCTATAGAACAGTTAAAACTAGCTCTGTCTGCTCGACTAAATTATTGCCTCTTCACTTTGATTGCCATGTATCTTGAATATCTTTACTTTAGGCGTAAACAATCCTTTTATGTCACTGGATTATTTATTGATACTAATAAAACTAAACAACCACCGCGCACTCACCATAAAAAATATATCTTCTTTTTAACTATCGTGCACTGACTAAGGCTATTTTATGCCTCCTTTCACATCTCCAACTTTTTCATCTTTCTTTTCACATTGTAATTTTTCATCCACAACTTTTTCACATTGTAATTCTATCATTCTTAATTTTCAGATCGGTTCTATGTTTATATTTGTTTGTTACATAAATCTCAACTAATACTGTAGCTGTAACTTTTCAAAATCCGAAAGTCCCGGTGAAGGGTGTTCCCAACCTGATTTCCACTTTGCCTATCTCTTTTACAACTGCTCATTAGGCCATAGCCATTTGTTGCACAGAACAGCAAAGCGAGTGTCTCACTGCATAATTTCCACCATCTGTAACTTTAAATAGTTTTAGTGAGATCTACATCTGTTGCATAGCAGTGAGTGAGGGCCATCGCAGAAGGTAAAGACACTTCTCACTTGATCACCGGGTAGGTTCGAAGTGACAGAAGAGGTCTGCGCTCTCGAAGATAGTACAACAATGATCTTAGCTAAAACATCTGGTGGAACATCATTCAGCAGAGTATGTGATTGGAAGCAGAAAATGAAAGAGCAAATACTTGAAGCCATACGATCAAGATTGATCCTAAATCAAATATCGCACCAGGAGAGAAATATTCTAGAATAGGCTCCGAGAAACACTTTCAGGGGTTGCCTTCTTTCTGCTTCCGTCTGTAGAAATTCAACATTGTTGATTTTTAGAAATAAATAAAAAAATCCTTTGAGCATTCGCATTTTCCCCATCACTGAATAATTTTAATAATACCCTCTAGCAGTGGGAATTTTGGAAAATGCCAAAACTAAACGAATATGGCAAATGATCCATTAATACTAAAAGTTTGAAAGGTTGCTAGTAAAGTGTGATGGTGAAAAAGTTTACATTGACAACAATGATCTGCCCTTTACTCTCAGGGTGTTGGTAGAAAAATAAAAAAATTGTTTTTTAATGTATTAATAATAAACATTATTATTACTTGCATTTTCCCAATCATCAGTTAGTTCGGATTTCCATTGTTATAGAGTGCTAAAGGACGATAACAAAATTAAAAAAAAAACATTTTTCTTTGGGAACGAACGTCCGATATTTGCCAAAGGAGATGGATTATTTTTCTAGCTGTTACATTTAGAAATACATTTGCATTGCATGATTCAAGTGGATAAATAATTATAAGACGAAAAATAAAGGGCTGGAACCTAGAAAATAATATGGGGTGTTTGCAAGCGAAACACTCAAGCCAGTAAAAAGGAGGGGGAGGGGTGGAGACTGGATTTCCATTGCAGTGTAACAGTTTCCCTTTCATTTCAGAGGTTTTTAAAACATTCTGGAAAAATGCGTGAATATGCAGAGTAATACTTTTTGTCTTCCTTTAGTCTTTCTAGGATTCTTATAAAGATGATCTAGGATCAAAGTGACCGGATCTGGGTGATGACACTCTATCACCCCCCCCCCCCGCCCCCAGATCCGGATCTGATTCGCAATCAATGATTGTTATCTGTGTCACAAATATCATATATTTGCACTCGAGATCCTGTGAATATTCACTCAATTATGCCATATATCAGTTGCAAAATTTTAAATTTAAAAAATTGAATTAAAACACTTTTTATACGTCAGTTTTATTTTAAACGATTGAATTTAAACCCATTAAACTTTCACTGCTAAATATCACATTATATACTACTTCACTTGGAACAAATAAAGTTTTCTTCTCATTTGCTAGCGCACTCCAGTAACACAGGCAACCCAGTTTTTCAAATGATAAATATTGAAAATTGCGTGAAATATTTAAGCAGGAAATGTCAAAACATTGGTTTTCCAATTTCAGAAAAATAAAATATTATTTACTACAGATATTAATCGCCATTAAAATTTTTTTCCAAAATTTCAAAAAAATAAAAAATTGCGATTTCTTTTCTGTACTTTACTCATATTTGTAAATATAATAGACAAGAAATGCTTTCAGATTGCAAGAAATTTAAGACATTCAAGAAATTCAGATTTTGCGTTATGTTTAAATGCCGAGTAAAATTACATTTCCGAATGAACCATGTACAAGTAAACATATCACATAAGAATAGAACAATGGAAGGTTAATGGGAAAAATCGCGAGAATTCTATCTATTTTTAGGAATTTGGGGTTTTTCTCAGCCTATTTAGACTTTTTTCCGCAAGTTAAAATTAGTTAACTTTAAATCATGCTAAAACGAATAAAGTATACTAACATTAGCTAGAGCGCAATATTTTTCAGAAAAATTTTATATTTAATACATTTTACTGAGATTGGTGTCTAAAACTAGTTGTTTTTAGAATTTTTTAACTTTGAGAGTGTGTTTTACTTAGGAATAATTTAATCACCTAATTTAAATAAAAAAAAAAAGATCAGCGGAAGAATACAGTTCATAAAAAACAAAAAAAATTATCACTCAAGCATTCCATTTAATAAGCCACGATTCACCCTATATGAACCACGTTTCCAATACCATACGCAAACACTCTCGACTCCCCCCTCAGCCTATCATGGGCCATGAATAACCATTCACTAAAAGTCGTCAGTATTCTTGTCATCTGAGAGCTGTTGCGAAAACGTCCCCGTCAGGAAACCAATTTCTGGAAATTTGAAGTCTGCCACTTAATAAAACCATCTTGTCTTTCAAAATTAAAGGGAACCGCTATCGACAACTAAGCGATAGTCTGCTATGAACACCACTTCGGGCAACAATCAGTGTCCCTCAAACAACATTCCTGATTGGCATCCTGTCATAAAACTGTCCCTTCTCCCACCCCTCACACTTCTTCGCATATTTAAATGATTCCAGAGTAGTACTTGCAAGACATCTGGAATTTAAATACGAGTAACCTGAACGCTCTGTCCCGCATTTCCAACTTATTGAAACTGCCTTATTTGTTCTTCTTCAGTGTTTATCGCTTCCAGCATATTGTTTTTTTCCTCATTTGCTGTTCTTTTAGAGCTATCATGTCTCCATATCTCTAAACTTTAATTGCTAAGAGAGTGACTTCTGAATGCTTACTCGAAGACAAACTCTTTGGGCTGCATTGTTTGTAGATTAAAGAAAACTTAATATGTGCATCTGTCTTATGAAGGGAAAATATAAAACAAAAAAAAATAATATAGAAAAAACCTTAAAGAAGTTTAAAAAAAAAACCTCTCCCAAGTTTCTTGGAGGGGGCCGTGGACCCCATGGTCATCTCCTTATGACCGCCACTGATGTGAGTCATTATCTACGGTAATATTTACTGATACGTCTTTTCTATGGCAATTTCTCTTAACTGCCCTTCTGTCTGGTGAATCTTACTGACAGATCGTCTTTAAGATTCGTATCAAATACATTCTTGAGGATATATTTCATTTCTTTTTGCACTGTCTATGTTGCGCACGAGCTACGCAGTGTTTGTACAAAGAGTGAAAAAAATTGTAGGAAAAAGGCATTGTCAGTAAACAATATCAGTTTCCAAAAGCTAATAATCAATGCAAGGAAGTTTTACATAACATCCAAATTTGTTCATCTAATTTGCATTATAACCTCCTGTTGCTGTTACCAAAGTTTTGCCACCCAACCTGCAATTAGTTGCACTGCAGTTTTATACGTTCGTAGGAAAATATGCAAAACTGTAAAATAATTTAAAGCGGAAAATAGTTTTAATACAGTTTCGCCTAACACCTACATATAACCCTTATATTTATGAACCTTATAATTATTATTATTCACCTTAAGTAGAGTAATAATTTACTTGCAACTGTATCAGTCCATAAGCAGCAGGAAATATATTCGGTGTAAAATGTTTATAGCTATATTCTTACAGTTTGTTTCTTTAAACTTTGGGAAAAGTCAAATTCGGGAAAGTAGTAACCATAAACAATATGCCTTTGTTGATCTAAACTTATTACAAAACAAGTAATGAGCTTAAAAGCATTAATTACTCTTGCAAAGAATGGTTTTATTATTAAGTTTTTTTTGTATGTTAATATAATATTTTAAAAATTAGAGAGAAACAGATAAAAATAAAGTTGCTTTGAATTTGCATGAGTACGTTATTTGTTGCTTGCAGTTTTTGCATGACTGAATATCTGGACTGTTAAATTAATATATTAGGGTAATTTATCTCTCTCTGGCGAGTAGCCTTTGTGTGATAGGAAAGTAGTGCACTTGAACCACGAAACAGATCTTTTGCTTTTCTGACAAGTCTTCGGTTGAAATACGTGGCGAGAACTTGATTTAAGTCCTTTGTTCCTTTCTCAACTGCATCAGTATTTCAACATACTCCTTCAGTTTCATAGCGAAGACTTTCGATGTAAATCATAACCTCGTCATCCCTAGATGCTGAGTTATTCTATTGTGAAATAATAATACACTGCCGAAAAGAAAGATGAATGTTAGCAGCAAGAGAAGACAATGAGTGCATTACTAAAGCTGATCTAGAACAACTGTAGCAGCAGTTGAAAGAGCAAATTCTAATAAATCAGCACACATTTTGGAAACACATTACTTGGAGGAGACTGTTTTGTTCTTGGCCCCGACGTGTTTGGACATCGTTTTCTCTCTGTTCTCTTCATACCGATATCGATCCGCTGTCAGACGGCAGTGCATAAGCAGAATTATCGCGATTTGCACAAGACATTATCAGCAGGTTATTCCATCGCGTCATTTAGCAGCAAAGTCCGGATTTGGGTTTCCGATATTAGTGGATGCTGTGATAACACCGCAGTGGGCCTTAATGTCGTTCGATTGCAGAAGAAAATAAATGCTTCTGGATTCTATTCAATTCTTCCTATACATAGAGAGAGATAAAACAAAGAGAGTTCTCTCTCTCTATCAGAGAATAACTGACAATCTGTTTCCAGTCTTGTATCCACAAGTATTTGTTCTTTACTGCTTTTACAAAGAACAAGTGTTTTTGATCGACGTTATAAGGGACAAGAATGAAATACTCTAGCCCAGGGGTCGGCAAACTTTTGTTTTGTAAAGGGCCAAATAGTAAATATTTTAGGCTCTGCGGGCTAAGAGGCAAATTTGAGGATATTTACATAGGTAAACCTACTTAAATAACAAGAAAAAAAAAAGCTTTCAACAATTGCAAAAAGAGGCGGCGTGCGGTAGGAAAAAGATTTGGCTCGCGGGACGTAGTTTGCCGACCCCTGCTCTAGTCGGATCTTAGCAGTTTAAGATGAAGTGCACTTTTTAAGACTAAATTTAAAATTATCCTTATTTTGATGGGCGTGTATATTTTATACAGTTGGCTTTGTAGTGTGTAAGTCAAGAATTGCTTGCCACTGTTTCACATTTTCGCCTTTCGATCCGCCACGACCTCGGAGAAAAAAGATAACGATCAACGTTTAAAGCTTACCGTTGATTGATTGCGGCCGCTACATTAAACATTTCTCCATAATGAAACTTCTCTCCATCAAGCACGTAGCCTTAATTCATCAAGCACGTAGCCTTAACACGTAGCCTCCATTCTAGCACGTAGCCTTAACACGTAGCCTCCATTCAAGCACGTAGCCTTAACACGTAGCCTCCATTCAAGCACGTAGCCTCCATTCAAGCACGTAGCCTTAACACGTAGCCTCCATTCAAGCACGTAGCCTTAACACGTAGCCTCCATTCAAGCACGTAGCCTTAACACATAGCCTCCATTCAAGCACGTAGCCTTAACACGTAGCCTCCATTCAAGCACGTAGCCTTAACACGTAGTCTCCATTCAAGCACGTAGCCTTAACACGTAGCCTCCATTCAAGCACGTAGCCTTAACACGTAGCCTCCATTCAAGCACGTAGCCTTAACACGTAGCCTCCATTCAAGCACGTAGCCAAATTAGTATTGTAGGATTTAGTTTCGGGCGGGGGGCGTTGAGAATTTAGTATTGGTGGGCAAAGTCTGAGAATAAGATGAATAGTGTTTCCCAATTGCTAAAATATTCCACTCGACAGGAAACATTAAATTGTTCCATTGGGAAACAAAATTTTATAGTTTTTTTTTAAATCTATTTTTAGGTCGGACATAATTAAATAGAGCTAAAATAAAATTATACAAAGACAAATGTTTCGGATTTCAATGCAGGTAGCCAGTTTGAGATTTCGTATAAGATGACAGGATTTTGGTCTCCCCCCACTCTCGTACTTTCCTGCTTTTCATTGTATAAGAAGCAAGATTGTTTGTTGCATTTGTTTCAACTTATATCTGAGGATGTTCCGCATTACAAGTGTACAGTCGCTCAAAAAAGTATCCGAACACTGTGGTTGATTAGAGAATTCAGAAAAAATATCTGGTAACGAGTTTTTTTAGAAATTAGTGATCTGCAACCTTCGTGTCACGTGACACGAAGGTTTTCAAATTTGTCAAATTTTGACAGTTGTCAAATTTTGAATCATATCCTCTTTGAATAACGATATTTTTTTCGATATTTATTCTTGGGTAAAAATAAACTGCTCTTTGCATTGTTACGCCAACTGCAGTTAGAAACACTTCGATCGAAATGTAATCAAAATAATTCTCATGCGAATGGCTGAAGTGTTCAATTTTTCGATATTTAGTTACAGTATTTCTTTAACCGCACATTCAAGCTGCTATCAAAAATATTATCAATCATTATACGAACTGGAGCTATGGAATTTAATTTCTAGTCTGAGAAGTTAAGAACATGTGAAGAGTAGAACCAAGAGATTTTCGAAGCTCAGAGAAAATGCAAATTTTTGTGCTTTAAGCGTAGACCCTTTGTAAACAAGATAACAGGAAACTTGATGTCTTAGATTCTAGATGTTTACGTAGTATCTTTGGCATTAGGTTACTTGACTTTGTAAGTAATGATGAGGATTCGGCGAAGACGTGTGCAACCACGTTTAAGAAGTATATTATGCAGAGAGAGACTACATTAGTTTTTCCATGTTGTCCATGTACAGAATGCATAAAAGCAGCAGAAAGAGGAGAAGACCTAGGATACGGCGAAAAAATAATGTGAAACAGGACTTTGTTAGGCTACAAATGACCAAATGCAAAACTTGTAGCTCAGAAGAATCGTGTTTGTAGGATTAAATTACACAGTTTGGTTGGACCTCCGTAGCCCATGGCTGCTTGAGGATTTTGTATGGTATTAAAATTTAAATATAAAGTTCCCATTTTTTGGCTCGTTTTAAAAAGAAGAGAGCAAAATTTTGACTTTGTGGTCTGTCTGTAAACATTCAACTCTTCTGTCTTTAGTAATTAATTGACTTTTTTTTTGGTTGGATAAGTATTGATCAATTATTAAGATTTGCATTATTTAAAACTCCCAAAAGTTTTAATTTCGAACTTTATTGGTGAGAAAAGTTGAAAATTAAAACTTTTCTGATGGATATTCAAAATGATGTATTTGTGCTAGAATTCTAGAACGTGATGGTGGAGAACATTTTCTCTCACAGAGAACCTAGGAGCAGAGAATTATTTGCAGATTGCAAAGATTACTTTGTCAACACTCAGTAAATCCCAGGCTGTTTCAGTACTTTGTAGAGTCGCAAATCAAGATCTGTCTTTTTTAGACAAAGGAGACATTTTCAAATATCCAACAGATTAATTCATCGTCAAGTTTAACCCGAAATTTCAAGATGATCGGATTTTTTCTATGTTTCGGTTGTAAGCTTTAGATAATTTTTCTTTTAATTATCCCTTTGAAAATCATTAGCGCTTGAAGCTCGTATGAAACGTATTTGGCAGATATCCGGTACATTTCCTCCTTTTTTTTTCAAACATACTATAGACCTATGCAATAGCACTAAACATTTACAATGATAGAATTTTTTTTTGTTTCGATTATACCGATGGAAACATTCTCTTGTAACTTCTCCCATTGCTTTTATCCAACAGCTATTTAAGTGTTAAAATATGTATTTCACAAAGATGCAATATATTCCAGTCGTTTTCAAATATGGTAATGTACGTGCACACTAGAAATCAATATGACAAATTTTGGGATGATGGAATTTTTCTGTTTCAAAATTTATTTCTTCACCACTTATACCATTTAGCTAAATTCTCCTCTAAATATCCTCACTGAATAGCTTTTAGCACTCAAAATTCAACTACTAATTTTTTTACAAATATCCAGCATATTCTCACCATCTTCAGACACGTTACAGACATATGCAGAAGCAAATATTGTTCTAAAGTTCATAATAGTCAGCCATATGTTTATGTGATTTATTAACTGTTCACTTACTTTACCATCTCGCAACACTACTAAAGGATGGCCAATGAACTGAAACCGCTTTTTTTCTTCAGGGAGAGCAGATGAGTTAAATATGTAAATAAATAAATATATGCGTTTGTATCATACAAAACGCAAATTTTTCGTTTTAGCGAATAAATTAAAAAAACTTTATGTTGTATACATGTAATAAATATAACTATTTTATTTTCCCAATAATCCATTAGATAGAATTTCTACTATTAAAGGGTTCAAAAGTCTGAAAATAAAAAAAAAATTCCCTGTCTTTGAAAACGAGCCTCCCATATTCTTCAGAGGCGATGTATTCACTATTAGGTAGCAAAGAAAAGAAATGGGCGGCAACCTAAACTCCATAAAATGAAGAAAGCGAACCAATTTCTGCTTTTGAAAAAAGAACCGCAGTAACAATCGCCTACGTAACACTCATCAGCCAATCAACATTTAATAAACAAAAGTACATTAAAAAATTATATTTTAACTTAATTATTTCTCCGCACACAAATTTCCTTCATTCTTCATTCATTAGTTTCCTCTTGAGTGCCAGTCAATTGGTTTATGAGATATAGCTACCGTTAAAAGTACCCTGGTTGCAAGTGATTTAAAATAAGATAAGCTGCGTTGAAAAAGGAAACCAAGATAATCTTATTGATCCACTATCTCCGACTTTAATAAATATATTTGAGGAAAAATCTTTCCGTTAATACAAACGTTTCATTTAATATGTGAAAAAAAGATTTGTCTCCTAGTGATGAAAATCAAAACGATGCATGAAATAAAATGTCACATGATAATAACGAGGTAATTAATTAATAACACAGTAATTTTATTAATATTAAGTCATTTATCAACACTTGCAACCATAAGACAGTTACTCTATACTTCCACTGCAGTACATAAAAATCCTTTTATACTATTTACTTCACCTTGTTATCACTATTACTCTCTTGGAAATGTGCCAATTCCTTGGCATCTACTAAATAAGAGTAATACGTTCGTGGCTTAGTTATCTTTTACAAGAGGCAGGTACAGTTAACAGAGTTTATGTTGCAGTTAGATTTTCGAGATTTCATTTCAACTGTTGTTAACAGAAGGGTTGGGTTGTTTTACCTCTGAGCGGCACTTTTTTGCACACCATGGGCTAAATGGCCAGGTCACATGGACCCCGTAGGCTCAGAGAAGGTTGGGGGAGGGGACCCACTGGAACAGCTGTTGGGAGACAGATGGTAGCCTCCCGTCAAGGCCATCCAGCGTGTTCTTTAACGTGCACAGGGTATAGCTCTCCCGCACACGGGGCCACGGCTTAACGTCCCATCCGACGGACGGCGGCCTTTCCAAGCTCATCGGTGTCCCCTACTGACCGTGGGCAGAGCAGGGAATTTTGCGGAGATAAATCTCAACGCTGACCCAGCTGGGACCAACCAGAAGAGATAATGAACTCATCACCTAAAAGTTTTCTTTTTGTATAAAGGCATTTTTAAAGCTTTATGTAATTATTACTCATATATATATATATACTATCATTTTGCTGCTTAGCTGCAGACGGTGCAATGAACAATTTAAAAACTAATAGGAAACGCTTCAAGAAATGAAGAATTGTGTCAATTATACTAAAGTTCAAATATTAAGGATCAGAAACTTGAATAATTCAAAAACCCTGAAGTATGCTTGATTAAATACATTTCAGATAATGTATCTCAAAAACGTAAAAAGTATTAGCTCAAATTCAGAAAGTATTAACTCAAAAATATCTAACTATTAAACAAATTGCGAGCTGAGTGTGAGTTAAAGAGTTCTTACGATGCGTTCAAGAGTATGCAAAAACGGTGCGCTTATTCAATGAAAGACATATATTCATACATAGAGTGTGATCTTCTCTGTTGGCATTACAGACTTGGCACCACTTCTTTCAGTTGCTAAGAGTCTATCAATTAATGCTAGATTGGCCAAGTTAGCTTAAATATAGCTACAACCGAACTGACTCCCATTCAGCGAGGCTTCTGGGAGGGGAGCTAAGACGTGTAATCCTTTTCCTAGAGCGTCTCAGACATGTTCTCTAGGTTTGTGGGTTTGGAGATATCACTGGTCAATCCATACGGTCTATAGTCTCATTCTGAAGGTATTAGTCCACTAGGCGAGATCTGTGTTAACAGGCATTTATTACCCATAAGAGAAGGTGTGGACCATTTTTCCTGCAAATGGGTAAACATAAGGATTGTTCCCCAATGTTCTCAGAGAAGTTCCAAATCCTTGCTGACTCTACGACTCACAAGATCTGTGGCACATTAATTTAACATCGGAGACTCTACTAAATGTCATGTTCTAGTTTATACTATTCTGACCATTTTGTTTTCATAGAGTGTCATAGTGTCAATAAACTTAATTCTAAACATGGTAATATTTAGAGATGATGAAAAAAGTTAAGGAAAGCTCGATCAGAAAATGGTGAAATAGAGTTTCTTTTTCAATTTAAGTATGGTGAAGGCGGATTATAGTTAGGAGACTAGCTGTCTATATGTAATCCATATAGAGGACATAGAAAACTTAACTAGATTTAAAATACGTCAATTAATCCATATAGAGGACATAAAAAATTAACTAGATTTAAAATCCGTCAATTTCGTAAAGATCTATTAATATGATTTTTAATTTAAATTTCAGGAAGATCTAGAAAAATAAAACATGGTATCAAGGAGAAATTCATAAGGTAGATATTATAAGACGTATTCCAATTAAACACTGATGAATTCTTCAACGTAATATATGTGTAGATCAATGCTAATTCTAAATATGACGTATATTATATTGATATGACGTAGATACACATGGAATATGAAAACTAGTGTCTTGGTAAGGTACATCGCTTATTAGAGAAATTTTTAAAATCTTAAAATACCCTAATTCCTTAAACGTCGAATAGATATAACTGCAAATTTCAGCTACAATTTAAACATGCTAAATTTTAATTGCATTGCATATATATATATGTATTATTTCGTAGTGTTAATCCCTTACTAATCGCAGAATAGGTTACGGGAAATATAGATTTTAGTTATATATAGAGTATGATTCAAAAGTATGGACAAGTTTGCTGAAACAATAAAAATTGCAATGAAACCATAAATATATTAACATCTACAATGAAATAAAGACAACGGCTCCTAAGCAAAAAAATAAAGAAACCAACACGTTGACACCACTTTATGCAAATAAGCGACGCAGAAGATGGACCTTCTCTGCTCTTCTGTTTGCCTGTGACGCAATCCATAACTGCAGCTGCAGAGGATGTGTCAGATGTTGCATAAGGTTCACAAAGGGCATTATGCCAATTTTTTCAAAAGATATTTGTGTTAAAATTATTTATTTTTATGCTGAACATGGTCGCAATTTAACGGACACAAGTGAAGTGGCGAAAATAATTTTATCCCTTGCAAAAGGATCACAAGATTAATAATGATTGGGAAAAATCGTAAAGACGCTTCGAAGAAACAGAAGGATTGAACAACCAGCCAAAATCTATTTCCCCTATTTTGCAAACAGGAGAGTCTTCTACAATCAAATACTGATAGGATACAGTCGGTAGTTCGGCAGTCTCGTTATCTGTAATTCCCAGGTTAGAGTCCAAACTGGACCTGAATTAAGATTTATTTCGTTTAAATCCGAACGCTGCTCAGAAAGAGGAGAACACTAGATGGACTTGGAATGGCCGCCGTTGGTTGGATGAGACGAATTAAGCCCTTTGTGCAAGATAATCATATCCTGTGTAGGTTAAAGAACAGGCTGGATGGCGTTGACAAGAGTTTTCCATCTGCCTGCTAACAGCTGTCCAGTGTGTCCCCTTCCCCAAACCTATGAGCCCTCGAAGTCCTTGTGACCTTGCCATTTAGCCCATTGTGTGCCAAAAAGCACCTCTCAGAAGTAAAATGACCCAACAATCAAATGCATTTTGGTACTTAGTCCGTAAAATCCATAGAAGTTAACCCGCAAACTGGAATAAGACTGTAGCATCAGCCAAACTCCAATGCCTCAAATTCAGTAGAAACACAGTTCCGTCCGTACAAACTCAGTTTTGTCCAGGAATTCCATCCAGATGCAGATGCTTATGTCTGCAGAATAATGTTCTGTAAATTATTACTGATTGCACAAAACATTATCGTTCCTGTGAGACAATTATTCATGTCTCAGGCCATGTGAATGGTTATACCTTTAGGTACCGGTCTTATGAGAATCCACACTAGATACAGAACAACCCCTTCAAGTTCTTCCGGTGATGATCCGGTATGGAATTCCTTATGATCGAATCACTGATCTTTCAATATGGTGTGAATGAATGCTTAGACATACTTTTGGGATTGAAAATATGCTATCTCTGACAACGACGATTTGCTCCTATCTGTTTCAGCGAAAACTTTATTTTCAGCAGGATGGTACACCTTCACATTATATGCGACAAGGGTTCAGGACTGATTATATTTCCCTGAATACTTGTCGATTTTGGTTGAGGAGGTTTAGAGAGGTCCTTTAACTCCTTTAATGAGTCCCTTGAATATCAACATATTCAAGTTTTAGCTCAGAAATCAAAAATACACCGTAAGACGATGAAGCGATCTAAAGTCTACCCAAAAATTAGCATAAGTAACGTAGCCCGTTAAAACATGGCTAATGTTTAAATAGATTTATAGCAAAAAAAGATCTGAGATTCGAAATCTACTTCTATAAAGTTAAGAGCTCAAATTCAGAAGTTATGAATAGTTCAAAAGCATTAAATTGAATGTAGAAGCATGAACTGTTCCAAAATAGATGAAACAACATATATTTTTTGATACATCATTGATGCGCGAGTCTCATGTGAACTTGACTTAATTGTTAGTTCACATGCATTGTTGTATCCTGTTGCATATAACGGTTACTATTAAGAGCTCGTTACACTTCCTTAGCCACATTAATCTTTATTTTTATTTAATTGTTTTGAAACACTGAGTTACGATGTGATGAAGCTGTATACTAAATTTGGTGTCCCTAGCTCTTATCATTTAGAACAGGGGTTGGGAACAGAGCTCCGGAGCCTCGTGCGGCTCTGAGCACTCTAAAAAGGTCTCTTGACCCTTTTTGCTGCAACATTCAACTCTGAATTTTTTTAAAGTATTAATTAAACACAAGCACTAGAGCATGTTGGCAGACGATAGTTTGAAAGCAATAATACAATTCAAATGCTTTAAATTTACATTTCACTTGATTAAGTTGACCGAGAAGACTCAAACTCAAAAGTAACACTGATGAATGTCAGATTTTTTAATAATTCTTTTCAATAGTTTTATTGTTTAAACGTCAATATACCTATTTCGAAATATGCGCTGTGGTTTTATTTTTGTTCATAAAATAATCTGCGGTTTCTTGTTTCCTGTTATGGTTATTTACCCAATAAATATTATAATTTGCGGCTCTCAAAATGTTTTAGTTTATCTTTTTTGGCTGCTTTGTGTTTTAACCCAAAAAATGTTCCCGACTCCTGGTTTAGAAGAAGTTCTCGAACAAACAGACAGACATAGTTTCTGTAAAATATCTAATTGATCGCTTGTGGAATTCATCAACCATTAACTCTTTGTTTCTTTTATCATTTCATGTAAGCCTACCAATGTACGTATGTTCTGATTGCATATGTTTTACCAGTTCTCCAGTTTTGAATCATCTATTATATGCTTAGACAGTTTGTCTGTCTGTCTGTTTGTTTCTTCAAAAACTCTTCCAAAACGACAAGAGCTAGGACTACCAAATGTGGCATATCACTATATCTCATCATAATTTAATGCACTGTAAGGCATGAATGTCGCCACGCTCGAAGGAAAACGGATTAATATGTAAAGATAAGCAAGAGAAAGGTTTTTTAATAAAAGCAGTTATTTCAAACCGTTAAACAATGAATGTTGGCGCAACAACTAGGTCACATTCATACGAGACTCACGGATTAGTGACAAATCAAATGTTAGATGTCATTTTAACCATTTTTGAAAAGTTTATGTTTAGACATTTAATTTGATACTTTGGACTGTAAATGGGTTAGGATTTACCTCTGAGCGGCACTTTTTCGCACATAATAACATAACTTTAGGCCCATTCCGATAGTTGCCTTTGCACTTTGGCACTACGCAAGAACTAGGCATAGCTGTAAACGAAGAAACAGACTCACATATATCAAAAACTAATCAACTCAACCAGAGTGACTCTGTCCATATTAAAGCTATTCGAAAATGGAGACAGGAACACCAATGTTCGCGACGACACAGCTCTTCCGGCAAAGAAGTCATTTGGCCTTCTCTCTCTGTTTTAGGTCGATT
The DNA here is from genome assembly GCA_038380435.1 of Ryuthela nishihirai. Classification (NCBI taxonomy): domain Eukaryota; kingdom Metazoa; phylum Arthropoda; class Arachnida; order Araneae; family Heptathelidae; genus Ryuthela; species Ryuthela nishihirai. The sequence continues at coordinate 64,272,821 of JAWZYU010000016.1, read as the reverse complement.
TAGGTCGGGAGATCGAGCTGGCCACTCCATGCGCATAATGGTCTCCTCTTGAAGGTATTGTTCCACTAATTGAGCTCTGTGTGTACGAGCGTTATCGTCTTGTAACATGAATATTTCACCTATCGCACCAGCATAAGGAAGTACATAAGGGTTCAGGATGTAATCTCTATACCTTTGAGCATTGAGGTTCCCACTCGTCAACACATAAAGGTCTGTGCGTCCACCTAAGGAAATGCCACCTCAAACACACACGCTACCTCCGCCGTAACTGTTTCTTTGACAGATGTTACTAGCGGATACCTCGTTCTCTCCATATCAAACAGTGTCCGGAATCACTCTGCAAGCAATATCTGGACTCATCTGTGAAGAGTACGGACCTCCATTGCTCTTTTGTCCAGTTAATATGCGTGTGTGCCTAATTCAACCGCTCTCTCCTGTGATGTGATGTGAGGGGTATATAAATTACTGACCTTCCAGCGTGCAGACCTCCCTCATGAAGCTTCTACGCACAATAGAAGATGATACAATCCTCCCAGTGGCTGCTGCAAGAGAGGATGTAACTGAGAGGGAGTAGACGTCCTGCTCCTTCGTGCTGTTAATGGCAGATATCGGTCACGTACAGCGGTCGTAACTCTAGCCCTTCCTCGGCTAAACTTCCGAGACGCGTAATCTGTGCTAAGAAATTGATTCCACAGTCTACGGACCACAGGACTCACGTTCAGCGATCGTGCCACGTCTGACTGACTTTGGCCTGCTTTGAGTCGGCCAATAGCTCTCCACCGCAGTTCATTTGACAAATGATGTTTCGATGTCATTCCTACAAAACGGGTGTTTTGAATTTCTTTACTCACATTTACAACACAAAACAGCGATCCACTCCGAAACACCCGTTTTTATGCGCTATCCGATTATGCAAATTGACGTAACCTAGACTAATTTTGCATACGATAAGCTCACTCGGCATTACTTTACTGGTTACATGAATAAGTTTGGTGAGGATCGCACAATTTATATGACGAATTTTCGTAATTTTTTTCATTTTTCCTTAATTTATGGAAACCAGTGTAATTGTTGCGTTTGAAAGAGGAAACAGTTCAGTTTAATACTTTTTATTTCGCAAGACATAGACATGGACATTTCTTCCCATTGAATAAACAAGTTATACATTTCATAATAAAGAATTTTGTATAACATATTTTCTAAAATTATGTATTCAACTTTAGGAACATTGAAAATATCCACAAGAGTTCAAGTAATCGCATGTGGGTTTATACAATTTGGTAAAACATTAAAAAAAAAACATTTGCAAGAGAGGCAACTGTTTAGGAAATGATTAAATAGCATGAACGTGACACGAGCGTTTGAATAATACAATAAGGGCAGGAACGTTTTGTGCAACGGGTCTAAAAATAAGAAAGAAGGTGAGAGGAGTACATCGTGAGAGTGATGTCACGTGATTCTCTTCGACTATCAAGGCAGCTATAGGCAGCAAGAAATAAGGCTACTATAAGCCACAATTTTGCCCTATTGGCAAACATATGACAGAGATATTTCTCTTATCAATGAACATGTATCAAATAACTCAAATTATAACACCTTTGAGAGAATCCAAAGGAAATATAGTTAATTAAAGATATTTACCATATAAGCTTTTGCTGGTACAACTACTGTAGGGATATGCTACATGTTGTTAAAGTCCGTATTACATGACGGTTGCAGTAGATTCCTTATGCATTACTAGTCCTACCATTATTGGCAAATCGTGCGATGTTACCTTTGTCACAAAACCGGAATGTTCATCAATGTTGAATGACGAAATAGCACTGTTGTTACGCTATCTTCTGATGACACTATTGAAGTATACAGGAATCAGATGACTTAGGTATCTTTCAAAAACAGGTTAAAATTATGTCCGATACTTCACAATCATTATTCTTGAATTCTTCATATTCATTATCTTGTGAGTCCATAGATGAAATGTTCAAATACTGCTCATATTACACCTTGTATCGTGATGCAAATATCCATAATAACTTAACTGCACTACAAACTTTAAAATATAACATTAAACCTGAAAATCTTAATACAAAGTTTCATAAACTTTGTTCAAGTTCCTCATATACATCTGGAGCTCCGCGTTTCGCTCACCATCAATGTGGGCATCTTCAAAGCTCGACAAACGTTGTTATCTCAGACTTATATACGTCTCTGGCTTACTATATTAAAGTCACCTGATTGTGACGTAACAGACTATGGTGTGTTCATATGTTAAATTAGTAGATTCCAAGCTGATGGTAGGGGTTGACAGTCATTATTACAAGTTCGATTACGGTTTTTGTTTATCCAAAGTTTTTCAGCATACAAAAGTTGAAATTTAGTTTTTGGGGCTGCTATTGGTTTATATTCTATTGTTTTTGTATTTAATTTATTATCTATTACTGTTTGTGCTAATGCCGTAGTTTTTATTCCTTTTGATAAATCATATTAATGTTCCTTTATTCGTGTTCTATATTGCCTATATGTTTTCCCAATATATTTATTTTTTCCTTATAAAATGTTATAAGGTTCAGGTATCGGAATTTCATAAACGCCACCTGTTGGGTGTTGTTTATCGCGGTCATTTATTAATAAATCTTTGAAATTAATGTGTAACTTTGGTTGGGACAGTAATCTTTTTTTTAAGTATATTTTGTACGGTTTGAGTAATATTAGTTATATACGGGAAACGTTTATGTATATTGTATTATTGTATATTATTGTATATTGTATATTATTATAGCTTTATCGTGTAATTAAATTTATAGCAGTTTATCCATCGCGGCGCCATATATGGGGTTTTTCAGAGTTCTTGTTTAAATGAATCCACCAAGAGTGATCAGGGTTTTTCTAGAGGCTGCCTTGGGTTGTCTATTGTTCTTTGACAGCTTTCCTAGCGATAAAACCTAGCTATATATTACCTAGCGGCCTCGATTTGGCGGATCACTCTGGCGGACATCCTCAGAGATTGTTGAGTCTCAGGGTCAGTAACAGAAACAATAAATTGCAATTGAGCTAAGTTATCTTGAATTTCTGGTGGACAGTTACTATAAGCTAATCTAGGTAGACGCTCAGTATCACTAGCAAATTCTTGCAAAGTTTCACCATTCTTCTGTATACAATGTTTCAATTGTGTCATATAGTATGGTTTTAAATACACGCTGCGTATATTTGCATCTTGTCGTCCTCAGTGACGTCATTATTTCATCCAATGACTTTCAATCTTGGATCACGGTTTCTGCTGCCCTTAACTATTAACATATGACGTTCCTAAAGGAATTCCTTCTGGGTGTTCTTTTTTCAATGATGTTGATGTATGTTCAACCCCAGTCTTAGCAAATGCGGGGTTCATTAGTTCAAAAACAAATAACAATGAAACAAAAGCTAAAGTGCTAAAACATTTAGACTGCACACAAATATCAATTTTCTAGCCGAAATAAATCATTAGAAATGTTCGTTTGAAGTTTTCAAATTCCCCCCCCCCCCTTTCAAAGGGCGCCTTTTTAAACTTTCGAGAGATTCGAAAAGAATGAATCGTAATAGTTTATCAATTCCTATGGAACCCAAAATAATTTTTTATTCATCCGTAAGAACTACATAATTGCGTTTCTCTCCCTCCCCCAGGAGGTATTGGTGAAAATCATTTCTTCAATTCAAACGTCATGACCTTCACATTTCACCAACAAATTTTTTAAGTTGTAACTTAATCACATCATTTGAAATATTCGTTTAAATTTTGCCAATTCGAAATTTCTCCACCGTCAGACAATGCAATTGTGACTTTTACGACATTACGAAAGTGCAGATCATAATATTTCGTCAACACCCATCCAACACAAAAAATATTTTTAATATATCACTAAAAACAAAGAAGATGAATGTCTACAAACGGACAGCCATATATGCAGAAGACAAAGTGAAAACTTTTACCCGTCTTTGTTTTTCTTTAGAAAGAAAAGCAGCTAAAAATAACGATTTTTAAATAATATATTCGTAACGATATGATGTTCTTAATTTTTTGTTTGTTTGTAAGGTTCGTTGTTTATTAATTCTGAATTTGTTTCAAGTTTAAGCAAAATATTCCTTTGTGCAATTGACGAACCAAAAAAAATGTGGAATATCTATCCAGTCAGTTTGTTAGAAATCTGGGATTAGTTGTAACAGAATAAAAAGTTTTCGACACAAAATTAAAGTCTTTTTAGATATGTAAATGATTATGAAATGTATCTGTTAAAATAATGGACTACATATATGAGATAATCTTCGCAACATTAGTTGATGATTTGCGAAATGGGTTCGTTAATAGCTACCTGAAAACTGAGACCTAAATTGAGTTCTTTTATCGAACCATGAATAAAATTTCGTTTTCTGTATTGGTCAAAATTTTATGAAACCATTCAACTGATTGCAACTGTTTTAGTGACAACATGTCTTTTAACGAACAAACTGATCCAAACACGATTTTGATATTTATGAGCTACGGAAAAGAAAAACGAAATTAGAAATGCATTCATTTCGTAAAATGTGAATTTTTTATATTAAGAAAAAAATTTTAGATGACACTTTTATTTACAAAATAATTTACAGCATATTGAGAATAAAAAATGTACGGAATTTGTAACCACCTGCCCTTGGCTACCATTTTGTTATTAATTGAAAGAAAAATTACTCAACACTATTCCGATGATGTCACTGAATTAGTGGATTTAGCAGAAGAAAAAAAATAATTGTTTGCATCGATACGTAACAATGATCGCAACTCAAAAATGAAAGCGAATGGGGAAAAAAAGGAGTTGATGTTTTAGCATCGTATGAAGAGAACTGTGTGATCGTTATGAATTATGAATAGAGGTAAGTTCTTCTGAGTTGAATTAATGAAAACAAACATGTATAGTAGGGGTCATGTTATTGAAGCGTCGGTAGATTTACTTAAGCATAAAGATGAATATGAATTCCTTCACGATATTAGGCTTACACTTTGACTCTAAACTAAATTGGTCTAAACAAATCAATTATGCAACTAAAACAGGTAATAAATTATTTCAATTATTAAAATACCTTGGCCACTCTACCTGGGGATGTGTCACAAAAAACCTACTATTAATCTATCAAAATCTAATTGCTCCCAAATATCAATATGGAATAGAATTATTAAACAATTTATCTCAAAACAACATTTCTAAACTAGAAAATATACAAACAAAAATCATTAGACATATTCTAGGAATTCCTAAAGGTAGTAAAAACATTAACCTATGTGCAGACACTGCTATCCCCCCATCATAATTAAGAAAAAATATCTATTTGCAAATCTAATTTTCAGAATTGTCACCAAAAATAAAACACATCCCATTATACAAAAAAATCATCAATAACTTTTTCAATAATTCCACTATTGACACAAACCAAATTCAAAAATTAACAGAAATCATTCTACAAAACCAAAGTGGAGATTATATCCCTAATTTTCCACCTTGGACAAGTTGCCCCCCAATCATCTCATTAGACATACCTGGAATTATAAAAAAACATAATTTAAACACAGACCAACTCCTAACATTAACAAACTCACACATTGACAACACATATAAACATCATATAAAAATCTACACTGATGGCTCATATAATGAAAACACTAAAATATCATCAGGAGCATTCACATGTCCAAATTATAACACATCCAATTCTTTTAAATTTAGCCAACAATCCTCAATTATTTTAGCCGAAACTTCAACTATCATCTTAGCAATAAATTGGGCATTAAAATTTCGTAACTCCTACATAGTTATTTTATCTGATTGTAAATCTGCAATACAATTACTTTACACAAATCCCTATAAATCCAAATATTCCATTTTTTTAAATGACATTAACATCTTAATATTTAAACATCTCTCACAAAACAATTTTATGTACATACAATGGATACCTTCACACTCTAACATTGCAGGCAATGATGAAGGTGATTTATTAGCAAAACAGGCACAAAACAACACAAACATTATACCTACTCCTTTTTTCATACACACTCATAAACAAAAAAATAAAACACTTCTATTTAATGATACACAACAATATTTTCAATCAAATGCAATAAATTCTCATAGATTCCTTATATGTAATAAAATTCAAAAATTTAATGATTTTGGTCTTAAAAAAGATGAAATTAGCCTAATCTCAAAAATTAAAACAAATTGGGCCTTAACAAATACTACTCTATACACTTACAAAAGGATATCTTCACCAAATTGCAATACATGCAATACTCCTCAAACCTTAGAGCACATAATTTTTAAATGTCAATTCTTTTCAACACAAAGAAAGATCTACTTTGATAAATTATTAAACATAACATTACACCAAATAATTTCTCTTCAATTTTACATCACAACAATACAATTATTAACAAAAAAATTTTAAAACTTCTTATCAATTTTTTTAAAGAATGTGATCTATTTAATAATATTTAAATACTCAATTAAAACAACTCAAACAACATGAAGATAACCCTCTCACAAAAAAATTAAACATATGAACTGTACAAAACATTTAATCATACAACTCATACAACATGAAGAATAAACAACAAAATACTCTTATGATTTCACTCATAACAACATGAAGAAAACATAACATATACACGAAAATACTCTTATATTTTATAAACATATCACATTCTCATTTATATTTTAAAATGTTTTTTTTTTCCTTTTTTTTTATCCAATGTAACATGACCTGAATGAGTCGGAATAGAAGGACTATTCTGGAAAATTCAATTTAGTGAGTAGTTTCATCATCATCATCATCATCCTTCACGATATTGGTGAAGGAGGTTACGGCAAAGTCATAGCGTTGTATGACAAAGCAAAAGCTTGTAAGGTAGCAACTAAGATAGTGGCAGAAGCTTCTAATGGTGAAGATATGTTATGGCCACATTTATGCTACGACAACATTGTATGCTTATATGGAACGATAACACTAATTGGAAGAGCAAAAGCATTCTTTATGCCCTTAATGGGTACGGATCTTTTGAATTTAATACATGCCCCTGAATTTTTTACTGCTCCAGATTGTATGACAAGAAAAAAGGGTTCATTTTTGATTTTCTCAAAGGATTGGATTATTTACATAGTCATGGATTAACACACAATGATTTAAAAGAAGAGAATATACTCGTTAATAGAGAAATGAATAAAGCTGTCATAACTGATTTCTCCTTCCTTCACAAAACAGACTTTAGCAAGATGGCTGTGCCTTTTCTGTATTTACCACCGGAAATAGTATCTGCTAGAATGCATGGCCCATTTGATGCCATAGATGCTGAGCTCTGGGTGGCAGGAATCGTAATTCTTCAGATAATGACAAAACAATATTTTTCAAAATGCATTAAACTTTGTGTACCTCGTCCCACTTTCGACAATAACGTTAAACCGATGCTAACGAGCATGAAAGATCCTCGGTTCATGCGTTCGCTTCTGTTAAAGGCTAATCCTGCTTCACCCATTAAAATTGAAGCTGCTAATCAACTAATCACCTTTTTAGATCTCTTTATTTGTGAAGAGCCGCAGAGAAGAGTAAGAGCGAAAGCAGCGCTGCTTCATGATTTCTTCTTGAAAGAACAAGATAATAAGGTTGAGTGTGATGGTGCAAAAGTGATCGACCCCAGTTTTCGCGTGATACGAAGAGGCGCTCATGCTAATAAAGCTGAAGGTTCGAAAAAGCCAAAAACTGTTTCGTCCAATAAAAATCCAGATATTGAAATGAAAGAATGTGATAAAGCTTCACCAACTAATGATGGTAGAAGGATGATACAATTACGCAAATGCGTCACACGATTTTTCAGGAGAATATTCTGCATGAGTTGCTGCTGTACATCTACTAATAAAAGTCAAGATTTTAAGATTGGGAAAGTGAATGAACTGCCTCCTGATGAAATGCATCCTAAAAGAGTAATGATAGGTTATAAGTAGCCAGATTCCGTTTCTAATGGTGTGAGTAACGAAAGCAAGAAAAATTCCGTGGTAAAGAAAAAAATCAAAAGAAAGTTAGCTGAAAGTCGAAGTAAACGATAAATCAACACACCCAAAACAAAAGGCTCTTTTAAGAACCACATATTGTGTAGAAAGGTGCCCGATCGTACAAAATAAATTATCTAATAAAGTGACATTTTCACTGCTCTAAGAAATATTTGAAGGAAAGTCCGAAAAGGATACTTAGTATGCGAATTAGCTGGATCAGCATTCTCCTTAAGTGTTGAAGAAGAAATATTTCCCTGATCCCTCTTTTTCCTTCCACACTAACTGCCTATGTGTGGAGGGGTTTTCTCCAGGTTAGAGCAAAACACTCTGACATAGATGGTGCCTTGACGTGGCGTCAGAGCTTTTCACTAAACCATCTGACAGACATATTTCTATGTAACAGAAAATGCTGATTGACACTTTAATGCAACTTTGTAGTATCTTTATTTTTTTTTCCTCCCACGTTAGCTGCCTATATGGCTCAATCGCTAGGCTCGTAATCTGTAAATCCCAGGTTCGAGTCCCACCTGGGCCAACGTCGAGATTTATCTCCGCAAAACTCTCAGTCAGTAAGGGACACCGATGGGCTTGGAAAAGTCGCCGTCCGTCGGATAGGACGTAAAGTCGTGGCCCCGTCTCTGGAAGACCCTGTGCACCTTAAAAACATGCTGGATGGCCTTGACGGGAGCTGCAATATGTCCAGTGAATTCTCTTCCCTCAACTGTCTTTGAGCCCTCGGGGTTCTTTTGACCTGGCCATTTAGTCCATTTTGGACAAAAAAGTGTAACTCAGAGGTAAAACCATTGACGATCCTATTTTTTCGTTTTCGGCTATCCGTAGTTGCGTTAGAGTAAGATGTAGGCATAATTGATGTATTTGTAACTGCGCTCATTAGTGAACGGCTTAAATATTTCACTCTTGAAACATTGATTTGTTTATTGCCCCTCCCTCCTGGAAACATTTTGCAGCCCTTGAAAGATCCACTCCCCCACCCTCTGAAATAGTCTTTCCTAATGCCCGTTGGAAGTTTCTAGCTGAAATATTTAGTGCGTTGCCTTGGCCTAATTCGAAATGGTTTTACACAAATTTGACATCTAACATATGCGAAAAGAACTGTACAAAATAATCTCTGAATGCTTTTGAATATCGCAAGAAATGTAATACCGATTATTAACATTTTCTAAATACCATTCCTTTCTTGAATTTTAAATTTTTACGTGAAATTTGTTTTTATAAATGAGCAAACGAAATTCAAGTGCTCAATATGTAATTAATTATTTTTCAGATTCTTAACTATATATATTGAACTTAGGCTCTCTGAGATGAGTTCGAGAGGGCTTGGGCTCAGAATAATTTAAGTTTCAAACACATAGCAATTTGAAATAAGCACCATGTGGGTTTCGATTATTTTTTTACATATTCTCTAGCGTTTTTAAATGAATAGCTCTTTGCGTTTAGCAGGAGGCATACGAATTATCAGTCTCTACTAGTATTTCCATTTTTTCGTTTCAAATAGCATTAATATTTTAATTTTATTATAAAATGATTGTAATTAATAAGAATAAAATAAATGATTAGCGACATGCATTTCTCTCTATACAGTACTGTGCAAATTAGTTGGGACAATAGGAAAATGCAGTAAGAAAGACACAACTAAAATAATTATTTGTTTAATAGTGTAGTTAATAGTGAATGTGACCCCCTCAGCTTTAATTACTTCTTACACTCTCTCAACCATTGATGCCACTAGCTTTCCACACATCTCCTTCACTTCAGGGTCGTGGTACCACACTTTCATGACACTTTCTATCATTTTGGTTTTCGTCGTGCAATCCTTCTTAGATATGCGCGCTTTAATAATGGCCCACAAATTTTCAATGGGGTTTAGATCGGATGAATGTCCTGGCCACTCGAATACCTTCAAATGTTGCTGGGTAAAGAAGCTCTTAGCAAGCTTAGAATTGTGGCATGGAGCCAGATCCTGTTGAAATACCCCATCGCCACAACACTGCAGAAGCTAAACAGCTTCTGCAGTGTTGGATTAGGAAAGACCATTTTCGCCTCCAGAACGCCTATGTACTTTTTGCTGTCCATCATTCCTTCAATGGGGTGAAGCGTCTGTGGCCCGGAAGCTGTGAAATATCTTCCAAAACTCTTCCAAAACATGACCTTGGGTGGTCATGACTCTTTGGTGAAGGGACTCTTCCAAAACATGGCCTTGGGTGGGTGTTGGGGAGATTGCTGGATGTGGCCGGATCGAAGAGGTTCTCCAGGCGAGCAACGGACGAAATTTGAACTGTCGCCATGCAACTCAAAGTGGGTTTCGTCGGAAAATATCACTTTTTCCCAAAATTCCCCGCCCTGCCCACGGTCAGTAGGGGACACCGATGGGCTTGGAAAGGCCGCCGTCCGTCGGATGGGACGTTAAGCCGTGGCCCCGTGTGCGGGAGAGCCATACCCTGTGCACGTTAAAGAACACACTGGATGGCCTTGACGGGAGGCTACCATCTGTCTCCCAACAGCTGTTCCAGTGGGTCCCCTCCCCCAACCTTCTCTGAGCCTTTGGGGTCCATGTGACCTGGCCATTTAGCCCATGGTGTGCAAAAAAGTGCCGCTCAGAGGTAAAACAACCCAACCCAAAACAACTTTTTCCCAATTCTCCACAGTCCAGTCTCGTTGTTTCTTTGCCCAGGATAGCCTTTTTTGCTTCATAGCGGGTGTCAAAAGTTGCTTTTTGGAAGCATCTATATTAATTCCATGAGAGGCAATCTCCCTTTTGATGTCTCCACTGGTCTTCTTCGGGTCTATGATACTAATTCTTCGAAGTAGACTATCATCTCTAGGGGTGGTTTTTCTTTTTCTTCCACAATGTCCTTTACGGGACGTGTTCACGGACCCTGTCTCCTTGTGCAGCTTCATGATCCGTGAAACGCTGGATTTCCCGACGCCAACTGCTTTTGCTATCTGCCTAGCAGTAAGTCCTCAGCCTATGAAATATTAATTCCGACTAAAGTGGAAGTGTAAATAATAGCAGAGTAACACAACAGACAATTCTAGACTTGCAGCAGAAGGTTATGAACAAGTTTAGACTTGCAGCACTTTAGACTCTGCAACGGAAAGGACTTAGCGTTCCTTCGCTTGTCCCAACTAATTCGCACAGTACTGTAGGTCTTATGATGCGTCAGAGAATGTTTTCTCCAAATGGGTCTCGGGCTCAAATAATTGACGAAATGGACTCCGGGCTCAGTAATTGACGAAATGGTTCAGGCTCAGACTGACTCGGGCTCAATAATTGAAGAAATGGTTCAGGCAGTATCGGATTCAACAGCTTTGAGCTCGGGCTCGTAAAATTGATCCCGTCCTGAACTCGTTTCTGCTAATCTTCATTGCAACTATACCAATGAGAGATTTGATGTGATGAACGTAAGAACGTCTCAAGCGGAATGGGATGAGTTGTTCACGTTTTGTATAAATTTTTTTGAGCAAAGAATTCTTTGAATTCCTGTTCCAGATTCATAACAATTGTTGGTTTATTAAAGTGTCTCAAGACAGACAACAGTGGAATACGATTTTGGCCAAATCGAGAATACGATTGAGGATGTCCGCCAGAGAGATGTCCTCCAGTCGAAGCAACGCCGAGTAAATATTGTAATATCTACGAGGGGCATTCCAAAAGTTCTTGACCTGCATCTGCAGAACAAAAACCATTGCAGTTACCACATCAAAACTTTTACTGTCCTTCAACGTACTTCTCTACAGCATCTGTGCAAAGTTTCAGACCTCTACGCCAATTGCGCAACGCTTGGTTGTACTCCTGTTGGATAATACTCTGCAACTCTGAATGAAAGCATTTTGGAAGTTCTTTCACGCTTGAAAAAGGCTTCCCAACAAGTTCCTCTTTCATTTCTGGATTCAACCAAAAATCGCAGGGTGAAAGATCGGGTGAATATGCAGGATGTGGATATCTGTTTGATTTTTTCCTGCTTCAGATAGGCCGCAAAATGCAGGGTTTAATGAACACTGACATTGCTATAAAGAAGAAGACTTCTTGACACGCCTGTTGTTGGAGCTGTTGCTTTATTTCTTTAACCATTTTGGGTGAAACAATGTTGGTGTAATATTGGTAATTGATAGTCATTTTTTCGGTTAAGGTTCCACACCACTCCTTGGGAATCGAAAAAAATTGTGACCATCCCTTTCTTGAGCGAAAGCGTTGTTGGATGATTTGAGGACACGGTTCATTTTCCCAACCCAAATACAGTTGTCGATCTTTTTGGACGTCACCACGTCTCATCACGTATGACTGCATTTTAACCATTTTGAGCCACTAGGTTTAAATATTTGCAGTATTTCCTTACAGGCGTCTACTCTAGTCCTTTTTTGCTGTTCTGTCAGTTTGTTCCAAAAGATCTGTGCCCATTTGGCACAAATCTTTCGGAACTTTAAATGTTGATTAATTGTTTTCAACATTGCCAAACACACTGACATCTAAACTTATTGCTGAACAGTGACGTGTGAGTTTCCCTTAATGAGTTCACAAACAGCAGCGATAGTTCTCTCGTTCACTGCCTCGTTCGGTCTTCCTGCACGAAAAGTCTTCGAAGCTCACCCGTTCTTCTCTGTATTTGCGCACATCCATCGAGTAATAGTCCATATGGACAGGCATGATTCCGATATAATTGTGATAAATCGATATGATTTTTTTCCACATCGTCCCCAATCCGAATCCTGTGTCAAAATGTAAAATATTTCCCCGTCTTTCACAGGCTCCATAGCAACAACTCTCAGATTTCGCAGACCGGACTTTACGCGCCGCCAACGAAGAGACAAATGATGATACGGCCTTTGTTTTTAACAAGCAATGAGTAGTTTAAACAAGTTTTCAAACAGGTCGTAGCTCGTTAATTTTGGAGGAATAAGTGAAAATCTACAGACTTACGTTTAAGAACTTTTTGAACGTCCTCCGAACATAAATATTAGTTGTTTTTTTAGAATATAATTTTTATTCATAAGAGTAAAGAATACAAATACATTTACAATTTGACCCGAAAAGTTAAATAGCTTATCTGCAGGAAAATGAATAAATTATATTAAACATAGGCCATTCAGCCACAAAAATGGTTACATCAAATAAATCCACAAAACACAACACATAAAAATCAGCTAACTAGAAAATACCAAATAATTTTTAATTCCATTTTAAGTCTTCTAAAAGAATCTATATTTAGTAATTCTTTTGGAATAGCATTAAATATAAGTGGTACTTGATATTCGGAGGTATGTTTCCCGTAATTATTTCGAAAATTTGGCAATTTGTAATAAACTTGGTTTTGAAGTCTTGTATTTTTATTATGTTGAATTTTTAGCTTGTAAGTTTCGTCAAAAAAAATTTTAATTATTACATTATATTTATATAAATTGCTGTAGGATAAAAGATTTAAAAATTTTAATCTATCGGTAGAAGTTTTATAAATTTTTTGCAAATGAAACGGAATAATATTTTTAGCTATTATAGACTGCAGTTTTTCTATTTTATTTATGTTAGTTAAGTTAGTTGTTCCATGCACAATTATTCCATAATTTAAAATAGATTCGCATATTGCTTTATAAAATAGTACACATGTTTCCATATTTAATACGTATTTCAATTTTTGAATTTTTATCGCCGATATGCTCAAGCTTTCACATATGTGGGATATATGGGCATTCTACCTAAAATATTCATCAAAATGATTCCTAAGTAATTTATTTTATTTACTTGCTCAACAAGTGGGCAGCTGCATAATGATTCATAATTTGAAGCATCCCTTTTTCTGCCATTTATTTTATGAGTTTTGATAAAGAGGTTTTGGTGAATATGAAATCCTAGTGAATGAATAATCATCAGTTCTGTTTTTTTCTCATTTAAATAGATTTTATTATGATTTAACCATCTAATAATATTATTGTAATCTGTTTGAACCTCTGAAATGCTATCATTTAAATATTTTTGACTGTTTATTAAAACAATGCCGTCATCATATAGATAAATAGCACTATTTAATTTTGTATTGAACAAATCATTTATGTACACTAGGAACAATAAAGGACCTAAAATTGAGCTTTGGGGAATTCCACATCGTGTAATTACTTTTCTGCTGTAGCAGTTTTTTATTTTAGTAATTGTGTGTCTGATAAATAATTTCTAAACCAATCTAACAATATACCGCGAATACCGTAATTTTCCAATTTATTTAGTAAAATGCTATGATCTATTGTATCGAAGGCTTTCTTTAAACCTAAGAACATAGTTACAATTTTTTCCCTGTTATTCAACGATTTATTAATATTATTTGCAATTTTCCTTTAACTGGCTACATAGTTTATGCTACTTCTGGGGCCGACCTGAAATTAGGTGCTCTCAACGTGTTACTACTTCTTATGATTTTCGAACTGAAATTTGATTATTGTGGCATTGTATGGACCCGTTCAGCATTTCAAGGAACTTCCTAAATTTTCTCATCCAAAAATAAGGGAAAATTAATTATGTAAATCATTACAGAGCGTCATTGATTCGACGATTGATTCGAGATACGAAAGTGGATAAATGAATCATTTTAACAGCATAGTTCGAAATATGACAGCTAGTTCAATATTTTCTAATTTAAATATGACCACTTGTTTCATTTTATATCTTTTTTTGAAATTTTGCTTTATAATTTTTTAAACCGTCTCAATATTCAATAACTTTTTCAAACAATTTTTTTTTCATTTATATTTGTGCTAGTTTACTACAATTGTTCGTTCTCCTTTCATTTTGAAAGCATCGTAAAATATTAATTCACTTAATGCAATTATTATCATGATGCACAATTTCATATACAGAAAATATACGTTTTTATAGAAATGTTTCACTTCAATAGAGAAGGAATAGGACTCGGTAATTCGTCGCTATCTTAACGAAATAGCTTTTAAATCCCCATGTTCAGCTCTTTGAACGGTGCCTGGTAATTATGCCATACCAATAATCACCAAACGAACCCGAAATATATTTTATACATTTTTCGAGATATTTCGAGTTTTTCTCAAAAAGCAAATTCCTTTTAAATACTATCCTTGGGTAACGAAAACGGAAGCATTCTACCCTAGGCATAATATATGCATATTTCCCTATACTTTTAATTTCAACAATATTTCTAAAAACTCCTATAAAGATTTATTTTATTATATATGTTTAACTGAATAGTAATTTTGAGCAGAAATTGTAAATAAACAAAGAAGAGAGAAATTTCTAACCAAATTTTTCAATATATCATCGTTTTCCGCTATAAAGGCATTTTCCTCTTCTACCCTTTGGGAGATAAGGTTGCGGAAAGCTATCGTGTACGATGTGTTATCGGGACAGAGAAGGCCATAGATGCCATTATGTTATTCTTGAGTCATGAAATCCACCTTTGAATCAGTAAAGGATGAAAGGTTTCCGCACTTTTTGCTGCCATTTCGGCGTCTGCCAAAAAACAAGTCAGAGTAGCACAAAGACGTTCGCTTCGTTCTCATTTATTTAGCTCATAAATTCCCTTCTTGAACGAAAAGAAGAAAAGCGCTACAGAAAAGAAGAATGGAGAGAAAGTCATTTCTTCTCCCCTGTCATACAAACTTTTCATCTTTCGACAAACTCGAACATGGAGTAGAGGCGTCACTATATACAAATGACACTTACTAATCCTCTGCCTATTCACTCTAACGACGGCAGGTATCCCTTCTATGATACAGGTCGGTCTCATTTATAACTTTTCCGGGTTTCGGTAGTGAAAGCAAATGGTGACCTATGCCTTTAGAAAAGTTAAAAAGAGAAACGGCTGGTTATATCAATCAAAACCCGAGTTTTACTTTATTTTGTAGTGTACTATGTGGTACATACAATGTGCTGCTGCCAAAAATTTCAGTGTAATATTTAGCAAAACCTGGCCTCTTGGTTATGAATTGTAGAAATCAAAATTATGTTTCTTTTTCAGTTTCTGTATATTTTATTATGTACAATGTGTATTGTTTTCTATGTACTCTTTGTATATATATTATTATTATTATTTTCAACGATATCTATTTTGCTATACATGCAGTAGAGAGAATAGAATTAAGTAGAGCTACGAGTCTAGGAAAGTGATGTAGGGAAAGTTGTCGTCTTTAAAACATCGAATAATACAGTTGTAGGTATTTGTTTAGAACACCTCTTTTAAATTATATCATTTAAAACTAAAGAATTAGGAAATAACGGAAAACCTGAAAACTAAGGAACGTGGAAAGTAAAATATTCGTTCCTCACGTTTGAGGATTTAAAGCAAAATCCTAAAACTTCTTCGAGAACCTAAGAATATTTGTTTGAAGGGTTTACTATATATCATAACTTTCGGAAAAATTACTGTATTTCTTGATCTCAAGAAGCATTTTGCAGCTAGAAAACGCTGTCTAAAACTCCTCTTCGACCTACTATCGGAAAATACTGTGGAACGATAAACGCAACGACTGAGATTCCTATTAATTAGCCTTTCTCAACCATTTCACAAATGTGCGACTGAGTCGAAGGTCGTGGCAATTATTGAAACACAAGGCATTTGTGAAGTTTTTCAAAAAAAGTGATAGTTCAAACATAACATGAGCAATGATGAATGTGGCACTAGAAACGACGTATTGACTTACGGTATATACGATGGGTAAAGGTCTAGTGCAGGGGTATATGAGTCTTAAATATAGCATATTCCCTAACATGTTTTCCCAAAATTCTATCTCCAACATTTTGGCACGTCTTATCATTCGTAAAATACGGCAGCCAAAATGTGAGCGAATATCAGCAAATCTAACAGAACTAGTAACAAGGAGTGTCTAAGGGAGAAGAGACCTAACTTCCATAGGCGTAATGTAAACTTTTCGATTGCAGCGCCCTCTAAGCATGGCAAATTCGTGCATTGCAGTGAAGCCACCTAGCCAGGGAGAGGAGCCAGGTCCCTGCATTAATTTTTCACTGCCGAGCAAGGTTATCAATTGTTCACACCACGTGACTAATATTACATACACTCTGACTCCGAAAAATGTTCATTTCCAAAATTTCTCTTTCGTGAGGCACCATCATAATTTTCTTTTCGTTTAGAGAGAATATAACAACGAACAATCAAAATCATTTTTCTTAATAAAATCCTATTTTGTAAAACAGGTGGCAGCTCTGCTCAACAAGAAAATTTTAATATTTTGAATACTCTACAATATTTAATATATTATAATAAATTGAGATTTATATGTAAATGTACGATAACGTGTTCTGTATAATTATATTTCATAGAATTCTACATATTTTCAATAAATATGATATCGAGTTTTTCACTTGTATATACGCTCAACAGATGGCAGCAGGCACTTCCTGTATCAAACATAAAAAAGAATTACACTGTTAGAGCAAAGTGCAGAAGCCTATGTATATCGATATGCTTCATGGAACACAAACCTGCAACATACATTGACTTATGTATCGTAAGATGAATAAATGTATTAATTTACATATTATTTTTAAAACTTCTGCAAAATTACCCCAAAGAAACATACAACGGAAGTTAGAAGTCTAGTTATCGTAAAATGCACTCCTGAACGGGATAAAATACTCATTGAATAACTTTACGCAAAGCTACCACTGTAGGCAAATAGCCATGATCGTTAGACAGGTTGAAACACTAATTAAAGGACATTAAATATTCATTAAATATATATTCAATAAATATTTAAAGATTAAGACAAGCCATAGTTGCAGCTTGCTAAACGATTGCACTGCGCATGCGCAGATCGCGCCTTACAGTTGTTTTTGTGGTTGCACACCAATTTGCCAGGATCGGGTTCCGAGAAGATCCGCCTACCGGCGCCACTTACGCTTAGCGAGAGCTCGACTTCTTCTCCTTAGACCTTCTTTGCCACTAATATGTTAGGATATATCTCCTATGATACTTTCCCTACTGAATGTTTCCTTAGTAATAAGTTGTTAGTCTCAAAAGTTAAAAGAAAGAGCACTTTATGGTATTGACTTTGTTTCAGTCAACATATCGTTGTTGTTCTTTAATTACAGTGCTGTAAAGTATATAAACGCTCTGAGAAATGAAAAGTTAGAACGTAATCGTACTGTTACTTTAATGCTTTCCGTTTATTATTATTTTTGGAACCATGCTTGTGGCACAACTATATTGAACTCAGATCCAGATACTCTTTGACCAACATACGTTTATTTCAATTTGTTAACATATTACATATAAAAATAATTAACTGTAAAATGCCTATAACAACATTTACATACTGAATCATTATTTCAATATATTGTTACAGATTTTTAGTTGCATTTGAATGTGATCGAGCGTGAATTCCTAATAAATAAACAGACTGTAAATGAACTGATTTAATAACTAAGGCAATAAGTTTACATAAATAAATATCAGTACCAGTCACACTAAACATCAATATGCTATTTATCTTTAATAAATGATTCTGACGATCAAAATTACTAAACTAACTGATAAACCAATAAAATTTGAAAACCGATTCACAAATCAATGGTGGAATGATTATCAGATTCCTTACCGCTTATTATACATCAGAAATGAAATAAAGGACACTCTCTACACTGAAATAGATGCACAGTTATCTTTGCTACCTAAAACCACTTCTTCTCCATAAATCGATACCATCACCATAAATCGATAATTCTTTTATGACTTCTGCGCACACACCAAGGGAAAAACCTTTCCTTTAAACAATTATTTTAAACTCAAAACGTTTTTCACACTAATTTTAAACTCCTTATACTCAACTTTAAACTGTATTCTTCTGCTTTTTAAAATCAATCGCGTTCCAATATATTTTTAACGTAATTTCACTATATGCGATATCTCGTGTGCCTCGTAGTAAGTGATCACGCTTTCATTCTTGCACGTTCATAGTCTGCTTCAATATTATTGCATTGATGCTTAGGTTCAAAGGATATCGGACAAATGTGTACATAACTTAAAATGTTTTCCCCAAATACAATTAAATGTCGTATTGTGATATTACTGAGTAAGATCAAATTGGATTATGACAAATTCGTGGAATAGGAATAAGTGTTGCACATAAGAGCATGAGTTCCCGTGGAACTCATGCTCTTATGTGCAACACCTGTTCCTATTCCACAAATGGAAGTTCCGTGATTAAGGACCAGAAGATGTTAGTAAGGGATATGATCATCCCTAAACAGCCATTCAATTAATCCAATGCTTTCTCATAATGTTGACGATAATATTGAAGAAGTTTTGTGGTAATAAAGCCCAGTTTTCCACAACAGCTGATCTTAGCTAACGGAGTTCTCTGGAAAAGACTGGCGTACTACAGTTCACCAATCCAGAGAGCTCCACATATGCTCAATTGGATCCAGGTCCAGGGATCTGGTTGGACATTCCAACCTATGGGTACCTTCCTTTTTCAAGGAAGTAGTTTACCACCTGAGCCTTATGCAAACAGGCATTATTGTTCATAAAGATGAAACCAGGGCTTAGAGCACCTGTGAAAAGGACCTGCTATATGTGAAAGATTACAAGTAGTTCGTCTCTGTATCGCCGAGCACTCAGAGTACTTTTATGAAAGATGTGAAGTTTCGCCACCAAAATGGTTCCTTTTTTGATGTTACAGACATTGGGGCGAATTCATTATTCTCTGAAGATGAGCACATGTCAAGAATCGTGTTGAACTGAATGGAAAACCATCTGTGACATAAGCATTTACCCACTGGCAATACGCATTTCAAGATCAATTGGACTATGGCTCCAGAGTGATGTTGTCTGCACCACGTTAAATTGCCTCTTACGCTGGAGGTGGTGAGGGGACACTAGTCATTGGTTTTCGTGCATGTAGACCTCGTTCATGCAGATTACTATACGCAGTATGCTTTGAAACTGTCGTAGCATCTGTCTAGCTTCATTTTCTTACGTTACCTCGCTGTTAAATATAAATAAGAGGTTGTTCTGAGCAGTTGTGCCCTGGGATGACATTATCTGACCTACGGTTAACCTCTCCTATTACTTAAAATTGCTTCCAAACCCTTATGAGAATTATTTTGTATACAGGCTTTGGATATCTCTGTCTGGAATTGTCCTGCTTCCGCCCTATTTATCACTTTCCACTATATATGATCTACCGTACGTCGTCTTTGTGATGTAAGGGAATCAAATAGCTACTCAAATTAACATGAGATTGGTTGCGGCTGAAATGAGTGTCAAACACAGCAATTAACTCTTTTAAAGCAAACCTAATTTGCATTCTTTAAGTTTAATGTGGAAAACATTTTCTTTTTTTCTTAGTGCAAAATTTTCCTGTACACTACATTTCGTATTATTTCTCTATATAAATTTTGAGATGTGACATTATCTTTTAATTCTGAGTATTAGTTCTCAAAGATGAAACCAGGGCAGAGAGCACCCGTGATATAAAGTTAGATACAACTGGCTTTTGCTCAGATGTAGAAAATGAACTTTTTGAACGCCTGTTCCTTTTGGATTGCCAAGCAGAACTGATCAAGGCTGGATCCCCTTTCCCTCCCTTATATTTTTCTAGATCCTGGTCTAGCACTGGCTATTATAATACTAAGAGATACAATAATTCGAACTAATTTTTAGATCATTTCAATACTGAAATAAATTTCTTTCACAA
Source organism: Ryuthela nishihirai (assembly GCA_038380435.1). Lineage (NCBI taxonomy): Eukaryota > Metazoa > Arthropoda > Arachnida > Araneae > Heptathelidae > Ryuthela > Ryuthela nishihirai. The sequence goes on along the minus strand of JAWZYU010000016.1, from coordinate 64,252,077 downwards.
TTGTTCGAGCAGTATGACGAGACAGACAGACGGACGGCGCTGGTAGAATTGAGAATGGTTTCCGAGTCACGTCAGATTCTTTTTACTGAAAATGATATGTGAATTGAAAGACTGAATATTGTGTACGCTGTCGCTGAGTTCTGTTTATGAATAAAAATTCCATGTTTTTTCAAGCGTATTCGTGTGAAACAAATTTTTTTTCAGCATCACGTTTCCTAACGAGCGAGAGTAAACCTTCACCGAAATTGATGTCTTCTTCCTGTTTCTCTTCTTCAATAACTTGGGGCTTTTATCATTCTATTTTTGAATGACTGTGGCTAATGTCTTGAAAACGAGAGCACTGGATTTTTTTTAACCGTTTCATTTCTGTTCGCGTCTGGATCTTTTTTCCTCCTCAGCTTTCAATGTGTTTACAGCGCGAGATAACAAATGATCTCCAGACTGATTATTTCGCATTTCTTCATCCGTTTTCAGATTGCTAACCACACAATAATATCGCCTGCGAAAAGCTAAAGTTTTTACCGACGATTGGTAAAAAGACCAGCTCATATACTGGTCTTTTGAAAAGCCTTTTTTTTAGTTATAAGACCAAGTTATTAATTTTGGGCTCTTTTCCTGTGTCAGTGGAATCTCTTTCAGAATTTTATGTTCTTAAAACAACTCTGAATATGCTTCGATCTGCCTATTACTTGTGCAGCAAAAAATGAATGAATTATGTAATGATTGAATAGTTGATGAAAATGCATTAATAAAAAATACTGATTTTATTTTAAGTTTTTAATCCAATATTTAATTGACCGTTAATTTTTATACTTTCATAGATATTTTTTCTCGTGAATGTTTAAAATGTTATTCGTTTAGTAATATGGGAAACTTGGCAACCACTTTGCTAGAAGCGCCTTGTCGAAGATTTATTCCACCATATTATCTAAGATTTTTTGATGAACAAAACTCAGCATTGTAGTCGATCAATCGATACCAAACACATTAGATTGAACTGTCCTTTACATTCCTGGAAAATATATTATAATTACCTTTTTTAGATTTTGCTCCAGGGTGTTACCAAAGCAAATTGTAAATTCTTTATAATCCGTGATTGCCGGCTGGGAAACAAAGAGATGATATCCCTTTCCCAGTGTTCCTTTCATTGGCAAATGACAATTCGTTAAGATGATGTTTTATTGTAAAAAATAAATGCAATGCCTTAAACGTTCGCTGGGCATGAATCTTATTTGCTGTTAATTTATATTTAATGATACGAATTCTTTACTAACGGATAAAGAATCAATCTTTCAATAGAAAACGATTGCACAAAAGCAAAGAACATTTTAATTTTCGACTCTCATGAGAGAGAAGACTTAAATGAGATTTTTACTCTAAAAAAAGTTTGATATCACATACACATACTGCGAGAGTTGAAAACATCCATTGCAATGTACAATGCGTGATACTCCGGAAATTGATAAACCTAGTTATCCCTCGCATTCCAATCCCTTTTGCTTTCAATGCTCTGCCAATCGTTTTCAACCATTATGTTTTTGTTTTTTCATTACCAGTATAGTAAAGCTTTTTTTTTGGTTATGAATTTGCAATAAAAAAACTAAAAAGATTAAAAAACGTAACATCATTTTAACTCAAGTAATTCATTAAAAATTTAAAAATGGAATCGATCTTGTTTATCTTCGAATAGACAATTTCTTCATATTGTGATTTTCGCAAACTCAATGATACTACATAAACTAAAATAGCCATATCTGAAATTAAAGCTTACAGCAATTATATGTGCAATTTTGTTGGAAGAAAGTTGTCAATTGCTATTCTATCTATTATTCTATCGCAACACTCATTCTCTGTGCAAATTATCGATTGAAAAGTGAATACCCTTAGAAAAAGAGAAGTGTTACGTAACAGGAGGAAAAGAAGGGAGTAGGTACCAATACAAGTGTTGCGTAGTGTTATACAATTAGATGGATAAAGCTAATTAAAAATCCTTACATAATTTATGGATATTTTTTTAATAGAGTCAATTTTTTTTTTAATAAAGTATATCTTTTTTAATCACTGAGTTAGAGGGCGGGAGGGGGGTTATTACCCCCCGCCCTCTAACTCAGTGATTTAAAAAAAATGCACCGCCAATTTTCCGAAATTTGTTTAAAATGTTTTAAGCAAAATATGTTTTATAAAATGTATTATAAAATTTTTAAAAGGTTTTTAAAAAATATATTTTGTGAAATGTATTATAATTTTTTGAAAGGTTTTAAAAAAATATATGTTATTAAACAGTTATAAAATTTTATATTACAGTGTTTTAACTTAAAGTGGTCAATTTATCATTCCAATCAGAATTAGGTGAGACAATGCAATCAGAGCAAGACACTTTCATTATGCACAAAGGAGTGTTGTGCTCACATTTGCTTTAAAATGGGGACACGAGGTATCTATAAGTGCTAAGCCTCGCGCCATTTTGCACTAGTCTATGATGTCCACCTTATTTCTGCCATTTTGCTCCAAAGTTCTACCACAGAGAAGAAGGGACCTCAGGCCCAAGGATTAAGACACTAGGCTAGGAAAGCACTCCAATGGTCTGGTGTACGTGACCTGAAAGGAGGTACACAAGTGCCAACTGGGTCCAATATTCACACGTCGACCCTCGCACCAATGGCGATCGGCCACAGAAACACAGATGGAGAAACACTGGCTCCCGGCAACAATGAAGAGCGCGAAAAGAAATTTTCGAGGACTTTTGCTGAAGTTGTCGTTGGAGAAGGACGTAGCCAGTAGTCCTCGGAAAGCGCTACCAAAAGACCGCTGATGTACCGAGCCAGAGCAGCCCATCTGACTGATGAACACTAGATAAACCAGGCAAGGCGATATAGCAGTGGCCAACCGCGTAGACGAGCCTAGGAAGGGTGAAACGCTCTCCCAAACCGTGTAGCCGAAGGAACGAACAAACGTTTTCCTTCTGCCACATACTATGGAATGTGGTAGGGGTTATTTCTCTGGTCTGGTATCCCATCGTATGTTAATTGTCGCCGTCATGCTGCCCACGCTGGCTATCTTCAAAGTTCTAGCCTAAGAGAGAAAAATATTAACTTTGTCTCTGCATGATGAAATTTACAGGCTCCTCGTAAAGCAACGAAATTAAGCTTAATTGTAATGTTGTTAAGAAGTGTTAAATAAACATGCACTTTTTAAAGTATTTCTGCTTAGAACTGAGTGGTGATAGGATTTCGTGGCCAGCAGTAGTCCTTAGGAATAGGCAGAGAGCCTAGGTAGCGATTGGTAAACCATAGACTCTCCCTGAAATAATTATTGCGGCATCAGGCTCTAATCTAGATAGAAGACTGGGCCTTCTATCTAGATTCCTCTCCTTTTTTATAAGTTCGCCCCTAATGTCGAACCACCCCCAAAATACTTAGGGGTGGTCACGACAATGTCATGGTTATCAAAAGGTCGTGTGTCGCACGTGTGTATGAGCTTCGACATGAGCTCCTGATTTATTTTTCATTAGAAGAATCAAAATTGGCTCAGACCCATTGGTGATCGAAATGTGCAAATGTTTCCAATGTTTAGTGGAACCAAATATGATTTAGATGTCATTAATATAGTTTTTGCGACACTGGAGGCATTAAACAAAATCCTTTACCTAACGATATATCTGAAATCTTTTGAATGAGTTGTTTTTGATTACGTTTCCTTGAAATTAAGAAAAAAACATAAATTCAAAATTTTGGTCTTTCATCTCAATATTATCAAATTATCTGCTTGAATCCTTTAGGTTGGGATGAAATTGGGATCCTTTAGGCTGAAGAACCATCGCCAATCCTTGGTTGGGATCACCCACAGGTGATCTAAAATATCATGCCTATCTGCTCCTTTGTGGCTAAAAACCCATGAAATAAAGGGGAAACAACATAGCTAAATATAGACTACACAAGTATGCAAAATATAGACTACACAAGTATGCAAAATATTTTAATATGCTGAAATTTTTTGTTCGGTATGTAATAAATATAAAAAAATAATAAAATACCCCCTCAAGCAGTTGCTTGCCACAGAGGTCTGACAGGAGCCTGTCAGTTTATATGCCACAGTAGAAGATCTGAGAGGATGACAGGACCTCAGCAGAAAACAACACGAACATCCATGCCTTACCCGGGGCTCGAACCCAGGTCCCGTAGATCACTAGCCAAGCGCGCTAACCACTCGACCACGGGACGGCTTGTAATAAATGTTGTTCCAATATTTTAATACAGGTTCTTTATTTGCTGAATGAGTTGTCTAGATCCATGGAAACTCATTGTTTCACTCGGTGTAATGAATATGGTGCATTTATTCTTGCTCTTAATTTAATATCTGATGATTTGAGACAAGATATACGAAGTTTGAATGGAGTAGATTTTCAATTTTACAAAATTTTTTTCCTCATATTCAGCCATAAATAAAAGAACTCAATTAAAAAGAATGGTAATTTCGAAACAAATATAATTAGCAGAAGAACATATCGCCTCTGGAGAATACAGGATGCGTCTTTTCAAAGAAAAGGAAATTTTTTGTTCATTTATCGAATTTTGCACCCTTTAACAATAGTAATTTGGTTTTAACATAAATAATTCAGTTTTAAATAATAACATATATTATTATTCCTTAACAATGCAAAAAGAATTTCTTTTTCAATCCTTGAAAATGAAGAAGCTATGTTTTCTCATCTCCTAAGATTAAGGGGTAAATCCCGTCAGTGTATTTAAGATAAAATTATTTATTTACTATTACTGCATTAAAATACACGTGTCTCTCATCAAAAGCGATCTCACTTTACGCGTGTTTGGTATTACGCGATTTAAAAAAAAAAAACTAAAAGACTGTATAATATACGTATAACGCGGTGGTATAACGCGTTTTTACGTATAACGCGGTGGTATAACGCTTTTTTACGTATAACGCGGTGGTATAACGCTTTTTTACGTATAACGCGGTGGTATAACGCGTTTTTACGTATAACGCGGTGGTATAACGCGGTCGATTTGTTGATGCGGTTAGAGAACTCTGTGCGCTCACCCTCGATTAGGCTTCTCGTGTTCAGTCTCTCTGCAGCTGTAGAGCTAGAAACTTCACAAAAGTTATTTTCGCCATTTTGTCTTCTTAAATTTGCATAACATGTTCAGTTAATGTAGTGAATAAACTAAAAATCCGTCCTCTAGGAAAAAAGTAAGGATAGGGAAAATCTATAACACTCGAGGAATATTTAGATGTGATTAAGTATTTGTGGCTGGGTTTTGTGAGCACTGGCATTGGTCACGCAGGAGAACCCTTGACATACCTGTTGTTGGACGCTGTTCCGTCATCTCCTTAACCATCTTGGAAAAAGCAATGCTGGTGTATTATTTATTAGTCATCTATGGTCGTTTTTTTCAGCTTAGGTGTCCACGACTACTACTCCTTGAGAACTGAAAAAAAAATTGTCAACATCCTCTTCCTTGAACGAAGGTCTTGTCTATGGATTCGAGGACATAGTTCATTTTCCATAACCCAAATATAATTGTTGATCTTTCTCGCAGTTATATAGCGATAAAACCACCATAACCACGGTAATACAACCGCAGTCTCATCACCTGTGACAATGTCTGCTAACCGTTTGGTGCCATTAGATTCAAACATTTCCAGCATCTCCTTGCACGAGTTTTTGCCTCCTTGACCATTTTTGCTATTCTGCCAATACCTTGATATCTAAACTTATTACGTGAACGATGTTGTGTGAGTTCATGAACAACACCGATGTTTCTCTCATTCACGGCCTTCTTCGGTCTTCCTACCAGAGGGAAGTCTTCGAAGTTCTGTCGTACTTCTCGAATTTGCGCATCCATCCCGTAACAGTGCCGCATGAACAGACATGATCCCCATATACTTGTGATAAATCAGCATTAATTTTCTCCCGTTGTCCCCAAACTGAATTCATATGAAAATTTAAAACCTTTTCCCGTTTTTTGTAGGTTCCATATCAGCAACTCACAGATTTCTCAGACCGAACGTTACGCGCCTCGAGCGAAGAGAGAAATGATGATACGGCCTTTGTTTTTAACACGTAATAACAAATTTAGGCAAGCTTTCAAACATGTTGTAGCTCGTTAACTTCGGAAGAATGAGTGCAAATCTACAGATACGTGTCAATAACCTTTTGGACGTCCTCCGTAGGATCACACAAATAAGGTCGTCGATTATGTAGAAATTGGAAAGAATATTGGCTCAATGTATTGAACACTAAAATCAATGTGCTGTTCTTATATCCACCCCAGGTTAAAGAGAAAACTTTTCTTGGGAACCTGAATGCTGTTGGGCTGGATCTGAAGATGCAATCCTTTGCCACAAGTGCTGGGTGGTTTGAACGTTTTAAGGGGAGACATGAATTCCATACACTTAAGCTAACCAGAGAAGCTGCAGCAGATGGTTTACTTGTTGCTGAGTACCTTCAAGCTCAGCTTCGCGCCGCAGTTGAGGAGTGCGATTATTTGCCGCAGCAAGTGTTCAATCTGGATGAAACAGGGTTGTTCTCTAGCTTATGCAAAACAGAACATAGCTTCAAAGAGATTTAAATCAATTCACTTTAGCCAATGAAATGTACTAATTAAAGAAAAAAATAAGCAAATGTATTTTTTTACAAACTGTAGATAGTTTTTTTTTTGGAATGCGTCCGTATTTTACCCATGTTAAAATCAATCCACTTTCCGCAGCGATTTCTCGGAACCAGTTAATGGCGCAATACGAAGGACACTTGGGAAATTTTAAAACTAAGTTCCTACTTTATAAAAAACAAAGAGCAACAGGTCTAGTTTTAACCAATAGTAATTTAAATTAAACACACGTAAATATAAATTGCTACTGTTAGTATATTAGCTGGGTGTATGTTCTTGATCAATACAATCTACCACCAGAATTTCTAATTTCTAACATATATGTATATCGCTTGTTACTTCACGTCTTACATTTTGTACATTTATCTCCCTCTAACGATGCAAATTAAGACATTTTGGAGGTTTTGAAACTGTGAATCATCACATTTCATCAGTACCTATTCAACTCAAAAATAACTTTTAAGTAATCTCTTTGGAAAAAAAAGAGATTTTTCACTCTCGTGGAGGTGAAAGCGCAAATTATTGCTGCTAATGTAAACTCCTTGGTCATCACATTCTACCACTAAAATAAAAAAATTCTAGCCCAAATAGATCGTTTAGAATATTTGTTAAAGGTTTTATAATTCTAATTTTTTCCATCGTCCGAGGGAGCAACTAAAACTTTTCGAAGATTCGAAAACTCCAAATCGTAAATTTTATCAATAATTCTCCAACCCAAAAAGATTTTTTTTACTTTATACCAAAAAAAAAGGTTGAAAATCTATATACCTACACACAGAGAAAGAAAACATTGGTTTGTTTCTTTGTCTGTGTGTAAGACACACATTCCTTTCTTTGTATGTGTTCGTTTCTTTATTTTTTACTGAAAACGAGCTAAAAAAAAAGAGCGCTAAAAGAAAGTAAAATAAAATGTTGAAATAAAATTTCATTTCATACGAAATAACTGTCTTTGGATTTCTTTATATATATATATATCGTAACTTAGGATCTAAATCTGGAATTGCTTTAGTTTCTTTGCATTCGTATTTCTTTTGATCCATTTTGAATGTATACAGCTCTTATAAAGTTATATTCAAATAAATAAATACATGAAGTGGCAAGAACATATCCATTATCTGCGTACGCCAATTGGAATGAACGAAATATTTTTTGCAGAGTTTTTCAGAAGCAGTAGTACTTTTTATCAAAAACACCTGGTAAAAAGAAAAATGTAAACATACACCATAATTAATATTTTTTTGTTGCAATCATTCCTTATTATGCTACATATATTCTTTACATTTCTTTTCGTATATATTTATTTTTGCAGCAGAAAGTATGATAAGAAAAGTAGAAAAAAATATTAAAAGTTATAAAGCTAGTTGAAAGGTCTCAGTGCTCTAAGTTGTGTATAGTAAATGCTTGCTTCCTAAGCATAGCTCGGGAATCTCAAAGTGTTCGGAAAAGCGCAATCTGTAATGGCAGATGAAATGGCAAAGTGAGATAGTATAAAAATAACGATGCAGAAAAGAAGCATAAGAAGTGCAGGCGAGTTAAGAAGTGGATATTTTTGAGAGAGGTAAAAAAAAACCTCATAAAATACTTTGGTGAATAGAGTGAGAAATTCTTCAGAGAACTGAGAAAGATTTTTACAAAAGAAAGCTTTCGTTTGAAACGGAAGCAAACGAAGTTAGCCACAGGACTATAAACATAATCACTTTCATTTTTATTAAAAGCAGATTTCCACCTGAGTGCTAGGAAAATCTTTCTAACACGAGAAACGAGAAAAAAGGTAAGAAATAAAAGTATAAAAATAAAAATTATGATCCTATATTACTTTGGTAGTTTCGCTTATATTTGTTGGAAAGACTCTTTTGGAAGTGCTTAGATTTCTTCGGATATAATGATCAAAACAAGTTGAAAAGTTAGCTCTCATTTGCTTTTCTATATGTAAAAGACCACGGAAATATATTCCATTAAATGCTGTACAAGAGTATCTAAAATATTTCATACGCGATCTACATAACTTCTAAGAAATCATTGGTTGATGAGATAAGGTTTGATGAAGAAATCAACGTGTTAAGTAGGAGCCATTGATGCAGCATAAACTCAGAAATGTTATTTTCACTATGGTTTCGTTCGAATATTAAACAGACCTCATTAAGGAACGGAAGCCAATTAGGAGGACCTGTTCTGGCAAAATATTTTGCATAATCAGTGAAATAGAATCTTGTTTAAGTGTAAGATGGAGAAAAATCCACGAGAAGACGTGATCGAAATTTCAGGATGAAACCATTTGCTTAAATCAATGGTCCTAAAGTTATTTTACGTTGCATCTCATTTCAGTTTGACAGTTTTTTCATGTGCACCGTTATGGATTTTTGGTCTTTGAGGGACTTTTCTTACCATACAGAACTAAAACTTTTGAAACAAAATTTTAGATTATTAATGTTAATGAAAGCTTATTTCATTTTAAAAGAGAAATCCTGAATCCATCTACACAGGTCTAAAAAGTTTGCAAATATCGCTGTGAGATATAAAAGATTTCTAATATTTTTACATACTTACGGAAATATGTTTTTGTAAATATATATAATTTATGACTCGACAAAGTTCAAAATTTAAAACACTACATAATTTATTGAAAACTTTAAAATTCAAATTTTACTTCAGACATCTTATTACTTTTTTCAGGCCTGGAGCTAGGGAAAAAAATGTGAGTGGTGGCAATTGACTCAGTCGAGCCAGAAAAAAGTAACAGGGGAGGCAAGAGGCTAGATTTCCACTGCAGCATAACATTTCGATCTCCGTTTTTCAGAGTCTCTTGGCCTGGCTCGTAATCTGCAGTTCCCAAGTTCGAGTCCCAGCTGGGCCAGAGTTGAGATGTATCTCCGCAAAATTCCCCGCCTTGCCCTTGGTCAGTAGGAGACACCGATGGGCTTGGAAATGCTGCCATCCGTCGGATGAGAGGTTAAGCCCCTTCTTGTTCGAGAGAGTCATACTCTGTGCATGTTAAAGAAGACACTGGATGTCCTTGATGAGAGTCTCCCACTTGTCACCTAACAGTTATCTAATGGGTCGCCTCGCCACAACCTTCTCTGATCCCTTTGGGGTCCTTGTGACCTGGCCATTTAGCCCGTTGTGTGTAAAACACTGTTTCTCAGTGGTAAACCAACCCAACTCGTTTTTGAGGCTTTCTACAAACAATTTTAAACGTGCGTGAAGTATGTATATAGGTAGATATTTGAACAATTTTTCCTCCATTTGTATTAATTTCTCAGGGGAGGGCAAGGACCCCTAGGAACCCCCCTTCCCCATAGAGGCAGCCCTGCTTTTGTTAATATAGTTTAGCGAATTTAATCCTAAAATGAAACTTTGGAAGAACCCTATGAAACAAAATACCATATTGTTTGAATGATTGAATTTGTTCATAAAATTCAAGAGCAAATAATGCATAAAATTCATGGCAAAGTTGGGTTTAACTCTCTAATTAAGAAGACATTTATACACAGTTCTTACATATGACAGCAAGTAAAAACGATTGAAATGACTGTGTTTCCCTGTTTTGTCATTTTATCTTTAAAGTGTTGATATTTCAAATTTATTTTAATCAAATATTTAATTACTACAATACATAATTCATAACGAAGATCTAGCTTTGTTTGCGCCCTATTTAACTATATATATATACTGTCTAGACAAAAGTACAGAGAATTTCCATGTCAGGGAAAACCAATACACGATGCTCGGTAACTTCTAAAATAAGCATTTGAGTCATGATAAGTAAAGATCGCCATCAAGTCTGTCTGAATTTTGATTTTTAACAATATTCTTTTGGCATTTTAAAGCGTTATGGAAGTCTAATATTTAACAACAATGTGTCTTAAGAATTCACTTAAGAAGTTAAAAAACGTAAATAAAAAATATGGTTTCAAGCCATTTAATAACAAAGTCATGTACTTTAGAAGATTCTGTAAATAATTTTTTTAACATTCGTCAATATTTTATATGCTTTGTACGGCTGGAATTTATGCTAATAAATATACCAGTTTCCATAACTCTTTAAATACCAACCGAATACGTTTGAAATTAGGGATTTAAACAGCCTTGATGTAGATCTTTATCTTAAACCACATTTGTATTTCGTCATAGGAATCTTATTTTAAAAGTTATAGATAATCGAATTTGCTTTTCAGCTGACATGATACAAAAATTCTGTAATGTGTTATCTAGTCAGTCTACATACGTATTTGAATTGATGTGTCGTGGTATAAGCTCCTCTTTAGCAAATCAAGGCAATCGTTTTTGACATGGATGCTGTACAATGCAATTGCTCACACAAATTTACAATTTATGTTTTTAGATTAAAGAGATCGCCTAGGCGGGAAATTCGGAGCACTAAATTTCTACGACTCTTATTACGAAGATTTTTCTGTTTAGTAGTGAAACAAAATTCTCTGTATCCCTATTTGCAGCTCTGTCATACGAAACCATTGTTTTTTATAGTTTGAACCAGTATAATGAAGAACGTGATCACGTGCTAGCAAGGAATGGTTGATATATTAATTACCATTGGCGTAGCCTGGGTTTGGAAGTTGGGGAGAAGGGATATTAGCCCAGCAAAAGGTATCCCTAGCTTGGTTACGTTAGTAGGAGCATGCCTTTCGGTCAGTTGCCCATAATTTACAGAAAGTTGCGTTCTTTAAAATATTTTTGCTCTTAACAGTTTTTTCCTCTTTTGAAAACTTTATACTTTATTTCTTGAAACTAACATAAGCAACTGTAATGTTTCGTATTCTTTATTTCGCTCAATAAGTATAAAAAATAAGAAATTCACGCTTTTATTTTCTTATATTTTATTAATGTTTGTTTAACTTTATAGGATTTCTGAATCTATGATTAATCAAAACAGAATTTGAGTGTTCTTAAAAAATATAATTTCGAATGTAACGGAAAAGGTAATCAAAATTTCGGTAGGCATGTATATGTTTATTTGAAAAGCAGAGCATGATTTTTTTCACACCATCGCAGCGAAATAAAATGCTCAAAATACAAAATATTTTTATTTATATAGTGGGAACATGCAACGTCAACTTTAAGAACAAATACGTGCAATCACTAAATAATTAATATAGAAATCTGAAATTCTACATACGTAGTCAAAAAAAACAATGCTGATATAATTTTGTATTGTCAGAAAAAAAAATAGAGAAAGCCAACAAATATATCGCAGTAAACAAGAACGGGAAAATATGAACTTAAATGTCACCACTGAAAAGCAAATTTAGTGTTTGATTGACCAAATTAAGGAACTCCTGCCCAATCCAAAAAGAAATATGAGAGAAAAAATAAATCAGCAGTCGAAGAAGAGATCTCTCACCTTGAAATTTATTGCTAGCTGAATTCGAATGCGATGTGATGTATTATTCTCTGCAATCAATCAGGTCAGCTGTTAGAAGTGATAATCTATTCTTACTGAAGCTATTCTTCACTGCAGCGACTCTAGAACTTCTGCAGTTCATATCAGGGAAGACGTGGATGTTAAACTTCCAGACTTTGATAAAAATCTTTCTTCGAAGAAGCACACTATTTCACGTTGCACAGGAAGGAAATCAGTGCCTCGATTAGCACTGATTTCTGATACCTCGTACATTACCGATGTAAATTTACATGCGGCTGACTGCATATTACATTTCACCACTTTCTGTCCTGAAAGTTTCTACATCTGATCAATGTATATATACTGCATTTAATGGTGTAGGCCAATGGTTCTCCACCTTTTATGCTTTACCTACCCCCTGGAAATGTGTATGTAACTGGCGTACCCCTTGTATAATTAGATAAAACTATAGTTATAGTATAACATTGGGAATAAAATAAAACATATAAATATATACATTAAATTTTGTATTCATAAATTATATATATCGATAAACACAAAAAATTACATAAACAATTTAACAAATCAGTAGCAGTGTTGCCAACTTAGGGACTTTGTTACTAGATCTAGCGACTTTTGAGCTCTCACGGCGTACCCCAAAATATTTTACCGCGTACCCCACGTTAAGAACCCCTAGTGTACACTAAGAAACTTGTCGAATATGATCATGTCGATATTGATGTATAAAAAAAATAAACAAATGAATAATATGAAATTAAAATGCATTCTGATTTATTTGGTTTACGAACATTTAATGATATTTTTAAAGGGACATTTTTTTTTCTTGATACATAAGCTGTATCCGTTAATATTAAATGAAATATTAGCACGTGTTATATTCAATGCTGAGGGCTGACCGTAGGCTGCCTAGAACAATCATGGGGACCAGAGAAAAATCGATAAAGAGGGTCACCCGTTTTAAGCATTTTTTTAAGTGTTTTAAGCATGATTTTAATTAATTTTTAGAATGAAATCACAACTTATATTTATTAAACAGATGTGGGATTCACAATAATAAGTTGCAAAAAACAATATTTCTTTGATAAAAGCAATGTTATACAAGCACAAAACTGCTCCCTCTATGGAGCACGGGCCAGGAGTCAGGATATCCCTGATCCCTTCCCCCCAACTTCGGTCTAACAAAGATCTGACTGGGTGATCTACTACAACATATATTTGCTGTTAAGAAAGAAAGTTTTTAAAACAAGAAGCAAATAATACCAATGAAAAGTCGTATTTTGACTTTTAAACAGTAGAAATAAAATAACTTGAAAGTAAAATCTGATTTCATAATGAAATACCTTCATCATCTCATCTCATCTTCATCCTCAAGCAGCCATGGGCTACGGATGTCCAACCAGACTGTGCAATTTAGTTCTCCATGCAAGTCTATCCTGAGCTACATCTACTGCATCTGGCCACTGCACACCAATTCTAACAATGTCCTGTTTGACATTGTCTGCCCACCGCATCCTAGGTCTCCCCTTCTTTCTGAGGCCTTTAGGCACACTGTTCATAACCCTATTCGCCAATCTATAATTATTCATACGGACAACATGGCCAAACAAACGGAGTCTCTCTCTGCACAATATGCTGTTTAAAGGAGGTTGCAAACTCCTTTGCCTAATCTCATCATAAGTTACAAAGTTGAACCACCTAATGCCCAAGATACTGCGTAAGCATCTGGAATCAAAATTATCTAGTTTCCTGTTATCTTGTTTACAAAGTGTCCAAGTTTCACTACCATAACTAACCCTAGAAACAACCAAACTATTATACAGTCTAATTTTAGTCTTTAGGTGTATACGCCTATTTCTCCACACTCTCCATAGGTTCTTAAAAGTCCCGCCAGCAATCCCTATTCGTCTGTTAATCTCATGCCGCACATCACCATTATCTGTTTATATAGCTCCCAAGATAATTAAACTGTGACACCTGCTCAAGACTGCAACCATTCAGATGAACTGAATCACAGCCTGCCTGACCAATTTTCATCACTTTAGTTTTCTCCCTGTTTATAACCAAACCTACTCTATTACCAGTCTCATCAACAGCTCGAATGAAAGAGTTCATCTCATCAACATCATTTGCCAAAAGGGCTAAATCATCAGCATAATCTAAATCAGAAATTTTCGTATCTCCAGCCCATTTAAGGCCAAAATCTTTCCCTTGAAGTGAATTTCGCATAACATAATCAATAAACAAGCTAAAGAGAAAAGGAGACAAAATGCACCCTTGTCGAACACCAGAAGTAATGCTAAACCAATTGCTACAAGCCTTACCAACTCTCACACACGACTCGGTGTTATTATAGAGAGCTTTCATAATGTTAACTAACTTGTCTGGTATACCATATGATCTCACAATCAACCACAAATTATGACGATCAACAGAGTCGAAAGCCTTTTTGAAATCAACAAAGCTAGCAACCAAAGGTTTCTGAAACTCTAAACATTTCTCAAGAATCTGCCTAAGTGAAAATATCTGATCCACACATCCCCTACCACTTCTGAATCCACATTACTCATCACGCAATTGACTGTCAACCAGATTCTTAATTCTATTAAGCACAATCATGGAAAGAACTTTACCTGGAACAGAGAGTAGGCTGATATCCCTATAGTTATCACAAGAACTGCGATCACCTTTTTTGAAAATAGGGATAACAATAGCTCTGGTAAAATCCTTAGGAACCATGCCTTTATCATAAAAGATATTCAGAATTTCAGTCATCCAAGTGGTAAAACCGAAACATTCCCAGCTCTAAGCATTTCCGTAGTAATTTTATCTACCCCTGGGGATTTATGAAGTTTAAGTTTAGAAACAGCCAAAATAACTTCAGATTGTGTTATAGGGCCAACATTAAAGCCACCAATGCATCTATCATCATTGCAAACAATGGGAGTAGAACTAACTACATTGTTTAGATAATCACTGAAATGCTCAGCCCACCTAGCCATGACAGAATACTCCCCTTCTATAACCTTACCTTGTTTATCCTTCAATCCTTGTATGCCTGTCCGTTTTCTACCACACAAAACATTAACTATCTGGTACAGCTCTCTGCTGTTGTGCTGTCTAACTGCTTCCTCGGCTTTGTCAGCCAAACCATCAAGCCAAAGATTCTTATCAGCAGCTAACTGATCCTTTACAAGTTTATTAAGGTCTCTGTAATGCTTTCTATTAGTACTAGTAGGGTATTGATTAAGGGCATTCCTGCAGATCTTTCTTTCCGAAATAAGCTCAAGTGCCTTATCACTCAGATAATTTGCCTCTTCTGCTTCTTTTTTCCTAAAAGAGTACTGTTAGTGTCCAAAAAAGCCTGTTTAAAATGCCTTTCCTCAACTTCAGTAGTAAGCAAACCATGACTGTCATAATGACTAAATAACCTATCATGGTAAGCTTTGGCTTTAACTGGATCTTTCAGAGCTTCAGTATTAAAAGTAATTTTTTTAACCCTAGTACAACACTTTTTAAGTTTAACTTGCAACACACTTTCAACAAGGTAATGGTCAGATCCAATTTCAGCTCCCCTATATGCCCTGGTATTCCTAACAGAACTAACCCATTTGCTGTTAATTAATATGTAATCAATCATATTCTTATGCAGCCCATCAGGTGAAACCCATGTGTTTTTATGTATGTCGCGGTGTTTATAATATGTGTTAGTTATTCTGAATCCATTGAGTTTACTTACCTGTAGGAGACGTTACCCATTGCCATTGCAGCTACCAATACCAAAAGGGCCTCTTACTCCTCCCCAAAGGTCAGAGTCAGTACCAACTTTGGCATTGAAGTCACCAAGCACAAGGGTAATATCTCCTTTCTTGACAGAATTCAAAATATCCTGAAGTTGTTCATAAAACCTATCCTTCTCATCCTCATCGGCATCCTCAGTGGGGGCATAACAGCAGATAACATTCAAGTCTTTAACGCTTGTCTGAAATTTTGCTGTAAGAAACCTTTCATTAATGCACTCATATCCTAGAAGAGCATCGCTAGCGTGTCTGCTGAGAAGCAGACCCACGCCTTGGTGATGCTTATTGTCGTCCCTCCCTGAAAAGAGAAATTTAAGATTATTTTTAAGAATCTGACCTTTATCTGTCCATCTGGTCTCTTTCAAGCCGAGAATTTCTAAATTATAACGGTGGAATTCTTGTGTGAGGACATCAAGAAAAAAGCTCTGTGCAGAGTCCTCACATTCCAACTACCTATGGAGAGAAAATGGTTAGTGGAATGTTTAAAGAAACTATGTTTATTGAGAGAGGGAATGCCGACAATATCAAACAGCCCCCTAATCGCAGACATGGGGCAAAGACCCGTTCCCCCACTACTAATGGCTGAAGCCATCTACACTGGAAGACTACCTCCAACGTAGAATTTGACGATGCCAATAGAAGCAAAGAGTTCAGGTGCCTGCAATGACTTCTGCTCAGGATTATCCACCAGCTGATAAACATATCCTGTGAATCTATTCACTTGGGGCTGTCAATCCACAAACAAACAGAAAACACAGCGGAAGATTTTCCCTCCACAGAAGCCCACCAGTGCAGCAAAATCAGGATCCATAATCAAGCTCAGAGCCATATATCTGTCCAGTCCAGTAGGTTTATATGGTCAGCACCAGGACCCTGTGTGGTTGACCACTCCTCAGCAGGGTAGAAAAAAAAGAAAAGTAGCCATAGTTGTCCAGATCAGTAGGCCACACTAATCTGGCAGCCCTCCCCTTCCGTTCACTTCCACAAGAGAGTATGTCTTTTGAAAGTTACTAACGGTCCGCACCACGAGAAGGCGGGATCGGACATTAGATGCTAGGCCTGGCCGGTTCTATGCATCATCACAGGGGATTGGTGCATAGCTCTCCTTCCAGTGACTACCTAGCTACCATTTACATACCGAAATACCTTACGGCACATTAAACAGAAATCCAGGCGATAAAACTACACTTTCCGAATGGAATAGTATATCACTGAAAAGTTATTTCCATGATGTCAGTCAATAATTGCAGGTAAGACGCAAAATCAACGATTATGTTTTTGCCTCAAACGATATGAAATGCACTTGAGAAATTAAACTGAAGTAACAGAATGAAAAAAATATTTGGTACAGTCGTATAATAAATCCAAGCACGAATCGAATAGCACATACATGCCTTTGAACTGGGCAAGGTGCCCTATTAACTTTAACGAAAGCTAGCAGTTCTCATATTCGAAAACAAGTTTAAATCTAAGGCTAGCACACATTGCAATTTTGATGAAATATCTGAAAAATAATAATTGACGAATATCTAAATCTTAATTCCTGACAACTTCTGCCCTCAAATAGCATTAAAATCAATTACGTTTATTACCTATACCACGTTCTGTCATTTTTAACTAAGATGTAACGTTAAGGTTACCAATATGACAAACTTACAGTAACGGACTAATTTACATTTATCTCGGATTAGTTGACGATAATTTGCCATCCTGAAACCTATCATCGATATCGCAAAACATTTTCTAATCTAGTAAATCAGAAATGAATCTTGATATGTGTTCAGTGTAAATCATTTATTTCCTTCTTTCGTTTAGAGTTTATCGTTCGTTACATTTCTGAAATGCCAATTGCGGAAATGATAAGATCTGATAAACTTCTTTCTTAGCAAGTCGCAAACGATGGTTTACAAAAGTTCATCTGAATGTCTTCAGTTGAGGAAAAACACAGATTGTGAAGAAATTTTCTTTTAAAAATGTTTATGACTTAACTGGCCTTTCTTACGAGGTTCAAGCCTGGGGAAGTTTCTTCTTTTTTCAGTTTTGTCATAGAGCCTGCCTCAGACCGAAAAAAAAAGACAACTTACATTTAGCTGCGGGGAACTAAGTAATATTTGTTGTCGTTTCCAACTTTCGCTGTTAATCTTCTTCTAACAACACGCATACTTCCGTCTCATTCTTGTAATCGCAATCACCGGGAGGTAGGACGGGGAGCAGAGGAAATTGCGCCTTAACTACATGTAGTGCTGCTAATAACACGACGCTGGGGTAATGGACTTGTTTTCTGATAATGCTCGCAGAAACTTAGTTCAGCTTTTTCATGCAACACTCTAACTGGAAGAGATAATATTGTCATAAAAGATCTATAAATAACATGGCTCCAAGAATTATTTAAGCTTGTTAGCACTAAACTAAGCAATATCAGCTCTCCCTAGTCGTATTTTTATCATCATCTATGAGACTAAGCATGACTCTGATGGGCTTTCTTTGTGACTGGAGCAGAAAAAAAATATATCTACCGTTTCGCTCTCAAGAATAAAATGTCTTTATGGAAACTTTTATTGCAAGGCTGTTGAAGAAATTAAGGAATAAATAAAAAGAATATTAGGTGGGGAGGAGAGACTGTGATGCTCAGACATGTATTGCACCTGAATTCGTGTTGAATGTATTTGATGTGGTGGGTTGTCGACTCACCGCGAGAGTTTAGGAGGGATTTAAATGAAACGTGTTGAGAGAATTAAATGATGTCGGTCTGAACATTTCATCTGCGCATTTCCTTTACATAAATCAATGATTTATGAAAAAAAAAATATGAGCAATCTTAAATTTATATAGACGTCCGAAATAGATTGCAATGCCGAAAATGCTGAAGTAATGAATTATTTATTAACTTTAGATTACGGTTATAAACGAAACAAAGGGATGCCCTCAATTATCAGAATAAGCTTTTTTCACTTTATGTGGGAAAAGTTTAAGACCAAATACAAGGAAATGAGATATTCATGCTTTGTTCACAAGACAAAGAAGTTCGTGAAAATAATTTAATCTCTTTAATAGAAACTTCAGACATTACAAGGTATAACATTCGTTGAAAACTAAATGCGCATTTATTTTGTTTTGTTTTTACGCTATTGTTATACGAAGCTGGAAAAAAAAGAGGGTTTATTTAAATTCATAAATGATTCTGTGGCTTATGTACTGCTACTCTTTCAGAAACCTCCATTAATATAAGGACTCTTAACTATTATAGGTTATAAAAGTTACAATTGAGCTAAAAAAAAAAAAGCCATAGCTGAAATCATTACAAATGCTTACTTCTTTCCCATTGAAGACCAACATAGCGAACTTCAGAATGTGATCTTAGATTATATGATATTTAGGCCAATTAATTTCTCGAAAATTAATTTTTTATTCCATTCACATTTGAATATTTTTTGTGCTAACTTTTATAGTGTGTACACGAAAGCTTCGTTTAACTCTTAAAATGTTATAGATAATGTTCAAGTCTAATTTCTTTCCCTACTTGAATCTTGTTCCCAAGTTTTGAATATGTAGAATTCCAGGTTATTCGAGATGCAGGTATTTAGATTTATAACTTTTATTTATGGCACGAAACTATAACGGTCGATAATTTTTAATTAGGATAAAACTGATGAAATAGTATGCAATCCACATCCCATATTTCGCAAACATTTACAATTTTTGAAAGAGTCAACATCTAAAAAACGAAATAGCATTGAATCCGAATATCAGTCATGCTTAGCTGCAGATCAAAAGGACCTGGATTCGAGTATCGGATAAGGCTTAGACTTCTCTTGCACTCTAGTTTCTTTGTAGGTTCGAATCCCAACAGTGCTTGTGTTGAGAATTTTCATAGTTAACTCCCTTTGTGCCCTCGGTGAGGAAGGAATGTATAATTATAAAAACCTTTGTGCTTGGAAGGTCCCCTTCCATCCAATAATTAAGCCTTATGCCGTATGCAGGAGATCCATATCCTGTGTATATTAAACATCACGCTCGATGGCCTTAATGGGATAATGGGAGGCTTCCATTTGTTTTCTGAGAGCTTCCCTTCTCCAGCCTTCTCTGAGCTATTCAGGTTCTTACAATCTGGCCATTTATCCCATCAAGTGCAAAAAATGCTGCTCAGAGATAAAACAACCCAAACAATCACAATATGCAATGCGCTGCTTCTGATAAAAATCGGACATCACTCATAAGTTTCTGTGATATCCGAAACAAATCAATACCAAAATTAATAAGTTTAAGAGGGCATCTTATACCTTCTTTTTAGATACATTTCTCCTATACAACTGGGGCGGGGGTGGCTCAGTCGGCATCGCGCCAGGCTCGTAATCTGTAGTTCCCAGGTTCGAGTCCCAGCTGGGTCAGCGTTGAGATTTACCTCCGCAAAAATTCCCCGCCCTGCCCACGGTCAGTAGGGGACACCGATGGGCTTGGAAAGACCGCCGTCCTTCGGATGGGACGTTAAGACCGTGTGCGGGAGAGCCATACCCTGTGCACGTTAAAGAACACGCTGGATGACCTTGACGGGAGGCTACCATCTGTCTCCCAACAGATGTTCCAGTGGGTCCCCTCCCCCAACCTTCTCTGAGCCTTCGGGGTCCATGTGACCTGGCCATTTACTCCATGGTGTGCAAAAAAGTGCCGCTCAGAGGTAAAACAACCCAACCTATACAACTGATTTCTCAATCATTGACTAGGTGATGACCAACAGATTTTTATAAATGGAGGTAAAAATATTTGTTTTCCCTATTATCGTTTTAAGAGTAAATCTCAGTTTCGCAAATTAAGAATGCTGACATTTGAAATTTCATTAACTTGATTATCCGTTGTATTAATATCATCGCAACAATGTCTATTTTTCAAATTACAGTTTCGAAAAAATATTGACTTTCCTCCGTAAATTCGTTTAGTTTTCTCTTAAAGATCTATAAGGAGATATAATTTGTAATAATATAAATGTAATAATTTAATGTAATAATCTAAATAGAATATAACTTGAACCAAAACATGTATCTAACAAAACAATTCGCCAGCTTAATTTCAGCATGATGGGTTGTTTTGCCGCTGAGCGCCACTTTTGTTACATAATGGGATAGTTGGCCAGGCCACAAATATCTCAAGGACTCAGAGAAAGTTAAGAAAGCGAATCCACTGAATAGCTTTTTGGATCTCCCTTTATCGATGAGGATCTCCTTTTAAAGCCATCTAGAGTCTTCTTTAACCGGCACAGGGCATATGAGCATGTACATAGGAACACTTAGAACTTTTTCGGTTTAACTAAACTCGTTGCATGTTGACTGTGAAAAACATTATGTCACCAAGAATTCATTGTAAAAATTATTTGAAACATACTATGAAATTGCACGTAAATTTTCTTGAATGAAAATATCACATATTCAAAAAAACCTCGGAAAAAATTAAAAAAATAAATAGCTCGAAATGTAATAGCCCTATTGTCTTTATAGTAGTTAATTGAGAGTCAAATGGTGCAAGGTTATAATGACAGTAATGTCAAGAAGTAAGTCTTAAGATTATCTTAAGACTTAAGATAAGGCTTAAGATTTTCGGAGAGATGATATTATTGGTCTTCAAGGTTCTGGAATGTTGACATAGGGATGCTGTGGGTGATTTTGGTTGAAATATATTCTCAGTGATTCTAATATGTATGTGAACAGTGGTATACTTGAGAACGAACCTACTTAAGTTGTAATCAGTCAGGAGCTCTTACGAAGGAAAATGATGGAATCATTGACACCTACGCAGAAGATATTCTGAGAATGTAAAAGATAAGTAATGTAGAACTTATTCTGTATTAACTAGTGTGTTGTCTACATAAGTGAACACCATTACGTGAAGGCGGGGGGGGGGGAGATATCTGCATTGCCTTCTGTAATTATTACGTTTCCAAATACGATCTTCTGAGTATCGTACTTGAAACTACGGTACCAATTTCACTGACCTGCCACTTCACAACAGAAACCTACCTGTCTCTTCAGAATAGAACACCTACCTACCATTTCAGAACAGAAAGTCTTCGCTAATGTAGAGAGAGACAAGACGGGAATGGCAGAAATTTATCTCTGTAACATTCATCGATGAACTTTAATTTTGCTTGTACATTAGCTATAGACGAAAACGCGCTGCATAGAGGTCATACGCTTAATATCACTAATGAAAAAAGCCTTATAGTAAGACAGAATCATGTAATACGATGTATTTAAAAAAAAAGGAAATTTCATAGCGTTGAAATTTATTATGAAGTATTGAACATTTTTTCCACTAAGAAAATTATATGTTTTCAGTATGTTTATAAATGTTAGAAAAGGTGGTCTTATCAAATATTGTCAATAACAAACTATAATAGAAAGCAAAGTGAAAGTCTTAAAATTTATGTTATAATACCTAGAAAAACTATAATAAAAAATTGCATTTATTTGGCACTAAAATGTTTTCAACTCATTGCTATTAATTTTAAAATTCATACTATCAAAATTACTCATATGTTACTATTACAACTCATGCTTTTAAAAGTGAAAAAAAGTATTTACAAATATTCAAAATATCTTTACAAATATATCGATTAAATAGAAAATATTGAAACACTGTCACCGTTATGATTTAGATATTCTCGGCTTACAAGAGACTAGATGGTCAGATAAAGGTCATCATCATCATCATCATTATCCTCAAGCAGCTATGGGCTATGTAGGTCTAACCAGACCGTGCAATTCAGTTCTCCAAGCAAGTTTGTCCTGAGCTACATCTGCTGCATCTGGCCACTGCACACCAATTCTAATAAGATTTTATTTGACTTTGTCTGCCCTCCGCATCCTTGGTCTCCCCCTCTTTCTGAAGCCATTAGGCACACAGTTCATAACCCTATTCGCCAATCTATAATTATCCACAGGGCAACATGGCCAAACCAACGGAGTCTCTCTCTGCACAATATGCTGCTTAAAGGAGGTCGCTAACTCCTTTGCCTAACCTCATCATTAGTTACAAAGTTGAGCCACTTAATGTCCAAGATACTGCGCAAGCATCTAAAAATAAACGCATCTTGTTTCCTGTTATCTTGTTTACAAAGTGTCCAGGTTTCACTACCATAACTAACCCTAAAAACAACCAAACTATTATACAGTATAATTTTAGTTTTTAGCTGTATACGCCTATTTCTCCACACTCTCCATAGCTTCTTAAAAGTCCCGGCAGCAATTCCTATTCGTCTGTTAATCTCATGCCGCACATCACCAGTATCTGTTACATAGCTCCCAAGATAATTAAAATGTGACACCTTCTCAAGACTGCAACCATTCAGATTAACTGAATCACAGCCTGCCTGAACAATTTTCATCACTTTAGTTTTCTCTCTGTTTATAACCAAACCTAGTCTACTACCAGTCTCATCAACAGCTCGAATGAAAGAGTTCATCTCATCAACATCATTTGCCAAATGGGTTAAATCATCAGCATAATCTAAATCAGAAATTTTCGTATCTCCAGTCCATTTAAGGCCATTTTCTCTTCAAGTGAATTTCGCAAAACGTAATCAATAACAAAACTAAAGAGAAAACGAGACAAATTGCACCCTTGTCGAACACCAGAAGTAATGCTAAACCAATTGCTACAAGCCTTACCAACTCTCACACACGACTCAGTGTTATTATAGAGAGCTTTCATTATGTTAACTAACTTGTCTGGTATACCATATGATTTCACAATCAACCACAAATTATGACGATGAACAGAGTCAAAAGCCTTTTTGAAATCAACAAAGCTAGCAACCAAAGTTTTATGAAACTCTGAACAGTTCTCAAGAATATGCCTGAGTTAAAATATCTGATCTACACATCCCCTACCACTTCTGATTCCACATTGCTCATCACGTAATTGACTGTCGACCAAATTCTTAATTCTATTAAGCACAATCATGCAAAGAAATGTACCTGGAACAGAAAGCTGACTGATACCCCTATAGTTATCACAAGAACTGCGATCACCTTTTTTAAAAATAGAGATAATGATATCTCTGTTAAAATCCTTAGGAACCATGCCATTATATTAAAGATATTCGAAATTTCAGTCATCCAAGTGGTAACAGAAACATTCCCAGCTCTAAGCATTTCCGTAGTAATTTCATCTACACCTGGGGATTTATTAAGTTTAAGTTTAGAAACAGCCAAAATAACTTCAGATTGTGTTATAGGGCCAACATTAAAGCCACCAATGCATCTATCATCGTTGCAAACAATGGGAGTAGAACTAATACATTGTTTAGAACATCACTGAAATGCTCAGCCCACCTAGCCATGACAGAATCCGCCCCTTCTATAACCTTACCTTGTTTATCCTTCAATAACTGTATACCTGTTCGTTTTCTACCACACAATATATTAACTATCTGGCACAGATCTCTGCTGCTGTGTTGTCTAACTGCTTCCTCGGCTTTGTCAGCGAAGTCATCAAGCCAAAGATTCTTATCAGCAGCTAACTAATACTTTACACATTTATTAAGCTCTTTGTAATGCTTTCTATTAGGAGTAGTAGGGTATTGAATAAGGACATTCCTGCAGTTCTTTCTTTCTGAAATAAGCTCAAGTGCCATTTCACTCAAATAATTCTGTCACCTCTGCTCCTTTTTCCCTAAAAGTGTATTGTTAGTGTCCAAAAAAGCCTGTTTAAAATGGTCCCATTCTTCCTCAACTTCAGTAGTAAGCAAACCGTGGGTCTTTCAGAGTTTAAGTATTAAAGGAAAAAATTTTAACCCAGCACAACACTTTTTAAGTTTAAGTTGGAAGACACTGTTAACAAGGTAATGGTCAGACCCAATTTCAGCTTCCCTATATGACCCGGTATTCCTAACAGAACTAGCCAATTTGCTGTTAATTAATATATCATCAATCATATTCTTATGCAGCCCATCAGGTGAAACCCATGTGTACTTCTGTATGTTACGGTGTTTGTAATAAGTGTTAGTTATTCTGAATCCATTGAGTTTACTTAGCTGTAGGACACGTTGTCCATTGCCATTGCAGCTACTAATACCAAAAGAGCCTATCACCCCTCCCAAAGGTCAGAGTCAGTACCAACTTTGGCATTGAAGTCACCTAGAACTAGGGTAATATCTCCTTTGATAACGGAATTCAAAATATCCTGAAGTTGTCCGTAAAACCTATCCTTCTCATCCTCATCGGCATCCTCAGTGGGGACATAACAACAGATAACGTTCAAGTCTTTAACGCTTGTCTGAAATTTTGCTGTAAGAAACCTTTCATTAATGCACTCGTATCCTAGAAGAGCATCACTAGCGTGTCTGCTGAGAAGAAGACCCACGTCTTGGTGATATTTGTTATCTTCCTTCCCTGAAAAGAGAAACTTAAGATTATTTTTAAGAATCTGACCTTTATCCGTCCATCTGGTCTCTTTCAAGCCGAGAATTTCTAAATTATAATGGTAGAATTCTTGTGTGAGGACATCAAGAGAAAATGCTCTGCGCAGAGTCCTCACATTCCAACTACCTATGGAGAGAAAATAGTTAGTGGGATGTTTAAAGAAACTATGTTTTTTGAGAGGTGAAATGGCGACAATATCAAACAGCCCCCTAGTCGCAGACATGGGGCAAAGACCCGTTCCCCCACCACTAAAGGCTGAAATCATCTGCACTGGAAGACTTCCCCCAATGTAGAATTTGACGATGCCAGTAGAAGCAAAGAGTTCAGGTGCCTGCGATGACCTCTGCTCAGGATTACCCACCAGCTGATAAACATATGCTGTGAATCTATTCACTTGGGGCTGTCAACCCACAAACAAACAGAAAACACAGCGGAAGATTTTCCCTCCACAGAAGCCCACCAGTGCAGTAAAATCAGAATCCATAATCAAGCTCAGAGCCATATATCTGTCCAGTCCAGTGGGTTTATATGGTCAGCACCAGGACCCTGTGTGGTTGACCACTCCTCAGCAGGGTAGAAAAAAAAGGAAAAGTAGCCATAGTTTTCCAGAACAATAGACCACACTAATCTGGCACCCTCCCCTTCCGTTCACTTCCACAAGAGAGTATCTCTTTTGAAAGGTACCTACGGTCTGCACCATGAGAAGGCGGGGTCAGACATTAGGTGCTAGGCCTGGCCTGTTCTACGCATCATCACAGGGGATTGGTGCATTGCTCTCCTGCCCTCGACTACCTAGCTACTATTTGCAGACCGATAAGGTCAGATTCTTAAAATTCTCTTTTCATGGAGGGAAGATAATAAGCATCGCCAAGGCGTAGGTCTGCTTTTCAGCAGACACGCTAGTGATGCTCTTCTAGGATATGAGTGCATTAATGAAAGATTTCTTACAGCTAAATTTCAGACAAGCATGAAATACTTGAATGTTATCTGCTGCTATCCCCCCACTGAGGATGCCGATGAGGATGATAAGGATAGGTTTTACGGGCAAATTCAGGATACAATGACGATTCCCATTTACGATGTCGATGAGAAGGAGTAGGATAGGGTTTACGCACAACTTCAGGATATTTTGAAATTTATCAAGAAAGGAGATATTACCCTTTTTCTAGGTGACTTAGATGCCAAAGTTGGTACTGACTCTGTCCTTTGAGAAGGAATGATAGGCCCTTTTGGTGTTGGTAGCTGCAAAGGGCGACGTCTTCTACAGGTAAGTAAACTCAATGGTTTCAGAATAATTAACACTTATTACAAACACCTCGACATATATAAGTACATATGAGTTTCATCAGATAAGATGCGTAAGAATATTATTGATTATACATATTAATTAACAGCAAATGGGTTAGTTCTCTTAGGAATACCATGTCATAAAGGAGAGCTGAAATTGGATCTGACTTTTACTTTGTTATAAGTGTCTTGCAACTTAAACCTAAGAAGTGTTGTGCTAAGGTTAAAAATTTACCTTTAATTCTGAAGCTCTGCAACACCCAGTTATAACTAAAGTTTACCATGATAAGTTAATTAGTAATTATGACAATTATGGTTTGCTTTACTACTGAAGCTGAGAAAGAATGGGTCGTTTTAACAAGAATTTTTGGAAAATAACAGTACTCTTTTAGGAAAAAAGGAGCAGAGGAGACAGAATTATCTGAGTGATAAGGCACTTGAGCTTATTTCAGAAAGAAAGAATTGTAGGAACTTCCTTAATCTGTATCCTGCTGATCCTAATAGAAAACATTACAGAGAGCTTAATAAACGTGGAAAAGATCAGTTAGCTGCTGATAAAAAACATTGACTTGATGACTTGGCTGACAAAACCGAGGAAGCCATTAGACAGCACAATAGCAGAGAGCTGTACCAGATAGTTAATGTTTTGTATGGTAGAAAACGGACAGGTATTCAGGGATTGAAGGATTAACAAGGTAATGCTATAGTAGGTAAGGATTCTGTCATTGCTAGGTGTATTCAGCATTTCAGTGATGTTCTAAACAAATGGTCCTCAACCTTTTATGCTTCACGTACCCCCTGGAAATGTGTATGTAACTGGCGTACCCCTTGTATAGATAGATAAAACTATTGTTATAGTATAACAATGGGAATAAAATAATATATATATATATTAAATTTTGTATTCTTAAATTACATATATCGATAAACACAAAAAATGGCATAAAAAATTTACCAAATCCTATAAAATTATAAACAATTTATTGGGTAATCGACATTTGAGCTCACATGGGGTGCCCCCAAAAATTTCCCGCTTACCCCACGTACTTTACCCCTATTCTAACGAATGATGTTAATACTACTCCCTTTGTTTGTAATGATGATAGATGCATTACTGACTTTAATGTTGGCCCTATAACACAGTTTGAAGTTATTGTAGCTGTTTCTAAACTTAAACTGCATAAATTCCCAGGGGTAGATGAAATTTCTACGGAACTGTTAGAGCTAAGAATGTTTCGGTTACCACATGGATGACTGAAATTTCAAATATCTTTTATATAAAGGCATGGTTCCTAAGGATTTTACCAGAGATATTGTTATCCCTATTTTCAAAAAAGATGATCGCAGTTCTTGTGATAACTATAGGGGTATCAACCTACTCTCTGTTCCAGGTAAAGTTCTTTCCACGATTGTGCTTAATAGAATTAAGAATCTGGTTGACAGTCAATTACGTGATGCGCAATGTGCAATCAGAAGTGGTAGGGGATGTGTGGATCAGATATTTTAACTCAGGCATATTCTTGAGAACTGTTCAAAGTTTCATAAACCTTTGGTTGCTAGCTTTGTTGATTTCAAAAAGGCTTTCGACTCTGTTCATCGTCATAATTTGTGGTTGATTGTGAAATCATATGGTATACCAGAAAAATTAGTTAACATAATGAAAGCTCTCTATAATAACACTGAGTCGTGTGTGAGAGTTGGTAAGTCTTGTAGCAATTGGTTTAGCATTACTTCTGGTGTTCGACAAGGGTGCATTTTGTCTCCTTTTCTCTTTAGTTTTGTTATTGATTACGTTATGCGAAATTCACTTGAAAAGAAAGATTTTGGCCTTAAATGGGCTGGAGATACGAAAATTTCTAATTTAGATTATGCTGATGATTTAACCCTTTTGTCAAATGATTTGATGAGATGAACTCTTTCATTCGAGCTGTTGATGAGACTGGTGGTAGAGTAGGTTTGGTTATAAACAGAGAGAAAACTAAAGTGATGAAAATTGGTCAGGCAGGCTGTGATTCAGTTAATCTGAATGGTTGCAGTCTTGAGCAGGTGTCACAGTTTAATTATCTTGGGAGCTATGTAACAGATAATGGTGATGTGCGGCATGAGATTAACAGACGAATAGGAATTGCTGCCGGGACTTTTAAGAATCTATGGAGAGTGTGGAGAAATAGGCATATACACCTAAAGACTAAAAGTGGACTGTATAATAGTTTGGTTCTTTCTAGGGTTAGTTATGGTAGTGAAACTTGGACACTTTGTAAACAAGATAACAGGAAACTAGATGATTTTGATTCCAGATGCTTACGCAGTATCTTGGGCATTAGGTGGTTAAACTTTGTAACTAATGATGAGATTAGGCAAAGGAGTTTTCAACCTCCTTTAAGCAGCATATTGTGCAGAGAGAGACTCCGTTGGTTTGGCCATGTTGCCCGTATGAATAATTATAGATTGGTGAATAGGGTTATGAACAGTGTGCCTAAAGGCCTCAGAAAGAAGGGGAGACCAAGGATGCGGTGGGCAGACAATGTCAAACAGGACTTTGTTAGAATTAGTGTGCAGTGGCTAGATGCAGTAGATGTAGCTGAGGATAGACTTGCTTGGAGAACTAAATTGCACGATCTGGTTGGACCTCCGTAGCCCATAGCTGCTTGATGATGATGATGTGTCATGAAATAATCATTAGAAAGGCTATTATTTTTAACTATAATGCTTTGTATCACAATTATTATCGGGTTTACATTACTGATGCTAAAGTTTATCTAATGAATAATTCAAACCTTTGGTTTACTAACCATGGGCCAGTGCCTTTACTCTTGTGGTGTAGTTATTTTTCCAAAACATTTGGTATGGTAATTTTTCAAGGGATGTGTAACTGTATATCATATCTATGAAAATAAGTTCATTAATTTATTGATTGATTTTATCACAGAAGGTTATAGAGGATCAACTACTGATGTAAAGGTCTGGATATTCGCAATTCACAACCGAACATCATCTTTGATTCAAATAGATGACTTATAGCAAAGCGATAAGGCGACACGTGGTGTCACTTTCTCAAGACATGGGGACCACGTTACAAGATGAAAATGTTGTGAAACATTCTACTAAGGTGAAATCCAACCTGACTCTTTCCTGAGAATTTCCCTGGATTATTCAAAAAATTTATTACCTATGTATTGACATTTATATCTCTTAGCAGCGCTTTCGTGAGACACAATAGGCTAAATGTCCAGGTCACAAGAACTCTTAGCTGGTAGAGGAAGAGGATTCGCTGATCATCTGGGATTAGACATATCGTAATCTCCCGTTATCTATCCACAGTGTTCTTTAAATGTTTGGCTAGATGCACACAGAGTCAATTTATCCCTCCATCCGATGGATGCAATATTTTCATGGCCATCGGTGTCTTCCTTTCTTTGAGGGAAGGGCACTGTTTAACAAAGAAAATCTCAAGAGAAACTCGAACTTTATCACACTGGGAACTCGAACCTGGAAATATAAGGTTAGGAACCTGAACTGATACCAACTGAGCTGACGCCACTTCCGGGATTATGAGAAATAGGTGGTAAGCGATATTCATATGAAAGGCCAAATACTAGAAACATCAAGGAACGTAGAACTTCTTTCGTTGAGCCAACATAGCAGAAATAAGACATGGTGACGTCTAATTGATGGATATCTTTCATTGGAGGTGTTGATATATCTTACGGGATTTACTGTTACCCTTAAAACTGCAGCATCGTTTCGTACTGATATTATAACAATCCATTATGCCTTGTTACAGCTACATTTCACGATATTTAGGAAGGAAGGAATCTTCGTTATTAGCAGATGTGAACCTTTTCTCATATGTCATAAACTTTAAAAAAATTAGACTTAAATCTATCAAACACCATCAAAATAAAATGCTTAATTAATGATCAGACATTTATGTTGACAATGCAAATAAGATCCAGCGAAGAGAATGAAACGAATCCTCATTTCCCATAAGGTTACTACTTATCTTTTTGTATATTTCTGCTTTTCCAGAGCGTATTCACTTTTTTCGTTTTTATAATCGTCGACCACCTTATTTATTAACACTTTCTTTATCATTGCATAGTTAATGTTAGTAGCATCAACTATTCTACTTAATATGTTCGTTAAGTTATTCCAAATTCTAGACCTAATTAACCAAATCAATTAATTAGATTAAGTTGAATTTATTAGAAATATATTTCTCGCAGTGATTTGTTACAGTTAGGCAATGAATTTTGATTGTTCGAGATCCCCTGGCTGACTCCCGCTGAAGCCTCGCAGACGACAATTTCAAGATCCTCGTCACTAATTATTCTGTTGCGTCTGTCATTAACTGAATTCAGAGGAGCACAGCAGCCGAAACCAAGAGCAGCTGTCCCGAGGAAAGCTGCCCTTGCTTTCATTAGTTATAGGAGGAGCTTTCGCTGAGCCTAATCGAACTCTTCTAGGTCATAATGGGATGTCTCCTGAGGACTCGAGTCAACAGATCGCAACCAAGTTTCTCTTGATGGGATAGAGAAATGCGAAGCTTAATATCGATTAACATTTCCCATTCTTTTAATTACTGAGGCTGAATTGCTTTCTCAAAAGTAAAATCAACACTGCAATCACGCAAAAATAAATAATTAAAGATACTCACCTTCTTATATACAATCTGAAACTTTAAAAACAAAGCAAACTACTCAACTATTAATATCGGTTATTCATATCAGATTAATTTAATTTAAAGACAGGCCGCCAGATAATGTTTTATTTTGATCGATTAGAGAGACACGTTTAGTCTCCTTATTTTCTTTTCTAACCAATTTGATTTCAATAGGTGATATATCAGCTGGCATTTTCTCTTTGCAACACACTGAGAAAAGCAAAAACACTTTTATAGTTCATTTGCTTTTATTTCTTTTAATATAACTGCTCTTCCTTTGCAGATAACGTTATCCCAAAAAACACGTCTTTTATTAATGTTCTGGAAACATGATTTTTATACACTATATCGGGGGGGGGGGGGGGGGTCAAGGCATCTTCATTTTGAAAACGATAGTAACTTAAGTGGAAGCGGAAAAAATGCTAATGGTGTATATTGCATGAATTTTTCAAGGAAGTTTAAAATGCAATAAAATGGAGGAAACAAATTATATTTTAAAGTGATCCATTTACTTATCCACTCGATCCAGTCACTTGGCACCCTTATTCTCTTTTTATTCCAGATCTATATTTCACTATATATTAATACCTACATTGATAGTTTTCATTTGATATATGACTCTTCACGACAAGATTTGATAGAACAACTATTATTTTGGAGGTGATGGAGGGAAAATAAAAGTTTTACAGCCTGTCACTTCCTTAACTTCTGTTCCAGATCATGAACTTTGAATTAAAATTGGTTACGATCTGATCTTGGTCATATAGAAGAATAATCTAGAGCACGGGTATCCAAAATGTTGAATTACTAGTGCCTAACCACCTGTCCGTCACTGTCTCTGTTTAAATGACTCTGTAATTGTGCGTTTAATTCCATTGCAATTACATCACGACCTTGGGATATTTTAAAGGATTACTGACAAAAACAAAATATTATTTGTTATTGATGAAATTTCATGCTGTCTGCAAGCATAAGGATTTTTGCATATGGGGCCCAACTATTGAAAGAACGTGGACTTCCCTGAGCTAGAGCTTTGAAACGGAATTAAAAAATCACTTCATTCTAAGCAAGAAAGGGTGAAACAAAAGCAGATTTGCTAAGCAATAGACCTCTGAGTATGCGATTATGAGAAAATCCGTGCAACTTTAAAATATTGGGAAACAGCTTTTAGTGGAAATTCAGCTGCTTTTTTTCGGTTAGCGTTTAAAAACCATTTTACGTAACATAATTCGATAAAATTACCATGACGATGAAGTGATGATTTATGCAATTTCATTCCTTTCCTGACTGATGACGATGAAGTGATGATTTATGCAATTTCATTCCTTTCCTGACTGATGTCACAAAACACCTGCCACGTCTTTTAGTATGAAATTGTCCTTGGTGAGATCTTTTCCTGATATCTGCGTAAAGGCAGTAATTTTCCACAACTTGCCTACACCATGTCCTCAGTAACACAAAACAAAATATAAGGGTTTTGAAAAAGCCCACTAACCCTCAAATGGGCTGCTAACCGGCTCCATTTATTCAAGAGCGCAATTCTCTCAGTTAGTTGAGAAACATGTATTCTTCGTAGAATGCTTCTATCCCAAACAGCTGTCCACTCTGAGGGTTTTAACCTTTATGTTTTGGACGTTAATTACACTGGAAAAAAGGAGCAGGGGTTGGTTCAATCGGTATTGTGCCAGGTTCTCAATATAAGGTTCCTAGATCTAGATCCAATTGTAAAAGCGTTGAGATTTATCTCCGCTAAACCCCCACCCTGCCTTTGGTCAAATAGGGACACGGTTGGGCTTAGAAAGGCAGCGGTTCTTCTAATGGGACGTAAAGTGGCGCCTCTGTGTTGCTGGGGAACTACATCCTCTGCACGTTAAAGAACATGCTGGAAGGCCATTCATTAAAGTGCACGGAAAAGGTACCGGATAGCGGAGATTTCCATTTATATACTACCCTTTCCCGTCCCCTTTCCTTACCCGACTCTGGAGGCCCATGTGATCTGACCATTTCACATACTGTGAACACAACAAGGTCATTTACACGTAAAAGAACCCAATATTTGAAATGACCTCTTAGTTCCCAATGCGAAACGTGTTGATGGATTAAAATGCGAACATTTTATCTGTGAAAGAAATAAGTAAAATGTGTCAATGAGGTTACAATTTCCGATTAATAGGTAATGAACAAAATTCTCAAGCTACCATAGGATGCACCGGTCAAGTCAGACTGCATTTTAATTGTCCATTGAGAATGTAATTCGTGGTATAAATAGCATACTGAATAAATGATTGCAGGCAAAATGATATTTACCTTGAACAATAGCGTTGATGATTTAGAATTAAATTTCCGTTATTTATTGTCTCGCCTACAAATGAAAACCCGAAAAATCACCCCATCCGTGAAAGGCAATTTTATTTAAATGGCAATTACCTTTGCAACGCGAATGTTTAAATTCTTTACATTTACTTTACCTTAGCGGAATTTTATTAAATTATATTACACAACAAGTAAGAAGTTTAACTTTCCAGTCCCTCTCTTTCAAGATCCTGATTAATCTCCTTCGATTGCTTCAAGTTGTTTAACCCTAGATGAGACTTAAATGATCTACTGGAGCATATAAATACACTAAAAGGACAACTTATTATACACACCCACCTAATAAACTGTCTTTCGCCCTCACAACAGCAGCAACACGTCGTGTAATGGACTCTACCATGTTTTGGAAAGGTTCGGTTGCTATTGCGGTCCATGATTCCATGGCAGCCATCTGTAAAACACCGAGAGTTGCCAGTGGTGGGTTTCGAGATTGAATGCAGGATTTCATTTCGGCCCAGAAATGCTCAATAGGGTTCAAAACCGGAAAGTGACAGTTCTATTCGAGGGTTGTGAACTCAGTGGAATACTCCTCTAACCAATCCTTCAACAAACGGGAGTGATGTGATGAGGCCTTGTCTTGATGAAAGAAGGCATCCTTCTTTGTGAAATGGATAGCCATGAACGCGTGTATATATATACAAGGGGATCCAGGTGTCCCACATAAACATGCCCCAGAACATTACACTGCCACCACTGGCCAGTAATACCCCGACTTGACAGTTGCGGTCCATGGCCTCATGTGGTGTACGCCATAAATACAATCTCCCATCAGCATATTACAGTTGGAACCTAGATTCGTCGGACTAAGCTACCTGTTTACAGTCTTCCATTGTCGATTGTTTGTTGTTGTTTGTGTCTATGAGATTGCAGTGTGATATTCCTTTACACACTGCAACCTCATAACCCACTTACATGCTGTTAACAGCGGTATTTGATGTGATGGTCAGCTGCCATAGCCCAGTCATGCCATCAAACATCGAATGGTTTTGCACAAACCTTTCTAGCTGCCCATCGTTGAATGCTGACATTATCATCTGCACTGTGTACCTCTGCTCCGACATTATGATATGGGAGAGGCAGAGCTCACTTCGAATGATCATGGCCTTATTATGTTCACATTTTTCCTATGAACTGCAGACTTTTACAGTTTTCATGTAGTCATGGTACATATGCGATGGGTCACACGTTAAAATCCCAGATATTTTGTAGTCACAAATATGGAACACTCGATCTTCCTCACACTGACTATCTGCCCACGATAGAACTCGCTTAGGTTACTTTGTTTACCCATGATAACAGTCACAGGTATGCTATACAGCAGGTAGGCATCTGACCTATTTATAGAACATAAGGGGTTTCGGCTGGCCAGATAATTGTGGCAGAGTACAGCAGCTTTGTACATGGGTGTGGTGTGAATAATAAATTGTTTTCAGTGTATAACAATTAAAACTGTTTCATTTTACACAAGCTTCATTATCTAATACATACATATATAGATGATTGTGAGTGACTGACTCACTGATTAATACTGATTGATCACTGCATGATCCATATCACGTTAATTCTAACTATGACGCAAAAGTAGTAAGAGCTCTGAAAATCTGCGCTTAAAAATAATCAGAGTCTAACTCTCGGGAAACATTCGAAACTTGCCCATGTGGATAATGCGTGTTTAGATCTCGAGAAACGTCCGAAATTTGTCCTCCGACATGTCATTCAGGGTCATATAGAGGTCATATTGAGATCAAACCTTAATCTACAAATGGCAGAAAAGTGAAAATTGGTATCTAGACGTGTTTCGAGTTGTGTATATGAGACATTATTGAATTTTGAATCTGGAGGGTCATTCGAATTCAAAAGTAAAATTTTCACATAGGGTACCATTGAAGTAAAAATTTGTGACGAAAGATATTTCAAGTCGTAAATCTCAGAAGCATTATCAAATTTCTGTGGGTCCTTCGAGGTCAAAGATCACGTTTTTATATACAGGGTGAATCTGAAAAAGTGGGCAAAACTTTACGGGGTGGTAGAACGCAGCGATACGAGCAATATTCGTCATAGAAAGTATGGGCGGAACGCAAACGGCGAGCCGCTAGGTGGCGTTGGAAATGGTATAAAAGGGTCGGTCCTCGCACCCAACGGCATTTCTACCGTGGATTGCCGAGAGGATGGATGGTTATACTAACCACGAAATGGCGGATATGCACTTTGTGTATGGTGCGGCGGATGGGAATGCAAGTGAGGCACAGAGACGTTACCGCGGCCGGTTTCCAATGAGATGCACTCCAGATCGGAAAACCTTCGAGCGTTTGCATCGACGGCTGTGTGAAACGGGATCCTTCGCCGCGGCCAAGCAAGACGCAGGGCGTGAAAGGAGTGTCAAGACGCTGCAACTTGCAGAGGACATTCTGCGTAGGGTGGAAGAGCGACCGGGATGTAGCACGCGAGCGGTTTCCCGTGCAGTACACGTGTCCCAAATGTCGGTTTGCCGTGTGCTACAGGAGGAAGGAATGCACCCCTATCGTACGCAGAAGGTACAAGCGTTGTGACCGGCGGACTTTAGCCACGTGTCGATTTCGCACGTTGGTACCTCCAGCAGAATGCAGTGCAGCCGGATTTTGGTGCACATGTTCTGTTTATGGACGAGTGCACTTTCACCCGTGAGGGCGTTTTGAATACCCACAATTCACACACGTGGGCATCTACGAACCCGCATGCCACACGTCCTCATTCGTTCCAGCAGCGGTTCTCCGTAAATGTTTGGGCAGGGATCCTCCATGACCATTTGGTTGGCCCATACCTCCTGCCACACTGTCTGGACGGCAAATCGTATAACACATTCCTACGAGAGGTGTTGCCGGAGCTGCTGCGTCCGATTCCAACCCCCAGCAGGTCGAGAATGTGGTTCCAGCACGACGGTGCGCCTGCACACTTCAGCTTAGATGTGCGGAACACTTTACATGCAACGTTCCCAGGGCGATGGATTGGTCGAGGTGGTCCCATAGCTTGGCCACCAAGATCGCCGGATCTATCGTGTTTGGACCTTTTCCTGTGTGGCCATATGAAAAGCTTAATCTACGAGTGCCCCATTGAAACCGATATGGATCTAGTCGCCAGGATCGCCGTTGTTGCCGGCGATATTCGGGAAATGCCTGGTGTCTTCGCAAATGTGCGTCGGTCCCTATCCCGCAGGTGTGGAGCCTGCATTACAGCTGGCGGCAGCTCTTTTGAGCAATTTCTTTGAGCATGTACCTCAATTACATTCCTGTTAATAAAATGTTTTCTGAAGTATCTCCTCTCCTTCTTGTGTTCATTCTTTAAATGTGACAGTGGAAAACTACCTTTTAACTTCTCACCGCTTGCGTTCCGACCATACATTCTATGACGAATATTTCTCGTATAGCTGCGTTCTACCACCCCGTAAAGTTTTGCCCACTTTTTCAGATTCACCCTGTAGTGGTACTACAGAGCTAAAAATTGGTGCCTAGGAATATTTCTGGTTCTACATGTCAGAAACCTTATGCATCTCCGGATATGACCAATCAATCAAAGTCAGAGGTCAGATATGGTCTACCTGTGCTCGGAAAGGGAGATTTGATGCATGGGAGTATTTCAGGTCGTGGATCTCTGAAATGATCTAGAGATTTCTGAACGGGTATCGCTCTTAAAGTGAAATAGGGGTCGGCCTAACGGTTGTCAAATCAAGAAGTGGCGATTGAGTTCTCCTATTTAATGTTCTTTATCGTAAATAAAATTTGCGATATGATAAATATGATTTAGTCCGTACAAAAAAAAAAATACCCCCTCAAGCAGCTGCTTGCCACAGAGGTCTGACAGGAGACTGTCAGTTTATATGCCACAGTAGAACACCTAAATAAGATCCTTATTGAGGAAGCAACGTTACAGTATCGCAATCTGTTATCAGTAGAAATCTGTTAACAATAACGCTCGTGGCCATTCCTGATAAAAGAGATTACATTTACGATGATGAGAGAAAACGATTTCAGGAAGAATTTAACAATAAGGGATTTTCTAATTATATTTTATAACACTGTTGTGGAATTTTCAAAAATATTAGAAGCATGAAGCTAAAACAATATTTACATCTCTTGATACTGTTGATACAATACTAATTGAAACCGGAAATAATTCTATAGTCATAAACTACACCGGTGACCAAATGTTAATCCTAATTTACGAACTGTTAAATATCTCGCAAACGACTGATATTATTATTATTACATTTTATGCATCTGTGAAATGGAATATGCGCAAGGTCATATGCCTCCTAAAAATACTCTTACTGGACAAAATTTACCTATATGACTAGAAAAGCAAATCCAGAGTGCTATAAACAATGGTTCTAATTCTGTGCAAGCCATTTCCTGTTGCGCATGCGATGTATTCTTGTTGGGAGATAGTTTCGCAATAATATTATAGCATAGAGACATTATAGAGAAACCTTTATACGTAGTAGAATAATCAGTATGTTCGAGTCTGTCTGACCCAGATCAATGTGACTAGGACTGTAACTATCCTTTAATCACTGCTTTCAAATCTTTAGTTGTTTTATATTAATAAATTTCTTGAATCATTCCACTGATTGTTTTCATACTATATATATATTTTTTATTTTTATAAAAAAAATATATATTTTATTTCTATATAGCTAATGCTGAATTATAATTTGCCAATAAGTTGATTGATTTGATAAAAAAATCGCCTATCGCTCTTTTTAACTAAATTACATTTTTAAATATAGTTTAAAATAATTAATTTTATATAGACATTAAATTAATTGTAATTACACTTTATATCTTTATAGTATGTTCCTACAATTTTATGCAGTTAAGCATAACACTCAACGCTTTTTGATTTGGAAACTGAATGATTTCGAATTAATGTTTCTCTGATAATGAAGTTATCGAACGACATAAGTTTGGTGCCAAACTTCTGGCGAGATTTAATTGCGACCGGAGTGGTGGAAAGTTGTGAATGAACTTATTGATAGAAAGTGCTATCAATACATTTCGCGCCAAACGTTTAACTAGTTTGATATAAAATACGACGATTTCACGTACTTTAACATTTAGAGCAGACCTGTTTGGCCACTTATGCTCCGAGAAACTAAGCGATAGCCCATTCATACTTTAACATCAACAAAACATTACAGGCAGTCTCTCCAGTTCCGTATATAGCTTAATGTTCTCAGAGAGTTGATATAATCAATTAATTTATAGAAAGTGAGAGTATTATGTGGATGGAGATACCAGTCTATTTTCCGGACCTGAACCCTAAAAATCACGTGTCAGATGCTCTAGGGAGAAACGGTGAAGATCATCAACTCCTCTCAACAAATCTCGTTGAGCTGAGATCTGCTCTGTAGGAAAAGTGGAACTCTACAATTGCCACCATACCTGATAACCAGACTGGTAAACAGTATGAGAAGTCGTTGCTGTTATGTTTGTGTAGCTATTCAGGGTCAAATTTAGAGGGAGCTAAAATAGAAAAATGAGAAAAGTTATTCACTTTGATGCGCAGCATTGCATATTCGCCACAGAAAATTGGCCTGACTTGTCTTTGCTTAGTTTTTAATGTTTCGAGCCATTGTGACTTAACTGACTTATTTCTTGCAATTTGAAAAATAAAAGTTTTATTCAATTGGAGTATATAATGGAACAGGAATAATCAGAACAGAAAAATAGTTTTCGAAAAAATAGCCTAAACAGTTGTTTAAATATAATTGTTACGGTGACAAAAGTTCCATATCTATAGGTAAAAAACACTAGGCATGCTGAAAGACATTCAGACACCATGAAAATGTTTATGAAAACGGTTATAAAAGAAATGTTCAATGAAATATACAATTTATAACGCTAAAAGTACTTCTTAAAAAAGATTCTTCATTTGCTTAGTTTTCATTGCGCACCTAAGAATAAGCTGCTGAGTGCCATATAGTCTTTTAACTCAGCTGATATTTGCCATTTTTCAATGGCATATTACGTCCTAACGGTATTGTCTGCAACATCAAGTGATTAATAATTAGGGTTATACTGAGTATGTTAATGGGCTTAGTTGGGAAAGAGAGTTGGCGTGTTCAGCAGCACGCCAGACCTCTGATGTTCTCGCATTGGAGTCCTAAGCATGCTCTATCGATATTTTCTCCGTTAACCTCCATTCCCTCCTTGGCGGGAAATATGACACCAATGAGCTTGGAAGGACTGTAATATAATTTAGAGTATAAGTTTCGTGCTCAGGAACATGTTAAGCGCATGTTACATTTGCCTGTGGCATGCAATGTTGCATGGAAAGAGGCACTGTGCACACGTAGTTCAAATGGACTGAATTCTTCATCGTTTAAATATGCGCTGTGTCAATTCGTATTATTTTTTTCATTTCAGTTCGATCAGAGCATGCGTTTTCGTCCCATTTGCAACCTAGAAACTACTCCTAGCTTCTACAAGCTCTCTCATACAAAGATAAGCCTTATTAAGAAAGAAGTCAGGTTTAAGATACCACATTATCCCAATTAGAGCTAACACAGAACAAATTATGCATGCTCGAACATAGAAGTCTCCCTAACCATCATGTCACTTAAGGTCATTTCACACTCATAATGCGAGATATGCCTTTCGAAATGACTGAGTCGGCGGCAAGCGATAGGCTCGTAATCTGCAGTTCCCAGGTTCGAGTCCCACCAGAGCCATCGTTGAGGTTTATCTCCGCAAAACA
The DNA here is from genome assembly GCA_038380435.1 of Ryuthela nishihirai. Lineage (NCBI taxonomy): Eukaryota > Metazoa > Arthropoda > Arachnida > Araneae > Heptathelidae > Ryuthela > Ryuthela nishihirai. The sequence continues at coordinate 64,211,803 of JAWZYU010000016.1, read as the reverse complement.
CCTGCTTTGTTCTCGTTCAGATTTGGACACTGATACACATGGGGCACTTTCTCTGCCATGGCCCCGTGTGCGGGAAAGTCATGCTCTATGCACGTAAAAAATACGCTGGATAGCCTTGACGAGAGGCTACCATATGTCTTCTAACAGGTGTCATGTGGGTCACCTTATTCCACATTCTCTGAACCCTCTTGGTCCTTATGATCTGCATTATAACCCATTGCGTGCCAAATAATACCGCTCAGAGGCAATCCAACCTTTCATAACAATCAATGCTCTACGTCTGTCTAGTCTAAGTTTCCTTGCAGAGAGGTTTAACAAACTGAGATTTGGTGTTGTTCTGGAGTTACATGGAGTTAAAAATTAATAATATAGTATATGTAACTTGCTCGGAAAATATTAAACATAACTTATCTGTATCTAAGAATGTGCCCAGCCTGCCGTGTGATCTACACTTATTTATTGTTTCTAAGACAAAAACACACCTATCCTTTCAAGCAGCTGCTTGCTATAGAGGACTGACAGCAGCCTGTCTGTGCCACAGATAGTTTTGAGATCTCAGCGTAATGACAACACATGAAAAAATAGGTTCATGCTCAGAGACGTACCCAGTGGGGGAGGATCATTGAGTCCGACTTTTCCTCCCCCCCGAAAATCGATCGTCTTCTACGAGATATAAAACTCGTCTACTATTTACTTTGAAACAATATTGCTCTGAATAAAAATTGCTTTGAAATAAAACAGTTATCTTTGTATAATTTTATTTTAGCCCCTCAATATTTGTCTGATACCAAAAAAAGATTTAAAAAAATCTATAAAGTTTTATTCCATGTAGAATACCATTTTAACCCTTTCTCTCCTATGGAATATTTTGGTAATTGGGAAACCCTACACCAATCTTATTCTCAGACCCTTGAAATCAAGCTAAATTTTCGCCACTACCACACACACGCGCGAGCGTGCACCGCGAAACTAATTCCTGGGTACATGCCTCTCCGTGCTTTAATGGGGTTCGATCCCAACTCCTTTTTCCAATCCACCTAAGGTGGTTTTTTTGCTATTTTTAGAGCTTATTTTAAAAGTTTCCTTATTTAATAATATTATCAGTTCAGAGTATTCCATTTATATTTAAAAAATATTATCATGTTTTAAGGCAGAATAGTATTGCTTTCTACATACTTAATATTTCAAAGCTGGGCTGGCCAACTGAAACTTAGCGAACAGCCATTTATTAAGAAAATTGTATTCTTAAAGAGTCACAATTTGGGTTACCTCTCGGCACAATTTTTGCACACAATGGGCAGGTCACAAGAATACCGAAGGCTCAGAGAAGGTTGGGTAGAGAGCCCACTGGAACATCTGTTGGGAAGCAGATGGTAACCTTTCTACAAGGCTATCCAGTATGTTCTTTAACGTGCACAGGATGTGGCTCTCCCACATATGAGGCCACGGCTTAACGTCACATCTGACGGAGTGCGGCCTTTCCAAGCCCATCGGAGTCCCCTGCTGACCGTGGGCAGCACGATGAGTTTTGCGGAGTTAAATCTCAACGTTGTCTCAGCAGGTACTCGAACCTGGAAACTGCAGATTACAAGCCTGGCGCTTTACCCTCTGAACCAACCCCGCCGCAGAGTCAGAGGAAAAAATCTCTGTATGAAAACTAAGACATGCATTTCTAATGAGTAATTAATTAGGAAAAAAATTACATTCTTAATGAATAAAAACAAGTCATTATTACAAAACAAAAATGCAGAAATCTAATGAGTAAGAGCAATCGGAAAAGTCGTTTAGTTATGCATCTAAAAATACTCGGTCAAGAAAACGAATTCAATCAGAGGCTCATTCTTTGGAATGAGCCTCGTATTGGCCACCTTTAAACTTTACTGTGGTAGTTAAACTTGGTCCTTCTGTAAACCAGATAATAAGAGACTTGTTGATTTCTATTAAGAGGTATTTGTACAGAATTTCGCTGATTAGTTGGTTTGATTAGTTGATTGTTAGTGGTTGACGTTAAACGAAGGAATCACCAGCCTTTTTTTTACATTTTTTCTTGAATGTCAATATTGCGCTTTTGTGATCATTTTGCGATCATGAAAAACTGCATATTATAAAGGAATGAAGTTGTTTACGATGTTTCTAAGTTTGAGGAAAAGGGACAAGTTAAGTATGAGGTGTTTGTCAATGTAGAAAAGGGCGTTATTAGACTGAGCTTGCAAATGCAGCAGATGTTGTTCAGTATTATCATGTTTCCGAAACAAATTACATTTTCTCATATCTTGCTTAATGCGTACAAGCCATCATATGCTTCTTTCCAGATCAATATGTAACAATTCCAAATATTGCGGAGGGAGACTCAAAAGCTGAAGAAATTCATTAATTTGTCCTTTTTGCGCTTCACAACTCTTCATAAACAATTTAAATAACGTTAAGAAATCGTAGTTGAATTACTACGTGAAGCGCTTTAAAATTGCAAAACGAAATGTAAACTTTTAATGAGGTAAAATTAATTTACGCTCACATTGCCAACATAAACCATCGCGATGGCAGCGGTAGTTTATGTTTGGCAATGTGAGCTTGGCTGCTGATAAAAAAAGACCTGAGTTTGAACTCCGGATAAAGAGATGTTTCTCTTCTGAGTTGTGTTTCGCTAAAGTCTACCCTTGATGTTCCGTTTACAAGCTCCTGTCAGACCCCTTTTTTTATTTGGAAAATTGAGTTACTATTGAAACTATAGCATAAAACTACATTTATATCACTACTATTAAAATTAAATTATATTTAAAAGCTTAAAAATTAGTTTTCTTTATCTTTTAAGATAATTATTAAAATTGGGAATGAGGGGAATGAGCCCATTTTCTTCCCCCTCCCCCATTCTTAACCCACTGTTTCAGACAGATCTGGGGGCGGAGGGAGCGCGCCAGGTTCGAAATCTACACTTCCTCGGTTTCAAATCCCAGCTGAATCAGAGAGAGATTTATCTCCGCAAAACTCCCGCCCTGCCCACGGTCAGTAGGAGACACCGATGAGCTTGGAAAGGCAGCTCTCCGTCGGATGGGAGGTTAATCCGTGGCACCGTGTGCGGGAGAGCCATATTCTGTGCACGTTAAAAACTCCCTGGATGGCCTTGACGGGAGGATACCATCTGTCTCCTAACAGCTGTTCCAGTGGGTCCCCTCCCATAACCTTCTATGAGCCTTCGTGGTCCTTGTGACCTGGCCATTTAGCCCATTGTGTGAAAAAAAGCGCCGCTCAAATGTAAAACAACCCAATTCACACAGATCTTGATTTGGCAAAGTGTAAATGGTTCGTGCAAACTAGAGTTTTATATCCCTAAACTCAGTTTCAGTTGCCCACTCTAAGCATGCCCAGCTAAAACTCTTGAAAAACGATACAGCAACAATAGCCTAACCTTCTGATTTCCATATTTTAATTGCCAAACAAAAACATTTTTTTTTCTTCCGGCTTCAAATTATGGATATCCTGTAATGGAGTTTTCCACAAAAATGAAAATTCTAAAATTGAAAAACGAATACTGCTTTATTCTTGAATATAACAAAGGGAATGCTTTGAATGGGGAATGGCTTTTGCTTTGGAAATGCTAATATTTCAAGGATTAACAACTGACAGCTAATTTTGATATAGTCATTGTTAGTGGTAATATACAATAAATATTCATTTTGGTCATGGATCGATATTTCATTTCAAAAGGAAATTTACATCGAGCTATTTTCATCAAACCGATTATCGCTAAGTCTACTAATATCTTCACCACCTGTTCGAAGAAGTGGATTAAACTGTTGAACCTCACGTGACATAAACACCACAACTGATAGACAAAGAGGTAACTCGATTCTTGAGCCTATTCCGTCCAAAGAGCGGAAATAAGTTTGTTCACATCTTATTTCAGTTCTTCTAACTTCAGTTTTTGTGTCTCCCTCCCAAAGATTAGGAATTGTTACACCATTGATCTGAAAAGAAGCATATGATCGATTGTACGCATTAAGCAAGATATGAGGAAACAATTTGTTTGATAATACGAAACAACATCTGCTGCATTTGCAAACTGAATGGACACCCTGGTGAGGAATTATCCTCTTTTTCTTTCAGAATTAGTTACCGTTTTTCAGTGTTCTAGAATTTTTATCACTAGCATTAATGAAGGAGCTCATCTTCGTAACCATATCATTGAACATGGTTATCAAAGAACATTCTTATATTTTATTACTTGTTTTCTAGAGAGATTTTGCGAAATAGATCGCGAGATTCTATTTAAAACAGTTCGGGAAGAATATTCAAAATATAATGAAATGTATAAGAAATATGCAATATATATCCGTGAAAAAAAGCAAGACATCCCCTTATTGGAGCAGTCATTGTGATTCAAATACTCGATAAGATGGGAATATTTTCGTCTCGTTTAGAGAGCTGACTTGCCTCCTGCAAAGACTTTATCTGTGACTGACTCACTCGGATATGAACAAAATCTCTCTGTAAACGTTGTTAGGGTAGAAATCAGCTTTGTTGCTGATTTCATAAATAATAAAAATTAGTCCTCAAACAATCCACTCTCTTTGGTCTTACAAATTGGATAACTAGAAGAACGTTATATAAAGTTGGTTCGAAACGGTTGGTAAAGGGCATAACAACAACTTAGCAAAACAACAACACCTTTCACGAGAACAGGGTGACATACATGTGGTGGACGCCGGGAAGAAGCATTATAATTCTGTGAAAATATTTCTGCTTACAAAGTTCGGAAACTTGCACTCTAACAGCGGCTTTTTTCTTTATATTCTGTGGGTAACGATTAGAGTGCCAGCAGAAGTGTAGATGTTAAAACAATATGTTCTCTATGGAGTTTCTCCACAGTTTTACATGAACTCCATTTTTCGTCGAATAGTCCAGCGAAGTTTTCGAATTTTGGTGTAAAAATGTTGCCACGAAGGTAAATGTTGTTTTGATTTTGCACTTGGTGTAGGAAAAATTCAAAGAAAAACTTACCATTGTCAGATGAAGAACACGTGGAAACCTTACGTCTTCAAAAATAATGTACTTAATTTATGAATCTAATTGTACTTTATTCAGAGGACTTTAGAATAGGCCTGAACACACTCTAACCCTCCAACTCTTTTCGTGCGGCCCTCGTGCTACTCATGACAAATAAATTTACGTTGTAAAAAGAGAAAACGAAAGTATAATGGACAAATTATCCAATAGCGGCGAAATAAATTCTCGTTAAAAAATAATTTTTATAAACATATATTGCTTATGTTTCACTTTAGATATATTTATATATTTGCGTTGGTTATACATAATTTATTGATTATATATTTCTTTGGTTTTCATTTCAGCTTTTTATGCTGCTCTTCAGCCAAAACGTTTGCCCAGGCCTGTTCAAGGGTGTCCTTGAGTTCCAATTTTCCAAGATTTATCCAGTTTTTAGACACCTCTCCTGACGTTCCAAAACACACTTTCAGCGCATCTAAATGTCCTAGTATTTTGTGACATAAATATATATAGTCTGTTCTCTAGTTAAAAAAAAAATACCCCCTCAAGCAGCTGCTTGCCACAGAGGTCTGACAGGAGCCTGTCAGTTTATATGCCACATACCTGTATTTAATTAACGAGATTTTTGAATAACAATGTCACTCTACTTTGCGAGGACATTTTTTGGAATAACGCGATTTGCACTGAAACTAGAAAGTCGATAAACTTTGAACATAAAATTTTATCCTGTCTTTAAAAATATTAACTTGCATGTGTAATTGACTCACGTACATTTCTCCAACACAGATCTAAACTCCTGGCAACAATAAAAGTCCCAATTCTGTGAGACATTATTTTACCTCAATCTAGGTAGCATAATTATTGCAATCTCTACCCCAAAGGCTTAGAGTGGACGAAGTTTTGCGTCTTTTGTGAATTGTTCGTCACGCATTAGTTATCATGCTTGTTTCACCGTCGTACAACTGCCTTTGTTACAATTAGTTACATTTTCTGTGTGTGTGTGGGAAGGGGTGGTCTGTAAATGGTAGCTAGGTAGTCACTGGAAGGAGACCTATGCACCACTCCCCTGTGATGATGCATACAACCGGCCAGGCCTAGCACCTAATGTCCGACCCCGCCTTCTCGTGGTGCAAACCGTTAGTACCTTTCAAAAGATATACTCTCTTGTGGAAGTGAACGGAAGGGGAGGGCTGCCAGATTAGTGTGGCCTACTGATCTAGACAACTATGGCTACTTTTCTTTTTTTTCTACCCTGCTGAGGAGTGGTCAACCACACAGGGTCCTAGTGCTGACCATATATACCCACTGGACTGGACAGATATATGGCTCTGAGCTTGATTATTGATCCTGATTTTGCTGCACTAGTGGGATTCTGTGGGGGGAAAATCTTCCGCTGTTTCCTATTTGATTGTGGGTTGACAGCCCCAAGTCAATAGATTCACAGGATATGTTTTTCAGCTGGTGAATAATCCTGAGCAGAGGTCATCGCAGGCACCTGAACTATTTGCTTCTATTGGCATCGTCAAATTCTACATTGGAGGAAGTCTTCCAGTGTAGATGGCTTCAGCCTTTAGTGGTGGGGGAACGGGTCTTTACCCCATGTCTGCGATTAGGGGGCTGTTTGATATTGTCGGCATTCCCTCTCTCAATAAACATAGTTTCTTTAAACATCCTACTAACCATTTTCTCTCCATAGATAGTTGGAATGTGAGGACTCTGCACAGAGCTTTTTCTCTTGATGTCCTCACACAAGAATTCCACCATTATAATTTAGATATTCTCGGCTTGCAAGAGACCAGATGGACAGATAAAGGTCAGATTCTTAAAAATAATCTTAAATTTCTCTTTTCAGGGAGGGACGACAATAAGCATCACCAAGGCGTGGGTCTGCTTCTCAGCAGACACGCTAGTGATGCTCTTCTAGGATATGAGTGCATTAATGAAAGGTTTCTTAGAGCAAAATTTCAGACAAGCGTTAAAGACCTGAATGTTATCTGCTGTTATGCCCCCATTGAGGATGCTGATGAGGATGTGAAGGATATGTTTCATGAACAACTTCAGGATATTTTGAATTCTGTCAAGAAAGGAGAAATTACCCTTGTTCTTGGTGACTTCAATGCCAAAGTTGGTACTGACTCTGACCTTTGGGGAGGAGTAATAGGCCCTTTTGGTATTGGTAACTGCAATGGCAATGGGCAACGTCTCCTACAGGTAAGTAAACTCAATGGTTTCAGAATAACTAACACATATTACAAACACCGCGACATACATAAGTACACATGGGTTTCACCTGATGGGCTGCATAGGAATATGATTGATTATATATTAATTAACAGCAAATGGGCTAGTTCTGTTAGAAATACCAGGGCATATAGGGGAGCTGAAATTGGATCTGACCATTACCTTGTTAAAAGTGTCTTGCAACTTAAACTTAAAAAGTGTTGTTCTAGGGTTAAAAAAATTGCTTTTAATACTGAAGCTCTGAAAGACCCAGTTATAGCCAAAGCTTACCATGATAGGTTACTTAGTCATTATGACAGTCATGGCATGCTTACTACTGAAGTTGAGGAAGAATGGGATCATTTTAAACAGGCTTTTTTGGGCACTAACAGTACTCTTTTAGGAAAAAAGGAGCAGAAGAGACAGAATTATCTGAGTAATAAGGCACTTGAGCTTATTTCGGAAAGAAAGAACTGCAGGAATGTCCTTAATCAATACCCTACTAGTCCTAATAGAAAGCATCACAGAGAACTTAATAAACGTGTAAAAGATCGGTTAGCTGCTGATAAGAATCTTTGGCTTGATGGTTTGGCTGACAAAGCCGAGGAAGCAGTTAGACAGCACAACTGCAGAGAGCTGTACCAGATAGTTAATGTTTTGTGTGGTAGAAAACGGACAGATATACAGGGATTGAAAGATAAACAAGGTAGGGTTATAGAAGGTGAGGATTCTGTCATGGCTAGGTGGGCTGAGCATTTCAGTGATATTCTAAACAATGCGGTTAGTTCTATTCCCATTGTTTGCAATGATGATAGATGCATTGGTGGCTTTAATGTTGGCCCTATAAGACAATCTGAAGTTATTTTGGCTGTTTCTAAACTTAAACTTCATAAATCCCCAGAGGTAGATGAAATTACTACAGAAATGCTTAGAGCTGGAAATGTTTCGGTTACCACTTGGATGACTGAAATTCTGAATATCTTTTATGATAAAGGCATGATTCCTAAGGATTTTACCACAGATATTGTTATCCCTATTTTTAAAAAAGGTGATCGCAGTTCTGGTGATAACTATAGGGGTATTAGTCTACTCTGTGTTCCAGGTAAAGTTCTTTCCATGATTGTGCTTAATAGAATTAAGAATCTGGTTGACAGTCAATTGCGTGATGAGCAATGTGGATTCAGAAGTGGTAGGGGATGTGTGGATCAGATATTTTCACTTAGGCAGATTCTTGAGAAATGTTTAGAGTTTCAGAAACCTTTGGTTGCTAGTTTTGTTGATTTCAAAAAGGCTTTCGACTCTGTTGATCGTCATAATTTGTGGTTGATTGTGAAATCATATGGTATACCAGACAAGTTAGTTAACATAATGAAAGCTCTCTATAATAACACTGAGTCGTGTGTGAGAGTTGATAAGGCTTGTAGCAATTGGTTTAGCATTACTTCTGGTGTTCGACAAGGGTGCATTTTGTCTCCTTTTCTCTTTAGTTTGGTTATTGATAATGTTATGCGAAATTCACTTCAAGGGAAAGCTTTTGGCCTTAAATGGGCTGGAGATACGAAAATTTCTGATTTAGATTATGCTGATGATTTAGCCCTTTTGGCAAATGATGTTGATGAGATGAACTCTTTCATTCGAGTTGTTGATGAGACTGGTAGTAGAGTAGGTTTGGTTATAAAGAGAGAGAAAACTAAAGTGATGAAAATTTGTCAGGCAGGCTTTGATTCAGTTAATCTGAATGGTTGCAGTCTAGTCTCGAGCAGGTGTCACAGTTTAATTATCTTGGGAGCTATGTAACAGATGCTGGTGATGTGCGGCATGAGATTAACAGACGAATAGGGATTGCTGCCGGGACTTTTAAGAATCTATGGAGAGTGTGGAGAAATAGGCGTATACACCTAAAGACTAAAATTAGGCTGTATAATAGTTTGGTTCTTTGTAGGATTAGTTATGGTAGTGAAACGTGGACACTTTGTAAACAAGATAACAGGAAACTAGATGCTTTTGATTCCAGATGCTTACGCAGTATCTTGGGCATTAGGTGGTTCAACTTTGTAACTAATGATGAGGTTAGGCAAAGGAGTTTTGCAACCTCCTTTAAGCAGCATATTTTGCAGAGAGAGACTCCGTTGGTTTGGCTATGTTGCCCGTATGAATAATTATTGACTGGCGAATAGGGTTATGAACAGTGTGCCTAAAGGCCTCAGAAAGAAGGGGAGACCTAGGATGCGGTGGGCATACAATGTCAAACAGGACCTTGTTAGAATTGGTGTGCAGTGGCCAGATGCAGTAGATGTAGCTCAGGATAGACTTGCTTGGAGAACTAAATTGCACGGTCTGGTTGGACCTCCGTATCCCATGGCTGCTTGAGGATGATGATGATGATGATGATGGTGTGGGAAGGGGTTACACTTCTGATAAGAAATGTCCCAGTTGCAGTAAATTGAAATCGGAACATTACTAAACAGTCCAGATTTCAGAAATCTGAAAACGACATTTACTGAAGTATTCCGGTTTTAACCAATCGAAATATTTTGACCTATTTGAGCCTCGCATGTCATGGATTTGTCGTTCACGACGGCGTTCTGGAAAGGTCCTTGTTAGAATTGGTGTGCAGTGGCCAGATGCAGTAGATGTAGCTCATCCTGTGATTGGCGAAGGACCAATTTAATTACGAAAGACGCAATTATGAGAGAGTCTAACGATTTTATCGCAGTGTTTCTGAAAAGGAATGAAAAGGAAATTCTCTAGCAATGAAATGCCAGTTAGATGGATTTTTTTATTTCTACAGGTTTCGGGATTAATAAAAAAAGTTACAGCTTTTTATCTTCTCGTTTTGTTATTCAAGTTATGCTAATTTAAGATTTGCAATGTATAAATTTCTGTATTTATATTGGAGTGCAATGTAAGAAACTCATTTTGCTTTTAAAGGTCCATGAAAATACCAAACGAAAAATGGGCATTGCAAACGATTACGGTATCAACAGTTGACAACCATTAGTTTAAATGTTGGGAACCTAAACTTTTTGCCCTGCTTGCAACGATGAATAAGGTAGGTAGTGCAGAATGACCATACATGCCCCATGAACATAATGTGGTGAGAAAACTTATAAAAATAGAAAAGCTCTGTTGATGTTATTACAAGAAAAGATAGAGCTTTTTCGTAAGAGCAGTCTTCTGGTAACTGGTATGCGAAGTTTTAGGAATTGAGAGTGCTTTTGCATTGATACGAGAATGGTAAACTCTTGCAATAAGAAATCATTGATCGGTATTGGAACGGGTTCAGTGAAATCACAGCATAAATTATGTAAGAACTAATATCAAATTCGAAATATCGAAAATTGTTAATTTTAAGTCGAGCATAATTCAGAAGAAAAAAACTACAAAATTTTAACACTCTTATAACGGAATAAATCAATATATGTTAGATAGGATTGATATATATATATACCAAAGAGCCAAAACATTAGGACCAGTGCGTCTTTATGAAAATCGAAGCAACTGTAGGTAAACGATGGCGGGGTGAAGGTCATGAAACGGTACAAATAACACCTGATACTGAGCTCTGTTAATCAGTGTTATTCTTGTTCTTCAGATGGGAAAGGCAGCGGTTTGACAAAGGCCAAATTGTAATGGCCAGACGACTGGGGAAGAGTATTTCCGAGACGTCAAGGCTTGTTGGGTGCTCACGGTCAACCGTGGTTAGTTCCTTCAAAATGTGGTCTGAGGAGGGAAAAACCACAAACAGCCGGCAAGGTGTGGGCGGACTACGGCTCATCGGTGCTAGATGTGAGCAAAGGCTATCCCGTATGGCATGAGCCAACACAAGGGATACTGTGGCGCAACTCGTCCATAATTTGAATGCTGGTGACGGAAGTAATGTGGAGAGCACACAGTACATCGAACCCTGCTGAAAATGGGGCTGCGTAGCCGCAGGCCACTCTGAGTGGCCATGCTAACCTCAGTTCAACGTCGAAAGCGCCTACAATGGACACTCGAACATCAAAACTGGACCTTGAATGTTTGAAAGAAAGTCGTCTGGTGTCGAAGAATCTTGTTTCCTGTTGCACCACGTGGACGCCGCATGGCCATGTTAATGGGGATGTGTTGGCACCAGGATGCGCAGTTGGATGTAAACAAGCCAGTGGAGGAAGTGTAATGCTTTGGGAATGTTCTGCTGGGAAACTAGGGGTACCGTCATTCATGTGCAGGAAACAATGACGTCTACCACCTACCTAAGCACCGACCTAAACACAGAACTAAACATCATTGTAGACCAGGTGCATTCTTTCATGGCAACGGTATTTCCCTCTAGTAGTGCCTTCTTTCAGCAGGATAAAGCGCCATGCCACACTCTCCGGATCATTCGAGAATGGTTCGCGGAATATGAAGAAGACTTCCAGGTATTGCCCTGACCTCAAAAATTCCCCACACAGTTTTGGTTGGAACAGCTTATCCGATCTGCGGCGGCTCAGCCACGTAACTTACAAGAGTTAATGAATCTACTGATAACGTGTTAGTACCAGATAGAACAAGGGATCTTTAAGAATCATTGTAGTGTATGTCTCGCTGGGTAGCATTATGTCTCGCTGGGTAAGAGCTGTTTTGGCGGCACGTAAAGGACCAACATCATATTAATAAGGTAGTCATAATGTTTTGGCTCTTCGGTGTATATCAACCTTATATAACGTATTTAAGAGTATTGGATTGGATTGGATTGTTTTACCTCTGAGTGGCACTTTTTGCACACAATGGGCTAAATAGCCAGGCCACAAGGACCCCAAAGGCTCAGAGAAGGTTGGGGGAGGGGACCCACTGGAACAGCTGTTGGGAGACAGCTGGTAACCTCCCGTCAAGGCCATCCAGCGTGTTCTTTAACGTGCACAGGGTATGGCTCTCCCGCACATGGGGACACGGCTTAACGTCCCATCCGACTGACGGCGGCCTTTTCAAGCCCATCGGTGTCCCCTACTGACCGTGGGCAGGGCGGGGAAATTTTGCGGAGATAAATCTCAACGCTGACCCAGCTGGGACTCGAACCTGGGAACTACAGATTACGAGCCTGGCGCGCTACCGAATTTAAGAGTAGAAAGGCGATAGAAGGTTAACATGGAATTATAAAGCAAAATGCGTAACGTATGCTATAATGAAAATTGTAATAATATTTTTAGTAATGTTATGTTAATACATTAAGGTTAAAGGATAATTTTCTTGTAATTATTTTTTACAACGAAATCGCAATTTAAAGTTCCTGTATTCATTGAAATCTCGTCTATGATGAATATTTTTTCATATTTTTCTGTTCTCGATCGAAATGCAATATAAACAATGCGTTATTTTTCGCTATTTAGTGAATTTCTACTTAGTAAATAACTCGCATTCAGGGTAAGAGATATTTTATTTACCAAACAACAATCAACATTCATATTTCTCTCTCTGCCGGAAATCGTTACCGCACAATCTTAATCTTGGGTGAGTGATGTCATATATCGAACATCCATCGAAACCAACCAGCATGTGGCATCCTAATCGCTTCATTTTCCACTTAGGTGACTGTAATCTGTCTGTAGTGTTTTTTTATGGTGGTTCTTGTTTTATATCTCTTATATATATATATATTTATTTTATTCCTTATTCATTTATTAGAAAACTTGCTTTATTTCTACAAAAATGAATTAGTTGACAATCATGGGTTGGGTTGTTTTATCTCTGAGCGGTAGGTTTTTTGCACACAATGGGCTAAATGGCTAGGTCACATGAACCTCTAGGGCTCAGGGATTGCTGCTTGGAAAGGGCCCACTGGACAGCTGTTCGGAGACAGATAGTAGCCTCCCGTCAAAGCCATCAACAGTATATGGCTCTCCTTCACACGGGGCCACGGCTGAAAGTACCATCCGAAGGACAGCTGCCTTTCCAAGCTCATCGGTGTTTCCTTCTGACCGTGGGCAGGGCGAGAAGCTTGCGGAGGAAAATCTCAATGCTGACCCAGCTGGGACTCGAACCCGGGACTGCAGATTATGAGCCTGATACGTAATCTACTGATTGAGCCACTCCCGCCCTTGACAACCATGGAGAAAGTAAAATTATCCATAAGTCTGAAAAACAAATCGAAACAGATGTGAATGAGAACATCAAAATATTAAAAACAATAATACAACTGAGAAGAAAATAAAATTAGTAGAACCAAAAAAAAATATTTTTCAACGTTTTGTACCAAGGGGTTTAAACCCGTCCAGGCTACAAAGTTAATTTCTAAATTAAATTATGGCAACAAACCACAGCTGGGTATGACAAATTAGATAAAATTATCAATTGCAGTTGATAATCGCAAAATATACAATTTACCAAAATATGCAGCGGGTTTGAATCAAAAATTTAAATAAATAAAGTTTTTAGAATCATTTCTTGTAGGAACATAAATCATTTATATAAATAATAAACTGAATAGGTCCAAAGACAGATCCTTGAGAAATACCCATTGAACACACTAAAAAATAACTTTCACATTATCAATTTTAACTTTTTGCATTCTGTTTTCCAAATAACTCTTAAACCAATAATAAATTCTACCTCTAATACCAATAATAAATTCTACTTCTAATACCAATATCAGCAAGTTTTTTTAAATAAAATACTATGATCTACAGAGTCAAATGCTTTAGGTATATCAATGAACAAATATACTGTTTTTTATTATAACAATATTGCTCTAAATATCTCCAGTAAATGAAAGTATTGCTTGCTCCGTATTTCTTTTTTTCTCGTAACCCGTGTTGATTTTTTGATATTATTTACATACTTTCTAAATAATTCATAAGACATTTTTCATAGGTTTTTCAAGGACTTTTGAGAATACAGAGAGAACCGAGATTAGGCGATAATTCAAGAAGCAGTTTACATCTTCTGATTTATGCATATATAGGTGTAACAATCGAATGTTTAGTAGCATTTATAAAGTGACCTGTTACAAAAGAGGCATTAAAAATATAAGTAATGAACTTCAGTTGGTACTTACTAAAAATCTGCAATACTTGAACAGTTAAGTTATCCTCAAATACAGCTTTATTAGAATTTATATATCAAATAGTGAAACTAACCTCCTTTTTGAAAACTTTTGCTCCATTTTGCTCCATAGAATCTAATAAATCTTATAGGTAATAAAGCAAAATTTTGTTTAATATTAATCTTTAAATTTAGATTATCTTTGGTATAACTACCACTTTTATGAAACTTTGATTCACAGCGATTACCAAAGTCTTTACATTATCCGTTAATGGTCTTATATTCAGTTATGTTTTATTGCCGAAAACACTATTTATAAAATTCTATTGTTTATTGCAATTATTATAACTGAGCATATATTCCGAAAATGGCCACACAGCGTTTGAAACACACTAATTTAAATTATTTTTTATTTTTTCTGTAAAATTTTAACTATTAAGTAAAAGAGTATGATATTGAATTATTATGTCTTAAAATATTGAAATCATGTGCTAACTTATAACAATTGGTCATGAAAATGTATCTATTCTATCATGACGTTCTCTACGTGCTGTGAAGGATGCGTCATATCTGTAGAGATGAACGTGACCGTTAGAATCGTGAAGAGTTGGAGTTCTGAAGATAGCCTAGAATTAAACTGATCATGTGCACCATTAAGAGATATCTGCTGCCTTATGGAGAAGTATTTGAAAAGATCCAGTTCGACGTGAAGTTTAAATTTTAGTGTTCTCTTGCGTGTTTCGAAGAGGACGTCGTCTAAATAAGCATACTACTAAAATGAAGTATAAAGAGTATTAGGTAGAACCAGTTCATACAAATTGTATAACAATATATTAGAGCATACTGACGATATAGCTAACTCTCAAGGTTGTTTTATACTGAACGAAAAGTTATTTTGTACGCTTTAGAAATAATGGTAAATCATACTCCAGCCCAGATAAGGAATGGAGAGATCAATCTGAAGATCAAAGAAAGCCATCAACCAAAAAAAAAGAAGCCACACCCTCAAGAGTTCTTGGAGGAACCACTCACAGATGCAATTCCGCCAAGCAAATAACTAGTTCTGAACCATCATCATCATCAAGTAGCTATGGGTTACGGAGGTTCAACCAGACCATGCAATTTACTTCTCCAAGCATATTTGTCCTGCTTTACATCTGCTGCATATGGCCATTGCACACCAATTCTAATAATGTCCTGTTTGACACTGTCTGCCCCACCACACCCTAGGTCTCCACCTCTTTCTGGCGACTTTAGGCACACTGTTCATAACTTTATTCGCTAATCTATAATTATCTATACGGGCAACATGGCCAAACCAACGGAGTCTCTCTCTACAAATTAACTACTCGAAAGAGGTTGCCGATTCCTTTGCCTAACATCATCATTTCTTACAAAGGTGAACCACCAATTTCCCAAGATACTGTGCAAGCATCCAGAATCATAAGCATGAAATTTCCTATTATCTTGGTTACACAGCGTCCAGGTTTCACTACCATATCTAACCCTAGAAATAATCAAGCTATTTTACATTCTAATTTTAGACTTTAGGTGTATACGACTATTTATCCGCACTCTCCAAATATTCTTCGAAGTCCCGGCAGCAATCCTTATTCGCCAGTTAATCTCATGCCGCGCATCACCAGTAGCTGCTACATAGCTCCCAAATTATTAAACCGTGACACTTGCTGAAGATTGCAACCATTCAGATTAATTGAATCAGCCTGCCTGACCAATTTCCATCATTTTAGTTTTCTTTCTGTTTATTCTAAACTTACTC
The DNA here is from genome assembly GCA_038380435.1 of Ryuthela nishihirai. Taxonomy (NCBI): domain Eukaryota; kingdom Metazoa; phylum Arthropoda; class Arachnida; order Araneae; family Heptathelidae; genus Ryuthela; species Ryuthela nishihirai. The sequence continues at coordinate 64,195,797 of JAWZYU010000016.1, read as the reverse complement.
TTCTATCAGTGTCATCAACAGCTCGAATGAAATAATTCATCTCATCAACATCATTCGCCAAAAAGGGCTAAGTCATTAGCATAATTTAAATCAGAAATTTTCGTATTTCAAGACAATTTAAGTCCAAAATCTTTCCTTTCTAGTGAATTTCGCATAAAATAATCAATAATCAAACTAAAGAGTAAAGGAGACAAAATGCACCCTTGTCGAACACCAGAAGCTATGATAAAACAATTCCTACAAGCCTTACCAACTCTCACGCCGATTCAGTGTTTTTATAGAGAGTTTTCAATATGTAAACTAACCAGTCTGATATTCCATACGATCTCACAACCAACTACAAATTATGACGATCAACAATGTCAAAAGTCTTTTTGGAATCAACAAAGTTAGTAACCAAAGGATTTTGAAATTCTAAACATTTTTCAAGAATGAACAATGTTGAGTGACAATACAACAACCTGAGTGACAATATCTTATCTACCCATCCCTTACCACTTCTAAATTCACACTGCTCATCACGTAACTCACTGTCAACTAGATTCTTAATTCTATTTAAGCACAATCATGCAAAGAACTTTATCTGGGGTAGATGAAATTACTACAGAAATGTTTAGAGCTTGGAATGTTTCGGTTACCACATGGATGACTGAAAGTTTGAATATCTTTTGTGATAAAGGCACGGTTCCTAAGGATTTTACCAGATATATTATTATCCCTATTTTTAAAACGTTATCGCAGTTCTTGTGATAACTATAGGAGTATCAGCTTACTTTCTGTTCCAGGTAAAGTTCTTTGATTGATTGTGCTTAAATAGAATTAAGAATCTGGTTGACAATCAGTTGCGTGATGAACAATGTGAATTTAGAAGTGGTAAAGGATGTGTAGATAAGATATTGTCACTCAGGCAGAGTCTTGAAAAATGTTTAGAGTTTCAAAATCCTTTGGATACTAACTTTGTTGATTCCAAAAAGACTTTTGATATTGTTGATCGTCATAATTTGTAGTTGGTTGTGAGATCGTATGGAATATCAGACTAGTTAGTTTACGTATTGGAAGCTCTCTATAAAAACACTGAAACGGCGTGAGAGTTGGTAAGGCTTGTAGGAATTATTTTATCACAGCTTCTGGTGTTCGACAAGGGTGCATTTTGTCTCCTTTTCTCTTTAGTTTGGCTATTGATTATTTTATGCGAAATTCACTACAAAGGAAAGGTTTTGGACTTAAATGGTCTAGAAATACGAAAATTTCTGATTTAAATTATGCTAATGATTTAACCCTTTTTGGCGAATGTTTAGAACACATTGTTTAGAACATCATTGAAATATTCAGTCCAACTAGTCATGACGAATCCTCACCTTCTATTACCTTATCATGCTTATCCTTCAATTCCTGTATACCTGTTCGTTTTGTACCATACAAACTATTAACTGTCCGGTACAGCTCTCTGCTGTTGTACTGTCTAACTGCTTCCTAGGCATTGTTAACCAAGCTATCAAGCCAAAGATAACGTGCAAAAAGAGCAGCTAACTGCTCTTTTTACACGTTTATTAAGATCTCTGTAATGCTTTCTATTAGGACTAGTAGGGTGTCATTCTATTAGGACTAGTACAGCATTATCACTCAAATAAAGTTGCCTCCTCTGCTCCTTTTTTCCTAAAAGAGTACTATTAGTTTGAAAAAAGCCCGTTTAAAACGGTCCCATACTTCCTCAACTTCAGCAGTAAGCAAACCATGACTGTTATAATGACTAAGTAACATATCATGGTAAGCTTTAGCTATAACTGGATCTTTCAGAGCTCCAAAATTAAAGGCAAAATTTTTAACCTTAGCAGAATACTTCTTAAGTTTAACTTGCAAGACACTTTTAAGAAGGTAATAGATCCAATATCAGCTCTCCTATATGACCTGGTATTCCTAATATAACTAGCTCATTTGCTCTTAATATATAATCTATAATATTCTTATGCATCCCATCTGGTGAAAACCATGTATGTCACGGTGTTTGTAATAAGTATTAGTTATTATCAAGCCATTAAGTTGACAGTTAGAGACGCCTATAGGAGACGTTGACCATTGCCATTGCAGCTACCAATAACAAAAGGGCCTATTACTCCTCCCCAAAGGTCAGAGTCAGTACCAACTTTGGCATTGAAGTCACCTAGAACTAGAGTAATATCTCCTTTGTTGACAGAATTCAAAATATCCTGAAGGTGTCCGTAAAACCTATCCTTCTCATCCTCATCGGCATCCTGAGTGGGGGCATAACAGCAGATAACATTCGTCTTTAATGCTTGTCTGAAATTTAGCTGTAAGAAACTTTTCATTAATGCACTCATAACCTAGAAGAGCATCACTAGGGTATATGCTGAGAAGCAGACCTACGCCTTGGAGATGCTTATTTTCTTCCCTCCCTGAAAAGAGAAATTTAAGATTATTTTAAGAATCTGACCTTTATCTGTCCATCTGGTTTCTTGCAAGCCGAGAATATCTAAATTATAATGTTAGAATTTTTGAATGAGGACATCAACCTCAGATTCCAACTACGTATGGAGAGAAAATGGTTAGTGGGATGTTTATAGAAACAATGTTTATTGAGAGAGGGAATGCCGACAACATCAAACAGCCCTCTAATCTCAAGCATTGGGCAAAGATCAGTTTCCTCCACTACTAACGGTTGAAGTCATCTACACTCGAAGACTTCCTCCAATGTAGAATTTGACGATGCCTAGATACAAGAATTCAGGTGCCTGCGATGACTTGGTCAGGATTATCCACCAACTGATAAAACACATCCGGTGAATCTATTCACTTGAAGCTGTCAACGCACAAATAAATAGAACACATAACGGAAGATTTTTCCTCAACAGAATCCCACCAGTGCAGTAAATAAGCTGGGGGGTGTCCATTACATTTCCTATGGCACTGCCCCACCAAAAATAATTTTAAAAAACAAGAAACGATATTCAAATTTTGTATTAATTATTTGTCATATCTAAAGCAACATAATACCATTTTTATATTTGTTTTGTAATCATTATTTGCAGTATTACGTAGACAATCACAACATTTACTTTGCTAATCAGGGCTCTGCGTCGGTTGCTTTCGTACGTCAATATGAATTTCAACATTACGTCGACCACCCAGAATCTTAATATTATCTATTACAGCAGTGACACAAAGGACGAATGCGCTGAACTGCAAGAGCCAGGTCACCATTTATTTAGTTGCCCTGACACTTTATTGGCTGAATCTATCAACGGAATCCATTCTCGAATATCTTGTTTACTTAATGAAAATCTTCATTTTACTGTGGTAGTCTCAGCAAGCCTAAACACTCCTCACGAGATGTGTTTGAACTTTGCCAAGAAAGCATACTTATGTAAGAAGAATTTTTGAAAGTTATATATGAAAATATAAAATGTGTTGAACCTATTGCTTAAAATGAATGTTAACATTTTATTTTAACATCATTTCTCGTCAGCAATGTTTAGCATACTCAGCTAAAAAATTGATGCTTTTTTGTGTTTGCCTCTTAAAGGTTTTCGGTTCGATTCCCGCTGCTATCCTGTCATCATAGTTCTTTAAGCCATTGTTTTTCATAATTCATTTTATTATCATATCACGTTTTTTACAATCGTTGTAAAGTAAATTAATATATGAAATAAAATACACCGAAAATACAATTCATTATTCACACTGCACTCATCCACAAGCTTATTCTACTCCATCACAATAATGCTTCCAGCTGAAACCCCTTGAGGCTAAAATAGCCTCAAGTTATAATCACGCCCTGCTGTTATATCACGGCGCCCCTGCTGTTATAATCACGGCGACCTCAGCGACTTCCATCATGGGCAGATAGTCGGTACAAGGAAGACGGCATGCACCGTAGTTGTGACTGCAGAATGTCTGGGATTTCCGTGTGTGACCATCGCACTTGTGTACCAGGACTACATCAAAACTGACAAAACCTGCAGCTGCCGGTACAAATGTGACCAAACCAGCCTATTGATGTTCGCCTTTCCTGTCAATATCACAATGGCAGAGTGGAGGGCCACAATGAAGATGATAACGTCAGCATTCAATGATATGGCAGATATAAAGGTTTTCACAAAAACCATTCGACATGCGATAGCACAACTGGGCTATAGCAGTCGACACCCATATTGTGTGCACCCCTTGTTAACAGCACGTCACATGGCTATGAGGCTGCAGTTGGAAAAGGAACGTCACCAATGGACTTTGAAAGACTGCAAATGGTAGATTGGTCCTATGAATCGATGTTTCAACTGCTGATGGGAGGTTGCATGTATTTGGCATAGCCCACACGAGGTCATGGATTCCAACTGTCAAGTCGGGGCGTTACAAACCGGTGGAGATGGTGTAATGTTCTGAGGAATGTTTACATGGGCCACCTTGGAGCTCCTTGTACATATTGAGACCACCATCATCACACAAGACTATGTTGAGGTACTCCCCAACCAACTACATCTATTCATGGCTATTCATTTTCCACACTAGGATGCCTTCTTTCAACAAGACAACCATGTCCCTCCCATTTCATTACTCACGTTTGGTGAAGGAGTGGTTGTAGGATTATTCCAGTGAATTCCCAACCTTAAAATGGCCTCTCTCACTCTCTGGATTTGAACACTATTGAGCATCTGTGGAATGAAATGGTGTGATGCATTCGAGCCCGAAACCCATCACCGGCAACTCTAGGCACTTTACGGATGGCTGTCGAGAAATCATGAGCCACAATACCACCTGAACCTTTCCAACACCTAGTCGAGTCCGTGCCAAGACATGTTGGTGCTGTTGTGAGGTCGAAAGATTATTAGGTGGATTTGTATAATAAACTGTCCTTTCAATTATACATACATAAGATATTAAAAATGTAAATTTATAATCAAAAGAAATAACTGTTCAAGTGATAATTAACTAGGAGTAATTCAGTTTAAAATAATAAATATAACTTTATAATCGGAACAGAATAAAAAAGAGTAAACCTATATATTAGATACTTTTTACGAATAGTTTTTAAAATACCGCTAAAATAGAGAAGAAAAATGCATACTATATATATAAGCAATTATTGCAGTATAGTAGCAAAATAATAAATTAAAGTAGGTAGGACAAGAACACCTTTTCGAGTTTGTTTTTCCGAAATGTTTTGTTAAATAAGGCATTTTGAAAATAGCTGAAAAAGGCAGTATATATGCATCGCGAAACGTCTTTTAGGCCCTATTCGGCTCAATTCAATATCAGGCATCTTCCTAATTTTCCCTATATCAGGGCCATCCCTGTAATAATCAAAGACCCCTCCAAAAAGTTTTTTCAACACGAGCCGGCATTGGCTATAAGTTCTTTTTCTAAAATACTTATTATGTATAGTGTATGGAAGTGGGCAATTTAAAATGATATTTTTAATTTCGAAACAAATTGCAAAGTACAAATGAAACATAATATATTTTGTGCTAAATATTGCAAAGTACAAAATGAAGTATAATTTATTTTACTCTAGTATATTAGTAACTAGAGAAATTGCTTCGTACTGCTCAGATTGCTGCTGACGTCAGTGCGCGCTCTCATGGCCGATGGCTTCGTCTCTAAGAAATTATCGAAAGTATTATTTCTTTTAGGACATATTTTGGTAACTTCTCATTCCCGAGATACTTTGATCGAATGATTCCAAATTTCACAAGCGACCCCATGTTGGGTGAAAAAATCAGGTTCCTACCTGCAACTGAATGCCTTAATATAATGATACCTCTGAGAACGTGAGGAGCTTTTCTACTCCTGGTTCGTGACTTTCTCGATTAGAATTATCGAATGAGCAAAAGCTACGAATGTAACTTTTTCTCATTCGAAAAGGCGTTTTAGGCCGTTTAGAGCACCTGGCCTATAAAAAGCACATAATCTCAGTCATCGGATGAAATGTAGTGCTTCTAATGGCAATAACAGAATAATTAGGGAGAAACCCTAAGAAAAGTACACTCGAACAACCAGAGCCCCAAGGATACAAAAACTGTTTAAAAGAGAATAGCTCGAGGCATTTCTAATTTATGTTCAGGAATATGTTAATAGTTACTAAAATTGGATATAATAGAAAATAGAATTTGCTCCACTTGTTGGAAGAATTTGACTGATGATTCTTTAATAAACTGAAATATGGGTGGAATGTTGAGATCCCGATGAATGATTGAATTACGCACGAAGCACGGCACTGCAACTGCTGATCTCAGATATTATTTTTTGAAATGATTGAAGTTCCTTCAGGTGATTAACTCCACAGTAAACCCACATAGGTGAGGCATAACATAGGAGGGGTCGAAAGATGGTCGTGTAAAGTTCATTCTCCAGATAAGGCGAAGAGTTACTGCAAATCAATGAGTTTAATTTACATCTCAAGCCTTGCGCTTTATTCACAGTTTCTATAATCTGATGACTCCAATTAAGCTTATTATGAATTACGATTCCAAGATATTTTGCAGAATCTTTCCAATTGATGTATTCATCAATAATTTTTAACATTTATTTGGATCATGAATTCTCTTTCTTGTGAAAAGTAAGTTGAACTTTTCGAAGCATTCAGCTTAATCTTCCATTTTGCGCACCACATTTCAAATTTAGTTAACATCTGTTGAAGCCTTTCGACTGCAAACCCTAAATTCAAAGAAGATGTAAGAATGTCTGTATCATCTGCATAAAGAGCTAAATTGATATTACATGAAGTTGGAATATCTCCCATATAAATATTAAAAAGTGTGGGTCCCAGGATAGAACCCTGAGACACACCAACATTAATTCTTGTCTTGGTTGAAAGGGCTTTACCAATATTTGACTTGAAATGTTCTATCAGATAGATATTTTTTGATAAACGATAATTAAAGCATCTGGACATTTTCCAACATTAAATTTTCTAATCAAATCATTAAGCCAAACTCTATCAAAAGCTTTTGCTACATTCACCAGTGCCAGTGCAGTAGTCTCCTTTTTGTTCAAAGCTTCTGAGACAAGTTCAACAATCTGACAGCCTGAAATACAATTGAATGCTTGCGACGGAAACAAATTGTTCAGGCTGTACTATATCGGAAGAATCAAGGAATTCATTTAGTCGATTCCGAATAATTTTCTCAAAAATATTCATAAGACATGAAAGTAAGCTTATTAGTCTACAGTTCTGTGGAAAAAGAGGGTCTTGGCCATGCTTGTGAATCATAATTACCAAAGCATGTTTCCAAATATTAGGAAAATAAGACATTCTAACAAGTTTGTTAAAAATTGACAGAATCAGAACATAATCTTTTTTAAGCAAATTTTTCAACATTTTATTAGAGATATTATCCTGACCCACTAGACTGGACTGAATTAAGGCTCTGAGCTTGATTATGGATCATGAATTTGCTGCACTGGTGGGCTTCTGTGGAGGGAAATTCTTCCGCTGTGCTTTCTGTTTGTTTGTGGGTTGACAGCCCCAAGTGAATAGATTCAGAGGTTATGTTTATCAGCTGGTGGATAATCCTGAACAGAGGTTATTGCAGGCACCTGAACTCTTGCTTCTACGGGCATCGTCAAATTCTGCATTCGAGGGAGTCTTCCAGTGTAGATGGCTTCAGCCTTCAGTGGTGGGGGAACGGGTCATTCCCCATGTTGTGATTAGGGTCTTTCCTCATGTTGTGATTAGGGTCTTTCCCCATGTTGTGATTTTGGGTGATAGGATTTATTTCCCCATGTTAAATATTGTCGGCATTCCCTCTTTCAATAAACATAGTTTGGTTAAACATCAAACTAACCATTTTTTCCATAGGTAGTTGGAATGTGAGGACTCAGCACAGAGCTTTTTCTCTTGATTTCCTCACACAAGAATTCTACAGTTATAATTTAAATATTTTCGGCTTGCAAGAGACCAGATGGACAGATAAAGGTCAGATTCTTAAAAATAATATTAAGTTTCTCTTTTCAGGAAGGGACGACAATAAGCATCACCAAGGCGTGGGTCTGCTTCTCAGCAGACACGCTAGTGATGTTCTTCTAGGATATGAGTGAATTAATGAAAGGTTTCTTACAGCATAATTTCAGACAAGCGTTAAAGACTTGAATGTTATCTGCTGTTATGCCCCCACTGAGGAAGCCGGATAGCACAACAGCAGAGAGCTGTACCAGATAGTTAATGTTTTGTGTTGTAGAAAACGGATAACTTCAGATTGTGTTATAGGGCCAACATTACAGACACCAATGCATCTATCATCGTTGCAAACAATGGGAGTAGAACTAACCACATTTTCAGAACATCACTGAAATGCGATTGTTTATCCTTCAATCCCTGTATACAGGGATTGAAGGATAAAAAAGGTAAGGTTATATACGGTGAGGATTCTGTCATGGCTAGGTGGGCGGCGCATCACTGAAATGCGATTGTTTATCCTTCAATCCCTGTATACAGGGATTGAAGGATAAAAAAGGTAAGGTTATATACGGTGAGGATTCTGTCATGGCTAGGTGGGCGGCGCATTTCAGTGATGTTCTGAAAATGTGGTTAGTTCTACTCCCATTGTTTGCAACGATGATAGATGCATTGGTGGCTGTAATGTTGGCCCTATAACACAATCTGAAGTTAGTTTGGTTATTTCTAACTACTACTTCATAAATCCCCAGGTGTAGATGAAATTACTAAGGAAATGCGTAGAGCTGAGAATATTTCTGTTACCACTTGGATGACTGAAATTTTGAATATCTTTTATGATAAAGGCATGGTTCCTAAAAATTTTACCAGATCTATTATTATCCCTATTTTCAAAAAAGGTGATCGCAGTTCTTGTGATAACTATAGGGGTGTCAGCCTACTCTCTGTTCCAGGGAAGGTTCTTTGCATGATTGTGCTTAATAAAATTAAGAATCTGGTTGACAGGCAATTGCATGATGAGCAATGTGGAATTAGAAGTGGTAGGGGATGTGTGGATCAGATATTTTTACTTAGGCAGATTCTTGAGAAATGTTTAGAGTTTCAGAAACCTTTGATTGCTAGCTTTGTTGATTTCAAAAAGGCTTTCGACTCTGTTGATCGTCATAATTTGTGGTTGATTGTGAGATCATATGGTATACCTGACAAGTTAGTTAATGAAAGCTCTCTATAATAACTCTGAGTCGTGTGTGAGAGTTGGTAAGGCTTGTAGCAATTGGTTTAGCATTACTTCTGGTGTTAAACAAGGGTGCATTTTGTCTCCTTTTCTCTTTAGTTTGGTTATTGTTTACGTTTTTGCGAAATTCACTTCAAGGGGAAGATTTTGGCCTTAAATGGGCTGGAGATACGACAGTTTCTGACTTGGATTATGCTGATGATTTGGCCCTTTTGGCAAATGATGTTGATGAGATGATGAGACTGGTAGTAGAGTAGGTTTGGTTATAAACAGAGAGAAAACTAAAGTGATGAAAATTGATCAGGCAGGCTGTGATTCAGTTACTCTGAATGGTTGCAGTCTTGAGCAGGTGTCACAGTTAAATTATCTTGGGAGCTATGTAACAGATAATGGTGATGTGCGGCATGAGATTAACAGACGAATAGGGATTGCTGCCGGGACTTTTAAGAATCTATGGAGAGTGTGGAGAAATAGGCATATACACCTAAAAACTAAAATTAGACTCTATAATAGTTTGGTTCTTTCTAGGGTTAGTTATGTTAGTGAAACGTGGACACTTTGTAAACAAGATAACAGGAAACTAGATGCTTTTGATTCCAGATGCTTACGCAGTATCTTGGGCATTAGGTGGTTCAACTTTGTAACTAATGATGAGGTTAGGCAAAGGAGTCTGCAACCTCCTTTAAGCAGCATATTGTGCACAGAGAGACTCCGCTGGTTTGGCCATGTTGCCCGTATGGATAATTATAGATTGGCGAATAGGGTTATGAACAGTGTACCTAAAGGCTTGAGAAAGAGGGGGAGACCTAGGATGCGGTGGGCAGACAATATCAAACAGAACCTTTTTAGAATGGTGTGCAGTGGCCAGATGCAGCAGATGTAGCTCAGGACAGACTTGCTTGGAGAACTAAATTGCATGGTCTGGTTGAACCTCCGTAGACCATGGCTGCTTGAGGATGATGATGATGTTCTAAGACGTCAGTAAAACCTCAGCCTTGTTTTCATCATCATAAACTAATCCATGTCGCCCATGTAAATGCGATAATCTATTTCTGTCATCTTTTAGGGCCATAACCATTTTACAGATGGAATTGTCTTCAGAATTAAGCGATGTAAGTTTGCGAGTCCAGCATTGATTTCGGCATTCATTAATAGATTTTCTAAATCTAGATTGAAGCTGATTTAGTTCAATTTTACCCCGTTGCATTCTTGTATTTTTTTTCCATTTCTTACAATAAGAATATTTTTGATAAGATTCCTAAGAAAAGAAGGTAGAGAATTTTGATCTAGATTAATGCTTTTGAACTTGCTTGCAGACTCAAGGGCAGAATGGAGACTTGAGACAAACTGCTGAATTTCACTAGAAATATCAGATTTGCTTTGTGCTTTAGACAAGCCTTTCAATTTAGCATACAGAATCCTCTTATACATATCCCAGTTTACTATAATCTGTCTTCTTTCATTTTCATTGCAATCTTCAAAAACTGTAAGAAGTACAGGATTGTTATCTGAAGTAAGTTCATAAACTGTAATAATATTGTAATTATAAAAGAAGTTTTAAGTCATTAAAATGTCTAATATGTCTGGTAAGCAAAGTGAGTTTGAAGGATAAAATATAGGAGTAAAACATCTATCACAATATTCTTTGCAATGCAATATTGCAGCAGTAGCTTACCACACTTATTAGCGCATCTGGAATTCCAAGCGTGATGCTTTGAATTTGAATCCCTAGCAAATATAAAGAGGAGATGAGAGTTAAACAAAGAGTCAAGGTCTGTAAATAGTAAAGGAGAGTTCGGTGGCTTATAAGCGCTGATAATTCTAATATCATCAAAGTTACAGCAAGATAAAACAATTGCAGAAGCTTCAATAGAGCTGAAATTAGAGTTTTAGTTTCATAACGTTGAAGAGACTTTTTGATAATCACTGCTGTTCCACCTCCCTTATTGAGAAGACGATCATTTCTACAGCAAATGTAATTAGCAATGTTAATGTTATCACAAGGCCTGAGATGAATTTCACATATTAGAGCAACATCACTGTTGTGATCATGTAGGAAATCAATAAATTCGAAAAGATCCTTTTTCAGCCCATTAGCATTCCAATAAATCAAATTAATATATTTCCTTATGTTCTTGTTATTCATGACTGTTAATAAATGGTTGGTATATTCCAAACTTTGAAAACTAACGCATATTTTTCTGATACTGATATTGCTTCTAAAGTCACATATTAGTTCTTTCAGAAACTTCAGAAGATCTTTGAAGTTAAAGTTTGAGAAAAGTCACAAAGTTCACAACATTGTTCTAGAATACCTAGATCTGAGGCTTCAACATGATTCTTTGAACTTTTAAGACTAACATTTGAATTACGAGGCTTACCTACAGAATTCTTTGTAATACCTGATGCAACTTCAGCATAAGATTTTCCTGGAATAATTTAGCCAATATTTGTAGCAGTTTTAGACAGGCTATTGTGATCATTATTATAAGTTTTAATTATATTACAGGTGTCATTTATTTGAGATTTTGAGTAATTTGGACACCCTTTGTAATTGGCAGTATGACTTCCACGACAATTCACGCATTTAAGTGGACCATCTTCAAATGTTTTAGTGCACTCTGACGTCAAATGCATTCCTCCACAATTGGCACAGCGAGGAGTATTGTAACAGCAAGAGTGTGTAATTGAAATGTTGATATCGGTGGCACTCCTGTAGGACTCGTCTGTTATTTTGAGATTAAAATGATATTTAATATTAAATATCTTCTGTGATTTATCATTTTTCAGAAGCTCAAAAAGAAATATTGGCAGAGGTGTTTTATCTCTGCCCTTCGTGATCTGACTTATCTTAATAATATTAATACCCAAAGCAAGCAACTCATCTATTATCACATCTCTCGTAATATCAAAAGGAATATTTTAATACCACTTTCAAATTTTTTTCTTGCTTAAGCTTGTATGTATGAAACTCAATTCCTTCATTTTCTAGTATTCTACTGAATGCCCTGTAATCAGCAGCATGAGAAGACTGTAAATTAATAGTATCCAAAGATAACTTAGTAGTGAAATCGTCAGTTGTAACAGCCTTGAATAAACTGTTTATTTTATTTTAGTTTCCTTTATCTCTAACGATGATAGGTGGGTTTCTATTATAGGAAGTCTTGATCTTAGAGTCCGTTTGTTTCAATCTACTAGGTTCCTTCTCAATTTCTAAATTATCGGATTTAATCTCTATCTAAGTCTGTAAGACATTCAAATCTACCTTTTGAGACAATATTTTCAAAGTCAGTAGGGGATGATAGTTGTCTTTTATCAGTTTTTTTACTTGGGACAGGGAAAATGGCATATGTGTTTCAGAACTGATAATTTGACTAGAAAATGATTGCTCATATTCAAGGTATCGAAGCTGCATTAATGATCATGTTATTAATAAAATAATAACATGATCATTAGTGCATAATATAAAAAGCTGCACTAATGATCATGTTATTAAGCATTTCATTTTCCGTTTCTTCGAGACCGGATAACATTTCTTATGAAAATGGTTTGCAATATCTTCTTTAAGCAACATAATATTGTTCATAATTCACACTCATTTTTTAGAACTATTTTATACTTCCAAAGAAACAAATATCTGATACATACAGTATATACTGAACAAACACAGAAAAGTAGGCTTAACTTTTCCGTTCAAAAATAACGTAACGAAATTGCTAATAATATACAATTTTAAGAAGAGTATAAAACGGAAACATACTTTGACTGATATAAATGTGCCAATCTATTAACAGTTGTTAGAAAATCATCCAAAAGAGCAATTTCTAACCATCGAGTTTATCTTTTGCACGGTATATTCTGATGCTACTCTTAATCTTTGGCAGAAATTCCAGGTTCCTAGCCCCTTTGTGTGAAACGTTATGGCGACCAAAGACATAATTTATTATTATGGAAAACACTTACTGTAGTATCTCCGTAACGAGCTAAGGGTTGATATATTTTCAGGCGTAGAATCTTGATTTTAATTTTCTTTCGTGTCTAACAAAACGTCGTGGACAAAACAATTCTTTGAGAGAGACTTGCCGTTCCATTCAGTAAGTGAAACAGATTATAGTTATATTTAAGAATTGACTTGTAAAACTTGTTACTCAATATTTCATAAAGTGCTAAGCTTCAATTACGATGTTTCAACACTTGAAGCTTTTTCATTAGAGTTATGTAACGGAAGGTTCGAACTTTTCTCTCTGTTGGTATTTGATGATTTTTGTTAGCTATGAGTACTATTGGTCCATTTGTTTATTAAGTAACTTGGTCAAATTTTACTTATTTCTTGTAAAATAATTGTTTATTGTATTAAAAAAGCTCATTTATTATCAGTTCAGTTAATTCGAACCCACTACACAGTATGGTTTATTAAATATTATTGAAATTTCGCAACAATATTTCGGAATAATTCAATAATATAATATTTAAACTCACCAGTGTTGCAAGGTATTAAACCAGTCTTAAACATCGATACCAAAGATAGAGGGAAAAACTGCCTTGAGCCGAGTAGGATACAAACTCATCATCTCCTAATAGCATGTCAGGTGTTCTCTCTGCTGAGCTACCTGCCATCAATCAAGATCTCTTCTATTTGATGATATGAACCTTTCTTCCTGCAGTAGGTAGTTGACACTTCGAGAGACACGAGAGACATAAATATATGTTGTGCAGGTAGGTACGTCTATATCATCGAATAGAGGAGATCTTGATGTGCACCCGATAGTTTAGGGGTCAGAGCACCTGACCCGTTATCAGGAGATCATGGGTTTGTATCTCCTTTTCCCTTTAGTTATTGATTTTGTTATCTTGCAGAGAGTTATATAGAATTATCTGTAAAGGGAAGGTTTTAGCCTTAAATAGTCTTGAGAAATCAAAATTTATTGTTTAGGTTATGTGGATGATTTTACCCTACTGACCAATGATGTTTAAAAGATGAATTCTTTCATTAAGGTTGTTGATGAGACTAATAATAGAGTAGGTTTGGTGATAAACAGAGAGAAAACTAATGCGATGTAAATTGATCAGTCAGATGGTGTTTCAGTTGCTTTCAATGTTTGCACTCTTGAAAAAATGTCTCAGTTTAATTATCTTGAAAGCTATAGAACAGATACTGGTGAGATGCGACATGAGGTAAAAAGAAGAATCTTAATTGCTGCTTGGACTTTTGAGACTCTCAGTTTTTGAGCAACGTTTGAGAGTATCAAAGAAGGTTTCACTCTTAGTTTAACTTCGATATCAATTTTAGAAGAAAATATCCTGCTAGCCTGTTATCAAGAGGTCGCGTGTTCGCATTCCAACCTGCTCAAGACAAGTTTTCATTTAAATTTATATCGGCATTAAATTAAGGGTGATACCTTCCATGACAGTTGAACAAAAACGTCGAGAAATTTCTTCAATATATGGAGAGTGTGGAAAAACAGGCATATACACATAAAAAATAAAATTGGACTGTATGATAGTTTTGTCCTTTCTAGGGTTAGTTGTGGTAGTGAACCCTTTGTAAGCAAGATAACATGAGCTTGACGCCTTTGATTCTAGATAGTTATGCAGTATCCTCAGCATTAGGTGTTTTCATTTGTAAGTAATAATGAGGTTATGCAAAGGACTAGACAACCTCTTTGAGTAGCTTATTGTACAAAGAGTGAATCCCTTGGTTTGGCCATGTTGCCGGTATGCCTAGCTGCAGATTAGGAAATAAGGTCATGTGCAATGTTCCTAAAGGCCTCAAAACAAAAGGGGATACATAGGATGCCGTGGACAGACAATATAAAATGGGATCTTGCTGTAATTTGCCTGCAGTGTTTAAATTAAGCAGCTGTAGCTCAAGAGAGACCTCTTTGTAGAACAAAATTACAGTCCGGTTAGACCTCAGTAGTTGCATGAGGATTTTGTATGTATGTATGTACGTATGCATGCATGCATGCATGATGTATATCTTACTCCTTAATCAATATCTCTGAAAGAAATATAAAATTTATTCTTTGAAAAACATTTTTATATTCTACAAGAAACTGGTTAAAATTCTGCTTTACACTTCCTATATTATAATGAACAAAGCTTAATCTGAGAGTGAATCAAGAAAAATTAACAGTTCATCTGTCCGATTCTGCAATACCAATGTCTCTTCCTCATCCAACAAAGCATTCAATATGAAATTGAGAATTTTATGACCATTTCAAAATAAAGTTCTTCACAATAATTTTGAAAACCTGTACGAATTTTAGGACTAATATATATATAAATTTGTTTTAAATTGCTGAATGGAAATACCACTCTTTGTTTCCTGTAGAGCACGTCCATCAGAAAACTTCATAGATATACTAGAGGCAGGTGCTAACAGTCTTTTATGGGAGATAACTGTTTTTTCTGACAACTTTCTGGTTCCACCTGTTAGTTCGAAACTATTTTCCGTTTTAACACTTTACTATTTTTTATCTTTTCTGTTCTATGAATAACTTTTAAACCTCACGGGGATGAGAAGAACCCGCTTCTTCTAGCCTCCTCTGAGGAAACTGTACCTTTCTCCTTCCATGACTTCATATCTCTTTTCCAGGAGAATAAGAAGCTACCCTGGGGGCTCAGTTTCTTTCCTTTATCAGATATTTATTAATACTACTGGGAAATATTTTTCTAGACTTAATTATATTTTTCCGCTGCAAATGTTATCGTATTTTTTAACTTCGTGAAATATTTGGAGATTCTGATACAAAGGAAACGTTTCCATATACTGAGCACAGAAATGACACCTATAGAGCATTAAATAGATAGTAGAGGACATACTATAGAGCATTAAATAGATAGTAGAGGACATACTATAGAGCATTAAATAGATAGTAGAGGACATACTATAGAACATTAAATAAATAGTAGAGGCTACATTGGCATCATAATAAGATAATTGCCGAAATATACATTTTTTTAACTTCGGTAAAAATGTAGTTTAAGAGCAATTTCCTATTTTAAAATGCAGTCGATTTCTGGGTACTAAAACTAGTTTTCATTCACTCCTCGAACTCCATGAACATCAGAGATAAACTTATGCACACCCATCTGCACGTGTTACCATCGATTTTCAATATCAAAATTTTATTTAGCGATCCATCATTGTCAGAGCAATTAAGAAACACGTCGTGCATTTTTGGCCACATCTGGGCTGTTCCATATCTCAGTGTGAAAAACAACCTCTTAACACCTTATACCAGGACCTTTTTTATTAAAGTTGTAATCATTCTTTAATTAGAACGTTTCAATATTCAGAACCTCTCTATAATATAAACCAAATGCATTTAATAGTAAATTCATTTTATTTATTAAGTTTTGTCTCAAAGATTTTTAAGGTACAAATAATTGTAAACTTCGACAATTAACAAATTTTGCAGTAAATATATCCATGTACTGAGAACATAAAAATAATTTTAACAATTGATTTTCGGCGGTTATAGTACTTTAAAATCAATAAAAGATATATCTACATACAACAATTCCTAATCATTATGAACAAATAAGGACAAACACTTTGCCTACACTAAAAAGGTTCGAGTCCCAGCTGGGCCACCGTTGAGATTTATCTCCACAAAACTCCCTGTTCTGCCCACGGTCAGTAGCGGACACCGATGGGCTTGGAAAGGCGGTCGTTAATCGGATGGTACGTTAAGCATTTTGCACTTTAAAGAACACGCTGGATGGCCTTGACGAGAGGTCCCAACAAATATTCTAATGTGTCCCCTCCCCCAATCTCCTCTGAGCCTTCGGGGTCAGTGTTACCTGGTCATACGTCCATTGTGTCATTTGTGTGCAAAAAATGACGCTCAGAGGTAAAACAATCCAGCCCAACCCTACACGAAAAAGTTTTATTTCAAAGAGTGTCCCGTGGCAGAGTGGTTAGAGTGTTTGGTTACTAATCAAAGATCAATAAAGCATGGATCTCTTTTTGCTGAGGTCTCACCTTTATCAGAGATCTTATCTGTGGTGTATAAATTAACAGTCTCCTCTCTCAAACCTATGTGGTCAGCAACTGCTTCAGGAGATATTTTTATAAATAGCATTTGTAATATCACAATAAAGACTACTATAAATTTAAGGTTAAATATGTAATTAGCAAAATAAACAATAAACACTTTACATTATTTTTTCAACAACATTATGATTTGATAGGCTAGTCAGGGAATGTGTTCAAGAAAGATGTAACATTTTCTCACATGTATTGAATGGTTGTCATCCCAATTTATACTTTGTACAGATTTATGAATGTTTCTTTCGAAACGTTTTGGCGTGCTTATTAAATCCGCGTAACATTGGTCAATTTCTTGTGGACTTCCGCGAAGGTTGGTGGAGAATTATAATAATGAGAATGATAGTTGTAAGTCTCTTCAGTGCACTAGTGTAGCAAAATGGCTTTGATTTTATCTTCCTTCCTTGCTAAAAATTGTCTTGCTATGCGACGTAGCTTCGCTGTTGCGGACTTACGATATCATGGGAGAGCAGAAGCCAATTTTTTGTATTAAAGGTGTCCGTGATAAATGATGAAGTTGCTGAAGAATAAGTTCTAAGAGGAGAAAGCAAACTGTTATTTGTAGGCAATGTGGCACTAACGAGAGTCTTTGATATATTTTATAGTTCTTTTAGTAGTCCGGTATGGTGTATCAAATTTTGCATAATAAAGAAATAAATCCGATAAGAGAAAAATATTCAGGGAAGGAATAAAGGAGTAATTGCGAAGTCTGCGTTTAAAAAAATTATTGTGGTTGAAATATAGAAGAAATCTTAAGCGTAGAAATGATTAAGCTTTAATGCTGCATCCTAGTGGATTACAGAGATTCAGCGGACATTGGAAACATGGTATAACTTAGTCAAAATGAAAATGAGGAGTGTAAATGCTTTTATAGAATGATGAAGATCCTCTATTTCAGCTCTATAGTGGCCATTACAGAGAAGCTGAGAAGGTAACAAGAATGTGTTTTTGACGAACAGCCAAGAGTGTCTTATGTGCTGAGAAGCCTTTTGTGCTGCTCGTAAAGAATAGCGATGCATATGAAATACTCCAACGTTTTGAAGATCATATAGTCAGAAACCACCTTCAAGACACAGCTCCAGGGTAGCTAGTGGCCTTTTAATACTACAAGACAAGTGGCTATGATGAAGAAGACAGCAGTTGGCGTCGCATAGCAACTGGCAGGCAGAAGAGACGCTTATGGACAGTAATACCCTGATCCTCACGTGCCTAGCATAAACGCATCACGCTGTATACCTGTAGGGCTGTTGGGAAGGGAAGTTCCAAAGTGGGCAGTTGTACACAAGAAAAATATCGGATCGAAGTGCTCTTTAAAGTAGATACAGCAATAGATCAGCTCAAACATTTGCAGCAGAGGCCGTGCCAAGGGTAGGAGAGCGTGGCCTACTGCAGTCAAATGTTTTATAGCTCACTTTTCCACCCAACCGAATATTTCTATACTCAAGTAATCATTACTGTACGGCGTTTCATTTTACACATAAGCATATGCACAGGCAATAAATTGTTTGTTTTTTAAACTTTGGTAACACATTTGGAAAGATTTGTGTCACAGCCAGTCGGCTACTAAATTACTTAAAAGATAAAAGCAGTAGAATTTGCCCCTAAAGGCCTAATGTTTGTTCTTCTCTGGATGATTAAAAAACAAGAAGCGTACAAATTTAAAATTCTGTTGCCGCCTATTTCAAGCAAGATTGAGGCGCCGAAAGGTTTCTAGTGGAAATTCTTTACTCTCATTAATTAATTTTTGGTAAGAATCAATGTCTTTGTTATAAGACCAACACCATCATAGGACGCTATAATGATTAATCTTAGGGTATTGTGAATATTACTGTGCCACGGAGCTGATATATCTCATTGCTTTCAGAGCTGGGCGGTATATTTTCACTTGGTTTATACGTTTCATTACTAAATACTTTGCTTATAAGAAATTAAATAAATAAACTTATTTTTTCGAATGTTATGTTTTAACCAAGGATTATTTGTCTAACCATTTTTAATGCTCACATACGTATGACAATTTTCATTTTATTGAAGTTGCGCGGTCAGTCTGATAATATAATTAGAAAGTTCGACATTTGGGAAGCGTGACAATTGGGAGTACGGCAATTGGATTGGGTTGTTTTACCTCTGAGCGGCACACAATGGGGTAAATGGCCAGGTCGTAAATGGGGGAGGGAACCACCAAACTTACTGACAGCCTGTAGCTGTTGGGAGACAGATGCTAGCCTCCCATCAAGGTCATCCAGCGTGTTCTTTAACATGCACGGGGTATGACTCTGACGCACAGGGGCCACGGATTAACCTGCCATCTCACAGACGGCAGCATTTCCAAGCCCATCGGTGTCCCTACTAACCGACGGCAGGGAGGGGAGTTTGGCGAAGATAAATCTCAATGCTGGCCCAGCTGGAACTCGAACCTGGGAACTGCAGATTGCGAGCCCTGCACGCTACCGACTGAGCCAATCCTAGCCCCACGACAATTGGGAATTCGAGAGATGGGCTAATGCGACAATTGGGCGAAAAATGGAGGAATGGCAATTGGAATGGTACGGCATTGGGTGAAAGAAATGTGAGAGTTAATTTGGGTGAAAGAAATGTGAAAGTTAATTGGGAATACTAAGCCTAATTCGGAAATATCTGCCGCAGAGCATACAAAATCAACACTTAGGATGTGACTTCAACCTGGCCTTCTACAAAAATAACTTATTTAGAAATAAGCAGAGTTAATATCTACATCTTTTCTCTACGTTAGGGGTTCTCAACGTGGGGTACGCGGTAAAAGTTTTTGGGGTACGCCGTGAGAGCTCAAAAGTGGCTAGATATATGTTATATATGTAAATATATATGTTTTATTTTATTCCCATTGATATATTATAATTATAATTTTATCTATCTATACAAGGAGTACGCCACTTACAAACACATTGCCAGGAGGTATGTGACGCATAAAAGGGTGAGAACCACAGCTCTATGTCATTGAATAGAATGAATATTTTTACAAGCCTATTCCTTCTGACCGAAATAATTCTAAATGGCAGGAATGCATTACACAGATCCATCAGAGACAGTATTTGCATCTATTCTCTCTACTCAGCCTATTCACTAAAGAGTATGCATCTATTCTCTGTAAATCATCCATTCACTAAAAGGTTTGCATCTACCCTCCATAATCCGACCTTTCACTATAGCGGATATTTTACTAAATCAGTTCCTTCTAAACGTAGCAAATTGAAATGAAAAAAATGCAGTACTGGAAACCAAGCTTAATAGGATTATCTGCAATTTTATTAAATAAGACCTTCAATAAAACAAAAATTTTAAACGCCATCTTTGTCTGAAAGAAACAATCGGAAATTAATGGAATGGGTTACAGAAATCAAAACAGCTAATATTTAAAATTATTCTTCTACAAATCCAACTTTCGTTAAAACAGATACTTATAATTATATTCTATTCTGTAATTTTTAAGTGAAACAATTCCAAATAAAAGGAATGACTGCAGAAACGAAACTACATTAGACTATCAATATTCTCATTAATATAATATTCAATGAAACGAATATTTTAAAGATCCTTTTCTCTTTAAAGGAACAATGGGAAATAAATGGAATGCATTACAAGAAATACAAACAGCCGATATTTGTAATTATTCTGGCTAAAACGAAATCTTATAATTCTATTTCCTTCTGTTTGTTACAAGTGGAACAATCTTGTATGAAGGAACGACTACAGGAAACGAAATTGATATGACTCTCAGTATTTTCACTAATCTGATTTTAAATAAAATGAAAATTTTGAAGATTTTTCTCTTTTAAAAGAAACAATCAGAAATCAATGGAATGCATTACAGGAAATCGAAACAGCTGATACTTAAAATTATTCCGCTAATCAGACTTTCGTTAGAGCGGATTCTTATACTTCTATTCCGTTCTGTCCTTCCTAAATGGAACAACATGGGATTAAAGGATCGACCACAGCAATGAAACTGCAAAATTATCAGTATTCACGCTAATCTATCATTCAATGAAACAAATATTTACATTTATTGTTGCTAATCTGGCTTGTTCAAAATAGATTTTTATGTATTTATTTCATTCCGTTGCTTCTAAATGGAATGTCTTATATCAGAGAAATACAATGTAGAAAACATACTGCGTGTAAATCTTCTCATTTTGTAAAATATATCATTTCTTTTGCAAATGAACAATCGCAATCAAAGGAATGCATTAGGGAAACTATTTATAAGTATTCTAGCTGATCCGACATTAAATGACGTATCTCTTCTCTGCAATCCAAATTTTATCAAAATATATTAGTTGATTATCAGTAATAGAAGAAACACAGGAAGAAAACCTGTAAGATCTATATTTATTCTTTTTGGTCTTATATTCATTAAAGCATTTATAGCACTCATTCTAGTCTGATATCCAATACACAGAATTATTTTTAACTCCTTTGAATAAACCTGTCAAAAATGAAAGTTATGCACTACGTTTTTTCAATTCTCTCTGAATTGAATT
This sequence comes from Ryuthela nishihirai, assembly GCA_038380435.1. Taxonomy (NCBI): domain Eukaryota; kingdom Metazoa; phylum Arthropoda; class Arachnida; order Araneae; family Heptathelidae; genus Ryuthela; species Ryuthela nishihirai. Next base: position 64,174,078 of record JAWZYU010000016.1, on the reverse strand, counting down.
TGATTGAAACGAATTTTATTCCTCAGCCTATTTTCTGAAACAAAGAAACGCACAGGAAAATGTAAACAGCCGACCTTACACCTATATTTCTCTTTTTATTATTATTATTCGACTTTAAATAAAGCATTGGCATTTATTCTTTTTAATCCGATATATCAATTCTGAAGGGAAAAATCGAAAATCAAAAAAATATATGAAAGGAAAAGGAGATAACAGATATTTATACCTATTGACTCTAATAAAACTTTGGTTTAATTTTTTTTTAATGTTTTCTACTCCTATTAAACGAAACAACCTGAAACGAAATCGTAATAAAAGAAACCATATCTCAAAGGACAAGATTCTGCAACCTTTTTGAGAGGAGAACATCAAGGGTACAAAGGTGAACTTGGCGAGCACCAAACATTCCATATGACCTCCTCATCCAAATAAAAACATATGTAGTGTAATATCAAAATTTATTTCAATTTGACCGATTATTCCAGTGGTTAATAAATGGTAAACCGCAACATTTTAATTAAAAAAAGATTTGAATAATTTTAAACATCGTTTTAGAACTGTAGAACATTTACTAAGCTGTAAGAATAAATTACATGCAATAAATGTTGCTTGGCTTGATTTTGGTTGCTGAAATTTTTTTCGGTTTTCAGCTCCAAATATAGAGTTTTCAGAAACAGCAAAAGAAAGTTTTCTCTCTGATGATTCTCTCAAGAGGTAAAAATTTAATTCACGTCGTGAACGTTTACCAGCTTCGCGAGCAATGCAGTGCTCGCTAACGACATATTACGCATGCCTTCGTTAGGACTATGGTAACCTCATTAATTAATCCAACAGTTCAGTAAACAATTTTTGTAATTCAGATCCTTCTAAACTAAAATATCAGAAATCAAAGAAAACCTTTACGGAAACCCGACAGATCGGATTGAAATATTTTTCTCTGTATACACACTTGGAATAAAACGCATTTTTTCAGCATTTCAACTTTGATTTTTCAAACGTAAGTGAAAAGCTGCCTACCGATTTAGTTAAAATAGATTTAAATTGGTTGTATTAGTTTGTTGTAGCGTGTTTGCTGGATTTCTGATTCTTTCGTTCTTAAGGAAAGTAGACATTCGTTTTATTGAAAGTAGGATTAATAAGGCAACTGATAAACTTATACGGTTTGAATTCCTGTACGCATCACTTCGATTTTTGATTGTTTCACTGAAGTCTTGTCTAAAAACGTCCATTGTACTGAAGTCTTGAATTAGAAAGAACAGATGTAACTGCTTTATTTAATGTCAAATTAAAGAGGCAGCAAAAATGTTAGCTCTGAAGTTTCTGGTAGGGCTTTCCTTTCGCTTTGCTGGTTCTTTGATTTCCGAATCTTTCATCCAGAAATATATGCTTACGAATGTGTAATCCATTTTCATCAATGATGGATTAGACAGAATAGAAAAATAATTCTGGTAATTCCTTCCTTTAGAAGGAATTTTTCCTTCTATTAAAATTTCTTCCTTTTGTTGCTTCTATTAGAAAAAACAGATTAACAGATTTAAAAGAAGAAAATCCGTTATACTGAAATACCGGATTAGAGAAAATTGGTATAAATTATTTACTGAAATTCAGAGAGAATAAATGCAAATGTCTGCCTTGCTAGTTTCCTATAGAGGATTAATACTATTCCACTTGCTTCATTCAGAAGGAACTGAATTTTCTTTCAAGTCGAATTACAGAAACTAGATGCACTGTAAATGTTAAAGACTACGCTTTTTCTGCAATTAGTTCTTTTATTTACGATAATTCCCTTCCGAAAAAAAACCGTTTTACTGAAATGTCAAATTGATTAGAATGCATTTAAATGCCTTATTTAAAACAGATGTAGAGAAAATAGCCACAAGGTAGGTTTTTTACATTTCTTGTATTACTTTAATTTTCGATTGATTCATTCGAAAGAAAAAAATTCGCTATATTTAATGTCGGATTACTAAGAATACTGATAGTCTTATCTTATTTGGTTTATCTGCAATACGAGGTTTGAGTTCTGTATGTTTCATTTAGGTGATGCAGAAAAAAATATAAATATCTATTGAAACCGAAAGCGGATTTGTGAGAGTAGACAAAAACTAGGGGCTGTTTCGATATTTTCTTGACTGTTACATTGATTAAAATCTGTATCTTGGTCCAAAACGGATTAAACTGCAGATAGGAGGAAGTGAAGAGGATTTTTGGTTGGGTTGTTTTACCTCTAAGCGACACTTTTTTGCACACCATGGACTAAATGCCAGATCACATGGACCCCCGAAGGCTCAGAGAAGGTTTGGGGAGGGGACCCACTGGAACAGCTGTTGGGAGACAGATGGTAGCCTCCCGTCAAGGCCATCCAGCGTGTTCTTTAACGTGCACAGGGTATGGCTATCCCGCACACGGGACCTCGGCTTAACGTCTCATGCGCTGGACGGCGGTCTTTCCAAGCCCATCGCTGTCCCCTACTGACCGTGGGCAGGGCGGGGAATTTTGCGGAGATAACTCTCAACGCTGACCCAGCTGGGACTCGAACCTGGGGACTGCAGATTACGAACCTGGCGCGCTACCGATTACGAGCCCCGCCCCGAAGTGAAAAGGAAGGAATAGTATTGATTGGGTGGGTACATTTAAAATCTTGTCATTTTTGGGCGGGTATGATAGTAAAAAATTTTATTCTACCAATATCCGAATTTTTATTTAAATACATAAAGGAATTTAATGCATATGGTTTGCGTAATTCTAAAAACCCATGATGTCTAAGCTCTCCTTAAACCTTTCCCTTCTTTTATGCTTCAAAATATACTTCAAAATATGATTTTAGAAAATTTTAGAATTTTATATATTTATAAACGTACTTCCCCTAAATATAAACAAATATGACAAATACGACTTAATCCATGAATTAAGAATTAGTTTAAGTAAAATAAATCAACAAAAATTCGAACATGATACATTTTTTGGATAATGGAATATAGTTTTTTGCGAATAATTTCTTTATGATCCTTCCTCGTCATTTTCCTGTCCGATATGACTCCTAAGTATTTAAAACATTCAACTCCCTTCAAGGGACTCACAATCTCTTTCATGATACATTAATTTCCATGTAAAAATGTCTTCTTCATCACCCCATACTCTAATATACATATATTTGTGTGTTTGTTTCTTTTTTGACATTTAATAATAATTTATTTTTAAGAAACCAATTTCTAAACTGTTCCCAGACTATTATTAACACTATATAAATATTAAACATGTATAAATTCTAAAATACTGTACAAAATGCGAAAAATATTTAAAATATATATTTTACCCATATTTTTCATGAAATCTGTTTTATACGAAATATTTTATACATACATAATTTTCAAACAGTAATGATCTACAGAGGTACAGCCACACTGTGTAGTTTGGTTCTCCAAATATGTCCGCTCTGAGATACACATTGCCAAAGTTTTTCTCTGACGGCCAATTGTAACGAGATTTGACATTGATTGCCCACAGCATCCTAGGTTTCCCCCTTTTCCGAGGCCATTAGGCACACTGTTCTTAACCCTATTTGCTAATCTTTAGTTATGCATGTTGGGAATGTGACCAAACCAACACAGTGTCTCTCTAAACAATATGCTGCTGAAGCGAGGTCACCGACTCCTTCCTCTAACCTCATCATTACTTACAAAGTCAAACCCCCTAAATCCCCCAGGATACTGGGAAAACATGTAGAATCAAAGGCATTAAGTTTGCTGTTACCTTGTTTACGAAGTGTTCGTGTTTCCCTCCCAAAACTAACTTTATAAAGGACCAAACATTGTTTAGCCTAATTTCAGTCTTTATTTATATACGCCTATTTCTTCACACTCTATATAGAATTTTAAAAGTCCCAGCAGCAAGCCCTATTCTTCTGTTTACTTCACACCGCACATGATCAATATCCGTTACATCGTTCCCGAGGTAATTAAACTGAAACACTTATAAAGAGTGAAAACATTGAGATTAACTGAACCAAATACGCTTGACCAATTTTCATCATTTTAGTTTTCTATCTGTTTATCATCAAACCTACTCTATTACCCGTCTCATCAATCAAAATGTGGTCGATGTTTATGAGTCATATATCAAAGAAAAGTTTCTGAAGGTAGGTGTTTATAGTAACAAAGAAAAAAATATATAAATAAATCTGAAAATAATTTTTGAAATATCTCTCTTTCTATAAGCTCCCTAAAAAGTAAAAATAAATCTAAAGCATATTCATGGTGCAATCAGTCATTGAATTCGTATTCACGCAAAGGAAGATAGGGCGTCGGTTTACCTACTGAGCAAGATTGCTGACGACTATCTTCCTTTATAGTGAATACGAATTCAGTGACTTATTGCAACCATCTATATGTTTGAGGTTCATTTTCTACATTTTAGGGCAAAAATAAAAAAAAGCTATTTTTTTTTATTTATTTGTATTTTACTTCATCCTTTAAAATCGCATTTATTAAAAGTTTATTTTTAACCAAACTAGAAGGACATATATCGCCTCTGGCTCACATGAGAATCTCGTTTTCAAAGAGAAAGAAGTTTTTCTCTTATCTACTCTTTCATTCCTTAAAAGTTTTAGTTTAAGATAGCGGATGTTGGGAAAATTGCACATGGTATTTCGTTAGTAATTATACAACATAAGAGTATTCGTTTTTTAATTCTTAAATATAAAAAGTAGCATCCCACAACTCTCTCGGAAAAGTGGATACATTATTTCTGTTAGTGAAATACCTCTTAAAAACTATCACTAATTTTTCAAATTTCTGTTCTCTCTATATATATTATTTGTAAAACTCGATAACAATTTTGTTGTTTTATCATTTCAGTGATCTGTAAATATATATATTAAAACTACAAGTATTTGAAAAATGAGAATTATGATATTTAATTAGTGCCAGTCAAAGCAAAAAAGAGTTTTCTAATTATCATTTTCATTGTTTCTATTGGAAACTTCATGACTTTCACATTCCACCACCAAAATTTCATATTTCTATCATTAATACATCTTTGCAATATTCGTTTGAAATTTTGGAATTTTCAATGTTTTCACCTTTAGTGGCCGTAAGTTTAGTTACGAAAGCGCTAATAATAATTAGTTAGGAAAGTGCTAATCATAATATTTTATTAATTCTTATCTAACCCTGAAAAGAATTTTTCATTTATCTCTAAATACAAACAGTTATCTGCTAAAAGAAAAAAATGTGTTTTTCCACAAACCCTGGGTCAAAGAGATCAATTCATTGTTTCCAATAGAAACATCATGGCGTTCACATTCCACCAAAAAAATTTAAAATTTCTGACTTAAATACGTCGTTTGCAATATTTGTTTGAAATTTTGGAATTTGCAAACTTGTCTACCGTTAGAGGGCGCATTTATAGTGTTCGGAATATTTAAAAAGTGTGAAACACAATATTTTTTCAATTCCTATCTAACCCAAAAAGAAGTTTTCAGTTATCTCTAACAACAAACAATTATCTGCTATAACTATAATATTATTATATTATTCCCATCCCATGTGGGTCTAAGGGATCAACTCATTGTTGGCAGTAAAAATCATCGTGACCTTCACATTCCACTACCAAAATTTTAAATTTCTATCATAAATATATCCGTTTGCAATATTCGCTTGAAATTTTTAAATTTTCAAAATTTTCCACCGCTAGAGGGCGTGATTGTAGCTTTAGAGAGATTCGAAAATCGCATAGCGTAATGTTTCAGCAATACCTATCCAACACTAAAATAATTTTCAATTTATCTCTGTAAACAAGAAAGTTCGATGTCTGCAGACAGATAGACAGACGACAAAGCGAAACTATTATCTCGTTCTCTTTGAAAACGAGACAAAAATTACAAACTCGTTTTTTAAGGCATAGAAGTGAAATTAATTTGGGGTGGGGGGAGGGGGAATTAAAAATCGAAATGTCCATCCCAAGCTGGTATAGGTTGACCATTACTACCGTAGACTACATAAGGCCGCAGTCTTTCTCTTCCAAAGAATTCCTCATAATGTAATCACTAGGAAACTGAAGAGAAAAGGAAACAAAGTATAGCCTTGCCGAACTCCAATGCTAAAACTAGTTACTGCACGCTTTACCTAATCTCATACATGCTTTAGTGTTCTTGCGTCTAGCCATCATTATGTTAACTAACTTATCAGTAATGCTATATGATTTCACAATCAACCACAAATTATGGGGTCAAAAATAATCGAAAACCTTTTTGAAATATATAAAGCAGGTAACCATGCATACAAAATTCTTATGCATCCATGGGTAACGGATATGCAATTTTGTATTACCAGACTTAATTTTGTTCTCCAAACAAAAGCCAGTTCTAAAAAGAACATGTTTGACATTGTCTGTCCATCTCATCCTGCGTCTCCCCCTTTTCCTAGGGCCTTTAAGCATGCTGTTCATAATCCTATTCACTTCTGCAGCTATGCATACGGGCAATATGGCCAAACCAACGCAATCTTTCTTTGCACAATACAGTGGAGTCGCGCCATATGAACATTTAACTTACACGAATTCAACTATACGCACTCTGCAAACAAAGGGTGCGATTTCACCCATCGTTCCACTCAATGAGCGTCAGATGAGAGCCGTTAATCTGCTGTTCCATCAGCCGGTCTCAGTTCCTGCGTACTATTCTTATTGGAATCATCTCGCCGCTCATAGTGTTTAAATATATACGTAATTTTCGTGCAACATGGCCCCGAAACGCAAACCAACTGATTCATCTGGTGCTTAACCGAAGACACAATGATTTGTTCTAATGCTGAAGAAAAGCAGACTGTGTTGGACTTATTGAGAGATGGTATGTCGGTCTGCAACTTGACGTGCAAATATGGGTCTATGCAATGTCCAAACCAACCACCATAGTTCAAATCTCCCGCTGATGAGGTACAGCCTTCTGATGAGAAGGAAGGCTTTAACCGTATTAGGATTTGCTTCAACCTCAAAAAATTCCTTATGTATTGTTCCATTCTTCTCTCTTACGTAATTACAAATACTCTGAAATTATATTTTGAATGTGTTGTCTTTATTTTATACTGTACATTACTGTTTACATTATACACTTATATTACTGTATAGGGTTGTATAAACAAAACCATGTATACTGTAATTTACGGGCGATTAAATAACTTTTCAAGAGTAATTTGACTATGCGTGATTTTCGTATTAACCGCTCACTTTAGAACCTAATCTCTTCGTAAGACGTGATTCCTTTGTATGCTGCTCAAAAGAGTTGCTGACTCCTTCTTCTAACCTCATTATTACTTACAGAGTCAATCGCCTAATGCCCAAGATACTGTATATGCATCTAGAATGAAAGGCATCACGTTTCCTGTTATCATGCTTACAAAGGGTTTATGTTTCATTATCATAACTAACTTCAGACAAGATCAAACTCCTATATAGCCTAATTTTAGTCTTTAGATGTATACACCTATTTCTCCACACTTTTCAAAAAGATTGTTAAATAAATTTTCACAGATTGTTAGAAGTCCCAGCAGCAATCCTTTGATCCCATGTTTATCTCATGTTACATAGTCTCTGTTACATAGCTCCCGCTATAACTGAATCGAAACACTTGCTAAAGCTTGGCCAATAATGATATATTATAGGCCTGCCCAATTCGCGTTTTCTCGAGGACTCCGATCAACAAAAATCCGCAAGAGGGAGCGCAAACACTTGACAAACAAATCATATTGTCGGCATAGGTTTTCATTGAGTGCTTTCTGCATTTTTCAATATTTATGATTTTTAGAGCATAATGTTTTCGAATTTTGACGATTTTAAACATTAATATGTTGCGTACATGGTAATATATTTAACTAGCTTTATCGTTGTTCTATGTTTAACTAGTTTTATCGCTGGGAAATATGTTGCGTACCGATGTGTCTCTCCGGAATAGGAAAACACTAAAAAAAAGGAAATTTCCTATAGTTTCCGTCGAACGAAGCACTTCTCTCAAAATGGATAAAAGCTATTGAACGAAACGGTAAGTTTTATTTTCTCTATATTAAAAACGTTTGACAGTTATATTTGGCCAATACATAATCAGGTTGAAAGATAATGTTATTTGCACTCTTTACAACTATGATTTTCCCCAGATAATGTTATTGGCACCATCTACGATTATGATTTCCCTCAGATAATGTTATTGCTACCTTCTACAACTATGATTTATATAAGATAATGCTCGTCTCTGTGTCAGTATTTTTACCTGTTAATGCGAATACCAACGACAGTTGAGTCTGAAGGTGAGGCCACTGCGTAGGTGCCAGTAGCAATACTTCCAAAAAGGACCAAATTTTTTTGGGAACTGCATTCATGTGACTTACATATATGATTATGAGTGATTGACTGAAGGCTGACTGACTGACAGCGTATCGCGCTAATTCTAACTGTGATGCAAAAAAGGTAGAGCTCTGAAAATTCGCACCTAGGGGTAATCCGGGTCGTAGATCTCGGAGGAAAATCCGAAATTCGGCGTCAGAGTTGTCCTTAGAAGTCAAATAGAGGTCACGTAGAGGACAAAACTTGATCTATGACTACTATACTATAGATGGTGGAAATATCTAAAGTATAGTAGTAGTCGAATCTGTAGTATAGTAGTAGTAGAATTTCGTATACCGAGGGTGCTTCAAGGTCAAAGGTGAAATTTAGATATAACAGAGTTAGAGAGCTAAAAGTTGATTTCTGGAAATATTTCAAGTCACACATCTCAGAAATGTTGTGAAATTTCGGATATGATGAATCCTTCGAGGTCAAAGGTCAAACATCGATCTACCCTTAGTATAAATCTAAAAATCGTTGTCTGGGTATGTTTTGAGTCGCAAATCTTAGAAATAATGCCAAATTATGGATGCAGTGGTTCCTTCAAGGCAAAAGGCCAAATCTCGATATACCGGTGCTTGAGAACTAAGAATTGGTGACTAGGGCTATTTTCTGCAACAGAACTCAGAAATAAGATAAATTTCGGAAATCCGGTGTCGTATTCCAGGCCAAATAGGGTCGTAATGATCGACTAGATATCAAGAGGAGCCGAAGACACCTTTTGGTTTCTAGTATGAAATATATCTGGAACAATATTTTGTGAACTAGGTTCAGTTCAAAGCTTAAAATCGGTAAATGTGTCATTTCCAGAAATTCAATGAAAATAATGTATGTTATGCAATTTCTTTTGGTTGATCTTTGTATTGAACGCTTCATTTCTACTTATTAATTTAATTATTTTGCTCACCCCTTGTTACAAATTTCTTAAATATTCATAGGTATTAGGTCATTTATTTTTAATATTACACTTGAAGTTTTTAATTACATAATAAATGTGCAACTTATTATTAACTAGCTTTATCGCTGGGTTAGTTGATGAAACTGACACAAATGGATAAACACGGGTTTTTACATCATCAATTCTAGAAAAGATCCAGTTTAGAAACGATGCGCTACATGATATATAAACAACTTCCTAGTAGCATTTTTAATAGGAAGAAATGAAGTCACATTTGTTAAATAAAGTTTAAAATTACTCTTTATAGCATCAGATTTATTCTTTCACTAATGCATAGAGTGTTGTGCATAATTATGTATAGCCAATAACTAGCAGAAATATATATTGGTGGAACCTGGATAGTTGCTTATATTTAATTAAGATAAATTGAAGGGCTTCAGAAAAAACGAGTCAGCTAATTTTTTTTCAAACATGCTATAAATTGATAGACCGAAACCAAGGTAACTATCACTCGGAGCTGGTTCCTTCTTGCACCAAATAAAAGGCCATGTTTTTCTTTACAGGATAGCACTAAACATGAGAAACATATTGGAGCTGTCTCCTTTTTGCTGCAAGCCCCTCAATTGCTTAATTATGTCTCTTTAAGACTTAGTTTCGTATTATTAATTTCTGACTGAATGCAAATTTTCCTCGGCTATATCGGATGATTTCCTATTATAGAGAATATTCATATATTATTTGTTAATGGGTGCTTTATTTGTTAAGCATATTAAAATATAAATAACGTATAAAATATATATTTCAGGAACGTCTGTAATCATTCTTTCAGTCTTGATTTATGAAAAGAATATTTAAAGCAAATGCGTAAAAAGGTTTTTACACTTTCAACTGCCAAAACGTATCATACACCCTCCCTTATCATGTCAGAAGTTTTCATAAATGTTTTGCTTTCACTATTAATAATTATCATTAAATCAATTGTAGTCGAAAAATAAATTATTTTTAAACGCATTGCAGATCTACCGCAGTTAAAAATCTATGAATCTATGTTTTCCTATACATCAATTTGCATACTTTTTTATTCAATTACCATTTTATACTTTACTAGGGCTGAGTTTCCGTCCAGTGAACAAATCGGAAGAACTTAATGCCGATAGCATAATCTTAGCTAAGTGAGGGTTCAGGTATGTGCATTGGCAGTTCAAGTATGTGCATTGGCAGAGGGTTCAGGTATGTGCAATCCTGATCATAGGATCAGGATTATCCACCAGCTGATATAAGGTATTCAGTATATCTGTTTACTCAGAGCTGGTAACGCTTAAGCAAATATAAAACACAGCGGCAGATTTTCCCTTAGCAGAGGCCACCAGTTCAGGAAGTCCAGAATCCGTAATCAAGCTCAAAGTCATAAACAAGTCCAGTCTACTGGGTATAAATGATCCACTCCTCAGCAGGGCCAAAAAAAAGGAAGATTAACCATGGATGGCAAGGTCAGTAGGCCACACTGATTTGCCAGCCCTCCCCTTCTGTTCCCTTCCAGAAGAGAATATCTCTTTTGAAAAGTAATAAGCGAGAAGGGAGGTTGCATTAGGTGCTAGGTCTAGCCGGTTCTGTGCATCATCAGCTGGAATTAGTACACAGCTGTTCTTTCAGTATATCCTAGCTGACATTTACCGTGGTATTTTGAAACTCTACGTATGGCATTTCTGCTGTTAAATATTTCAACTTCCGTCGCTATTTAAATACTTAACGAATTGTCTTGAAAATATAAATTCAGATAATTTCGATTGAGAACTTTAATCTATTTTTGATCTCAGTTTTCTACAAAAAGCTACGGAGCTTCGAATTCGAATTTCTATCGATATAACTTGGGGATGATTCTAATAAAGTGGCCAGTGAGTGTATGCAATATGTATATATACAGGAAAACATTTCTCCTCAATTCATACCTTTAATAATTTGCATATTTTTTCATAAGTTATTTCAACTTTTCGCATTTTATGTTTCTGTCTTTTAAACTTTCTGTGTGCATAAAAGACGAACAAGTTGTCAACTACGAGGTACATGATATACTTTTTGTAATCTAAAGAAAAATCTTTCCCGTCTTTATTCCTAATAAACCAGAAGAGTAAACTATTTTGGTCACCTTTTGTCCGCTTTTGCTTCATTCAATGATCTGTTATTTAAAGTTGCTCTACTCTCAATCTGCCTGGGGTTAAGCTCAGGTCGAGCTCGCGATGGGCGTGCGCCTGAGCTTTCGGGAGCGAAGCAGCTACAACTGCCGACACAACATCCTTCTCCCTTGTGCTTGTGTCGCTGCTATCAGCACCGGAGCTCCCAAAGTACTGTGACACTTCCTGTAACTGTAGAGCACAATTCCGACTTAATGCTAGGAGTTGAATGGAAGTGTCAGAAGCATCTCTTACAGGCGAGACACCTTGAACTTTATAGAAGAGGCTATCTTAATATTTGCTCTGCCAACGAGAATCCAGAATACTTCACGCTGTAGGTACCAGCTATGTTGTAACCTAAAACTTATCTTAGTTTGGTTTATGAGTCTATACAAGTAAATACATAAATTTACCCAACTGAATGAAAAAACTTCGCTTCCCTTTCCAAATAACAGATGTTAGGCAATTTTCTTCTTAAATGTTTTTAAGATATGTATGAATACCAAAAATATTAAAGTAAAATGAAATTGTACTATTCTTTAAATTCATAGTATCGATCGAAAACTTTCATCAATTTTTAAAAGTATAAAGTGCATTTTTTTAGATTATGTTTGGAATACAAAATAAAGCGTCAGATGTTAGGCGAAGCAGGATGAAGAGCTCGCAAGCTCCGTGATCCATTATTAAGTTATTGACGACGATAACAACAGCAAGGAAAACAAATCTGCCGAAGCAGTAAATCTTCTTGATCACTTCGGATATTTATGAATGTTGCAACATCAAACAAAAAGGAAACTTGTTCATCGTGAAAGTTTTAATACGAACTCACTTGTTTGCATTTTTCTTTAGAAAAAGCTTTCGTGTTATTCTAACAGATGTCAAGAGATTATTATTGATAGAGAAATTTATTAAAAGTTTATTCCAAAGCTATATTCATATATGCCAACTGCAGTGGGGAAACGTTCAGAACACACCTATGTTTTATAAAAGTAATTGAGAGATTTCAGCTACAAACATTTATCCAAGTTAAATAAAATATATTATTATAGATGGAATTTTTTTCGTTTTTCAAAACAAAAAGTAAATACAATAAATTAACATTTTTTTCTTGCCTCTGTAATAAACATAATAAGTGGAATTAGGAGAATAGCTGAAGAATTTCAGAACAGGGAATAAAGGATTTGCGAGTATAATTATATTTATTTGCTATATACCTGGTGGATTGGGTTGTTTTACCTCTGAGCTGCACTTTTTTGCACACAATGGGCTAAATGGCCAAATCAAAGGACTTCGAGAGCTCAGAGAAGGTTGTGGGATGGGAACCCACTGGACAGCTGCTAGGAGATCGATGGTATCCTCCCGTTAAGACCATCTGCTAAGTAATCCAAGTGAGTTCTTTAATGTGCTTAAGGCCTCTTCCGCAGACGGAGCCACGGCTTAACGCCCATCCGAAGGACGGCGGCCTTTCTAAACCAATCGGTGCCCCTTACGGACTCAGGGTAGGGCGGGGAGTTTTGCGGAGATAAATCTCGACACTGCCTCAGTGGAACTCGAACCTGAGAATTGCAGTTTACGAGCCTGGTGCGCAAACGACTGAACCATCCTCGCCCCTTATGTACCTGGTGAAGTATAGATAGAAGGAAATACTTTTCAGTGTGGAAAAAACTGCCATTAACAGGAATTAATAGATAAAGGAAAGGTGATTAAAATTAACTGAAGCTCTTATTCTTAAATAATCAGTTATCTTTCTTTGTAATGAAAGCTAATAATAAACATTAGACTATATAACAACTTACATACATTAATGTAAGACCAAACGGAACAGCGAATATACAGTGCAGCTGAATAAAATATACAGTACCCCAGGCCGGCGTGTTTTTAGCCATCACAACAGTAGCAGGTAGGTATCTGACCTATTTATAGCAGGCGAGGGGTTTCGGCCGGCAGCATTATTGTGGCAGAGTAGGGCAGGTTTGTGGAGGGGTGCGAGGTGTATAATAAATTGTGCTTTCAGTTTATATTTAATATTTTTTCTCTTTCGTTAGGGTTACTAGCATTGTCAATAGAAGGGATGGGCCTGGTGCCCCTTTGCCCTTCCCCCTAGATCCGACCCTACTAGGGGCGAAATAGCTCAGTCATAATTTGCAGTTCCCAGGTTCGAGCCCAGTTGGGCCAGCATCGAGATTTATCTCGGCAAAATTTCCCGATCTGGCCTCGGCAATTGTGGGATACCGATGGGTTTAGAAAGTCTACTGTGTGTCGGATGGGATGTTAAGCTCTGGCCGCATTTGTGGGAAAGCCATACCCTGTGCACAGTAAAGAACATACGGGGTGTCCTTGACAGGAGACTACCATCTGTCTCATAACAGCTGTCCAATGGTTCTCTTTCCCACAACTTTCTCTGATCCTTCAGGGTCCTTGTGACCTGGCCATTTAATCCATTTTGTGCAAAAATGTGTCCCTCAGTGGAAAGCAACTTAATTGTGCATTTGTTTGAAGATTAAATGCTCCCCAAACGGTTTAGAAATGGAATTAGATTATACATGTTATCCTGTCTACTGCTGTAAACTGCTGCAATACCTGAGTTCAAAAAAATATGAAACAGAATAATTTATTATAATCATATAAGAATATTTTAGAAATAATCTATAATTAATTTCTAGCTTTCTAAAAACAAAAAAATCATCTATTGAATTTTAAAGGTATAATATATACATTATCGTTATGCTAAATTTACTTCGGTGCGAAATGAATAAAGGGCATGCAGTCGTATGTTGTTTTTCTGGAAGTTAGTTCGTTTTTAAGCCACTGGTGAGCTGCTGTATGAGAATTAACATTTTGGAAATATTACCTTAGGAGGTATAAGGAAATGACATTTTAAGCTGTTCGTGATATTCAGAAATAGTGTGATTAGTACAATAAAAATTAATAAAAATAATCGAGCCGGGAAATATATAAGGGAGGGAGCAAGACATTGTATTACAATGGCACTGTAATATTTAATTTTCGTTTTCGATGTTTTTAAAAAAAAAATTCGAAATTACGTGAAATATGCACAAGTTTAATAATTTTTCTCCTGCATTATTACCCTTACTAGCATTCTCAAGGAGGGAGGCAAGGTATTATACCAGGGCCAAATCTAAAGGGGGGTAGGCAACGGATGGTAATTGTGCATCTCCCGGATCCGTTCCTGGTACTCCTAAAATTATACACTGCTCGACATTGAAAGTGCCTTACGCAGAAGGACATGTCGTACAAACATGCAAATAGAAGGGTGAGTGTGCGCAGTTGAGATATGCAAATGATGATAATCCTGAGTCAATGACCTGTGTGGATCAAGAAATAAAAAGTGCAAAAATGAACAGGGGTGGTATTGTGTTTATGCAGGTGGAAGTCTTGCGAACGGTTGAGATTAGGTGGTTCCACTTTGAAAATATTCAGCGAACGCCGAAAATGCCCAGTACACGCCATCGGCAGGTTTATCACCCTTTGGATGCTTTTGAGAGAGGAATAATTATAGGCCTATGTGAAGCTGAATGTACTACACGTCGTGTCGCTGCCCATGTTCATCGGGATGCACGAACTGTTGGACGCTGTTGGGAACAGTGGCGAAATGAAGGTTCTAGCTTGCGTCGCAGAAGGGGTGGTGCCGTCCGACAGACGTCAGCATGGCTTGACAGGCACATTGTTCGACATACTCGTTCGTCATCACAGAGTACTGCAGCCGATATTCGACGGACTGTCAGGTAGTCATGGATGTCCCCATAACGACCCGAACGGTAAACCGAAGGTTGCATGAGGCACACCTGAACTATAGGACAACCGTTACGTTGACAGATATGACTGCAAACCATCGCAGCGCTTGTCTGGCTTGGTTCCGAAGTTGTGCGAACTGGGGTCATGAATGGAACACTGTTGTGTTTAGTGATGAATCCCGTTTCTGTCTCTGGGCGCTGACGATCGACGGGTTCGTGTATGGTGAAAACCTAGTGAGAAGACGGATCAAGTTTTTGTTCGCGACTGGCACACCGCCCGTCAGCCAGGCAAAATGTTTTGGGGTGCTATTTTATATGACAACAGGTCATCTCTTGTCCGCATCACGCGAACACTGACAGCTGCACGATAGTTTAGTGCGGTTCTGCAGCCCGTTTTGTTACCATTCCTGGGAGGCTTGCAGCAGCCCGTTTTGTTACCATTCCTGGGAGGCTTGCAGCAGCCCGTTTTGTTACCATTCCTGGGAGGCTTGCAGCAGCCCGTTTTGTTACCATTCCTGGGAGGCTTACAGCAGCCCGTTTTGTTACCATTCCTGGGAGGCATGCAGCAGCCCATTTTGCAGTATGACAATGCACGTGTACACACTGCTAGGTTCTCCAAGCAATGTTTGCAACATCTTCAAGTATTTCCATGGCCAGCACGATCTCTAGATTTATCCCCAATAGAAAATCTGTGGGACCACATTGGACGACGTTGCAGTCTTCTCACCGGCTGTCGCGGAGTCTCGATGAATTACTGGAGCAAGTCAACGCTGCTTGGTGTGCAATTCCTCAGGACCATATCCGTCGACTGTATGATTCCATGCTACACCGTATTGCTGCCTGTATTGCCGTTCACGGCGGTGCAACCACCTACTGAGGCAGTCACATTGTGCTGCACTATCTCATCTTACAACTGCTGTAAGTGACTGCAAATTAAATCATGGTATGTCAATATGTATTGCTATGTGTGTGTAAAGATATTTCACCCCTATCCCCTCACTTCTTTTGGGTGGGGCAATTTTAATGTCGTGCAGTGTAATTAAATGATAGTATTTCGGTATTCGATAATATAGCAGTTTCCAAATCAGTATTGTGAGTCGCGAAATTGCAGCTAGCTAACAGGTGTTGGTAAGAAATGAACTAATAGCGTCTAATCATAACGTTTTCTGTTGTTATCTCTAATAAATGAGTCTACTGTCTCTGTGATATTTTATAGATATAAATGCCGTACGGAGCAAAATTTTCTTGCTCATCTACGTTTCTGATAAGATTTCTTATTCACTCATCTTAACTAGCATATAAACTGTCAGCTTAAATACATACTCTCGCCATTGGAATATATTTGATTCCTAAATAAGGAAAAGAACTTAAAAGACTGATTACTTCCTTTCCTTAATTTGTAAAGATATGTTACTTTTTTTTCGTGTATTTCGTTTATTGTTAAATTATATTTTACATTATTTAGAATTTCTTTTTAACATTTCGATTCAGTGACATGTCTATTTCTGATAATGTGAATTGCATTGAAAAAGAAAAATACCAAAATAAGAAATATCAAATTCGTTTTGTTTCGTCATCAGTAAATTATATTCAAAATTAATTTTTCCTCCACCAAAAAAAGGTAGTTCACGAATTTTTAATTAAATCTGCAGAGGATTTCTAACTTTTTCTTAGCCCCTTTTTCTCCATTCCTATAAAAGAATTTTTAAAGTCAATAAGCTTAATTAATACTCGAAACATGGAAGATATATTTGCATATCCATGACCTAATTGAGCTGGAAAATCGTTGCTATCTGTGTCGTGGCCAAAAACAATGAGCATAATTGTACATCTAACTCATATTGTATTAAGCACCCCTGAACGTTAGATATTTCGCACTGCCGCCTATAAATTACGGATAATGTTGAATATATTAGTTTCACGCTTTTCATATTTTAAAGATGCCGGAGTAACATCTAGGTGAGGGTAACCTGACGTCTTATGCGAAAAGTTTCCCTCTAGACCTGATGCGTTCGAGAATTCCAATATATTACAATAGCTTGCAGACTGCAAGCCGAAATGTGTGAAAGATAAGGTCATGCTCAGGGAGGGAAATAACAAAGCAATCTGGAAGGAGGAAAAGAAAATGTGATCTCTGAATGAGCACGATGGAGGTGTGAAAAGCAAAAACATTGAAAGCATTGGCTCTTAATCACATGGTGTAGATATTCATAGAAATCAATAGAAGGTGAAGAGGCGCAAAAACACAGTTTTTCAGCCTGAGATTCCCATATTCGAGTTTTCAGTAGCCAAAGAGCAAACCTTTCTCATTTGCTCGAATCGTGCTCTAGAAGTAAATGGAGGTGATAATGAGCTGTAAATATTACAGTGCCCACCACACATACTTCAACAACTATATTTTATATACTTTTCCCGAAAAAGTCTATTAAAATTGAATATCTTAAATGTAAATATTTTTATAGAACCTCTTTTGTGACATTTGTTTCCTAGCTTTTCGACTTTTAATGAAGACATGGCTGATCAGGGGCAAATTCGTGACAGAGGTGTGCCATTGGAAGGATGGATTTTCTGGAAAGATGGACGACAATAATTCCCGGGGAGCGAACACAATGCTTTAACACTAAATGATATAATCAAGTAGAAAACATATATTTGACAAATTAATGGAAGTTGAACAAAAATTCGCAATAATATAAATATTAACACAATAAAAAAGATAAACTAAATACCTATTAATGATGTTTATCTCTGCGTAGTGTTCTTTCAACTGCGAAATTATATGCTCTCAGCAATTTCTCCAGCTACAGAGAAATACTCAGCCGAGAAAGCATAATCACATCACGTATGCACTGTCAGGATATGAGATTCGTATGTGGATTGACATTGTCATCCTGAAAAGCTGGAGCATAGAAAACGTACAAGCACAGTTCCCAGAATGTTTTCAACATGATATCTTTCCGTCAACATGTCGTCAATAACGAACAGACCTTTACTTAGGTGTTAACTCAGCCATCTCTAAAATTACGAAAAGGGTGTAACTAATATATTGGAAAGAAAGGAAAACGTGCAACAATGAAGCCGTGACTGTGATGTCGTGTGACGGCTGGAGATGAACCACAGAGTGCGAATTACGTCATTTACTTGTTCGAACGAGAAGTTTGTTCTCAGCTTGTTTGTGATAGTTAAATGAGTTACTTTCGAAAAAAATACTCTGAAGCAGAAAGAGAAATATATTTGACTTTGTGTACGTTAGTCTAAGAAGAAATATTTTATTTGGAGTGTGCTCGGGAGTATTAAAAGAGTTGATCAATTTAGTTCTCGTTAGTGAAGTGGTAAGAAAAATTAACTTAAAAATGGAAAGCACTGTTTCTGTATCGCTGATTTTATTTCTCATGCTTGATTTTGGTAAAAAGTTCAGTTTAAAAATGTGCTGGATGAACAATTAGTGTGGTAATTATGATTATCAGAATCACTTTATACTGATAGTTAGCATATTGGTGTTTTTGTAAATAGTTAAGAAATTGTTTATGATTTATGAACTCTTTATTGTTTTAGTTATTAAACCAGTTCATTTATAGTTTGCTTATTTATTTTGAATTCACTCTCGGTTGACTATTACTCAAATAAGGGGAGAAATTTGTAAAAGTATTTAACATTGGACGCAATTTATAGACGGCAGTGCCAAGTACCTAATGCTCAGAAGTTTTTAATGCAGCATGAGTTCGATATGCATTTATACTCATCAGCTTTTTAACACAATAAATATTCTTTAATCAACAGCTTGCCTCTGAATGGCTCACAGCCTAAATCATCTTCTCAGCATTAATAAAACTGCTCATCATTGAAATTGTCCTACTGGGAAAGAATGGACAGATTGACCTGAAGATTTTACAGAAGAGTTGTGACGTATATGGGCGTCAACGATTTGCATTTCAAGCCGGTCAGCAGAATTGAACTTCTAATAACATGTCTTGTATTGCGCTGACGTAGGACTCTGAATTAGTTATAAAACGAAGGTAAAATGTCAGCGATAAAAGGGGTCAGTCTGTGCCCAACTTTGCTGGTCAGCTCTGATTTACTACTACCACTACAGCAATAAACAACATGGTGAACGAATGATCTGCGAAAAGTGTACAATGTCTTTAACATGCGTAAGGCGATATTATTGCTGACAGAATTTGAAGGGAGTCATATCATTGGGTTGTCATAAGCTGGATTGTCAACAAGCCAAATCACCTTTCGTATGAGTCGCATTCTCCGAACTTATGCTTATGACACTGTTGGTAACAATGAGTACAGGAAAATACCAGGACACGCCTCCAAAGCTCTGTGGGCATCCAGAGAAGTCTGAACCGGAGAATCGACGGATCCGCCGACTACCGCCAGTTTCTCTAACATTGTAGCACCATTACTGTCTTCTCCTGTGTCAGAAAGCAGGAGTAGAAGATGCTGAAAGAATCGGGCTGCATTTGCAATCTCTGTTGGCTCATCTACCTTTAACGACATTTCATCATCATCTACATCAGCAGTGTGAGAAAGGAGATTGCTGCTTGGGGACAAGACTGATATAGTGTCGCCTTTAGTGACGAATCACGTTTCTGTTTCGGATACAGTGGCTACCACGTGCCCGTATGGGCACAAGCCAGGGACAGAGGTAATTCAGCCTGTGTCATAATTGGCCAACATCTAGACTCATGGTATGGTAAGCCATCAGTTACAATATCAGTTTAGTCTGTTCGTTATTCATGGTATGTCGAAGTAAGGATATCATGTTGAAAACATTCTGGGAACGTGTTTCTACCCTTTCGGTGCTCCATCCCACACTCTATTTTACAGCAGGACAATGTCAGCACACATACGGATCTCATATCCTAACAGTGCATACGTGATATGCTTCCTTGAACCTGCACGTTCCCACATCTGTTGCCCATTCCACATGTTTGGTATATGATGGGACATTCAATGAAAACCGCTTCTCAGCCCTTTATGACTGTTACTCAGCTCACGACACAAGTATATTGTTGCGGATCACAAAAATGGATAGCCACTGAGCGTGAGTATTAAAAGCTATATTTCAAAACCAAATTCAATACAAGGTAAATTGTTACAAAGGAAATATGGATGAAGTATCTTATTAACAAATCAACTATTAACATGCACAAGTCATCAATCTTCCTGCGTGAGCACACAACATCAGCTCTGTGTATTTTACTAAATACTACTTTTACTTGATTTACCAGGTCACCCGAAGATCTTCACTCGTAAACCAATTCTCGTCCTGTGCTAATAACTTTTCACTCACTAGCCGAACAAAAAAGACAGTCCGTGTAGACATTCGAAGTTAGCCATAAAAGTTCCCACTTTTATACTTCCGCGTATACACAACACATCAAGTTACTTCTTGATACTTAACGATAAAAGATCCCACTTTTATCCTTCCGCGTATACACAACACATCAAGTTACTTCTTGATACTTAACGATAAAAGATCCCACTTTTATCCTTCCGCGTATACACAACACATCAAGTTACTTCTTGATACTTAACGATAAAAGATCCCACTTTTATCCTTCCGCGTATACACAACACATCAAGTTACTTCTTGATACTTAACGCGCACTGTCTCAGAACAGCCCACCGGCCATTTTCGAACTCTTCGACCGTTACAACACAACGACCGTTAACGCTCCACTCTTCTTCTCCAAATTCTCCCAAAGTTCTTATTCGTTGGCTGAAACTTTTTGCTTTCGGTTGCCAGATTCCTTCTGTCGTAACAATATGAATTATGGTTCAGTATTTATCAAGATCACATTCGCCACCTCTTCGACTCTGTACACTGACGTTTGACCTCTTTTGTCTCTATTCGTATAGTTTATACTTCTTACTGATGTACAACACACTTTGCAACATTTAACTATTGTTACGACAGAAGGAATCTGGCATCCGAAAGCAAAAAGTATCAGCTAACGAATAAGAACTTTGGAAGAATTTGAAGAAGAACAGTAGATCGTGTAACGGTCGTGTGTGTAACGATCGAGAGTTCGAAAATGGACGGTTAGCTGTTCTGAGACAGTGTGCGTTAAGTATAAAGAATTATCTTTATGTGTTGTGTACGCGGGAAGTATAAAAGTGGTATCTTTTATGTGATATGTACGCGGATGTTCAAGCGACATGGTAATCAAGTAAAAAGGTAATATTTAGTGGAATAGACAGAGCTAATGTTGTGTGCTCTGCGCAGGAAGGTTGATGACTTGTATATGGATAATGGTTGATTTGTTTATAAGATACTTCATCCATATTTTCTTTGTAACAATTTACCTTGTATTGAATTTGGTTTTAAAATATAGTTTTTAATACTTACGCTCAGTGGCTATCCATTTTTGTAATCCGCAACATTTGGTGTCAGAAGTGGGATAAATTTATTGAATGTCGTTAACTAGAAGAATGGATGAATTAGTGAAGTTGATGACTGATATTAAAGGTGAAATAGCTGCCCAAAGCAATAAAATAGGTGACCTGGCCGCACAAAATAATGAGTTGAGAACTGAGATAGTTTCTCAAAAAGATGACTTGAAAGCCTATATGCCCGCACAAAATAATGAGTTGAGAACTGAGATAGTTTCTCAAAAAGATGACTTGAAAGCCGATTAGGCCCCACAGAATAATCAGTTGAGAAATAAAATAGGTGACCTGGCCGCACAAAATACTGAGATGAGAGCTGAAGTGGCTTCTCAAATTGATAAGATTTCTGATAAGTGTAAGGACATTATGACCGAACTAAATAGTGTAAAAGATGATCTTGATAGTGTTAAGTTAGATTATAAACATGAAATTGAAATTGTAAAAACTGATTGTGAACGCCAGTTTCAGATTTTGAGAAATGAAATGTTACCTTCTGCTTGTGATAATAATAATTCTAGTGGAAATAATGTTATTACACATATCGCTAAAAATACAACTAAACCTTCTACATATGATGGTCAATCATCTTGGACAGTATTTAAAACACAATTCGAAGTTATCGCTACAGCCAATGAGTGGAATGAATTCCAAAAGGCCAGTTTTCTTGCAGCTTCCTTAAGAAATTCTTTTGCGGAAGTTTTGCAGTCTGTTCCAGAAGAAAAACGACTTGATTATCAAAGTCTAGTTTCTGCATTAGAACTAAGGTTTGGTGATAGTTATTTAAAACAATATTATGTGACTCAATTTAAACATCGCATGCAGAAAAGTGGTGAAACTTTGCAAGAGCTTGCTAGTGATATTGAGCGTCTAGCTAGATTGGCTTATACTAATTGTCCACCAGAAATTCAAGATAACTTAGCTCAATTACAATTTAATGATGCTATTGCTGACCTTGACACTCAACAATCTCTGAGGATGTTTGAAGGTGAATCCTTAAAGTCAGCTGTGGTACATGCTATGAAATACGGTGCTCTAGGCTTTCCTCCCGAGCGAACAAACGTACAGTGAGATTTGTGAGTGCAGAAGAAACTGTAGAAAAGGATAATGAAATGAAAGAACTAACCAAAGCCATACTATCCGTTTTGAAAAATATAAAAGGTTCTTCTTCAAAAACTACAACAGACCTTCAGTGTTGGAATTGTGGCAAGACCGGACACATTCGTACCAACTGCAATAGGAAACGAATGAGGAGTCCAAGTCCATCAACTAGACAACAGGATCAGGAAAAACAGAAAATTTGTCAATCTTGCGAGGCAAAGGCTGGCTGTTGATTGGTTGGCCCCAGGGGAAGTCGCCCACGTTTCTACATTACATGGTGATAATAATGGATTAGTAGCTGATGGAGCCATAAATATACCTTGCCGTATGATAGTCGACACTGGTGCAAATGTAACTTTACTCAGAACGGATATAATAAAGAAAATAATACCTCACCCAAACTTGAATACTACACAGTCTAAAATAAGCCTACAAACAGCCACTGGAGATCGTGCAAAAGTCCATGGAAAAATAGAACTTAATATCCGAGTTGGTAGCTGTCTGGTACACCATCCTGTTTACATCGCTGACATCTATGATGAATGCATATTAGTCCTTGATTTTCTTAAGAAACATGGATTCAACATTAGACCCAGTGATAACCTACTCATCTATGAGACAGAAGAGATTCCTCTGCTTAGCCGGAAGTCTGATTCTTTATCAAGCGTAACTTCAATATTAGTGACGGAAGACACAGATATCCCAGCACAAAGTGAAGTTATAGTCCGTGGACATCGGGCGGAGACTTCTGGGGCCTTCCGATTGGCAGTTACTGATGCCTCTGGTAAAGGTTGGGGTTGGGGTTGTTTTACCTCTGAGCGGCACTTTTTTGCACACCATGGGCTAAATGGCCAGGTCACAAGGACCCCGAAGGCTCAGAGAAGGTTGGGGGAGGGGACCCACTGGAACAGCTGTTGGGAGACAGATGGTAGCCTCCCGTCAAGGCCATCCAGTGTGTTCTTTAACGTGCACAGGGTATGGCTCTCCCGCACACGGGGCCACGGCTTAACGTCCCATCCGACGAACGGCGGCCTTTCCAAGCCCATTGGTGTCCCCTACTGACCGTGGGCAGGGCGAGGAATTTTGCGGAGATAAATCATCTGGTAAAGGAGCCTTGGCTCATGATATCCTGGTTGCAAGGACTTTAGTCAGATAAAGATAATATATAGATAAAGAACAGATTCCTATCAGAGTGATGAACTGTAACAAATCCAATAGAATGTTAAAAAAAGATGAAGAATTAGCAATATGTGAAGCTGTTACCTGTGTAACAAGTATAAATAAAATAGAAGTTACTGATTCAAATCAAAATCATACAGACATCCCATCTCATCTTACTGAATTATGGAGAGAAACAAGACGAATATTAACTGAAAACCAAGCTGTTAAGGCCGAGAACCTATTAAAAGAATTTTCTGACATTTTTTCTGCCACATCAAATGATTATGGCCGTACTAACCTGACAGAACATAAAATTAACACTGGTGATTCTCCTCCAGTCCATCTGCCGGCAAGAAGGCTTCCATTGGCAAAAAGAGAGGAGACGGAACAACTCATAAAGGACATGGAAGCTCGGGGCATTATAGAACCATCGCATAGTCCCTGGACATCACCAGTAGTTCTTGTCAAGAAAAAGGATGGATCTACACGATTTTGTGTAGATTATCGCAGATTAAATGACGTAACAAAGAAAGAATCCTTTCCTTTGCCCAGGATTGATGATACACTAGACACTTTATCTGGGTCAGAATGGTTCTCAACATTAGACTTAAAGAGCGGCTTTTGGGAAGTTGGTATACGTCCTGAAGATCGTGCGAAAACAGCTTTCACTACAGGGAATGGACTTTGGCAGTTTAAGGTGATGCCATTTGGACTTTGTAACGCACCTGCTACATTTGAACGACTAATGGAGTCGGTGCTCAAAGGTTTGTCTTTGGAGGTCTGTCTGGTTTACTTGGACGACATCATAGTTCTTGGAAGAACTTTCGAAGAACATTTGAGAAATCTTCGTCAAGTATTTGAAAAACTTAAGGCAGCCAAGTTAAAATTGGGACCGACAAAGTGTAAACTGTTCCAGCAAGAAGTTCATTACCTTGGTCATGTGATCACTACATCAGGGATTAAGACTGATCCTAGTAAGATAGAAGCTGTAAGAGACTGTCCTCCACCACAAGATGTTCATCAACTTCGTAGTTTTATTGGACTTTGCACCTACTATAGAAGATTTATCAAGGGTTTCTCCAACATCGCAAGGCCATTACATCGTCTGACAGAAGAGGGCCAGCGGTTTATGTGGACCACTGAATGCGATATAGCCTTTCAACAGCTAAAGAAAACTCTTTCCACAGCACCAGTGCTAGCGTACCCACAAACGGGAAAACAATTCGTAATAGATACTGACGCAAGTAACACAGAAGTTGGTGCTGTACTTTCACAAGAACAAGACGGACAAGAGAAAGTTATTGCATACTTTAGTAAAACTTTATCCAAACCAGAGCGGAATTATTGTGTAACACGCAAAGAACTGTTAGCAATAGTAAAAGCAATAGAACATTTTCATCATTATCTCTATGGCCAGAAATTCCTTATACGTACTGATCATGCTGCACTTAGATGGTTATTAAACTTCAAAAACCCTGAAGGACAAATCGCTAGGTGGATACAACGGTTACAAGAATACGATTTCTCCATCGAACATCGAAGTGGTAAAATGCACAAGAATGCAGATGCTCTTTCCAGGCGCCCATGTATTGACAACTGTAAACATTTCTATTATGCAGAACTGAAATTTGGAACTAAAGAGATAATGCCCATAAGACAAATAGTATCGACACAAAGAAACAGTGATATCCCTAACATCTGGAATCCAATTGAAATCAGGAAGGCTCAACTAGATGATGAAGACATAAAACCAATATTAGAATTGATTGAAAAATCTGATGTAAGACCTAATTGGGAGCAAATCTCGAGGTATAGTCCAACTACTAAAAGTTACTGGGCACAGTGGGACTCCTTAAAAATGAAAGTCGGTGTATTATACAGAAGATGGGAGAATCCCACTGGACGGCTGATCCGTTGGCAAATAATCCTTCCTCGCTCCCGAGTGGAACTTGTGATGAAAGATGTACATGATAGTGCCACTGGAGGACACTTCGGTGTTAATAAGACATTAGCCAAAGCCAGGGAACGATTTCATTGGTTGAAAAGTAGGGCAGACGTTGAAAGATGGTGTAGGCAATGTGAAGCCTGTGCAGCAAAGAAAGGCCCTAAGACTAGGAGTCGGGGTAAGCTGCAGAGGTATAACGTTGGTGCCCCTTTTGAAAGAATAGCCATTGATGTAATGGGTCCGTTTCCTAGAACTGATGATGGAAATCGATATTTATTAGTAGTAATGGATTATTTCACAAAGTGGCCTGAGGTATATCCCATCCAAGACCAGGAAGTAACAACAGTGGCGGAGATGATAGTTAATAACTTCATTAGTAGGTATGGAGTACCTTTACAACTCCACTCTGATCAAGGACGGAATTTTGAATCCAATGTGTTTAAAGGCATCTGTCAACTATTAGGCATTCAGAAAACCAGAACAACTCCCTCAGTCGGGTGGTATGGTTGAAAGATTCAATAGAACAATTGCTCAGCATTTAGCATTTTTTGTGAACGACATCAACGTGACTGGGATCGCCATGTACCACTCCTTTTGCTGGCATATAGGACGGCAGTGCATGAGACAACTGGACAGACACCTTCCATGATGCTTTTTGGAAGAGAGTTACGTCTTCCCTGTGACCTTTTATATGGTCGGCCCGAAGCAAAGCCTGTGTCCACTCCACAATACGTACAAGAATTACAACAACGACTAGAAGAAATCCATCACTCCGTTAGACATAACATCGACATAGCAAGTGACAGAACCAAAACAAGATATGACAGTAAAATAAATGGAACTGTTTTCAATCAAGGAGATCTTGTCTGGCTATACAGTCCACATAGAAAGAAAGGACTATCTCCAAAACTTCAGAAACCTTGGGAAGGTCCATATACAATAGTTAACAGGATTAATGACGTGTTATATCGCATTCGTCGACGTCCAGCTACAAAGTGCAAGGTGCTTCACGTGGATCGTTTGGCCCCGTTTCATCGAAGAACTGAAGAAGCTTTGGAATCCAGAATTGTTCGGGACGAACAAGACCTAGGAAGGGGGCAGTGTTACGACAGAAGGAATCTGGCATCCGAAAGCAAAAAGTATCAGCTAACGAATAAGAACTTTGGGAGAATTTGAAGAAGAACAATGGAGCGTGTAACGGTCGTGTGTGTAACGGTCGAGAGTTCGAAAATGGACGGTTAGCTGTTCTGAGACAGTGCGCGTTAAGTATAAAGAATTATCTTTATGTGATGTGTACGCGGGAAGTATAAAAGTGGTATCTTTTATGTGATGTGTACGCGGACGGTCGTATGGTTCTGCTAGTATGAGTTAGCGAACTAGCACAGGACGATTTTGTTTGTGTATGAAGATGTTCAACGACATGGTAATCAAGTAAAAAGGTAATATTTAGTGGAATAGACAGAGCTAATGTTGTGTGCTCTGCGCAGGAAGGTTGATGACTTGTGTATGGATAATAGTTGATTTGTTTATAAGATACTTCATCCATATTTTCTTTGTAACAATTTACCTTGTATTGAATTTGGTTTTAAAATATAGGTTTTAATACTCACGCTCAGTGGCTATCCATTTTTGTAATCCGCAACACTATAAATGAATACTTCTGATTTGATGCATTGTTATATTGTCCTCCACTTGTTTGAGCTCAAAATAAGCATTCCTTGTAGGTAGCGCAAATTCAATGATGAGTAGTATAGGTGATATGGTAAAATTTCAACATATATTCAACCAATATATCACATCAATAGTTATAACGTTTCAATATTTCATTACTTGACTTCAAACAGTTTCGGGATTATGCATTACGATCTTTCTGCACATAGGAAAACATTTCCCGTTATGAATCACGAAACATTAATGAAAAAATTACAGGTGCGCTGAAGTTTGAAGAGTGGCATTTAATTGGTTTCGAAGTTATTTAACTAACAGAATACAACAAAACCATGATTGCCCTGTATCTTTAACCTCTTCGACATTGGAAAGCTTTTTTATTTTCGATGCTCACAAAAAATAATTCGGGACGCAGTGAAGTGAATAATGTGGATTTCCAAAAACCACAAACATGAGTTTCTGATGGTGTCTTTTGTTAAATCTGCTGTGCCTCAGTGCACGCCATCGTGCTGTTAGAATATTCCCTTCGATAATAGTCTTCGATGTTTCTTCACGATTTCCATTCATCAAGCTTGAATACATAATATTGTTGATAATTAGAAATTTTTGAAGGAATTCCACAAAAATTGTACCATTTTTATCTAAAAAAAATAGCTCAATGACTTCGACCGGTCGATGTCTCAGTGAGCAGCTTTTCCTCCGTTGGGATCCTTGATGATGCCATTGCATGATTGATCATTTTGATTCAGGGATCAAGCGATGCAGACATGACTCATCCCTGGTTATACTTTTATCTAGAAAATATTTTGCTTCTTTTTTATACAGCTCAAGTAAAGTTGAACAAGTAATAGATATTTTTTGTTTCATATCCTTCGTAAAGCAATCTTGAAAATCATCTGCAATACCTTTTCCATAAAGAACGTTTTCATAAATAATATGAAACTTTTCCATCACTAGCATTCACGTTCTCTATTTCACTGACTTATCTTCTTCTTACTCTGCCTTCCTCTTCTGCATCAGAGCGTTAATCTTTTCCTTGATCTTCTCAGTCATAATTTTGACCGGCTTCGACATTTGCTACCATAACATGATTGCTGCGTCATAAATATGCTTAACTGCTTGTTTAAACATTTTTATTTATTTAAAAAACACATATTTCTAAAAGCAACTATTATCATAAACCTGAAACTGAATTTGTGCACCCAAGTGTTATTTTTATTTTACTTTGATTGGTTAACAACATAGTAACTGTTTATATTATTATTGAAAACATCTTAAAAATGTTTCCGCTTTATTTCTTTATTTTGATATTATTTTTATTTTTAACAGCTTTTATAAATATTTTTAAAGACCACTGAAGGTTAAGTCAATTTGAAACTTAACATAGGTAAAAACAGATGAGTAAAAGATATCAGATTAGAGTTCGATAAAACAAATAGAGCCTTATAAAATCATTCATGTATGAGCATGTCAACATGAACAGACACTACAAATTGTACTTAACGTAACAAAGTATTTGTGATTTGAATTTCATCCAAATCTTTTGGTTCTTTAGCCCTTTCAGGACCATAAGATTTCTAAGAGTTAATATTAGTATGTAACTGTTTATTTTAGTTTGCTTAGACGTAAAATAAATAAAAATCATAAGGAAAATGCATAACAATGTGTAGTTTTTTTGGAATTTTACGGGAAATATTTTTCCCAATGGACTATAAAGGTAACATAAATTATAGTTAGGCTTATTATGCAATGTCTTTTATTTATTGGTTTATTAGAACAAAATGTTAACTAAAATAATACAAAATTATGAAATAAAATTACTATACAAAATGATGTGCTAATTATGATATTCTGCGAAGCAATTTCTTTTGGTAGTGAGGCAAAGATGGACATTGCACATAGTACATATATTATGCGTCCTGACAGTTCTGTTTTTGTTTTCTAAACGTTCCCGTTTACGTAATTGGGTTCGGCATACGTTCTATTTTGACATTCTGTATAAAATTGCAGATAAGTTTATAATTAAATACGACAATCACCAATTTTAAAATGGGAAAAATGTTTCCCTTAGTCGTGAAAAGGTTAGCATAAAATTTTTAAACTTCATATAAAAGATCTCTGGAACAACATAAGGAATAACATCACTAAGTAAATACAATATAAACAATAAAGCGAGTGATTAATAACTTAAATTTGTTTAGAGTTGTGGGAAAGATGCCTTAAATGGAGCTATTTTAAGTTTTCAAAATAGGGTTGAAATTCTTTGTGCTCAAAGGGAATTTTAACTTCAGCGATGAGACTCGCATCAAAATCTCTGACGTCAAATCAGCGCCGAAGCTACAGGATCTCATTCACGCGTTAAAAATGGAGATCCGGTAATTAATCGTGATGATGCATTCGCTGCGAACATTCAGTTCCCTGCGCAAGCGAGGTTTCTGTCTCTGGAGTGAGCGCTTCTCACGACTTATTATAAATGTTTTCTTAATAACACTAAAGCAAATGTGTTGCACATATGAAGGCTTTCACTGGCATTTCTGTTCTGCTGAGTTCAACGTAATTTAATTTCGCGATGTCTTACACAAGAGCAGAGATATATGTTTGGAGGTGGTAATAAACTGAATTGCATTTGCATATTTCCGTGTTTGTTAGACGTGGAGTGGATACAATCGTTCGTGACTTTCTCATGAATTACATCAGACTCTTAAAATCTACGAATAAAAATAATAAAGGAAAATGTACGGCACTATTTTATCTGCCTGTCGTCTGAGATATTTAAAACTATAGCTTTAGTTTTACGTCGTTGCGAATTCAGTTTCGTTTTTGACAAAGATTCACTAGTGATATAAATTCATAATAATTGCTTGTGTTATTAAGTTAAAGTTCCCAGTTCTTAAACGATAAACTAAATCAAAAGTTTATTTTATTAAACCGCAGTCATGAAGAAAAAGTCTTGCTTGACTAAATAGTTTTTACACTTCCTTCGTAGTTTCGTCTGCTTTACGATTTATTTATTAAACCTCAATTTGAAGATTGAACATAAATTAAACGTTACTGGTTTAGCTAGTAACGTTTAATTTATGTAGTAGACTAACACACAAAACGCTACTGTGCCTTTATATTAAAACAGCCAAACCATTCGGAAGCTTAACTTGTGCTCATGCGTTATTTTCAGAATGTATTCAGAATGCGAAGAATTCTGAATACCTTCTCTTCAAAATGAGCCTAGCTATACTTTCAAAGATGACATACAATTTTTTAAAGAAATAGTGTTTAAATCACGATTAATTATAACAACTAACACATTTTTTGCAAAATTATTTGAATAATTATATTAAATAATTCATTAGTGTAAAAATTAAAATGTATTTTAAAAATATTAAGAGGATTTAATTGATTTCTTTTTAACATAAAAATAAGAGATATCATTATACCAAGAAAAACATATTGTTTATCAAAATTACTTTTATTCAAGATAAATAATAGTATAATAATAAAAAATATTAAAAGTTATAAATAATTATAAAATATGTTAATCATACTAATATAGCTGATTTAAAATAATGTAATAAAAAATTAGTGATTAAGGATATTTTGCATTCACCATAATTTGCACTCATCTTCAACGAATTAGAACTAAGCAGATCGACTATGCTGCTTATGTTAAGAAATTGAACTAAACATCAGACGTCACTTAACGACAAAGGTGTGCTGTCTATCAGTTAACAAAGGGCAATTAACTTTGGGTAAGCAAAAATAGCTGAGAGTAAAACTGAAATAACCTGGCATGTTTTTATTGTGTCGAACGAGGCAGGATCAGCTACTTATATAATTCAGTTCTTATTAAATAATATTAACCTTACTATATTAATAAGAATTATTATGTCAATGAAAAGTTAACTTCGAAGTTCAATAACAGGATGGGCAAATATTTCGTTTGGTGGGCCATAAAATATGTATCAGCCTTTCGTTGTACCAGCTCTGCAAAGATCCCGTTTTTAAATTTAGAATTTTAGAATTTCTGAAACAGGTTATGCTGATGATTTGGCCCTTTTGACAAATAATGTTAATGAGATGAACTCTTTCATTATCGCTGTATAATAAGACTCAGGTTCGAGTCCCATCTGGGTAAGCGTTGAGATTTATCTCCGCACAACTCCCCGCCCTGCCCTCTATCAGTAGAGGACACCGATGGGCTTTGAAAGGCCGCCGTCCTACGAATGGGACGTTAAGCAGTGGCTCCGTATGGGGGAGAGCCATAACCTGTGCATGTTAAAGAACACGCTGGATGGCCATGACGGGAGACTACCATCTTCTCCTAACAGCTGTTCCAGTGGGTCCCCTCCTCCCACCTTCTCTGAGCCCTCGGGGTCCTTGTGACCTGGCCATTTAACACATGATGTACAAAAAGTGCCGCTCAAACAACCCAACCCAACAATTAATGAGACTAGTAATAGAGTAGGTTGAAAATAAACGGAGAGAAAATTAACGTGAGGACAATTGGTCAGGGTTGGGTTGGGTTGTTTTACCTCTGAGCGGCACTTTTTTGCACACCATGGGCTAAATAGCCAGGTCACATGGACCCCATAGGCTCAGAGAAGGTTGGGGGAGGGGACCCACTATAACAGCTGTTGGGAGACAGATGGTAGCCTCCCGTCAAGGCCATCCAGCGTGTTCTTTAACGTGCACAGGGTATGGCTCTCCCGCACACGGCGACACGGCTTAACGTACCATCCGACGGACGGCGGCCTTTCCAAGCCCATCGGTGTCCCCTACTGACCGTGGGCAGGGCAGGGAATTTTGCGGAGATAAATCTCAACGCTGACCCAGCTGGGACTCGAACCTGAGAAATACAGATTACGAGCCTGGCGCGCTACCGACTGAGCCACCCCCGCCCCATTGGTCAGGCAGATGACAGTTTAGTTGTTTTTAATGGTTATACCAATGAAAAAGGTTCTCAATTTAATTTTTATTGGAGCTATGTAACAGATACTGGTGATGGATGACATGAAATATAGTTCAGGAAAATTAGTCCAAGAACTGATGCTAGAACATTTTGGAATCTGTGGCGATTGTGGAAAAGAAGGAAGTCTAAAATTAGATTGTGTAATGATGTGGTCTTTTCTAAAGTTGTTATGGTAGTGAAATTTTTACCCCTTGTAACCAATATAACAGGAAACTTGGTATCTTTGATAGCAGCATCTTTGAAATTAGCTAGTTTGATCTTGTAAGTAATGAGAGAAGAAGGAGTCATGCACCATCGTTGAGCAGTATATTATGCAGAGAGAGAGAATTGCCGTTTTTTGCCATGTTACATACAGGCATTACCACATATTAGGGTGCTGAGTTATGAACAGTGTGCCTAAAGACCTCTGAAAAAGAGGGAGACCTAGAATGCAACAGGTGGATAAGGTCAAATACGATCTTGTTAAAATTCGCCTGCAGAGGCCTAATGACTAGCTGTAGCTCTTGATAGCAGTGTTTAAAGATTGAATTAAACCGCAAGTTCTGGTTATATCTCAGTAGTCCATGGTTGCTTGAGGATTGTGTATATGAAATAAAGATAAATAAATGTCTTTTTCTGTTGTTTTTAGCAAAACCTTGTGTAGTGGGACCTTATTGCTGGAATCTGAGATTTAATTATTCATTAAATGTTGAACAAATTTTGTTCAATATAAAGATCCATTGAGAACTTTGTTTTGTCTCTTGGCCAACAAGGAAAAATCATATTTTGAAGGAAAAATCATATTTTGTAATTGCCGATCTTTGAAATGAGGTTTTCCATTGGTGTTATACGAATGTATGCTCTAATATATTTTATTAGTGTGTCACCGCGAATAAAAGTATGTTTAGGTCTCAAAGTACCGGGGGTTAGGTTCCTGGCACTCCCGCGTAAGTGCGAATTCACCTAAGTTGGGTTTCCCTATAGAATACTAATCTACATGTTAGGGGTGGACTGAGCCTTAGACAGTTCCCGCCGGTATATACAACACGTATTAAGGTAATATTAGTCCTACCTGGTCTAGTGGTTAGCGTATCTGTAATATAACCAATGGGCATGTCCTTGTGTAAGAATTGGGTTGCTTTACCTCCGAGCTGCATTTTATTTTTTACACATTAGGCTACATTGCCCGGCCACTAGGACCTCGAGGGCTCAGAGAAGGTTGGGAGGAGAAGACCCACTCTTCTCCCCCAACCTTCAGTTGTTGGGAGACAGTAGCCTCCCATCAAGGCTATCTAACGTGTTTTTTAATGAGCACAGTATATGATGGCTCTCTAGCACAAGGGGCCACAACTTTACGTCCCTTCCGACACATGTCGGCCTTTCCAAACCCTTCGGTATTCCCTACTGAAAGGGCCCAACCCCTCCCTTGTGTGAGCGTTTGTATGTTTTATGACAAACAGGACAATCTTAAGTACAGCTTCTAGGTTATTTCTGTCCTTTGTGTAATGCAGTACCTTCTTCCTTTTAAGAAAAAAACTACGCGAACTCCTATAAACCATGTACATGTCTATATAAACATTATCTGTATAAATTAAATGTATATAAATCTTAAATTATAAATTTTATAAAATACTCTGCCTGAACACTATAATTTCTTTTATTCCTTATCTTCTTTCCCTGGCCTCTTAACAGAAAGAAGGTCGTCGGAATAGACTTCGGCTTGAGTTTTCACACGCGTTTTGGTCAATAATTTAGTGATCTTTTTCGTGCAGGCGACGAAAGAGGAGTATACGAGGAGCATCTTGTGGCAGCTGTGCTAATGTCAGAGGCTGGAGAAAGCATTCTTTGCCACCTTTCTTGAAGAACATGGTAATCGAACTTGATGAACATGATACTACTTCTAGAGCTGGAATTTCTTTAACAACTCTTTTAACGGGAAAACATCTGCTCACTTTCCGAGTGCTCCTTAAACCCATTTTAATTGAAGGATTGTATTCCTGAACATTGTCAGTTAGCTAAAAAGCTTAAAAAAGCCTTAAAAAAGGAGTTAAAAGACTTCGCTCAGTTTATGGATTCTAGATTTCTTCTTCCTCTTTTAATTCGTCCTTCTAGCACCAATGACTTCTTGTAGGTCTTCTTTAAGCTCGTTCCCATTACTCTTCAAAATTTCTTATGTATCGTCCATCGCCATGTCTTTAAATTCTTCCCCGCTTTTGACGAGAAACGTTAACAGTGATCTTGGTGTGTCAGTCGCGTATGAGAGGGTTCGCGTACATTGAGATCCTACTGTACTGTTATCGGTTGCATGTGTTGCAAGTACACTAAAGCTGGAGTCATTTTCAGGTTTAAGTTATGGCATGAAATTATAGCGTTTACAAGTTTATAATCGACAAAATTGTTTTACATTGAATTGTTATCAGATGTATAGGTACTGGACAGAAACGAGAAACATTTTCGTGTTTCCTGTGAAAAATGATAATCAGGGTCAAATTTGAGTTACATATTTTAAGAAATAGGCTTTTTATGAAAACCTATGACTGAAAATCATATGTCTGGACGTTTTTACAGTTTGAATTTCACATTCAATACTATTCGTGTCATATTTAAAGAGTTGTGCATTCTTAATATTTAACAGCAGCACTGCCAGATCAAAGAAATGTCTTTACAAAACTGACGAATCATTAACAGAAATATTTACCAGATTTTTATAACACACTTGTTTTATTAAACGCTTGAAATAATATCTGTTTTAATTGACGTCTGAGGCAAATTCTTATAACGTTCACTACTGATGTCAAATATTCAAATTTTGCATCTCTTTAAATGCAGGACGAATAGAGTTAAAAATGCAGTTTTAGAAATGAATTCTTTATCTTTAGTCATATTTTTTCCTCCGAAAGGTTTATTTGAAAAGTAACATTAAACTTTAAATTTGACTTTTAATTGGCATAACATGTGATGATATTATTTACAAATCACCATTGAAGACGAAACTGTTTTTGACAACGATGCAAGATATCAGAGCAATGAAAAAAATCGTAGAGTATTTTAGTGCGAACGAAAGTTGCAAAACTGCCACGATCTTATGATATGAATCGTTCCAATTCAGATATGCCATTATCCAAACGGGATCTGCGCAGAGAAGCATTTTCTGTTCATTGAGAGTCACTAAATATAAAAGACGTGAGGATAGATTTAAAGGATAAAAAAAGTCTTTTCAAAATGATGAATCATTCACCGAATCAGATTTGCTTTCACCATTAGATAACACGAAAGAATTTACCTTTTATAAAGCAATCGATTTACAGATTGCCTTACTCGACGAGTTTTGCTTAAAATAATAGTTTCTTAATAGGACGAACTCTTGGTTAAGTCGTTTTCTTTTTTTCAACTGGCTTACGAGAATACTTCAGATGACCTTCGAAATCTCCACATCTCAGCTCGTTTGACCTTCGAAATCTCCATATCTGAGCTCGTTTGACCTTTTTCTTGGAGGTTATCAACCAGCTCCTTATTAAGCCTTTGAGATTACATGATAACGAACATTTAATCCCAAAGTCAATATTTCAATTTCATTAGGTATGTAAGAAAAAAATTATTTGTCTGGTATCTATAAGATTCTGGTCATTTTACACTGACTGGAATCTTCTAAACACAACTTTCCAATTAACTGTAATTCAAGGGCGAAAGAACTGAATTCTCGTCAATCTGGCTAATCATTAGATGAAATACTAGGAACGCCAAAATATCAGAATAAATATTCTAAGAAATATATAAGTTGAGTATGGAATACATTTTCAAAGTGTGTTTGTACATTTTCGTACTATTTGAATGGAAACTCTCATTGCAAGCTTTCTAACTTCGGAATTAGATTTTTTTACCAAAAAATGAAACTGGCACTTCACACATATTGTAGAAAATCGAGAATTAAAAGGATTTCAGTGGGGATATCCGGTCATGACTATCGTTTAAATAGTCCTCGCTGAAATCCTTTTATTCTCGATGTCAACAATATGTGTGAATCATTAAACAACAGCGGCGCTGATCATAACAGTCCGCCTGAAAAGCCAACTAAAACATCATAGATAATTATTGCAACAAAAGGATTACTAAAATAAATCTAATATTTGAAGCTTGATAATGATTCTCTCAGTTTCTGTTAATTTTGAAGAAATCTATTTACGAATATAACAACAAACATCTGCTGTTAAGTGATTCCAACTTCAACAACTCTTTAATATTGTACGAATATTTTGATCTGGAGAGATTTGATGAAATCTCTAATGACATTTTTCTGCTAAAGCTAATTTTCAAAGTTAGAGAATTTTGAATTTTGACTTTCCATTCTTAATATTCTGAACGTTCAGGTAGATTTTTGAATTACATAAGGTATTTGCACAAATATATTTCATTTCTAAAGACGATGTTAAGAATATTTCCTAGCTTCATGAATTAAAACTTAATCATTTGAAATTAAATGGAATTGAGTCTTCTGAAATACGGTCTTCAGCTTTGCTTAAAAACTAGGGGTAATATAGGCTACGAAATTTCAGCAACTGTAGAAACAAAAAACTAATTGCCATCGTTTAAGAAAACTGCTTAATGGATTTAAATGATCAGGATCACTTGGGTAAGGCTAGAAAAGTAAAATGCTAATGATTCTGTAGAAGAAGGTTTTCATATAACTGCGACTGAAATCTGAAAAAGCAATATACTCCACCCA
The DNA here is from genome assembly GCA_038380435.1 of Ryuthela nishihirai. Taxonomy (NCBI): domain Eukaryota; kingdom Metazoa; phylum Arthropoda; class Arachnida; order Araneae; family Heptathelidae; genus Ryuthela; species Ryuthela nishihirai. The sequence goes on along the minus strand of JAWZYU010000016.1, from coordinate 64,136,942 downwards.
TTTTGAATTGACCAGGTTACTGACGTGCGGAAATTGCTCAGTAACAAAATGAAAGTCATTAGTATGCAGCTCAGGACTGGGGAACAAGTAAATGAGTCAGTTAAGAGAGAAAAATATGCTTCCAATGAAAGGCGAAATCGCTGTAAATGTTTCGAGATATTTCGATGACTCTTGGAAGGGAAGGCTTCTGAAGGAGCGGAATCACATTTCGAAGGAGAACTCCACTCTAATCAAACCTCTAACTATGCGATGCCAGAGAGAATCTTACTGAAAAAAACGCGAAAGCCATCGTAAATTAGGGATGGTCGACTTGGAGACATGTATTAAGCAGTAAATGTGGTATTTCTGTTCTCATCAGAGAATTAAGAGAAAGCAAGACATTCACTGAGATTTTAATTAGCAACTGATGATGTACAGATGAACTCGTTTTAAAGGGACTTCTGCGTTACAACTTCTGTGGTATTCACCAATGTAAACATCACTTCCAATACTTGATCGCATTTCCTAAAATAGATCAATAATAATGAGGAATGTGTGTCAATATTAGAAGAACTTCATTATTTAAGTTAGGCTGTTACAATTACCATCCGATGGCGCCTATTGAGCTCTTCTATTAGTCATGAATCAAAAAGAAGTTTTTACAGTTAACTTATTGAGCTTTATAGTACACTGAAACCTGGTTAATTCGAAATACACAAAAATGATAGAAGTATCTATTAAATAAAAATATTAACATAAAATGCAAAAGATATAAGCAGATAAAGAGACCTTATGATATTGAATTCCGTTCCAAAAGATGTAGTTTCAGAACTAGACACAAAATTTCATAACAGACTGTTGTGCACCCCCCTTATATATTTTTAGGGCGGCACAACGTTTAGGCCGTGATGCGTTCCTTGCTGTAAAAATCAAAGCAAATTCCTGGACACACAATCAAGCTAACAGACATTTACAATAATGAGAACTGAGATAATTTTTCAGTTAACAATAAAATACACATTTATTAACAAAATTACCTTCAAACATTCTACACATATGCAGTTCCCACCTTTGGGACAGATTCAACAATGTCTCTAGCATGGCCCCTTTCAATTAAGGGAACTTGCAAGATTGCATTCTGATCAACAGTCCATAATGAAGAGCTACTTGCTCATGATTCTGACAGTCCCTAACAGTTAAGACAGTTTTACTCTAGTTGCCGTGACGGCCATTCACAGAAATACATTCAAATGCAAAAGAAAAGCGGAGCCAGTTCCATTACAGTAACCCCCCTTACCTCGGCAAATCAGGTGTCCCTCGGGACGGCGATTACTGGGCCGCTGCGCTCCAAGTTGCTGGGAGCCGAGGCTGCTTAGCGCTTCCCTGCACATACTGTTCACACTTCTGGATTCTGCTGACTGGAGAGGACCATTGCTACCGACCATACAGCCCGGACGAGAAGAAAAGACTGAATTGTTTTCGCCAAAATTCTTTCTTCCTTTTTCGCTGGTCCCCCTTATGGAGGTCACCTCCGTGCATGCGTGGCTGTACGGGATTGACCAGAGTAGCCGAGGTGCGAATCTCAGCTCCCCTCCAGCCAACGTTGTTTACTAGGTATGCCACGTAGCCACACTGCCATCTGGGGTTCCAGGCTCACTCTGGAAAGTTCGGGGCCTGCGGCCGAGTCTTCTTCGTTGAACTGAACACAAAAATGAAGGCAGTCGAAAATGTTACTATTTAAAATGGTGCTTAATCTCATGTCGTCCCGAAGCCTATAAAGTCTTGGCCTCGTAATAAAATTACGTGGGCATGACAAGACAATAGAATTGTTCCCACTATTACTTGCTACTCTTAATAATAAACACCCCTCAAGCAGCTGCTTGCCACAGTGGTCTGACAGGAGCATGGCAGTTCATATGTCATTGCATGTGAGGATGGAATTTACACAGCAGAAAAACGACACGAGCATCCACACCTTACACGGGACTCGAATCAAGGTCCCTTAGATCAGTAGCCAAGCGCGCTAACCAATCGGACATGGGACGGCTACTCTTAATATTATTAGTATAAAAGATTCATAAAAAACGCCAAATACTATCAGTAAAAAAACTATTCGTTTAATATTGTCAATAATTTTTCCCTGTTTAGAATTTTGTGATGTTGCGTTAGGAAACCTGAAGATTTCCTAGCGCAACATCTCAAAATTCTTTAAGTATTCTAACTGGATTATTTAGTGTCCATGCCATATTCGGACTATGTAGAAAGCTTAAAATACATCTTCATTAGATGACAGTGGGGTATTCAATACGTCATTATCATTTGTTACAGTGGTTGTGTTCACAAAAGCATAATTTTTACAAATTATTATTTTGTCTCTTTTCTTTTTCTAATTATTCAGACACAAATATATCGATATCATGAGTACACAGATCTAAAATTGTTTTCGAACTGCTAATTAACAAAGGTTTCGAATCCACGTACTTTTGTGTAAAATCTGCTTGTTTAGTCTTAAAATTTAAGAAACATTCGAATTATACAGAAATTTAGAATTGAAGATTTCGAATTAACGAGGTTTTGCTGTATATATACATTAGAAAATAAGATGGATAGAGATATTCTGTAGGGTTAGTTTTATTACGTTTGTTGCTTTAATTTTAAATCCATATATTATAATGTTTTATGAACTTTTTCATAAGACCGTAGGCTAAAATAACTTAGAAACACAAAGCATATGAAAAGAATTTTGTTTAATAAACATGCCAATTCAGAAAAATGCAAATTTCTTTTTTCATATATTTGCAAATTAAGTTTACACTTGTGATGAGTGCTCAGTTATAACACGTATCTTAAACGTCATATAGGTGCTATTTCGTTTAAGAAAGCATTTCGTTTTTTGCAGTATTTCCTGAATGTTTACAGAAGACGCATTTAAGTCTGATAATTTCGAATTTTTTTCTGTCTTGGTATTGAAGACCATCTCCACTTTGAACTGAACATTCTGACCATGAAACCCAACCAGATCCTTTTCCATGGATGTTACAGTTAATCAGTTATGATTTCCTTTAAGGTTTAGGTTATATTAATTTCAGTGTTAGATCAGACCTGCAAAGCTACCAACGTATCTGCAGGTTATGACAGAATAAATAGCCATAGCATCCCGGGACTCAAATCCGAACTCTATCAGTTGCAGTATCACACGAACCAAAACAATACCACTGAATCACCTAGGCTTCTAGATCCATATGTCCAATCCTAATTATGTACGTTATCAACTGGAGCATTTGTATGGTCAGAAAACCCGAAATACTATTTCAAATAAACATCCCTAATTTGGTTTACTCTTAGCCATAGAGTGTGAAGAGTAAAGTTTTTTAATTCAGTTCATGAATGAGCATTGAATATTTTAATACCCATAATTCCATTCCCCGATTCTGTGGAGGATGACTATCATGCCATCTTCGAAGCATACCAGGTCCGCAAAGGGCACTATATCTCAATCCCTTCCTTAAAAATTCTTTTAACAATAGCAATCTTAAATTATTTTATCACATAGAGAAAACTATGATTCGTTAATTAGATTCCATTTGTTCTTGATTGATTTTTAATAACCTTTTCGTGCAAAAAGAACAGATTTGCATTTCTATTTCTAAATAAGCTGAGAAAGATGAAAGCAACTTCATACTAATAAAACATTGCGTCACCCTCTCCATCTACACAGTTGTTTCAGAAACATCTGCTATAATTAAAAACGTCATTTATTATATCAAGAAGCAGAGGTTAATTCAGATTATTATATGTGCGATTAAATACATGGGGAAAGGAGTATTAAAAATCAAAATAAATAGTATATGCGGCCTTTAATCAACAGTTTTCAGGACAAAAACAATGCAAATAAAATAATATTTCATATATGTTTCCAAACTATTCTCTTATTATAACAAAATCAGTTTTTGTAGGTATAGAAGCCCAGTCCATTTTTCTTACCATAATGATGATTATCGCTCGATTTCGTGTCATCACGAAACCATAAATAAATATATAAAAGTTATATACGCATATATATATATGATTAACGAAACAAAACAACTTGAGTAGTTCGACAGGATCCAATAGAAACATACCTTAAGATGGCATACGATCTCCACTTTCGGCAATATAGATTTAACATCGACTATTCACTTCAGAACGAGGCTGTCAGCTAGTGCTAGAGACAGCAATTCGTACAACAGCTCAGTGAATTCTCTTTGAAAGAGACTCAAGCTGGTAATCTCTTTTCCGTAGAAAATCCCAAATGTACTCTATAACAGGATTCCAGAAACTTTTTGAGAAGAGCGCACTAAGGCCTTTAAAAGCGAACATAGAGAGCATCAAATATTTTCAACGACCCTTCGCCATCTTTCCCACTTCCAATATGGTGTAATGGCAATTTTTTTTTCGGTTTTTATGATTACTAACCGGGATGCCACGATATTTTAATGAAAGAAGTTTCTGTTATAAATGTTCTTAAATATCGTTATAGAAGTGCGAATGTAACAATTGTTTAACAAATGATATAAAATATGTTCTATCCATATTTGTTTTTCAAATATATTAATATATTTATTAACGTTACAAAAAAGAGGTCCCGTTTAAATATAGAATAGGAAAGAGGTGTTTCAATCCGAAAACATTTGCAAACATTGATTATTTTATTATCAGAAATTTTAAGATTATTAAATTTCGATATTTAATCAATGCAAATAATATGAAAATGTAATTTGTAAAACGTTACTTAAAAATAATGTTCTGTCATGTTTTCCAATTTCATAATTTAGTTTTTTACATTTTCATGGACGCAATGAAACGTGTGAAATAGAATAATAATTACAGACGTGCTAGTGAGCACACGAGCAAAAGATGATGCACCGGAGATCACTTTGAACAACTCCGTGATCCCCGCGGCGCGAGCAAGTCACCAGTTGAAATTGGCTGCTCCGTAGGATTAGGGGTTGGTTGTTTTACCCTGAGCGGCACTTTTTTGCACACAATGGGCTAAATGGCCAGGTCACAAGGACCCCGAAAGCTCAGAGAAGGTTGGGGGAGTTCTTTAGGTGCACAGGGTATGACTCTCCCGCACACGGAACCACGGCTTAACGTCCCATCCGACGGACGGCTGCGTTTCCAAGCCCATCGGTGTCCCCTACTGACCGTGAGCAGGGTGCGGGGTTTTGCGGAGATAAATCTCAACGCTGACCCACTGGGACTCGAACCTGGGAACTGCAGATTACGAGCCTGTCGCGCTACAGACTGAGCCACCCGGCCCCATGATTAGGGGAGCGGAACTTACTGGTAAAATCATACGGACTTCAACTGAAGATATCGCCCTGTACGCATGCTCTGTGTGGACGAACGTATCGTCCATCAAAATTAAATCTAGAGCAATTGTTAGTGCAAACGGGTGAAATATAAAGACGGGGATCTCATCTCCGTACCTAACACTTGTCCCTTTTAAGAACACAAAGAAGACGATGTCGCTATTGATAGTGATGACTATCAAACACCGTAATTTAAAATATTCTCCTCCTTCGAGGAACTATTTTTTAAGGAGGTTTGAGTTGAGCTCTGAGCGGCTTTTTTTGTACACAATGGGTTAATTGGCCAGGTCACAAAAAACCCGAGGGCTCAGAGCAGGTTGGAAGGAGGGGACCTACTGGGCAGCCGTTAGGTTGAGTTGGGTTGTTTTACGTCTCAGCGGCATTTTTTTTGCACACCATGGGCTAAATAGTCAGGTCAGATGGACCCCGAAGGCTCAGAGAAGGTTGGGGGAAGGGACCCACTGGAACAGCTGTTGGGAGACAGATGGTAGCCTCCCGTCAAGATCATCCAACGTGTTCTTTAACATGCAAAGGGTATGCCTCTCCACACACGGGGCCACGGCTTAACGTCCCATACGATGGACGGCGGTTTTTTCCAAGCCCATCGGTGTCCCCTACTGACCTTAGGCAAGGCGGGGAAGTTTGCGGAGATAAATCTCAACGCTGACCCAGCTGGGGCTCGAACCTGGGAGCAACCGTTAAGAGACCAATGGAAGCCTCCCGTCAAGGCCATCTAGCCTGTTCTTTAACGTGCACAGGGTTCACACGAATACACGGCTTAAACGCGCATACGTTCGTTAATGCGCACACGAGCCTACGGCTTAACGTTCCATCCGACGGACGGTGGCCTTTCTAAGGCCATTGGACTCCTACTGACCGAGGGCAGTTGGTGAGTTTGACGGAGAAAAATCTCAACGCTGGCTCAGCTGGGACTCAAACCTGGGAACTGCAGATTACGAGCCTGGCGCGCTACCGAATGTGCCACCCCGGCCCCTTTTTTAAGGAGTGATGCTGCTGTAAAATATTCCAACCAATGAAGAGTTTTATGTAGCAGTAATAGTAGTAGTAGTAGTGTTAGTTAAAGTTGTCTTTAACTATTATGATCTTTAAGCATGATCGAAATTTAATATTTAAATCAGGGTTCTCAAAGTTTTCGAATGTTGTACCACTTAAATAAACTGCTGAAAATTCATGTACCACTATGAGCACATTGCGTAATTCGGACTTTGTGCAGCCAAGATTATGCGTTCATGGTCAGAGGGCAAACAGAATAAAATAAAGAAACTTGTCAAAAAGTCATAGTGTTATTGTATTGATTATTGCACGTTAAGTATTATTTACATTTATTCAATACTAATGTCATCCTCATCCTCATCCTCAAGCAACCATGGACTACGGAGGTCCAACCAGACGGTGCAGTTTAATTCTCCAAGCATATCTGTCCTGAGCTACATCTGCTGCATCCGGCCACTACTCACCAATTCTGACAAGGTCCTGTTTGACATTGTCTGCCCACCGCATCCTAGGTCTCCCCCTCTTTCTGAGGCTTTTAGGCACACTGTTCATAATCCTACTCACCAATCTGTAATTATTCATACCGGAAACATGGCCAAACCAGCAGAGTTTCTCTCTGAACAATGTGCTGCTTAAAAGAGGCCTAACCTCATCATTAGTTACAAAGTTAAACCATCTAATCCCAAGATACTACGTAAGCATCTAGAATCAAAAGCATCCAGTTTCCTGTTATCTTGTTTACAAAGTGTCCAAGTTTAACTACCATAAGTAACACTAGAAAGAACTAAACTATTATACAATCTAATTTTATTTTTAGGTGTATAAGCCTGTTTCTCCACAACCTCCAAAGATTCTCAAAAGTCCAGCAGCAATCCCTATTCCTGTTAATCTCATACCACACATCACCAGTATCTGTTTTGTTACATAGCTCCCAAGGTAATTAAACTGTGACACCTGCTCAAGACTGCAATCATTCAGATTAACTGAATCACAGCCTGCCTGACCAATTTTCATCACTTTAGTTTTCTCTCTGTGTATAACCAAACCTACTCTAGTACCAGTCTCATCAATAGCTCGAATGAGAGTTCATCTCATCAACATCAATTGCTATAAGGGCTAAATCATCAGCATAATCTAAATCAGAAATTTTCCTATCTGCAGACCATTTGAGGCAAAAGTTTTTCCTTTGCAGTGAATTTCGCATAGCATAATCAATAAGCAAACTAAAGAGAAAAGGAGATAAAATGCTCCCCCGTCGAACACCAGAAGTAATGCTAAACTAATTGCTACAAGCTTTACAAACTCTCACACACGACTCAGTGTTATTATAGAGAGCTTTCATTATGTTAACTAACTTGTCTGGTATACCATATGATCTCACAATTAACCACAAATTATGACGATCAACAGAGTCGAAAGCCTTTTTGAAATCAACAAATTAGTTGGCAACCAAAGGTTTCTGAAACTCTAAACATTTCTCAAGAATCTGCCTAAGTGAAAATATCAGATCTACACATCCCCTACCATTTCTGAATCTACATTGCTCATTAGGCAATTGCTTGTCAACCAGATTCTTAATTCTATTAAGCGCAATCATGCATTGAACGTTCCCTGGAGCAGATAATAGACTGATACACCTATAGTTATCACAAGAACTGTGATCACCTTTTTTGAAAATAGGGAAAATAATAGCTCTGGTAAAATCCTTAGGAACCATGCCTTTATCATAGAAGATATTCAAAATTTCAGTCATCCAAGTGATAACCGAAACATTCCCAGGTCTAAGCATTTCTGTAGTAATTTCATCTACCCCTGGGGATTTATGAAGTTTAAGTTTAGAAATAGCCAAAATAATTTCAGATTGTGTTATAGGGCCAACATTAAAATCACCAATGCATCTATCATCATTACAATCACTGGGAGTAGAATTAACCATATTGTTTAGAACATCACTGAAATGCTCAGCCCACCTAACCATGACAGAATCGCCACCCTCAATACCTTACCTTGTTTATCCTTCATTCACTGTATACCTGTCCGTTTTGTACCACACAAAACATTAACACGGCTCTTTATTGTTGGGGTGTCTAGCTGCTTCCTCGGCTTTGTCAGCCAAGCCATCAAGCCAAAAATTCTTATCAACAGCTAACTGATCCTTTACACGTTTATTGAGCACTCGTAATGATTTCGATTAGGACTAGTAGGATTTGATTAAGGACATTACTGCAGTTCTTTCTTTTTGTAAATAAGCTGAAGTGCCTTATCACTCTAAATGATTTTTCATCCTCTGCTCCCTTTTACCTACCTAAAAGAATAATGTTGGTTTCAAGAAAAGCCTGTTTAAAACGTTCCCATGCTTCCTCAACTTCAATAATAAGCAAACCATGACTACCATAATGACTAAGTAACCTATCATGGTAAGCTTTGTCTATATCTGGGTCTTTCAGATCTTCAGTATTAAAGGTAAATTTTTTAACCGTAGCACAACACTTTTTAAGTTTAAGTTGAAATACACTTTTAACATGGTAATGATCAGATCCAATTTCAGCTCCCCTATATTCTCTAGCATTCCTATCAGAAGTAGCACATTTGCTGTTAACTAATATATAATCAATCATATTCTTATGCAGCCATCAAGTGAAACCCATGTGTACTTATGTATGTCGCGGTGTTTGTAATAAATGTCAATTATTCTGAATCCATTGAGTTTACTTACCTGTAGGAGACGTTGTCCATTGCCATTGCAGCTACCATTACCAAAAGGGCCTATACTCCTCCCCAAACGTCAGAATCAGTACCAACTTTGACATTGAAGTTCACCTAGAACAACGGTAACATCTCCTTTCTTGACAGAATTCAAATTGTCCTGAAGTTGTCCGTAAAACCTATCTTTCTCATCCTCATCGGCATCCTCAGTGGGGACATAACAGCAGATAACATTCAAGTCTTTAACGTGGTGGGTGGGCTGTTTTCATCGAAACTATCTTCGATATATCGGGCTTTATCTTCGTTAACTTCAAACGTAAGTCGGCTCAAGTTGCAATCGTGTACTATATTTCTTTTTAATGCTCAACATGGCTGAAAACACAATTTCACACAAATACGATAGGTTGAAAGGCATTAAAAATTTTAATGCTTTGTCAGAAATAACTTCATATTCAGCTCTTATCTTTAAGAAAAATTGCACAAGCTCTCTTTTTTTAAACACATTTATTAGATTTCCATCACATGACATTTATTATCGATTCTCTCTCTTGAACTGAAAAATTATCCAACTCAGCTTCCAAAATGGATGAGATATCTTATCCAGCTTTCATTTTCTAAATTTTCGGGAAAGTATGAACGAAAATTGTTAACAAGACTCATGCAACGTTTTTCTACATCTTCAATGAGTGTTTCATTCATTGTGAGTTTATTTTCCGAGATAAATCTTCTAATGTGGGCAATGTAGCAATCTTGTTCTTTCTTATATCCTTGAATATCTATTCGAGTTTAGTGACAGCTGCCTTTATTTTGTCTTCTATATTAAAAGCTGTTACACTTGGACCCTGTAAGCTGGAATTCAGTTCGTTCAGGCGTCCAAAAATATAAACCAAATATACTTATCATCCTAACTAGCGTTCATTAGTAAAGCAACGAGAGAGTTCAAATTTGTATTGTGTTAAAAAGATCTGTTCCTCTGAACGTAGCACAAAGAGTCGAGTAAAAACCTTTTCTCTTGATAACCATTTAACTTCTGTATGCAGAAGAAGCTTATTGCGATCGCCACCCATTTCATTACACAAAATTGTAAATAGTCGTGAATTCGAGCTCTGGATTTAATAAAGTTGACTATCTTTACTGATTGGTCTAACACAGTCTTTAGTTCCGTTGGCATTGATTTTGTGGCCAGTGCTTCACGATGTATACTGCAAAGTGTAAACTTTGCATCTAGAGCAACTTCTTTAATTTTAGCATGAGCAACACTACGACTGCCCGTCTTTGCACATGCACCATCAAAACATAAGCCTACGCAGTTTTTCCAATTGATACCATGAACGGTGAAAAATGCATTGATTTTTTAAAAAAATTCATCTGCAATGGTATTATTTGGAAGCGGTTCGCAGAATAAAAATTCTTCATCTTTGACTTGTTCTCTTTCAAATCGTAGTAAGTCATCAACTGCGTAAAATTTGCTAAATCGGTACTTTCATCTATCTGAATTGCAAAAAATCTGCTATATATATATTTTTTATATTCTTTTACTTGTATATATATATATACCCCCTCAAGCAGCTGCTTGCCACAGAGGTCTGACAGGAGCCTGTCAGTTTATATGCCACAGTAGAAGATCTGAGAGGATGGCAAGACCTCAGCAGAAAAACGACACAAACATCCATGCCTTACCCAGTTGAGCTGCCATTTAATGAATTCTCCGAAAAACGGCGTCGTTTAGTACAGAAACAACATTCAATTTTGTTGCTGCTGCTGAACGAAGAATTGATGTTACAATATCTTTTGCTGCAGGTAGGATTAAATTTTCCCCAATAGTGTGAGTTTCCCAGTTTGAACAATTCTCAGACTAACCAAATACGATGCTTCAACAGCTTGTGTGTTAGTTGAAGTAAAAGAATGAACTGATTTTTTTTATATTTTTCAATACACTTCGCTGTCTTTTTAAAAAATCGTGAGGGTTGTCTTTCAAATGCTCGTGTTTGTTCTAGAAATGACGATTCAGAAGGGATGGTTTCATCGAGTGATTCGAGAATTGTTCGTAACAAATAACGCATTGTGACTTGGGCTCATTTTCATCTCCACACCAAGGAAATCCATACGCCAAATACTCTTCATTGTATTTTCTTTTAATCCCTTTTGATTTCCCAGGACTTCATGGGACTCTGGCTTAAAACTGCCGCTAGTAGCCGTGTCAATGTCATCTGCTGGTCGTTTCTTCTCAGAATTTTCAATTTTCAACTACCTGGCCATTGTAGATCAGGGTGAACTAAAAGAAAAGAACTTTTTTTTACTTCTGTAAACAAGTAAAAAATGTCAGCTCAAATGGATGTAATTGTAAAAAATTCTTAACCTTTCAAAAAAACAACAAAATTATTATAATAATATTTTTATTTTTTAATATCATTAAATACCTTTTAGCATGCAATTTATAAACATAAAAAATAGCATAACTTAGGCAGAAAGATAGTTTTTAAATGTTATTGAAAATGGAAATATAAACATAGGCATCCACATATGACCACGCTCAAAGCATAATTGAAAAAGTTCCAATAACCTCCAGATATTATAGCATATTACTGCTTGCGCGCAAGACGTGCGCATTGAACCAACTGAAGTAACTAATCACTAAAGTAGATATTTGTGTCCATTTTCGTCTTATACAATTTTAAACATGTCGTTCATTCAAAAATTTAAAATCTAATATTATCAAATGTACTAAGTACATCATAACTTAACTAACTGCACAATGATTAATTATTATGGACATGGACCTATTGATAATCAAGTGCAAATAACGTATTTTGTAGCAAAAGAAAATTACTGATTCGTAATGCACTGGATATCTATATATGTATTTGTCTTTTTGTTACATCTCTGTGTACCACCTGGAGCAACACAATGTACCACAGAATGAGAATTCCTGATTTAAATGATTGACGTGATTTAAATCTGTATTAAATGTTCAGTCTCTTTCTCAAATGAGTTTATTCTTCAAGATATGGAGTTCTTAATTTGGCTTTCCATTTTTTCCTTTGGGCTATTCATATATAATAAACAGATGCAGGGCCGAATCCAAGGGGTGCATGGGGACCATCATTTCAGAATGCTATTAAGGGTAATAGAGGCCAAAAAATATTAAACTTATTTATACTTCATGCATTTTTCAAGAATTTTTAAAGACCTGTAAAATGGAGAGGAAATGTAGTATCTTGTCCCCGCCCCCCTCAATGATGCTTTTCTAAATCCAGTCCTGAACAGACGTATCAAAAGTAACAAAGGTCGCAAGACTAAAACGGCGATCACAAAGCGAGACAGATCACAGACTATTATTTAGGTTCTGGGGTTTAATATTCCATGTAAGGGTGCGTTGCGTTTTCGATTGCTATTCTTGATGTCATTTCGATTTTGCGGCTTTTATTTTATGGTTGTTTAATTTTCTTTCGTACTGCTTAATGAAATAAAATGTACATTTGAATACGCTTTAAAATTTTTAAAACCTAAAAGGATGTAGTATTACATTTTAATATTATGTGATAAATAATTAAGACTCCACATTTGAGGAAATCACAATTCAGATGTTTATACTCATCCTACTGCATTTGAATTGATTAAATGTTGTTAACACATTGCAATGCTAGAGTTTTATGAAGTTCCCATGGATACCATAAAATATTTTGCTACGTTTTATGGTATTTGCGCTAAAATCTAATTCTGGATGTTCCATGGAGTCGTTGAATCCAACGGGTTTTATGTTAGTTTTATGGCATAAAGATATATCAGTAATAAGCCTACACTGAGGCAGGGACTGTATTCTCCAATTGCCTTCTTCCTCAGAACCTATAGAAATTCAAAAAGCTAATCGACAAAAGAGAAATTCTGTGAAACTCGCTTTTAACCTTTCCAATAACATCATTTCTGAATAATTTAAGGTTGCCAACACTTATCTAATGTCCGACCCCGCCTTCTCGTGGTGCAGGCCGTTAGTACCTTTCAAAAGAGATATTCTCTTTTGGAAGGGAACGGAAGGGGAGGACTGCCAGTTCAGTATGTCCTACTGATCTGGTCATCTATGGCCACTTTTTTCGTTTTTTTCAACCCTGCTGAGGAGTGGTCAACTTCACAGGGTCCTGGTGCTGACCATTTATACCTACTAGACTGGATCTGTTTATGGATTTGAGCTTGATTATGGATCCTGGACTTGCTGCACTGGTGGGCCTCTGTTGAGGGAGAGTCTGCCGTTGTGTTTTCTGTTTGCTTCTGGGTTGCCAGCTCTAAGTGAACAGAGGCATGGGATACCTTATATCAGATGGTGGATAATCCTAATCAGAGGCCATCGCAGGTACCTGAACCTTACTTAGCTAGTTGGGCATCGTCAAGCCTAAACTAGAGTAGTGCGTCTCAGGCAGGCCATATGGCTCTTGAAAAAGTCCACTTGAAAAGGTGGTGCCTGAAGTTCCTACCAGCATCGGTGACTTCGGCCTTTATCAGAGGAGGAACAGGTCTTTGCCCCATGCCTGCGATCAGGGGGTTGTTTGATATTGTTGGCCCTACCAATCTCAATAAACCTAATTTCTTTAAAAATCCTACTAATCATTTTCTCTCTGTAGGAACGTGGAACGTGAGGACATTACATAGAGATTATTCTCTTGATGTCCTCATGCAGGAATTCCAGCGCTATAACCTAGATATTCTAGGCTTGCAAGAGACCAGATGGACAGGTAAAGGTGAGATACTTAAAAATAACTTTAAATTTCTCTTTACAGCGAGGGAGGATGGAAAGCATCACCAAGGCGTGGGTCTGCTGCTCAGCAGACATGCTTGTGATGCTCTTCTAGGATATGAGTGCATTAAAGAAAGGTTTCTTACAGCAAAATTTCAGACAAGCGTTAAAAACTTGAATGTTAGCTGCTGTTATGCCCCCACTGAGGATGCTGATGAGGGTCAGAAGGAAAGGTTTTACGGACAACTTCAGGATATTTTGAATTCAGTCAAGAAAGGAGATATTACCCTTGTTCTAGGTGACTTCAATGCCAAAGTTGGTACTGACTCTGATCTTTGGGGAGGGGTAATAGGCCCTTTTGGTATTGGTAGCTGCTATGGCAATGAGGCAACGTCTCCTACAGTAAGTAAACTCAATGGTTTCAGAATAACTAACACATATTACAAACACCGCGACACACTTAAATACACTTGGGTTTCACCTGATGGGCTGCATAGGAATATGATTGATTATATATTAATTAACAGCAAATGGGCTAGTTCTGTTAGAAATACCAGGGCATATAGGGGAGCTGAAATTGGATCTGACCATTACCTTGTTAAAAGTGTCTTGCAACTTAAACTTAAAAAGTGTTGTGCTAGGGTTAAAAAATTTACCTTTAATACTGATGCTCTGAAAGACCAAGTTATAGCTAGAGCTTACCATGATAGGTTACTTAGTCATTATGACAATCATGGTATGCTTACTACTGATGTTGAGGAAGAATGGGATCATTTTAAACAGGCTTTTTTTGGACACTAACAGTACTCTTTTAGGAAAAAAGGAGCAGAAGAGACAGAATTATCTGAGTGATAAGGCACTTGAGCTTATCTCGTAACGAAAGAACTGCAGGAATGTCCTTAATCAATACCCTACTAGTCCTAATAGAAAGCATTACCGACAGCTTAATAAACGCGTAAACGATCGGTTAGCTGCTGATAAGAATCTTTGGCTTGATGGTTTGGCTGACAAAGCCGAGGAAGCAGTTAGACAGCACAACAGCAGAGAGTTGTACCAGATAGTTAATGTTTTGTGTGGTAGAAAACGGACAGGTATACATGGATTGAAGGATAAACAAGGTAAGGTTATAGAAGGTGAGGATTCTGTCATGGCTAAGTGGGCTGAGTATTTCAGTGATATTCTAAACCACGTGGTTAGTTCTACTCCCATTGTTTGTAATGATGATAGATGCATTGGCAGCTTTAATGTTGGCCCTATAACACAATCTGAAGTTATTTTGGCTATTTCTAAACTTAAACTTCATAAATTCCCAGGTGTAGATGAAATTACTATAGAAATGCTCAGAGCTGGGAATGTTTCAGTTACCACTTGGATGACTGAAATTTTGAAAAACTTTTATGATAAAAGCATGGTTCCTAAAGATTTTACCAGAGCTATTATTATCCCTATTTTCAAAAAAGGTGATCGCAGTTCATGTGATAACTATAGGGGTATCAGCCTACTCTCTGTTCCTGGTAAAGTTCTTTCCATGATTGTGCTTAATAGAATTAAGAATCTGGTTGACAGGCAATTGCGTGATGAGCAATGTGGATTCAGAAGTGGTAGAGGATGTGTGGATCAGATATTTTCACTTAGGCAGATTCTTGAGAAATGTTTAGAGTTTCAGAAACCTTTGGTTGCTAGATTTGTTGATTTCAAAAAGGCTTTCGACTCTGTTGATCGTCATAATTTGTGGTTGATTGTGATATCATATGGTATACCTGACAAGTTAGTTAACATAATGAAAGCTCTCTATAATAACACTGAGTCGTGTGTGAGAGTTGGTAAGTCTTGTAGCAATTGGTTTAGCATTACGTCTGGTGTTCGACAAGGGTGCATTTTGTCTCCTTTTCTCTTTAGTGTGGTTGTTGATTACGTTATGCGAAATTCACTTCAAGGGAAAGATTTTGGCCTTAAATGGGCTGGAGATACAAAAATTTCTGATTTAGATTATGCTGATGATTTAGACCTTTTGGCAAATGATGTTGATGAGATGAACTCTTTCATTCAAGCTGTTGATGAGACTGGTAGTAGAGCAGGTTTGGTTATAAACAGAGAGAAAACTAAAGTGATGAAAATTGGTCAGGCAGGCTGTGATTCAGTTAATCTGAATGGTCGCAGTCTTGAGCAGGTGTCACAGTTTAATTACCTTGGGAGCTATGTAACAGATACTGGTGATGTGCGGCATGAGATTAACAGACGAATAGGGATTGCTGCCGGGACTTTTAAGAATCTATGGAGAGTGTGGAGAAATAGGCATATACACCTAAAGACTAAAATTAGACTGTATAATAGTTTGGTTCTTTCTAGGGTTAGTTATGGTAGTGAAACTTGGACGCTGTGTAAACAAGATAACAGGGACTAGATGCTTTTGATTCTAGATGCTTACGCAGTATCTTGTGTATTAGGTGTTTAACTTTGTAACTAATGATGAGGTTAGGCAAAGGAGTCTGCAACGTCCTTTAAGCAGTATATTGTGCAGAGAGAGACTCCGCTGGTTTGGCCATGTTGCCCGTATGGATAATTATAGATTGGCGAATAGGATTATGAACAGTGTGCCTAGAGGCCTCAGAAGGAGGGGGAGACCTAGGATGCGGTGGGCAGACAATGTCAAACAGGACCTTGTTAGAATTGGTGTACAGTGGCCAGATGCAGCAGATGTAGCTCAGGACAGATATGCTTTGAGAATTAACTGCATGGTCTGGTTGGACCTCCGTAGCCCATGGCTGCTTGATGATGATGATGATGATGATGATGATGATGATGATGATGATGATGATGATGATGATGATGATGATGATGATGATGATGATGATGATGATGATGATGAACACTTATTCTGAATTATGATGACGATATACTGTATCACGTAAACAATTATTTTCAAGATTTGTTACAGACAATTAGCGAAAAGATGTTGGAAATGTCTGAAAGGATATCAAAATTTGTACTCAATGTAGTAGATGTAGAAATGTCTTTATGCAGTAGTTGTGTTTAAGCTGCTGAGGAAATATAAGAAAACGGAAGTAATGGTGGAATAACGACTTAATATTTGCCCAAGAAAAACGCTCCCGAAATTATGTTAATAAGGTTTAATGCTAACTACAAACAAAAACAATATTAACATACAACGTCCGCTACGATGGCTGTCTTTAGCACTTCCATTTGAGTACAAAAAATTTCAAACGTATCCACTTAATTCAGTAACCGACAAAAAAAGAGAAAATCTGCTACTAACTTTTGTGCAAAGACCTGAAAGAAAGAAAAAACAAATATCGAAAGACCGTAACATATAAAATGACGATCGTAAAGTCTTTATTTGTGATTTTATAAAAAAAGATAAATCTTAGCACTATGATTTTATACAAAAAGATAAATCTTAGCACTAGCGACTGAAAATTTCGCTTTCTTTATAGCTGATGCTAAACATTTCCAAGAAAAATGTAAATTATTCACGTCAAACTTGAAGCAATTGATCCAGTATAGAGTATATGTTTTTAGTTTTTATGAAGTCTTAGCTTAGTATGTTCTTTTAGAGGAGGGGCTTCATCGAATCCGAATTGCTATTATTGAAATCGAATTCACTTTCACTAACTGCTTGACTTACATTGAAATGATACCTACTTCATTATCAAATGCCTTTTAATCTTGCTTAACATTAAAATTTATTCTCCAAGCATCAATAAGAATAAACATGTTTCTTCTACGATGTACAGCAATTCGTCTAGTCACTAATTTTATATTAAATATATTGGCTATCTTTACTATAATAATTAATAGCCTACCTTATTTTTTTATTCTTTAAAGCATTTCGGTAGTTGATCTAAAAAAACTGATCTTGACATAATTATCAACAGCAAGTAACTCTAGTAAATGATGCCTATTTTTCAGTGGGACGGCATATTTCCCAAGTCATAATTCCTGCCACTTTGGTTGATTCATACCATGACAGATATGACGTCATCTTGGTCTTTCCTACGACATTCCCTCATTACAGAAGCACATCCATTATCAAACTAAAGACCATTTAGTCAAACTTTATTTTATCATCGATTTTTTCCCTGTGAAGATCCACAAATTGTACATTTACGAATGATGCAGATCTAACAAAATTTCTGTAAGAGTTTTGAATAATTCGGAAAATAACCGTTCATCTTTCACTTCCTTCCATTCCGTTTCTTTTCTTTCTTTCACATTAAACATCAACATCTGACTTTGCCAACTATTCCTGGCACTCATACATCACGCAAACCATGAAACACAAGATAACGTTTAGTTTCCTTTAGAAACAAATTCAATTTTTTTAACCTTCTCTCTTGGTGCATTATTTACTACATCTGTACCGTTATGCCTCTTTCCCCTAAATGTTCTGACATACTACTTTTCTGAACATTTCTATTTATTATTTTTAACCTTTTTTTTATAACGGTCTTATGCGCTGGGGACCCTAGGAAGGAAATACCTTTAAAAGAATTCATATTATTTCTATTGTCATGGGTCATGTAATGCAACTTAAAGGTGGCAGCCCTATAATCATAAGGCTACACATGGTAGCCATATCTGCTAATACTGTTTTCCTTTACTATTCTAAACGCATTCTTTCTTCGTTTCGCCAAGCATCCCAGCTTATATTACGTCCAACAAAACTCATTTCTACGAGGTAGGTCGTTTTATGGGATGAAGAAAGATAAAGATATTAAAAATAAGATTACAACTCCAACTGAATAGATTAACAACACATGTTTTATCAGCTGGTGGATAATCTTTATCTGAGGCCATCGCAGGTACGTGAACTCTTGCTTCTACGGGCATCGCCAAACATAAATTGGAGGTAGTCTTCCAGTATAGATGTCTTCAACCATTTATACTGTTTATGCTTATACTACCATGTTTGATATTGTCGGCATTCCCTCTCTCAATAAACATATTTTTTTAAACATTGCATTAACCATTTTTTCTCCATAGATAGTTGGAATGTGAGGACTCTGCACAGAGATCATTCTTTTGATGTCCTCACACAAAACTTCCACTGTTATAATATAGATTTTCTTGGCTTGCAAGAGACCAGATGAATAGATAAAGGTCAGATTCTTAAAAAAAAATTTAACCCTAGACACTATACATTGCAAGTTATGACATTACCGTATACATGGGGTCCAGAAAACCCCTTCGTGCAAGTTGTATATTTTATGGAATATAATGTATTTTGAAATGTTAAAAGAAGAGGAACAGTAATAACAGAATCCACTGCTTTTTGTAGAACTTTTTTTAAAAAGAAATGTTTATTTAGGTATAAAATTGTGATTTACACTGCACTATATTTTCTTCATTATATTACATTGAAAGAATGGCTAAAGTTCACCATATATGCTCTACTCACTATCAGACACGGAGTGGTCACGGAACGTCATATGTGTCACCTTTCTGAACGAGGGTAGGGTGGGGTGTTAGTGAAAATAAATTTCAACGCGGGCACATTTGAGACCATTGCTGGAAATGGGATTTTTGAATTAGGGGTACGGCAAAATGCATTGCTTCTACGACCTCCTCTCATCCCTAAAAAATTTTAAAAACTACGATTTTGCATAAATATCACTCAAAATGTCAGGCCAAAGTGTGTCTGGGTGTCGTTTCTGCGGCTTGAACACAGCTTGACCAAGCAAAGAGTAATATGCGAGAGTTTCTCACTTTGTTAATGGAAAAAAAGGAAACAGAACAAATCCCAAAACATTCTTGCCTTTAAGTTGAGTGCTGCTTGTAAATGGAACTATTGTAGAATTTAACTGAGAACTGAAAATTAGAAAATTAAATAAGCACCCCCTTTGGAAAACACTGGTTTAAACAAAGAAAAAACAGAATACGGATAAATTCGTTTAATCAAATGATTTTTAATAACATATATGGATTTAAATGCTTATGGGATATAAAATTTAACTCTCTATGGCACATTTTATGGAAACTTTAGAATATCCCATAGACACTAAAACTCAAAATCGTCATATCGAAATTTTTCGTTACGACGATTTCCTGCAGTTTCTTCAGCACTGCATTTCCTCTTCAGCATAAGTGGAACGGCATCCTATCGTGACCTGAAACCTGGAAACCCCAGATTACTAGACTGACGCGCTGCCGACTAAGCTACCGACTAAGCTGCCTCCACCACATCAAAATCAGCATGCTCTTGAGATGTTTTAAGAACTTCGACTTCAAGAGATATACTCGTTAAGCTGCTAAGTCGTACAAAGTTCTCTCAGTGATCCAATCACATGCAGGTTTTTGCATTTTATCCGGTAATAATAACTTCCAGGGTAACTGTGGCCGAGCAACATCATCATTACTACAAATATATATATATAATGTTTCATTTAAATAGTATTGTTCAGCTAAATTTAATTGAAATTCGGTTGATTGATCATCAATTATTCTTTTTAAAACTGGAATATATTGTTTCTCTATGACTCCTTTGGATAACGCTGCTGGAGGTTTCTTATTCTTTACATTCCTCTAGTGCTCTTTTATTCAAATGCTGCTTGATCTTTGTGCTTCCCATATGGGATATGTAGCTATGATCAGTTAGGCTTATGAGTAATTTCCTATACTCACATATGCATATATTTTTATCTCGATTTCAATAATTTTAAGTTTGTACTTTTAGGTCACAGAAGCCCTCTTTTTACTGGGATGACACTAACTGAGTCTTGCTGGCATAATCCGCCACAGCCACATCTGTGAGAAACTATCTGTGTGTCTACACCCAGTCTCCAACTCAGATCCATTTACTCTACAGCATTGACTTCTTATCATTCAGCTTCAGTTAAGAAAGTTGAAATCATGCTCTGAGTAATAATAATAACAATGAAAGTCTACGGTCTTCCACTCAGCCCTAAGTGCAATTACCTTTGACCTTAAAAATATCACAATGATTCGCTTTATCTTCGATTGCCATTTCGGTATATCCTATGTGCATCACATCATTAGAGCAGTTGCACAACTGTTTCCTTGATCCCTTTTGACTAATGAGGATAAGTCTTTCCTAATGGCTTCAGCTTCTTAACGTTATAAAAAGTCCCTTCAGAACTTTACCATTCTCTGAAAACTTCTTCAAAATCGATGAATTTGACAAATCCATCGTATCTTCTGGTGACGAATTAGTGTTCGTTCTGTTTCTGTTTTACAAATAACAATTCATTTCAATTCTTTCATGAGTTAAAGCAACAAAAGACAGTCATTTAAATGATGAGGCGATTCTGCCGAATTGCTATAGAAACAAGTGCAGGGAATACTTAATCAATACCCTAAGAGGTCTGGATAAAAAATTTATGAAAGGAGGGATAGTGTATTTTTGTTTCAGAATAACATTTCTCCTCTATTTTAGACGTATTTAAAATTTTCTTGAAAATTGCGTCAACTATGCCCAAATTTAACCAATTTTTCCTCTATTACTACCATTCCGATGGAGGGGGGGGGGCGGGTATGACCCCTTGACCTCTCCCCTACAGTACCCTACTACTAATCAAATAGATAACGTTGCAGAGGATTTAATAGGTATTTATGTAACTGGTTGAAATCTGAGCTTGGGAGATTTGATATTTTAAAATACAAACAACAACTCCACTTCATATCGACCATCTGATAGATACGATATTTAAGATCTTGACATGTTTGATAATTTTTGCCCTGACAGCCTAAAAGACAAGCAGGGAAGCTGCTGGGTAGTAAAGCAGTAATTTATTTTAGAAGGTGCAAATATTTCGTGTTGGGTAAAGCCGTCCCGTGGCCGAGTGGTTAGCGCGCTTGGCTACTGATCTAAGGAACCTGGGTTCGAGCCCCTAATAAGGCATGGATGTTCGTATTGTTTTCTGCTGAGGTCCTGCCATCCTCTCAGATCTTCTACTGTGGCATATAAACTGACAGGCTCCTGTCAGACCTCTGTGGCAAGCAGCTGCTTGAGGGGGTATTTATTTTTTTTTTTAAACTGATTTGTGCAAAGCGATTAAGGGATGAAAAATAAAAGGTTATCGAAGGTATAGATTTAGTCATGGTAAGATGCATTGAGCATTTAGAAAGTATATTCTGAAAATTATCGTTCGTTCTGTTCCTCTTATTTTAACATGCATTTATGACCTTAATGTTGCTCCTAAATCAATATCTGAAGTGATTTCGGCTCTTAAAATTAAACTTACACACGCCACCAGAGAGAGATGAAATTGCTATTGAAATAGTGAGAGCTGGAAACAGTTCTGTTTCACGTGATTGAAAAAGGTGTTGAATTATGATACGACTGTTGCAGTTAAACATTGCACTAGAAGAATAATGTAGCGTCATACCTTATTTCAAGATCGAAAAGTCCATGGGAAACTAAAAATGACGATAATATGCAATATAATATTGGATTTGTAATGAATGATTATGCAATGATTTCAAACTGAGACTTGGCAAAAAATGACTCAAATTCCATTTTGGCTTTTATTGTATAACTGCGCTCCTCTTCCGTCGACTATTTCTTCCTATATATCAATCGAGAAATGTTTGAATGGAGGATAATTAGATAAATACAAAAGACACCTTTGCCTAAAAGCTCACAAATAAGTTTATTTTACTTTGAGCAGATTTTTGGGCTATGGCAGAAACAGAAAGTAAACAAAAAAGATGCAAACACCTACACAGAGTCATTACCTATAAACATGCCCGTATCTAAAAAAAATATTGAGGTCGGGGGGGGATCAAGAATCAAAATCGAACCAGAAAAAATTCCATCGAATCAAAATCGAACCATTTTTTTCAGAAAAATGTAAAAGGTGGGAGAAAAAACACAAAAAAGTGTTAGCGAAAAAAGGTAGTGAGTCTGAACTATTCTACATTTCGGGACTCATCTTGAAAGCGTCTGTAAAAAGAACTCAGTTTGGCCGCAAACAACAAATTCCTCTCCACTAAGAGACTACCAACTGATATTCCACCCACACCACTTTAAATCGGTAGTCTAACACTTAAATTTTCATGTTTCTCGAACGTTTCTTTGAATGGATGCCAACGTTTACGATTATACGACATTTAAGAACGTTTAGAAATATGTTATGTACCTACAAGACCATTTAAGAATGTCTAAAAGTATGTAATGTAGTTACTAGATCATTTCAGAATGTCTAAAAGCGTTCACAGTAGTAGCAAGACCATTTAAGAACTTAAAAAGCGTGCAAAGTAGTAGCGAGGTAATTTAAAAGTTATAAAATTATGCAGGACCATTTAATAATGTTTAAAAGCATGCAAGAGGGGGACTGTTGCAAGTTGCAAAACTATATAAAAGCTCTTAAAAGTATGCAAGTAGTTGGAAGAGAATTTTAGATCGTTTAAAAACATGCAAATGTTTGCAGCACTGCGCAGGAGTTGGTTCAATCTGTAGCTCTCTAGGTTCATAATCCCTAGTTTTGAGATTAGAGTCTCACTTGGGCCAGCATTGATATTTATCTCCGCTAAACCCCCACCCTGCCCTCGGTCAGAAGGGGGATACCGATGGACTTGGAAAGGCCGCCGTCCGTCAGATGAGACGCAAAGCAGTGGCTCCGTGTGCGGCAGAGCTATACCATGTGCACGTTAAAGAACAGGCTAGATGGCTTTTACAGAAAACTATCATCTGTCTCCTATCTAGTGGTAATCATCTCCTTACTTTCTCTGAGCCACTGGTGTCTTTGCAATCAGGCCATTTGGCCCATGGTGTCCAAAAGAAGTGCAGCTCAGGAGTAACGTAACCCAACCCTAGTTGCAAGACCATTTGAGAATGTTTAAAAGAATGAAATACAGTTGCGAGACTATTTAGGAATGTATAAATGCATGCAATATAGTTGAAACACTGTTCAAGAATATTTAAATGCACCGAAAGGTAGATGCAGACTTTTGGCTACATTTCATTGCAGCATATTTTTGTTACATTTTATTGCAAAATATTTTGGTTACATTATATTGAAGCACATTTGGTTACATTTTGCTTACGTCACACATTTGTGCATTATACAGGACACTTTGATTCTCATAAGTATTCGATTGTTTTCTTTAGCTTTTTATTGCATAATTTTACTTTTGTTTATCTATGATTTTTATTATATTATGTTTATGTTATGATTTATATTTTAGGTTAATATTTAAACAGGGTTAATTTTATTGACAGTTTTATCATCCATTCTATATTTTTGATAAACAATATATTTATCGGGGCCGTGATCAAACTGCAATTTATTTTATTATTGCGACTGACATAACAACGAACAGGAAGGTACAAAATTCCGTGCTTATGAACAGCAACGAGAAATAAAAAAAATATTGGGAGAAATTTCTTTGTTATTCTTTAACGACATGAAGAAGCTAGCAAGTAGGATCACTTTCAGATGCCAAAAAATAGCTGGATGATCAATTGAGCCCATGCAACAGTCGATCCGAAGATTGGGGACTAAATGGCGACGGGCAGACATTGAAGAAGCGAGCTGTGCTTTACTTTGATGCATTTAGAGGACATCTTACGCCAGAAGTTAAATCGTTATTAGCAAAGCTCTATACAGATCTTCTGATCATTCCAGGAAGAGTGACATCGCAATTACAAGCTATAGATGGAGCTGTCAATAAGCGTATTAAAGACAGATTGGAAAAATGCTGCCCTAAATGGTTACTAGATGGTAATTGCCCGTTTACAGCAAGGGGAAAACTGAGAAAACCGGAATATCATCGATTGTTAGAATGGGTTTTGAAACTTGGAGTAACCTATCTGAAAAGTCCATTATGAAAGGATTCACGAAGTGTTGTGTGATATATCACTGGATGCTGCAAAAGATGGAGGTTTAGTGAAGGGACTAGAATGAACAAGAAATAACTGATGTCTAAGATAATGAATTTGATGGATACAACTTTCATAATCTTTATCAAAAATAAAATGCTTCCGTCAGGTGATTATAATTAGGTTACATGTTTTTCTCAGTGTTTCCACCTGATTAATGTACTCTAACGTCATATTTCTGTTAAAATTTATTAAAGGAATGCTTTTCTATAGATATCCCTGCATCACTTGACATTCAAGATTATTTTCATTTCGAAAAAATAATAGTGTCGCTTTAGTGTAACACTTTATTGTTCTGGCAATTTTCTCATATACGATATATTGAACAAGAACACCTATTTTTATGAATAATTTATCATGCCATCGTCTTCCAAAAGTTGACTAGAAAACCTAATATTAATGTAACTAAAAAAAAACAGCAAAATACCTCCTCAGGCACCTACTTGCTACAGAGGTCTGAGAGCCTGTCAGTTTATACGCCACAGTAGAAAGTCTGCAAGGATGTATGATCTGTGGTAACGGATATAAAATCTCGATAGCTTATTCAGAAACTAAGTACAGGCTATGTGAGAGAGCTCGCTGACGTCGACAACGACCCGAGCCAACAACAGGCAAATTTCTTCCGGTTGGAAAACTGTGCTAAAGTGTCGGGGAGGGTGGGGGGATAATTACAAAATTTTCCTTTAGTGCAGTGAAAATTAGAATATGCATATTAAAAGTAAAACCCGGGCAGCGCCGGGTACGTTCAGCTATCCTATATAATAAAAGAAGGCGTCTGTCTGTCTGCCTGTGACAGCCATATCTCATCAGGATATCAACGTATACTCTCCAACTTTTCAGAGAATGATTCAGGTTGTGGTCCGGATTGCAGTGCCAAATTTCAAGTCGAAAGTCCGAAAGGGGTACTTGCTAGAAGCAAAAATATGTACCATGCTATTCCTATGGGAAAAAGAATCGCTGTCAAATTTATTGTTGCCATTTACTTCTCCCTAACTGTGAACGTAAATAGTTAAAATAGCATTTAAATCTCTGTTGCAAATCCGCTTCCGTTATCAGATTCCCCAAGCCTCCAAAGGCATTATTGAAGCGTTCCATTGCAGCTAGGGCCCTGATTTTCTAATCAAACATGGGGTAGGGTAGGGAGAACCAGCCTAGGAAATGTGGGATCTTTCAGTGAAGTACGTCGGGAATTACAGAATGACAAAATCTGACGAAATAAATATCTCGATCGTTTGCGACGGGCTCTGAGAGAGCGCGCGAAGTAAACAATGACCTTTGCAACACCGGGAAATTCTTCGTGTTCAAACTATGATAAAATGTCGGGGGGGGGGGGGGGTCCTAATAACCTTTAGTTCAGGAAACAACAGAATTTGAAGATTAAAAGTGAGACACGAGCTGTCACAGTTTGTGTAGAAATGAAGCCACTGGCCAAGTGGGAACCTGATTTTTAAAACAATCACCAGTGCACACGGGGGACGCTGTGCAAGAAATTTGGGCCGTGCGTACGAATATCACGGGAGCCATAGGGCGATAAATTCTGTGATAACGGAAATAAAAATCTCGATAGCTTAAACAGAAACTGAGTCATGGGCTATGACAGAGCTCGCTGACGTTAACAACGATCCAAGCCAACACGGGAAAATTTATTCCTGTTAAAAATCTATGGTAAAGTGTCGGGGGGTGGGGATTTACAGAATTTACCTTTACTGCAGCGAAAATAAGAATATACAGATTAAAAGTTACACCCGGGAAGCGCCGGGTACGTTCAGCTAGTTTTTTAATAAACGTATAACAGAATTTCTTAACGTGTTGGCGTTCACTTTGTGCAAGTTCCACATTTCAAGAATCCTAGACAAAGCATTGTAGCAAACCTAATTTATTACATATCGCACTTTTGAACTCAAGTTGAAAGACCATCATCAAGCAATGAATGAGTTAAATTACAACAGCGAAAATTCGAATCATCGATAATAATAAATAGGCTCCAGTTTGAATTACAATTCAAAATCCATTTCCTAAGGTGAATGTCGATTCATTCATTACTGATCGATTTATGTATAAATATCGTAAGCAAGAAAAAAAAAACTAATGGGCTATAAAAAGTGATTTAAATACTTCAAGTGGTCGCAATTGCAGATCCTCGTTGCAGAGAATCTTATGTATTATGAAGGCGAGGAAATATATTAGCATTTTTTTTGTATTTTTCTCTAATTAGCATTCTTAATTTCATCGTTACATTTCTTTTCTGATTTTCATCACTTGGCCACTTTTGTTTTAATTCTCAGCGGTAGGTATGAGTGTTTTCCTACACAATGCCTTGATGGACGGCAACGGTTAATGAGGATGCAGCAAACGAGAGATAAAAGCGTAATAAAGATTAGCGATTAGCAGCAAGCGCGGAAAAGAATAGCGGCTGTGCAATTCATAGGGGCGGCAATTATCTCCCTGAGCAATGAGAGAAAGGAGGCTCCAGATCTTGAGAACGGAACCAAGACACGTCGTCACATCGCGTCTGATTTTAGCAGAAAGCTAATTAGAATAAACGTCAAAGGATCAAACTTCAGAGCACGTCGGTCCAAGATGGTGAATCGAATGATGTTATCTCTGGCTCAGGTAAATAATGCCTCTTGAATTCATAAATTTTAAACTACTTTCCTTTCAAAGAACAGTCAGCACCACTCTTGTTTTTTAGAAAAGGGAAACGACTTTGTAATTGACTTTGCAAAAAGAGGAGAAAGAAAAAAAAACTTAAGCAAAAGAAAAGATGAAAGGAGGATGTCTCGGACTACCTCACTTGCACTCTCTGCCTTCTTCTGCACCATTTGTGGTCAATGAAGGAGAGAGTCTAGAACCCATCGAGTTTTATGTCGAAGAAATGCCATCTCTTCTTAATGCTGACGGTCTTTGAATTCTGTGACATTGCGACTCAGGAGCAGTTGTTGTAATTAATTCATTACCCGTGTCGGAAGATGTGAAGCTGAATTTGTTGAATTGTCCATTTTATCGAGAGCTCGTTACTGAAAATAGGAACAGAAACATTAAGTAACTTTTCAGTTTCTTTGAAGTTACCTTTCTCCGTCACTACAGATCGTGTGCTAGATATGCACAACGCTCTCCATTCATTTGTCGCTTATTTTCTGGGAATTAAGCATGATTATTTTTTTCTCCACTAGAGTACAAAAGCAGCGAAGAGTAGATATTCAAAATTTCGAATCCATCCTTATATGTTTATGTTAACTTCTGTTTTCTTTTAATTTCTCTTCCATTAAGGTAAGTCAGTACGTTAGTAAATAAAAACATGCTGAAAGAATTTATTTGTAAACTGTTATCAGAGGTTCATAGGAGCCGGTAACGTTTGTTAAAGTCTGATAAGTTTTAGATAATTCACTCCAATTCAATTTCGTTACCAGAAGAGGACCCCCCCCCTTGACAAGTTCATGAGCTCCCTCTAATAAACTTTTCAGTTTTTTCCACTTTTTGAAGCTTTCAATTTCTGTTGCTTTACAAGAATTCCTCTACACTTGCGTTGTCAATGCAAAATTTTGCTACGTCTTTATCATAGTCACGTATTTCCATCACTTATTTTCATAAGAACTGGAAATGCGAATATATGTACCATCCCCCCCCCCTACACACATAATATAAAATTTAAGGCCCTCCCTATTGCTTTGATCTGGTTACGGGATTGTGCCATTTTCCTGCTTTTAGAACTGAATTTGAGTTATGTTATTTAATATATCAGGGTGAAATGTACTTTAATTCATTAATGTCAAATTTTTTTATCCTGTTTCTGGACTTAACTCTATACCTAGACTCTAGTCTCCAGCTAAAAAAAAAAATGTTCGTTATACTGTTGTTCACACACTTCTGAAATTTCCTTTCAAAATTTTTTCTAGTACTAGGAGCTAAAATATAATATGAAAACTTTCATCTACCTCAAATGCAAGAGCAGTTAGTAATATCTATCGGTGCCAAAGTGAAGAGGTGTACAGATATATCGCTCCCATTTCTTTACATCAGTCGAGTATAGTAATACTATACTACAAACAAATTGTATTTCTTGTACATTTTATTCATATTGTAATTCGTTGTCAAACTAGGAAAAATTATAAAGGCAAAAATATGTGATGTCTTCAGTATATCACCAACAACACGTCAAGTCTCTAAATTATATTATACGTATCATACGGCTTCCATACCTCAGTTTGAAAATATTGCAAAATTTAAAAAAAATAGCATTTCCAGTACATATTCCAGAAACATATTTAAAATACTATCGTAAATAATGTATACTTGAAATCAAAACGGTGCCTTCGACACCTCTTGATTTCTAGCCCATCATTCTGACCCCAATTTCACCTCAAATGCGGCACCAGACCAGAAAATCCCTCTCATTTCTGAGTTCTAATGCGGGAAATAGCTCTATTCATCAAAGTTTAGCTCTCCTGCACTGGTATATCGAGATTTGCCCTTTGACCTTGAAGAACTCATTGCATCCGAAATGTGGCGTAATTTCTGAAATAAAAGACTCAAAATATCCCCGGGCACCAATTCTTAGCCCTCTTCCACTAGTAGATCGGTATTTGACCGTTGACCTCGAAGGACTCTCGCATCCAAAATTTCATATTTCCAATATCTAGTATCTAAAATACCTCCAAGAACCAATTTTTAGCTCTCTAGGACTGGTAGAACGAAATTAGGCTTTTGACCTGAAAGGACTTCCGGATCCGAAATTCCGTAATGTTTCCGATATCTACAAGTCGAAATACTCCCATGTACAAAAGATCATGGTTTGGCCTCTACGTAACCTTAATTTGACATTGAAGGACACGTCGGAGGTCAGATTTTGGATTTTCCCGAGATCTACGATTCGAATTACCTCTAGTTGCAAATTTTCAGAGCTCTACCATTTCTGCATCATAGTTAACATTAGCGTGATCCCTTGTCAGGGGCGGAAGTGGCTCAGTCGGTAGCGCACCAGGCTCGTAATATGCAGTTCTCAGGTTCGAGTCCCAGCTGGGCCACCATTGAGATTTATCTCCGCAAAACTCCCCGCCTTGCCCAAAGTCAGTAGGGGACACCGATGGGCTTGGAATGGACGCCTTCCTTTCGATGGGACTTAAGCCCTAGTTCCGTGTGTGAGAGAGCCATACTCTGTGCACGTTAAAGAACTCACTGGATGCCCTTGACGGGAGGCTACCATTTGTCTCCCAATAACTGTTCAAGTGGGTCCCCTCCCCCAACATTTTCTGAGCCTTCAGATCCTTATGACCTGGTCATTTAGCCCGTTTTGTGCAAAAAAGTGTCGCTCAGAGATAGAAACATACAAATTCCCTGTCAGTCGGTAAATCACTTCAATCACTCACAATCGTCCAAATATATGTTGCACAACACATCTTAAAACACGTTAAAAACTATTCGTTTCAAACGAAAATCACTTTTTTACCTGCATAATCCGAGATGTTTAATATACGTAAGATTAGTTTATTAATTTACATGCGTTTATGTAACATACATTTATGCACATGCGTTTTAGGTAATAACGCAAATATTAATTGCTTTGATTCCATTATTACACTGCATAAAAATTACTCCTATGTAATAAAAATCCAGATGAGCCAAATAATTGAGATTTTCTAAGTTTGACTGAATTAAATAAAATTATATAAGAAAAGGAAAATATAAAAATTAAATATAAATCTTTTATTGAGAGATATGAAAATGATTCTGTTTTCTTATTTCCTTTCAATGTTTAGAGAAATGAATAATTTTTCTCGTTATGAAAGCATTAGAAATCAAAATTAAAATTTCTTCAAATAGTTCTCTTTTTCAATAACTCAGGATAATATTTAAAAAATTACTGGTAAAAACAAACAGAACCGCTATTATTATGAAATTATTATAAATGTAAAATTTGTTCAAATAAACTTCAGGAATAAGTAAAATATATATCTAAAGGTTTTTCTGAAATTACATATTCATTCTCTGCTTCTCCATTATCACAGTGGGGATGCCAACTGAATCAGTTATTCGATATGACATCTGGGGAAAATTTTGATATGAAATATGCAAATTCATACCTACAGATTTCTTTTCGTTTCCGGTTTAATCTTGTTTAACAGATAATCTCTTTCGAATCAATGGTGATGAATACATTAATAACATCAAGTTTTGAAATATGTTCGCCTTGCTTTTAGTTTACTTTCAGATATGATCAGTCATCGTAGAATAACAGAGAAAATTGGCAATTTCATATTTTAATTTACAGTGCATCGTACGTTTGCAGAGTAATGTATTTTGAATGTTTATGTACCTAAAATTATCTTTTTCCCTAATGAAACAACTATTCGTGATGTTTCTCATTTATAGGTGAGAAAGCAGGGTTTACACACTACAATTGCATGTTCCAAGAATATTATTAAAAGGTGTTTTTTGTGAATAAGAATTTCACCACTTTGTTACATGTAACCCTGGCTAAACCGTGACCACCGAGAGACAAGTCCAAGGAACTCCCTTAGCTGTGTCGTCGCGAACATTGGTGTTCCGGTCGCCATTTTTGAATTACTTTAGTTTCGATCGAGTTACGCTGGTGGAGTTGATAAGTATTTTATATTTGTGTTTTGGCGTTTTCAGCTATGCCTAGTTCATGGATAGTACCAAAGTGTAAATAAAGGAACTTTTGGAATGTGCACAGTGTCCAGGATTTCAGTTCCATAAGGATACTTTTCAAAACAAGCTTGGATCAATTTCACATCGACAATTCATAGTAAGGTACGTAACATAAGTTCTCACTTTTATTTTCTTTAAATATATTCTATATATTCAAAGGGTTATCAGGATTTAAACTGAATTTTTACCAGGAAATCGTTACGCTAAGCTAATATGGTCAGTTAATCCAAAGTAATTTTTGTACTTTTATTTTCTAACTTGTTTCACTGTACCAAAAACAAAAAAATCTTGTTATACGAAATTATTATGGAAATATTATTTATACTATAAAATAATATCGATTGGTTCCTTCCTGAAAAAGGTGATTCCTTCTAATCCTTTATAATTTCTTAAGATTCAAAATTTCAGCGATTTGTAATTTATTACAATGGTATTTGAAAAATGCTGGTTTGTTTGTAGAGTACACTATGTCAAAACTTGTTGCAAAACGCACTAAGACAGTGCTCTCTGATTATATATTTTTTTTAAATGTTAACTTCAAATTAAATAATTCTGACAGTAGTTAATGAATGAAATTTCACAATTTGCAATATTGCACAATTTACAACCCAAAGAAAAAATTGACAATGAATTCTGCCAGCAATCCCACAGTATATCAAATTAAATAAATAATGTGTTGTGTAGGTATTAAGTCCACTTGATGTTTAATAAAATAAACGTTAATTCTCTTACACTGATAAAATATTAATGTTATTTGGAAAATCAAATATTATATATTAAAAATTGTTGGTCTGTAAATGGTAGCTAGGTGTAAACTGGTAGGAGAGCTGTGTACCAATTCCTAGTGATGATGAACAGAACCGGCCAGATCTGCAACTAATGTCCGACCCCGCCTTCTAGTGGTGCAGGCCGTTAGTACCTTTCAAAAGAGATATTCTCTTTTCGAAAGGAACGGAAGGGGAGGGCTGCCAGTTCAATATAGCCTACTGATCTGGTCATCTATGGCCACTTTTTTCTTTTTTTTCTTTTCAATCCTGCTGAGGAGTGGTCTACTTCACAGGGTCCTGGTGCTGACCATTTATACCTACTAGACTAGATTTGTTTATGGATTTGAGTTTGATTATGGATCCTGGACTTGCTGCACTGGTGGGACTCTGTTGAGGGAGAATCTGCTGCTTTGTTTTCTGTTTACTTCTGGGTTGCCAGCCCTAAGTGAACAGAGGCATGGGATACCTTATATCAGCTGGTGGATAATCCTAATCAGAG
Organism: Ryuthela nishihirai; assembly: GCA_038380435.1. Classification (NCBI taxonomy): domain Eukaryota; kingdom Metazoa; phylum Arthropoda; class Arachnida; order Araneae; family Heptathelidae; genus Ryuthela; species Ryuthela nishihirai. The sequence goes on along the minus strand of JAWZYU010000016.1, from coordinate 64,104,364 downwards.
GCCATCGCAGGTACCTGAACCTTACTTAACTAGTTGGGCATCGTCAAGCCTAAACTGGAGTAATGTGTCTCAGGCAGGCCATATGGCTCTTGAAAAAGTCCGCTTGAAAAGGTGGTGCCTGAAGTTCCTACCAGCATCGGTGACTTCAGCCTTTACCGGAGGAGGAACAGGTCTTTGCCCCATGCCTGCGATCAGGGGGTTGTTTGATATTGTTGGCCCTACCAATCACAATAAACTTAATTCCTTTAAAAATTCTATTAATCATTTTCTCTCTGCAGGAACGTGGAACGTGAGGACATTACATAGAGATTATTCTCTTGATGTCCTCATGCAGGAATTCCAGCGCTATAACCTAGATATTCTAGGCTTGCAAGAGACCAGATGGACAGGTAAAGGTGAGATGATTTCAGACAAGCATTAAAGACTTGAATGTTATCTGCTGTTATGCCCCCACTGAGGATGCTGATGAGGATGAGAAGGATAGGTTTTACGGACAACTTCAGGGTATTTTGAATTCTGTCAAGAAAGGAGATATTACCCTTGTTCTAGGTGACTTCAATGCCAAAGTTGGTACTGACTCTGACCTTTGGGAAGGAGTGATAGGCCCTTTTGGTATTGGTAGCTGCAATGGCAATGGGCAACGTCTCCTACAGGTAAGTAAACTCAATGGTTAAAAATTCTATTAATCATTTTCTCTCTGCAGGAACGTGGAACGTGAGGACATTACATAGAGATTATTCTCTTGATGTCCTCATGCAGGAATTCCAGCGCTATAACCTAGATATTCTAGGCTTGCAAGAGACCAGATGGACAGGTAAAGGTGAGATGATTTCAGACAAGCATTAAAGACTTGAATGTTATCTGCTGTTATGCCCCCACTGAGGATGCTGATGAGGATGAGAAGGATAGGTTTTACGGACAACTTCAGGGTATTTTGAATTCTGTCAAGAAAGGAGATATTACCCTTGTTCTAGGTGACTTCAATGCCAAAGTTGGTACTGACTCTGACCTTTGGGAAGGAGTGATAGGCCCTTTTGGTATTGGTAGCTGCAATGGCAATGGGCAACGTCTCCTACAGGTAAGTAAACTCAATGGTTTCAGAATAACTAACACATATTACAAACACCGCGACATACATAAATACACATGGGTTTCACCTGATGGGCTGCATAGGAATATGATTGATTATATATTAATTAACAGTAAATGAGCTAGTTCTGTTAGAAATACCAGGGCATATAGGGGAGCTGAAATTGGATCTGACCATTACCTTGTTAAAAGTGTCTTGCAACTTAAACTTAAAAAGTGTTGTGCTAAATTTAAAAAATTTACCTTTAAAACTGAAGCTCTGAAAGACCCAGTTATAGCTAAAGCTTACCATGATAGGTTACTTAGTCATTATGACAGTCATGGTTTGCTTAATACTGAAGTTGAGGAAAAATGGGGCCATTTTAAACAGGCTATTTTGGAAACTAGCAGTACTCTTTCACGAAAAAAGGAGAAGAGGAGACAGAATTATTTAAGTGATAAGGCACTGGAGCTTATTTCAGAAAGAAGGAACTGCAGGAATGTCTTTAATCAATACCCTAGTAGTACTAATAGAAAGCATTACAGAGAACTTAATAAACGTGTAAAAGATCAGTTAGCTGCTGTTAAGAATCTTTGGCTTGATGGTTTGGCTGACAAAGCCGAGGAAGCAGTTAGACAGCACAACAGCAGAGAGCTGTACCAGATAGTTAACGTTTTGTGTGGTAAAAAACGGACTGGTATACAAGGATTGAAGGATAAACAAGGTAAGGTTATAGAAGGGGAGGATTCTGTAATGGCTAGGTGGGTTGGGCATTTCAGTATGTTCTGAACAATGTAGTTAGTTCTACTCCCATTGTTTGCAATGATGATAGATGCATTGGTGGCTTTAATGTTGGCCCTATAACACAATCTGAAGTTATTTTGGCTGTTTCTAAGCTTAAATTACATAAATCCCCAGGGGTAGACGAAATTACTACCGAAATGCTTAGAGCTGGGAATGTTTCGGTTACCACTTGGATGACTGAAATTCTGAATATCGTTTATGATAAAGGCATGGTTCCTAAGCATTTTACCAGAGCTATTGGTAAAATCCTTAGGAACCATGCCTTTATCATAAGTGTAATCATTTTCAAAAAAGGTGATCGCAGTTCTTGTGATAAATATAGGGGTATCAGCCTACTCTCTGTTCCAGGTAAAGTTCTTTCCATGATTGTGCTTAATAGAATTAAGAATCTGGTTGACAGTCAATTGCATGATGAGCAATGTGGATTCAGACGTGGTAGGGGATGTGTGGATCAGATATTTTCACTTAGGCAGATTCTTGAGAAATGTTTAGAGTTTCAGAAACCTTTGGTTGCGAGCTTTGTTGATTTCAAAAAGGCTTTCGACTCTGTTAATCGTCATAATTTGTGGTTGATTGTGTGATCATATGGTATACCAGACAAGTTGGTTAACATAATGAAAGCTCTCTATAATAACACTGAGTCAAGTGTGAGAGTTGGTAAGGCTTGTAGCAATTGTTTCAGCATTACTTCTGGTGTTCGACGAGGGTGCATTTTGTCTCCTTTTCACTTTAGTTTGGGTATTGATTATGTTATGCGAAATTCACTTCAAGGGAAAGATTTTGGCCTTAAATGGTCTGGAGATACGAAAATGTCTGATTTAGATTATGCTGATGATTTAGCCCTTTTGGCAAATGATGTTGATGAGATGAACACTTTCATTCCAGCTGTTGATGAGACTGGTAGTAGAGTAGGTTTGGTTATAAACAGAGAGAAAGCTAAAGTGATGAAAATTGGTCAGGCAGGTTGTGATTCAGTTCATCTGAATGGTTGCAGTCTTGAGAAGGTGTCACAGTTTAATTACCTTGGGAGCTATGTAACAGATACTGGTGATGTGCGGCATGAGATTAACAGACGAATAGGGATTGCTGCCGGGACTTTTAAGAATCTATCTAGATTGTGGAGAAATAGGCGTATACACCTAAAGACTAAAATTAGACTGTATAATAGTTTGGTTCGTTCTAGGGTTAGTTATGGTAGTGAAACTTGGACGCTGTGTAAACAAGATAACAGCAAACTAGATGCTTTTGATTCTAGATGCTTACGCAGTATCTTGGGTATCAGGTGGTTTAACTTTGTAACTAATGATGAGGTTAGGCAAAGGAGTCTGCAACCTCCTTTAAGCAGCATATTGTGCAGAGAGAGACTCCGCTGGTTTGGCCATGTTGCCCGTATGGATAATTATAGATTGGCGAATAGGGTTATGAACAGTGTGCCTAGAGGCCTCAGAAGGAGGGGGAGACCTAGGATGCGGTGGGCAGACAATGTCAAACAGGACCTTGTTAGAATTGGTGTGCAGTGGCTGGATGCAGCAGATGTAGCTCAGGACAGGTATGCTTGGAGAATTAAACTGCGCGGTGTGGTTGGACCTCCGTAGCCCATGGCTGCTTGATGATGATGATGATGATGATGATGATGATGATGATGATGATGATGATGATGATGATGATGATGATGATGATGAAAAATTGTAATAACCGATTTGAATTATTGAATATACATGCACTTCAGTATCATGATATTTAGAAAATATTTATAGGAATTAAATAATCAGTACTTTTTCCGGTTATTAACCTTCGCTAGCATAGAGGAAATGCAGCTTAGTGTGTTTGTAACGTATAAGTTACTGGTGTCAATCAATTTTGACTAAAATTTATGAATTCAAATTAATTGTAGAGCTGACCATTAATTTGCCAATCAGCATAGAAAAGTGTGTGTATATATATATAGTAAGGAAAGTAAAATTTTAAAATATTTGTAATAACCAGAAAAGGCATTCACATTAGATCATGCCATAAGAACAAATTGTGAAAAAACGACAGTTAATAAATTTCTTGTCATATGGAAGATTTGTTTCTACATATATACTTTGTTTTACAGTTTTTTTTAATTAGTAATTCATTCCTATTCACACTCTATTATTTTTGCTACTAAGACAAGAATATTTCAAAAATATAGATTACAATAGTAAAAATTAATTTTCACAATTATTTCTAATGTTCCAGCATACTAAAATTAAAAGAAATTCTGTAGGTATATGACTTTCATTTTAAAGCCAGTGAAATTCAGCATGAGACAAGCATGTGTGATGAAGCCACAGGGAGAATAATAACAGCAAAGTTAGAAAAGCCTACACTCATCAAAGATGCAGTTCTTTCTCAAATGCCGAACTACCCAAAATACCTTTCTTCATCGTGAAAGTTCAGATCATAGCAGAACAAGAAATGAACAAAAGTCCCTTCAGCAAGCCATAGAGGATAGCTTAAAAGAAAAGGCCCAATATGAAAGTAAAATGAACTTTTCGAACTTAATAGAATTTAGGGAACGTATTCCACTTCATATTTCTCCCTTTTGGACACTGATTTTAAAAGATGATGCTGTTTATTTCATTAATTTACAAATTGATCCTTCACCTCAAATAGCATGCTCTGTGATTATTAATGCTGAACTTCAAGTATTGGCATTTATTGATAATGTTCACTTGAAAATTTTAAGAGATATTGGTAAAATGCCAGAAAAAGGTAACAACACGAATAGCTTTATTGATATTTTGTGTAAAATGGAAGCACTGTGTAGTAAAGATTTAAAATGTAAATATTCAGGCAGAATTAATACTTCTTTGCTGTTAGTACATTTTGTTTTGGAATGTATTGAGACTGATGAAACAAATGCACTGCAGTTTGTTAAAGAGCAGATTTTTTTGATAACTTGTAAGAAAGAATGTCTTAGATATTCCAACTAGTTAACGATATTTTTCTTCCTTATTGTATTCTATTGCATCTGTTGCATATAGGTTTTTAAGACAGTCAGGTAATATAGTGTTACCTCACCCATCAACTATTCGACAGATTTGTGCATCCCTTAATACTTGTCCACATACAGAACAATTTGATAATAATTTTTTGCATACATACAGCAGAAGTATAAATTGAAAATACCTACACACAAAAATGCTATCTTAATGATGGATGAGATACACATAAAGCCACATTTTGATTATAAAGGTGGCCAAATTTTGATTATAAAGGTGGCCAAATTTTGATTATAAAGGTGGCCAAATTTTGATTATAAAGGTGGTAATGTTGCTGGATGTGCCTTTGATGGTTAAAATGCTGCAACTAGTGCTTATGTATTTATGTTAACTGGTATTATGTCTCCTTTTAAAGATGTTGTATACATTCTTCCTGTGAGAAAAATAACATCTGAACTTCTTCATGGATGTTTAAAAAAATTGTAATTGGTTTGGAAGCTATAGGATTCAGAATCATATGTGTTATCAGTTACAATAATTCTATTAATAGAAAAGCAATGTCTTTTTTCACCCCACCACCTTCATTGAATATTGTGTATCCCCATGCTGTAGACAAAGTTAGACCATTGTTTTTCTTAATTGATGCTGTGCACTTGTTAAAATGTATAAGAAATAACTGGATTAATCAAAAATATCCTGATCAGTGCATGTTTTATCCAAAATTTGGATCAGAGGGTTTAGTTGAAAGGCATGACTTTTCTACAGCAGCATTTTCAACTCTTAGAAAGCTCCATGGCATTGAAAGCAATGGTTTAATTAAATATAGTTATAATTTGTTTTTGAAAGCCTTGTCACCTTTTAACTTTGAGAAGCAAAATGTTAAGCTGGTTCTTCAATTTTTTAATAAATTTGTTGCAGAAGCACTTTTAGAAATTTGTGAAAAAGATAAATTGCCTCATTTCAGAGGTACTGCAGACAGCATTAACACAGTCAACACATGGTGGGACATAATAAATGTTAAATCTCATTTTAAAGGAGCTGACTAAACGACATATAAAATGTCTCTCAAGCATCATCTTCAGATGAAAGGAATTTATTTTTAAATAAATTATTGGATTGGCTGGATTCATGGCAAAGTATGGGCTTTGACACAGATATGTTGACCAAAGGAACACATACTGCTTTAAAATTATCAACACATGCTTTGCTGGAATTAGCTTCATATTGTTGTGAAGAGTTAAATATGGCATACATAATGCCTGGGAAATTCCAAACCGATTGTTTAGAAGATAGATTTAGCAAATACAGGCAACTAGCTGGAGGACAATATCACATTTCAAATAGGCAGGTATATGAGTGTGAAAACAAATTAAGGATGCATTCAATACTGAAATTAGTGTTACCAACTAAAAGTATGTATCCACATTTCTAGTGTTTCTGCCAAACAGAGATGGGAAGAGCTAAAGGAAAATTTATGTGTTTCTTTTCCTTTTAGCATTACTGTTACTGAAGATGATATTGTGAAAATAGGAGAACTACCTACCTGTCTTAACCTATTTGACTGGTTTCTGTGCCAATTCAGTTCTTAAGAAAATGAAATGTGAATCCTGCAAAACATATTTGGTTCTTGATAGCCAGATTCAATTAAGCGCATCGCACAGTTTAATTAAAAACTTAGACGGAGGTGGGATATTATGGCCACAAGAGAATGTTATAAATGCTATTCTATATAATTACATGGTTGTTAAAAAACTTTGTAGTGAATTTGAGCATGAATTTTTAAATTTCCCAAATCAGAGAATTTTACCACAGTATTGACATTAAATCTATTAAGTAGTGAGGAATTACTGGGATGTCATGACATGTGTGAAGAAGGTCATTTAGCTGAACAAATATGCAAAATGATAATTTGGGCTTCCAGTAACACATTGTTAAATAATTATTGTAAGAAACGTAATGTAAAAAAGAGAAAGCTTCAAACTCTTGTAAAATGATACTGTAAGTTACACAATTTATCTAATAGCATAGTGTGATCTAGATTCTTTGTAAAAAGTATAAACATATAATGAAAACTAAACCATGGGAAAAAGTATAGCATGGAGTCATTCTGTGCAGCCAAAGCTCTCTCTACGGAGAGGCCATATGATATGTGGTATAGTAAAGAGAGACTCTCCGTTTCAGGAACAAAACTCACAGCAATTACTAATTTTTTTAGGAATTACAATGGTGTTGAACCCAATTATTACATATAATTTTACAAACAATACATTGCTTGATCTGAACTGAACAATGCTGTATATTAGCATCTTTCACTCTTATACTTTGTTAAAAACTTTAATATTCAAAATTAGTCTAGTGTATTAAGTGTAGGCCTATTTGCTGATACACAAAAAGCAATATGTCATTTATAATTAGTTGTATCTAATGAACAACACTGCCATTGCTTGCCATAAAACACTTTAGTATTTTTAATAGCCACAGCTGGAAACCCACATCATGGAGAGGTGTTTTATAGCAATTATAGTGGTAGTTGCTGTTGCAACCAAGCACACAATACTTCTGAATACTTCTGAATCGAGTCATGGTGGTTAGGCCTAACATAGAACTATCACAAAGCAGCTCACACTACAATTACAATTCATGTTATATTCACCTCAAAAATGTGTAATTTATGTCTATTAGAAAATGAACAAAATTTTAAAAATGTACCATACGATAGCCAGCAAGAACAAGCGAGATGAAAAGAATCGCGAGAGTGGAGAGCCTCTTTTGATATGTAACAATCATGTGATATCTGGCCTTCTCTGTAGAGAGAGCTTTGGTGCAGCCCATAAGCATGGGGACCATCCACGTTTCCAAAGCATATACAGTATACGTTCTGACGCATATATAAGCAATATTTTCTATTCATTATCATAGTAACAAATTGTTGCTTACCTACTTGGCTTGACTGCAATGACCTCGCATGAGTATGGGGAATTGATCATGTTTAACCAAATATGAAACCACTATAAATGAAGTTTGTTTGCATATAAAAAGTAATTTATATTTAAATGCAAGAGTAAGTAATGTTTTGCTTATTATTGCTTAAAATAAAATGAAGTTTGCCGTAACTCATTTAGATTTGAGACCCCTGCACTAAACCAATGGACCCAGAGATTTGTGCAAAAAAATATGGGGGGAGGAGCAAATAAATTAATCAAATTGCAACTAAAGGAAATGTCATTCAATTCTATTCAACCATTTTTTTACTTCCATATTCCAATTATAGTAACATCCTATGAAGGGAGGGGAGTTGGATCCTCTCTCTGAACCACAAATATTTATGCATGCACTGTATTACAAGCAGAAAATATGTTGAATGAGATGTATTAAATTAAATCTTCAATTTTTACCTATTGACATTGAACAATTACTGTGAAAGAGTTTATTTTCAAAGTTCGGCAACTTTGAATGTTGCTGGAAGTTTCTGGGTAATCTTTTTATTATAGTGCATAATTTTAGGGGTTTAGAGTGTTCCTTTTATTTGTGCAATTAAAAGCTTAGCCATTATCAATTACGTTAAAATTTTACAAGGTGCATTTTTGCTGAACTTACTATTAGTTATTATATTGTCTTGGACATTTTTTCCTAAAGTTTCTTAGCAAGCAACAAAACTGAGAAATTTGTTTTCATCACAAAATATGATTAAATTACCATTAGAATATAAATAAAGTAAAATCAAATCTTTAATATATATATTAAATTAACAGTAATGGTCTGTGAATTGAGGCTGGGGTCTATAGTAAACTTATAGTATCATTTAAAAAAAATTATCAACTCCAAAAGATGACTCCATCCATTTTCTGATGTTGGTTGTTAATAGCAAAGATGAGAACTTTGTAGTAAGCTCTGTTTCCATCACTCACAAAATAGGGTTAAAGTGGAATATAATAATAGTTACATCTTTAACTGTTTTATATCAGATATATTGTATATTAGGAAAATTGGTCTGTAAAATAGGTGTTGTGATAAAAAGTTATTTTCTGAATTTTCAAAAATATGTCACTGAGATGACTATTAAAACATTCGAAATGAATCCTAAATTACAAAGGATTCTGTGTTAGTTAGGAATTCAACATTAATTTGTAGAAATTTTATGTAGCGGAATTTAGGATTTTTTTTGCGAAGGGGAGAACATATATTAACCCAACAGAATTGAAAACTGTCAACCTTGATCTCTGTAGTGATATAACAATAAAAGTGAAGTGTCAGAATGTCAGTTTGGTAAAATGTTAATCTTTAACTCATTTATGTAAATGACAGGACACACAGTAAGAATCTATAAGTAGATACTTTAGGTACTGTAGTGAATTAGTTTTATGATTTTTTAAGAAGTTTTCAATCTGTTGAATGGAGAAGAATGATTATTACACGTTCTGAATGAAGGAATTATCATGATTTAAAATTCGGAAATCAACAAAAACCTTTTAAGTAACTGCTTGTTACAGGAATTCAGTAGCAAAGTATCACATAAGCGGTCCTGTCGACATAGGACTCATGAATCAGTTAATAAGTTATTAATTGTTGGTTAAATCACTCAACACATCAATAAATGTTTTGTGCTGCTGACCTCTGCTTTCATCAGTGCCATCACTGAATAAGATTGAACTGTAATTAGAATATGAGTTTATATAACATTTATATACAATATAAAAGCAATAATAATGGCTGTAAATTAATGATTGAAGTACTCTTTAAATTTGCATATTTTTATTATATCTTTAAACATAAATTTTGTTAAAAAACTACAGTAGCAAAATGCGTCTTATGTTGGTCACTCTAAATCTAAGTTTTTTACAATGTTCAAAATGCATTTATATTTTTCTTAATAATATATTTATTATACTTATATTATCCTTTATATTTTATAGAGGCAAAAGATAAACCTCTCAAGTAACAGTATGATTTCAGTAATTCTTTCTGTACATAGGATTATTTAGTTATTGAAGTTTGGAATACTCTGAAATTTAAATTTTATTCGTGTGTGAAGCAGTAGTAAGATTGTTATGGGAACCTATGAATTTAATCTTATTACCTTCAAATTCTTATTTGTGTAATATAAATGTGTGGGAAAAAAATCAGAAATTTTCATTACCCTTGTGTCCGTTTCATTATTTTATATATGTTTCTTCAATGGATATAAAAAAAAATCGGTATTGAAGGAAAATAGTTTAATGTAGTTTAAAAACGCTCATATTTTTTTTGAAATCGTAAGGAAACATTACACAAAAAGAGTATAGGAGATATCGCATTGCTTCTAAAAGAAATTCCATGGCTCGATTACGTAGTCACGGCAAGCACCACTCTTAGTGACGTCATAAATCAGTCCCTTGGCCTTGTCTCTCGGTGGTCACGGCTTAACACGGTGGACCGTTCCTCTCAAATGTGTGTCGTGAAATCAGCGTCAGTTGAAGGTATTAAAACCTGCGTTTCGATGAGGAAGAGTTGGACCCAATTCAAAGTAAATAATTATTATTCATAAAATGTAATCATAAGGACAGAAAGAGTAGAAAATTTAAAGTAAAATAAAGAGTGGCAATTTTTTTATGTAATTAAAATGAAAACTAAACATAAAATAATAACACCATGAAATCTCTCTGAGCTCGTTGATTAACCAAATTAACTCCCAGGCACAGCTCTCACCGTCAAAATAAATTTAGGATGGACTATTTGGCTTTTTTATCTCTGTTGTTATGTTTATAGCACTGAGGCAAGGGCATCAACAGTATGTTTCATGGCACTGTATCATGTCAAGTCAGAGTTTCGGCCTTCTTACAAATCTTCGCATTGAATACGGAACGAAAACGCCTCTTCAACGACTTCGATAAACAATACTTTCATCACATCTCTAGCTCAAGACAACAATGCATTATGGATAGACTCTTCACCAGAAATGTGTTGCCTACACTGTGCGCAAGATATTTTTGTATAAAATTTTTGTTTTTATATTTTAAGAATTTGATGGGGAGAAAGTAAATATTTTAATACCGCGTTATTGCGAATCGGCGTTAAGAGCGGGAGGCGGTACATGTATTTTATTTAGTTCGGAGGTTTTATGAAATACAAATTATCCTTACTTTACCACAGGGGATGGGAATTGGCTCAGTTGGTAGTTCACCAGACTCACAATCTGCAGATCCCAGGTTGTCCTTTAAAGCCTCCACTATGCTCTCAGTCAGAAAGGACACTCCGAAGGGCTTCTGAAGGCGACGTTCGTCCAATACGTGGGACGTGGCACTGGAGAATCATACCTATGCACTTTCACGAACAAACTGGATGGCCTTAACGGGATGCTACCACATCCTCCAACGTTCTATGAGACTTTGAAAATCTTGTGACCTGACCATTTAGCCCACTGTGTGCACAAAAGTGTCCTTCAGAAAAAAACAACCCAACTATATTAGAACAGAGTTTTTATTAAAATATGCCTTAATTGACCAAACCATTTAATATAATGATGATCATATTTTTTAAAAAAGTAGATGTAATTTTAAATAGTATGACTATGATATTATTTTATATAATTTATTTGTGGTACATATGCACCTCTCTCTCAATTTGCACAATATTCTGTCTACACGGTTTCGGTTTGACACAGTCAAAAATTTCCACCAATTCCGATTTGCAGTTTCCGTTTTACACAGTCAAAAAATCAGCCAGTTTCGATTTACACGATTTCAGTTTTACGCGATCAAAAAATTCAACCAGTTTCGTTTTACATGGTTTCGGTTTTACGCGGACAAAAAATTCAGCAGTTTCGATATAAATGGTTCCGATTTTATGCGGTTAAAATGTCGACTAGTTTCGATTTACACGGTCAAAAAATTCTACTAGTTTCGATTTACACGGTTCCGGTTACGTGGTCAAAAAGTCGATCAGTTTAGATTTACACGGTTTCGGTTTTACGTGGTCAAAAAATTCGACTAATTTCGATTTACAAGGCTTTGGTTTTACGCGGTCAAAAATTCAACCAGTTTTGATTTTGCCCAGTCAAAATTTCAACCAACCAATATGCACTATAATAATAAAAATTGTACTATAATACTGATTATGCACTTTAATAATAATAAAAATTGTAATATAGTGCATGCAAAAAAAAACAAACTTTCGATTTACACAGTTTTGGTTCTACGCTAACAAAAATTCAACGAGTTTCGATTTACACAATTTCAGTTTCACGTGATCCAAAAATTAAACCAATTTCGATTTACACGGTTTCGGTTCTGCGCGGTCAAAAAAATTCGATTAATATCAATTTACGCGTTTTCGGTTTTATGCGGTCAAAAATTCGACCTGTTTAGATTTACACAGTTTCGGATTTACGCGGTTAAAAAATCAACCAGTTTCGATTTATACAGTTTCAGCTTTATGCACTCAAAAAATTCCACCATTTTTTATTTACATGGTTTTAGTTTCAGATGATTAAAAAATTCTAACAGTTTCGATTTACATGGTTTCGATTTTGCGCGGTCAATAATTCAACCAGTTTCGATTTACACGGTTTCGGTTTTACACTACCAAAAATTGAACCAGTTTCGATTTAAAAGATTTCGGATTTATGCGATCAAAAAATCGACCAGTTTCGGTTATACGCGGTCAGAAAATCCGACCTGTTTCAATTTATACAGTTTCAGTTTTACGCGGTTAAAAATTCAACCACTTTCGATTGACATAGTTGCGCGGTCAAAAATTCAACCAGTTTCGATTTACACAGTGATAGACTCTGTTTTACGGTAGTCATTATCTCTCTTGACGCTATAAAATACACGAGAGAACTTAAAATGTTTTCTAATATTTGTATAGCGTCAATGAAGATTATGACTGTCATTCAAAAGTAGAAATCAACTAAATGATTTTAATTGTTATCATTCATTTTCAAGAATTAAAAAAAAATAGTCAATTCCTATATTAATATAATCGTCATTTGTAACAAGTAATATCTTTACTTTTTCGCTCAAATTATATTTTTATCATTGCAATGCAATCATTAAATCTTAATGAAATGAAGTCCGTTTTGAATCGGTAGCGAAATCTGACTCTGATAGACTAAAATTTTCAGACTAATAAAAACCGTGTTTATCTCTTTTTTAGCAACAAGTTTAACTTTGTACATACCTTTGTTCAAAAGCATATTTATGTGTGTATGCATCCACAAGAAACATATATACGCAAATATGGAAAGGAGCCCCAAACAGGAAACATCAGCAAAACTTTCGTTTCATCACATGACAAGAACAAAGTAGCAATGTAACTTTTACAAAATCAAATATTCAAAGTACACACCATGAATGTCATTGACAGACAGATGGTACTCTCCCAATACCTAGTACCCCCCGTATCCTTGGTACCCCCCCCCCCCCAAATCCCTAGCAAGCCTCAACAAGTTTGGAATTATAGTTTACACGCTGCAACATTTCAGGGTCGATCGTCGTGAGTGCTGAATGCAGAGCAGTCACCATATCGATCATACTGCTGGGAAATGTGCAGTACAGCAGCTCCTTGAGATGACCCCACAAGACGAAACTCAAGGGATTCAACTCTGGCCTGGTAGGTCACTGTAAAAATCCACTGCTTCAAATCTATTGACCGGAGAAAATCATATGAAGCCATCGTCACACCTGATAGAAAATTGCGCTGGAACTCCATCGCGTTGAAACAAATGTCGTCAGCGTAACCCAAGCAAATCATCACCCAGAGTCTGCGACAGGCCATGCGAAGAAATCCCTGGTAACTACTAGTATGTAAGCTATAACGTAGCAAATATGGGCCTATTATGGAGGCCCCAAGGATACAAATCCACATGTTGATACTCCACCAGAACTTTTGCTGCATTCTAGTAGCATGTGCCCACGCGAGACTGTTGGGAACAGTTAAGACTATTTTACATGTGAAATAATCTTAACTGTTCCCAAAATGTGAAATGGCCGTGGAAACTGTTTCGTCCACTCGCAGTGTTATTACAATAAAGATCTGATCTGTATTGCAATGATTTAGCAACCACTCAGAGGAAATGAATTCAGTCTGCGTAGTCTTTCTCCAGAAGTAGAAGGAATGTGTCTCATCCTGAATAATCCTCTGACGAATGGTATGAGGCATACCCAGCTAACTTGCAATGTTACATGTGTTCCTCTTAGGTTGGTCATATACCTATCTGCAGTACAAACTCTGCCATAAGGAATATGTGTTCTGCATGGGTGACCTCTGTCACCGTCACGTTAGCTTGCAGCACATTCCCTGTTTCTCTAGGCTTTGGTCCTGTTTCTGAATCATCCTTGAATCGGGCTAATATCGCGATCAGTTTCTGGGACTCGCCCCCACCAAGGTGCCGGTGTGGACGAGAAACACCTACTGATCAGAGTGGCCATAGACACGCACATCCACACCCTCATGAGTAGGACAACTACCTTTTGATAAGAAGTTAATGGATAAAACACAGAAGGGTAAAACGATAAAATAGTTAAAATCCAATATTATAATGGCCGAGTGGTTAGCGCGCTTGGCTACTGATCTAAGGGACCTAGGTTCGAGCCCGTGTAAGGCATGGATGTGTGTGTAGTCCTTTTGCTTAGGTCCTGCCATCCTCTCAGATCTACTATGGCATATAAACTGACAGGCTCCTGTCAGACCTCTGTGGCAAGCAGCTGCTTGAGTGGGTATTTATTTATTATTTATTTATATTATAAGACGATAATATGGTTAGAATACAGAATTGTAAAACGATGGATGATTCAAACACGGTTTTATAAAACGGAGGAATGGTTAAAACACAGAACTAATGAAAACGAGCTGTTATGAATGTCTCAAAAAAGTGTAGTTAGTGACAGAGAGTATGACATTTCAGGATAAAGCAAATGTGAACGAATAGGACAGGACAGTGTGACCCGTGGCGATTATGTGACACTCTAAATATACATTGTAATACATGAACAATAGGGGAGAGCCAAATATGATGCCTCGTTTCTTTATTTTTCTTGTGCTCTTGCGGAAAACCACCGGAAGAAGCGGACGGCACGTGGCTGAGTTTACGTGATGTCCAGCCACCGATTTTAGGGGACGACCTGTATGTGTCCAATCTCTCCCAATCCCCAAGAGCTGCCGGTTGCTCCCCACATCACCAACCATTACTGGGAGACCGAGCAGCTGCAGAATTAGTGTCTTTTCAAAACGTAATGGGACGTATTCCTGAGGCACAGATTTCATAGAGGATCGCCCCACGGGCATTACCTTATGAGCCTTCCGTCGTGAGTTGTTCTTCTGATAATGGGATAATATGCAACAGTTAACAGACTTTCTGTTCGGAGGACAGTACAATTTAGGAGTTCCAGTGCGAAAAATGGAATCTTCGACTCCCGCTAGATTATTGGCCCACTCCTGGCGGATCATGTGAACGGAAACTAGACCAGGTGATGCGTACCTCGCTTCCCTCTCCACCCTGCTTGGGAGCTTTCATTTTCTTCCCCCTTGCGTGCTCACATTTCTTGATATGTAAACCCAACAGTATCTGTCAGGGCTACTTTCTCTTCGCCATATTGATGTTTACGTATATGGATATCAAACTTCCACCCCATTTATTCCATCTTTCTCTCTAGTGCTTACGATAACGAAGAGAACCAGCTGCGGGGACTCGGAATACTAGGAAACGACACCAGCGGAGGGTGCCATCTGCGAAGAAGATCCCAATGAAAGCGAACAATAACTTCAGCGATGTGGCGAGCTCCGAGCCATTCACGACGTCAACGAACCAATCGCAGAGTCCCACGCGAGCCCAGGTGGTTCAGGAATACCCTAGGCTCACGCCACGAGAACACCTCGAGAGGAAAATCAAGAGATCGAGAGACTTTTTCGACTCCATTGCAACGAGAGTGGTAGTACGGGAACGCGTCTCGTGATGTCCTGTCGAAGTACGACAAGGCAATGCAAGACGGGATGACTCTGTTCCAAGCCTGTTGTTCAGACCTTGATCAGAGAACCAGACAATTAAGGATAATCTTCTCTGCTGAGTTACGGCTTTTGGGTGTCCGCCAAGATCTTCCTGACTTAAATGAACAGAGAGACTCACCATTTCGTCCAAGAAAAAGGAATGAGGTACTGTCGCATTTTCCTATTCTGGTCTACCCCATTCTTAGACAGTATACGACTTGTGAGACGAACTGAGTCTCCGCCACTACCTAGACCTCTGTACTGGTCACCTAGGAGGTCCCTTTAATGTGATTTGGAAAAATAAATATTGTTGTGCAAATAAATGTGTTTATCTGGAGAAATTGTCAATATTGCATTAATTTGGGCATTGGTCTCATTGACGTCAATCGCCAGCAATAGCGACATCCGACAACCTGTCTAATAAATGAGGAATCGGATGAAAGAAACACAATGCTTTGATTTATTCACCTGCCGTCATTTTTTCTAAGTTCCCCCCTAACATCGAACCACCGCAAAACACTCAGGGGTGGTCACGACAATATATATATATAACTGGTCCCATTTTAGTTTAACCAATATTTTTCAAAATATATTAATATTATTACTTTATTATTTAAAATTTACATGATTTTAACACCAAAACATAATCCTAAAATTTTATTTGTAACGGCTTCATGTTCGTCCCAGTAAAACCAACTTCTGTAGGAATAATGAAATATGATTCGTTATACATTTTGTAGAACACTAGTGCTTAAATTTGCTAAAGAACTGGAAGCATTTTCATTGAGACAGAATATTTTATCCTTCGCGAGAAACTGCCAAAAAACCACTTTTATTGCTGATTTTAAATGTTCAACGAATTAATTCCACTAGTCTAGTTTTAGTTAGTAGGAAATCTTGCTTTACATTTCCTGTTTTTCATGAGTGAAAGAATTGTCCTAGCACTACAACAAACTACCAAAAACAGAAATTATTCGGAGCCAAGGGTAGCTTGAGCCATCTTTTGTAAGCCACAGTTCGGTACCATGATTACGATTCAACGTATTGCTTGTGGGCTACACAAAATGACTTCGCGGGATGCGAGGTGGAAACCCCTATCTGGCGTCTGTGTCTTGTACTTAGTGTCTAAATAGATCGAAAAGAATAACCTGCAATGGGGAATAAAGTGAGAAAAAGGAATGAAACTGCAAATAAAGATCTAAAAGATTTGGACTGTTTTACCTCTGTGCGGCACTTTTGTTGCACAAAATGGACTAACTGGCCCGGTTATAAGGGCCCAGAGAAGATTGGGGAGAGGACACTCCCCAACCTTTTCTGGGAAGCTGTTAGAAGACAGATGGTACCCTCCCGTCAAGACCATCCAGCGTGTTCTTTAACATTTCTCTCCCGCATATTGGACTATGGCTTTACATCCCGTCCGACGGACGGCGGCATTTTCGAGGCCAACGGTGTCATCTACTGACCGAGGGCAGGTTGGGGATTTTTGCGGAGATAAATCGCAGCTGAGACTCGATTCTGAGAACTGCAAATAACGAGCTTAGCACGTTACCATCTGAGCACCCCTGCCTCTCTATGAAAATTTAGTAATCGAAACAAATGAAAGGAATTAAATGTAGGTGTTTCCTATTATAATTTCCCTCCAGCAGAAAATAAATTTGTGTGTAAATATAAGTGTTAAAATAAGAGTAGTTACTGAAGTAGAGAAGTATAATATTAGGAGGATGTTGGAATGGAAACCAGAATTTGACTTACATTGGAAACCAAGAAATTAAATGAGATAGGATCTTTAAAATAAGGTCCTTGTCTCATACCTCGCAAATCATCACGAAGTATTATTATCCAACAGCAGGATTTACGATCATTCGTAACAAGGCAAAATACTTTCCTCGTATTTCTTCGTCTTGATCCTGACTCGCTAACCATTAGGCCTTTCTGGTCGAGGAGTAACATGAAGAGTTTAAGTGGCTGCGTTCGACAGATACAAAAGAAAAACTGTCAATTAAGAGGGTAGCTTAAGAAAGATTCGCTCCTCATTAAGAGCTTTCTTTCGAAGAAAAATTGAGGCTCTCACATGTTAAGTGGAAGTACTCGTATTTTTGTTGTTTCAAGAACCTTAATTTTGGATTGAGAGTTTTAGGAACAAGACACTCTAAACGGGGCTCTTGTTTAAAGAGCCCTAACCTTTTAACGAAAAGTCAATATTTTCCTGGTTCTGAAACTACTTCTAGAGTTTGTAAATTCCACCATCAACATTTAATGTAAAAAGATAATTATTGAAGTGGAACAAAAGTTTCCCATACTAGAAATTTCGTAATGAATTAATAGATAAAGTATAAAAGAATGTTAAGAAAGAAGTAGGGAATTTAGGTAGAAACAACTTTGAATTATGCTGTAAGCTCAATGATTTATATTTGATTCATTATCGTTGAATTGCACTTACATGTAAAATGAAGCCAAAATTTCAACTATTTGAATTTTTCGCTTTTATTTCTGCATTTTAAATTTTAGATAAGAGTTTTCCGAAGATATGAATAAATAATCCAATAATTAATAAATCCAAAATGATTTCTTAAAAGTTAAAATTCAATGTGCGTTATTTATTCTGCTCATATTGGATATAAATTGAAAAAAAAACTGCTCAGAACACACGACTACCTGATAAAAACATAAAATCCCTCTGTCTTTCAACACGTCAATCACAACAGTAGACTCCCGTCTTCATCATTTGAATGAGAATCACAGTTAACGTAAACATAAAATGGATCATTAATAAAATCAGGTTAGCGGGGAAATGATTAGAAAAGAACGCAGTTCCAAGTATATTATTTTCCAGAAATCATCCTCACCCAAAGTGAAATATTTGCTTTTTCCACTTGGTTGCAGGGATCATGGGTAAAAACGATTCTTGCAAAATGTGTGTAATTTACTACTTTTTGACTCTATTCCTTTTATTAAAATTCGCCAAGGGTTATAGCCCCATTTACCTATCCACCATTTCTTAAACTTCAATTTAATTTGATAATTATTCTGATTATAACTTCAATCAACAAGAGCCCATCGTTTACATTGCAAGCATGCGCCAGTTGTTTTTCATTTACATACTAAGAAAACAAAACTGAATACTGTACATGATCTGGATATGAAATATGTAGGTTTTGAAGAATTTGGAAGAGCTTCCTTCTATAACTTCGGTATATCGTCAGTTTATAAAATAATACATAAAATGTGTGTTCTATAATTAGTTATTGGCATACTAATTTTGTATCGAAATCGTTTAAATGGGCCACAAAGGATAATATGTAATGACTGTATTCAATTTATCATATGGGATGAGAAAGAAGATTCTCTTGCAATAGCGAAGAGCAGGAGATAAACCTTGTTCACTCGATAATATTGTCGTGTTCACATTTGTTTCAAAATATGGACACGACTATATGGTGTGGAAAATCTCGGCCACCATTATCTTTAGCCACTAGTGACTTTTCCCATTTGCCTTCATTTTTGGCATCCAGTTCAGCCGACGAAGGACACTGACACAGAGACTCTACAATATGGTCCAGTGTCCAGTGGCAGTGGGGCCTACGTGACCTGCTGTGGTAAACAACCCGAGCCAGATGGGTCGAGGATTCGTACCTCGACCCGCACGGGCCAATGAACAGCGCCCACTCATAGCCGGTGGGTGACCTTTCTGCCAGGAGTCGACAGAAGGTGAGGTGGAAAAGGTGCGCAGTTTTTCAATTTCGTCTTTGAACTGCAAGGAGGAGGACGTGTGGTAGTGGTTCCTTGCGAGTGAAAAAGTGCAGAGCCGGATGAAGGCAAGTATGTGAGGTGTAGCTGAGGACTGAGCAGCAAGGACACCTAACTACTTGCGGCACACGAGTTGACGGTGGCAACATGGCCACCGACGATGCATCTTCTTGTGTCCGACCTAAGTTGAACGAGGTAAGGGTCGAATTCATTCTGATCTGTTTTTTTCCACGTGAGATTAGTGTCAATTATCGCCGCCACGCTGCTCCTATATGGGACTGAGAGACTGTTAGCTCCCATAAGGCCCTCGAGCATTTTCTCGGACTCACAAGTTTTGGAATTGACTATTGTAGCCACTCGCTGTTTCCCTTATAAGGAAGGGACCACGCCGTGGGCGCCCATCGAAAAGTATGTTAATCGAATGTGTGGCTTTTATTGAAAAAGTATGTTTAATAAATGTTGATTTTTGTTATATGTAACTGCTCCTCGGTTTAGATATCTGTATATGTATATATATATTAGATATATATATGCATATTAGATATCTCTATATGTGTGTATCATTTTAATATTGGTTCTGGGAGCCAGCTTCAGACAGGCTTCAGGGAAGGAAGTTGGCCACTAATGTTGTATCGCCTCTAAAATAATCGGGGGTGGTTACAACACTAATAAAAGCGACTGTGTGTGTGTGTCTCATTCTATTTGTAATCGCATACTTCTTCCTAAAGAAAACTAGAAGGACGCATATCGCCTCTGGTGCATATGATAACTCGTTTTCAAAGGAAGTTTTTCCTTTACCTACTAACTTATTTCATTCCTTAAAATTTTAATCTGAGCTAATGGATGACGGGAAAAATTCAAATAGTATTTCATTAGTAATTATACAACGTAAACGTAATCGTCTTTTAATTTTTAAATCTAAAAAGTTGCATTTACTCTCCTTAATTTACTCTCCTTTAACCCCCATCCTGCCTTCGGTGAGAAAAGGGACACCGACAAGCTTGCAAAGATCTCAGTTCATCGGGTGGAGCGCCTTGGGCACATGCTGGATGGTCCTGATTGGAGCATTCCATCTGTTTCCTAACAGCTGTCCAGTGGGTTCCCATCCCCCGACTTTCTAAGAGCACTTGTGATCCGGGCATTTAGTTCATTGTGTGCAAGAAAGCGTTGCTCAGGTGTAAAACAACCCAACCCTTTCGCATCCCACTTCGCTGAAATAACTTGTGTTTTATCAATGAGATGCGTTGCCAAAGTAATATAGGCTTTAATTATCCTTAAGCGTTCTGAAATTTGAATTACTGTATTCATAACTCTTATGGTGTTTGGGCTATAGCTTCATGAGGGAGGTTTTCAAAGGATCATTTTAAATTTGAACTGGACATTTGCTATTAGACTGCGTTAACAACTCTTTCTTGATTTGATTAAATGCGAACAAATGTTTTCAGTTTTGGCGAACAATTTTAGAACTAATTAAAAACTAAAAAAAAAAAAAATTAATACGAACCAATGAAATACCAAATTTTACTTTATATTTCCTTTACATTACTTAATTAGTGTCACTATAATGACAGCCGTTTTGTAGTTATTAAGCAAGTGTGAAAATTTGGGTTGTTTTACCTCTGAGCAGCACTTCTTGAAATAATTTAACATCTGATGATGATTTAAAAAGTAATTCCCATCAACTACTCGCACCATTGATGTACATCCATATATGTACTTTTAGTACTTTATTTAAAAAAAAAATTAAGATATTAAGGATCAGTTCATCAGAAGGTAAATATTCTAATCAATTAACAGAAAAATGATGTTAAATGTGTCTCTCGATAACCGTTATACGTGATTCCATAGGTATCATTCTTTAGGCGAAAGAGTTATGCTTTAATCGATAAATAAGATGAAATATACATCTGTAAATTAAGGAACTATGTACCAGAATATTTCACATACATAACTTTAGCATGGAAGGCACAAAACATTTTGAACTTCATAGGAAAAATACTTATTTTAGTTGTTGAAAACACTCGCGTAAACGCAGTCGAATACTGATTAAATCAGAGCCCTGATTGTGGAATGTGGTTACCTTATGATACAGATCGGAGTAAGCGCTGCCACCAGTGGATATTTTTATACCTAACTTCTACAACATATCCTTGTAGCGTTTAATTCGAGTCCTTCCTACTTCGTTTATTTGCGAATCAGGGCAGTCACTTTGAGTATTCAACTGTCTTATCAAATGCATGCTTTATCATCAAAATTCTAAAAATATGTACTTCAGCTGAACGTAAGTTTCGATTAAATGGTAGAGTATCACAGGAATACCTGTACATATGAGACTCATGAACACCTAGCTGAAATATTTCAGTTTCGCCGTGGGTTAGATGTTATCTTGAGAGTATTGTTTTGGTGCGTCTGGTACAATTTTAGAACTCACAATTTGTTGTTGTGAATTACACCACATTTTACGAAAAAACTAACTAATACGAACCAATGAATTACCAATTTTTACTTTATATTTCCTTTACATTACTTAATTAGTGTCACTGTAATGACAGCATTTTTGTAGTTATTAAGCAAGTGTGAAAATTTGGGTTGTTTTACCTCTGAGCAGCACTTCTTTCCACACAATGGGACTGAACCTTTGAGGTCACAAGGACCTCAGAGGTTCAGAGAAGGTTTGGAGAAGGGAACCCACTAGACAGCTTAGGTAAGAGACAGAAAGAGATCAAGGCGTTCAGTGGGTTTTTAACACTCACAGGTTATGGCTTTCCTGAACACGGAACCTCGGCGTTACGTCCCTTACCACGGACGTAAACCTGTGCATGGCGATCGGTTTCTCTTTTCTGACCGAGGACAGGACGATGAACGATTATTTAGCGGAGGTAACTCTTATCTGTAAGTGTGAAAAAATTTTCACTCATCAGAGGATTTCATCTCAAAATTTCCTGTCTATGCGCCAATTGCTCTACCATTTGAGCTAAGGCGAGGAGTAATTTACACTTAAGAAAGTTTCTGATGGTTGGGCTATGAAGATTTACCATGTGATTCTAAGCGTCGGGACTCTCATCATTACAGCTATTGATACATACGAGATCCAAATTTATTTAGTTACATATCAAGTAATGTACTTGGGTAGCAGATGCACAGCGTCGAGGTTGAACACGAGCATTGAACACATAAATATGGAAATAACCTTTCACGTCGTAAACTCGCAACAAATTTGATAGGAAAGACTTTTAGTACAAGGATGATGAGTTTGAAGTATTTATTGTAGAAAGGCTATTTCTATCCAGAGTTTTGGTCTGGCATCTGATTCCTTGTTCTATTATCATTGATATGTGGTGGCAAGAGCTTGTTTCAAGTCGCTATAAATAGTGCCAAGGCGTCCCGATTCGTAGAACTCCATGGTAAAGCTTCATAGAACAACCATAAAAATCTCCCTCAAGCAGATACAAAATGCCACCGCTTTAGCACCGTTGCTAAAGCAACTGATGCTACACCAAGAGATCCCGGGAAGCGATGGGTGGAATTTTGTTTCTC
Source organism: Ryuthela nishihirai (assembly GCA_038380435.1). Lineage (NCBI taxonomy): Eukaryota > Metazoa > Arthropoda > Arachnida > Araneae > Heptathelidae > Ryuthela > Ryuthela nishihirai. Next base: position 64,081,276 of record JAWZYU010000016.1, on the reverse strand, counting down.
ACTTCCCTAATTATACCATTTTTTTTAATTCTCTTGAAAGACCTTTTGCAGATTCTGGATACAATTCCATTTGACTTTTTAAATTCAGTGAAATCATCGTATTATGTAATAGACGTGATCCGGGCGGGCTAACGGATGAACGAGAGAGCGAACGAGCGTACACGCGTGACTTCATCGGTGGTAGAAATTGACAGTTTTCCCGTGGTTCCGCGGTGACATCAGTTATCGGTACCGAATTTGGTGGGATGGTCCACACTTTTGGGGTTCTGACCTTCTTGAGGCGACGAATCGGATTCCTATCTGCCGTGGATCGGGAGTGATCCTTCGAAAGGCGTTCAAGATTCTGGGGCACTACCGTCGCCTTACCTTGTGTGTGGAGTAGTATGTGAATGCAGTTATCGATCGATATACGTTTGGCGGGAATTGTAATTGGCAGGAATTCTGATTGGTGGAAACCTTGAATGATCTTATCGATCCGTTTCACGCCAAACGTTTAACGTGGATATTACTAGTATTAGAATAAGCAGTGTGCGAAAGAACATTTCTTTAATTATTGAAATGAGCGCGGGTTGGCTCATGATCGAATATTACCAGTTTCGAGTCACCACTGTCCCTGAATTCAGATTTTCTCCACTAACCTATATTTTATCCCTCGGTGAGAAAAGAATGACAGGTGCGTTTGCGCCGTCCCTCAGACACTACACTGAGCCTGAACTGCAGGCGGTAGAGCCACAACGTGCGCTTCTTTAATAAGACACTGGATGTCCTTGAGAGGACTTCCATTTTCCTCGTAACAGTTGTCCAGTGGATACTTTTCCTCAATATTCTCTGAGCCCTTGATCCTTGTGATTGACCATTTAGCCCACTGTATATGCAAAAGTGATGCTCAGCGATTTAACAAAAATCCAAAACCATTAAAGGAATGGCTTTACAGGAATTGGCTTCAAAGTAGAGTGATGTCAAAACGAGTAATCCGTATTAATCTTAAGATATTCTCACTGTAATTTAAATACAGTTTTTTTTTTTTGCACGATGATTCAAGTTCTCTTTGTTATTAGTGTAAAGTATCGCCTTACAGATGATCCTTAATGCTACAAGAAAAGTCAATAATTTTTTTATAATGATAAATGATTAAATTTCTGAAAATGCCCAAGTATACTAAAGGTACTACCATTTTCGAAATCCTTTGATCCTGCAATTTGAAGGGGCATCTCGATGACTGCTAAGGGCTGCATGCATCTGATTGCTAGTCGAAGTGTCACGCAGAGTCTGACCTTCTGGCTGCTGTGTCATGAAGGGTGCGGATCGCGCATCACGTGCGAGAAGTCGCAAACTTATCAAGAATCAATGTATAACGTTGAACGACATACGCTTTAAGATGCAGGGCAGATGTCGTCTAAGAGGCAGGGGGTGAGACTAGAGGGAATAGGAGACGTCAGCTTCTGAATTCCTAAAACTGTTCAAAATCCCATTCCTTGGGTAATGTATCTTTCTGCTGACATAGTTCTATTTTCTGTTAGCTTAAACCTTGAACATTTTGCAAATTTCAGTACAGAAAAGAAACTTGTTTTATTTCCGTTGAAAGGATCATGTTTGTTACTTCATTTAAAATTCTCTCTTGGTATTTCAAAAGAGGATTTTGAATTCTGGAATAATGTAAGTTTTCAGGGATATATAAACAGAATTTGACATGAATATCTCCAGACAAATTACAAAGCGCTATTTATTCTTCACAACAAAATCACTCCCTGTCAACGATAATAGAGAAGAAGGATAAATCACAAATCGTATAATCACAATAGTAAATCACAAATCGTCCGGAGTCATAAATCACAGAATCATTTGTTAAATGTCTGAATCAAAAATTAGATGAGCTAAATACTGAATTTTAAGATTCAAAAATAAAAAGAATAGTATCAAATAAGGAAATATTCTAACTCTGAGTTCGCTATTTTGATGCGCAATTGAGCTAAATGGTTAGACCAGAAAAGTCGTAACTATGGGGAAGGAAGTAGCAAAGCTCTTACGGATCAGAATTTCCCTTCCAACCCATTGATGTTGCTCACAGATTGCAAGTAAACGGTTGCGTCAGCGAAAAGTTCTTTCAAAGCAGTTCCAATCCAAGTGTTTTTGTGAAACACGTACTCATACTATTTCTCCATAAATTCTGGTCAGTATGCTAGAGTAGGATAATGCCATTCGTTCACTATACGCATTATGATTGACATCGTAAATGGAGTGGACATCTTACGATGATCCTCGCAATTGTCGAGTCTGTCTTCCATCGAATAAGTATGGAACCGTATTGGAGAATACTTCGCAAGGACACTTTTTCTCGCACTTTATAGGAACTGCATGCGATGCTGTGTGGGCCAATATATGTACGATTAATGGTCTGATCAACATATCCCTCGTTTTCTTAACGCCTGTCTCGTCGCTAGAAATGAACATCCTTCTCATTGGGGGCGGGGGTGGCTCAGTCGGTAGCGCGCCAGGATCGTAATCTGAAGTTCCCAGGTTCGAGTCCCAGCTGGGTCAGCGTTGAAGTTTATCTCCGCAAAATTCCCCGCCTTGCCCACGGTCAGTAGGGGACACAGATGGGCTTGGAAAGGCTGCCGTCCGTCGGATGGGACATTAAGCCGTGTCGCCGTGTGTGGGAGAGTCATACCCTGTGCACGTTAAAGAACACACTGCATGTCCTTGACGGGAGGCTACCATCTATCTCCCAACAACTGTTCCAATGGGTCCCCTCCCCCAATCTTCTCTGATCCTTCGGGGTCCGTGTGACCTGGCCATTTAGCCCATGGTGTGCAAAAATGTGCCGCTCAGAGGTAAAACAACCCAACCCAATCCTTTTCATTGAATAAAGGCTTGCCACCAACTGTACTCAACTGTCTCTCATATATGAACGCTATTTCCTGGAATTCCCTCATTAACTTCGTGGTTTTGTAATTTCCATGCTATAAAGTACATATTTGAAACTATTTTCAGAATATTAATATCTTCAAGTATTCCTCTTTTAATAAAAACATTTGAATGCAGTAATATGAGATTTATTTCTCATTATTCACGTGTTCAGTGCTTAGTAATATAATTCATTTTTACATGAGTTGTTGAAAGATTTCAACTCTAAATAGAAGTTAAATTACTACCGGGGTCCAACAACATATTCGTGTGATATGTCATGTAGTGAAGTGAGTCATTTCGATTGAAACCAGTGGTTTCAGCTGTACAATGTCAGCGCCGCTGTGGTCTGTAAATTGTATGAATTCAGCAAGTTATTTTTTCGAACCATTCAAACGAAATATTATGAACTATATTAGTTTTATTCGATTTATAATTTTATTTGTTAAAAAATGACACCTGATTTTCAAACGAAAACAATGTTTTACCACAATTTTGGGCCATAGTTTGGACACCACTGATGAAGCCAGGGTAACAGTCTACTGTCGAGACTGGGTAGGAGAAATGAGGTTGTCTGTAATGACTGATCCCTCGAGACCGACAATTTCAAAATATCTCGAAGGAGCTCTGAGGAAAGAAGATTTGACTCTAACATACATTTTCAGGATAGGAGAGATACAGGGAGGATGATTAACTAGAAGCAGTGAATGAAATGTGATTTAATTACATTTATATACAAATAAAGTTCTATTGATGAACGAAGATACCAACTGGAAATAATAATTACTTCTTGTTCACAATATCTTGATTTTTAATCAGAAATGTAAAAGAGATAATTAGAAATATGTAAATAACGACAAATAAAAGCTTCAAATGTGAACCGAGTTTTAATTCCAAAGGAAAAAAAAATAATTCCCCTTTCCATTTTCCGTCTCCTTCACTTCTTTCAAAAGACATTAAAATGTTTATCCGCTAACAGCTTAAGATGGATCAATATCACCTGAGCCATTGAAAGACTCGAGCTTTTTGTTTTTCTTTTTTGCTCAGCTAATATTTCTTTTTCACATCTCCTTAGAGCTATAATTTATTTTAATGACTCTCTTCTACAAGAGAGAGAAAAAGAAATCAATTCCTTATTTATTCTCCCACATTGTGATAAACTTTGATGCATGGGATCTTTGTTGCAGTTAGGAAACGAACGTTCTCTGCTTCTTTTAGTTGTTCTTTAAATTTCAAATTAAGGGATAAAAAAGCTATCGCTGAAAAGGAAGTAATGTCCGATCATACTTTTCTCAATTAGCTTGCTTCGGACATTTAAAACTTTCCTTTTTTTTCCCTCCCCCTGTCCTATCTGTCGTTTATTGTTGTCCTTGTAAATGTCAGCTGCAGATAGTTCCGGAAGAGATTTTCTTGCGTATTTCTTATAGCAAAGTAAAACGCTATAAAGCTCTGCAGGATCACTTTGAATTAACATCTGCTGCGTTATTTCAAGCGCAATTTGTCACCTAATGTACTGCTGATTCCATCCTGCGCGTCCATTACAAACCTTAAGAAGAGCAAGCTTTTCCATAACACTAAACGTTTATCAACATTAAACAAAGTTCCTATTAAGTTCACTCGGCTCTTCGATTCAGCTGAATTAATTCATGCAGCACACTTTGAATGTCTTTCTCTTGCCCGCTTCAGAGTCAGAGTAATGAGCCGTGTTGGGTACAGAGCAATCTCCGGGGTCTTTAGAGGATTAAAGTTACAAGGTTGCGTTACTTGTCTCTGTGAAAAGAGAGAGATCGGGCTCTTTCTTCACCATGCACCGAATGTTGGTTGCGTGATGAAAGGCAGACTATGCTTCATTTACTGCATGTTCAAAGTTTAATATCGACAGACACTGTTAATTAATGGTAAAAGTTTTTCCTTCGCTTGACTTTTTAATTAACTTTATGAAACATGTGTGGCAAAACTGGTTTTCTCTAAGCATCCGCAGTTGAAATAACGCCTTTGAAAAGAGAATTATAAGCTTATTACGGACACATAAGCAAGCAAACAGAAGAGAACTTCAATTTACTGAAATGAAACTAAATCGCACTGATTGCGTGTAATCTACTCTTTTTTTCCAAGTATTCGTATTAAGTAATGAATCCTAAATTATTTAAATCTAGAACATAAGTTGAAAAGTCAGAAACATTTTACTGTCATATACGGTTGAAGGGACATCTGGTTTCACGGAGAAAGAATCTAAATTAATTAATAAAACTAAAAAAATTTAATTGCCATATCTAAAACTAAAGCCATTTTCATCGCAATGTATTTATGATCGAATTTTTATAAGTCTAACAGAAGATGAAAAAATGTACATTTTATTTTTTAAAATTTGCAGTGTTAAAATTTTATCACTGGCAAAAATTGAAGGCAATATTCAATCATGAACTAGTTTGCTTAAAAAATAATGCGGAAAAAATATGTGGGAAATTCCATAAGCCATATTAGCTGAAGCCAGTGCCAACCGCCGATGGTCGTATAGTGGCAGCAGGCCTGGCATGTTACTGGTAGATGTGAGTTTGAATCTCACTTAGGTAAAAAAAACATATTTTTCAACAGTCCCATGTCTACAGGACTTCTCCTGTGACACTTTACTACTGAACATTCAATCATGTTCAATTTGTCTAAACACTTCTACAGTATGACAAAATGAATTTTTTTTTTCTTGGTACATTAACACAGGATTTCTTGAAAACCTAGGTCCGTATTAAGAACTTTATTCTTATTTTGATGAAAATGTCATTCAAATCTTTACTCTTGTTTTGATTAAAATTTCATTCAAAACTTTATTCTTATTTTGATGAAAATGTCATTCAAAACTTTACGTATAAATGAATTTGGTCTTGAATCATCCACTTTTAATTCTTCTTTCTTGTTGAGAAAATCTGTAATTATCAGCGAATTTTGAAGCACCCGATTCTTATGTAAAGCAGCTGGGTTTTAATTTTAGGCACCAGTTGTGCTATTTGAACTGCACTAAAATTAATACCCCCTCAAGCAACTGCTTGCTACAGAGGTCTGACAGGAACCTGTCAGTTCAACTACTATTTAATCCAACGAGTCACTAAATGTCCATGATAACTGTAAGGATATATGATTGCCCATATAAGTGCTGTAGGCTCATTTTATTTCCTCCGTTCAAACATTTAGCCACTCGGAAACTCTTATCCATCAGACTAAACGTTCTGTTTCTCAGGAATCTGTACCTGTTTTTTGATTCCTTGTTTCATCATGAGCAAAATTTTTCCAAAGGTTTGGAGATGGGTGAACTGTTTAGCGAAACGTTCCAGGAATGGGCATTTGCAAAATGAATGAAACTGTATATAGTCATGTATAAAAGCCATCTTAAACTCGTATATACATATAAATAACTAATTGTTACTGACTGACTGACTCATGGATAATGCTAACTCGAACTGTGATGCAGAACCTTTAAAAATTTTAACTAGGGGTGAAAAACGGCACTTGAAATTGCTATCCGTTTAAGGTCAAACAGAATTAAGGAATCACGGCTAACCAATTGGACACCAATGGGCTAGAAGAGCCGCCATCCATCGGATGGCGGCCCTTCCAGCCTATTGGTGTCCACTACTGACCTCAGGCAGGGCGAGTAGTTTTCAGGAGATATACGATCAACTAATGACTTGGTACTTATATTTACACAGTGATCGAATAACAGCGTGAATGCCACGTGGAATGGAGGCTGTTACGTTATGCGCCAAATCAAAGGCAAGAATACCGCAATAAGGACAATATTCAGTTGAAGCTTGTGAGACGTGAATTAAAAGAGATACGATGCACTTCTAGAGAACTACTGAGCCCAGCTGTCGGTAAAATGACCAACAGTTATGTAACAGAGAAGATTGGTGTATTTAGACATATCCATTGTGTAAAATGGAAGGCAGAGTTTTCTTTTTCAATTGTTCATGATTGACATTTCAGACACCATGCAAGGACAGTTTTTTGCTATTGCCGCGTTAAAAGATTATGTCATTGTCGGTGTGTACCTCATTATTGTAAACGAGGGAAAGGTCGAAACATTTCCCTACAGGAAATCTAATGTAACTGTCTAGAATTGCATTTGCAGGTGAATCTCTGAACTGTTGCCGGATTGTGTGCAGAAGGTATCAGGCCCGTCTCCTATCTTGCACCCTCAAATTCTTTTTCCAACCACATTTTGTGCTCACTGCTTGTTTCAGTTTAACGTTCTATTCCCCTTGTAACATGTAACCTCTGCTCTAAAACGAGCAATAAAATGTGCAGCTATAAAAGCACCCAAACCTGTCACCAGCAAGCATTTCTCTTTCAAAAGGGGCGAGGGTGACTCAGTCGGTTGCGCGTCAGACTCATAATCTGCAGTTCCCAGGTTCGAGTCCCAGCTGTTTCAGCTTTGAGTTTATCTCCGCAAAACTCCCTGTCCATGGCCAGTAGAGGACACAGATGGGCTTGAAAAGGCCGCCGGATGGGACGTTAAGCAGTGGCCCCATTTTCGGGAGAGCCATACTCTGTGTACGTTAAAGAACACGCTGAACCGTTTTGACAGGAGGCTACTGTCTCTTTCCCAACAGCTGTCGAGTGGGTCCCCTCCCCCAAACTTATCTGAACCTTGGGGGATCCTTGTGACCTGGTTATTTAGCCCATTGTGTGCAAAACAAATTGCCGCTCAGAAGTAAAACAGCCCTCTTACAACGTCTGATAAAATCCATCGTTTTCCCATTATTTGTATGACTTTAATTCACAAGCTTCAACTGAATTATGCCACTATTTTTGTTTTCAATTTGGTTGCTGGAATCTATAGCCAATGGTCGTTTTAGGTCCCAATGTGAGGACATCGATATTTCTTGACATGTAGTAAATTGAAAACTTTTTAACTGAAGAACAATCACAGCATATATGACAGAACAAACTACCATGCCTTACAAGAATTCGAACACAGACCCCGACATTCGCAATGTCACCGCGATATCACTTAAACACAGAGACGGCAAATGCTGCCGCTGTTGCGCAATTCTCGCTCCTATTCCACTATATATTTATGTTCCGATTATGTGACTTGATAACGATTAAAAAAGTATTAAGGATAAGTATCCCAATCGCAGAATCCATTTTTAGCCTAGGATGATCATAATTTAATGGTCCCTGTTTCGTAGAGTTATTTTCCAAATCTAGGCAAATATAAGATCTTTTAGAATGACAGTATAAAAGTTACAAATATATCTTTAATTTTATGACAATGGAATTATATTTTGCGTTGTTATGAATTTAATATATATTTTTCTTCTAATTTATGCCTTTCATAACTAAAAAATAAACATACTTCCTTTTCTTCCAGAGACGCTTCGTTATGGCAAAATATCATGGGTACAAAAAAAAGGTGAAACATCCGAAATGTAGGATCCACTGCTATAAGGGTATTTTAGAAATTTGTGGGAATGTTTGGTTTGTAAAATTAATAACAAGATCGCTGTAGCAATCTAGTTTTCAATTTGCTCTTTATATAGGAACAATTAGTTTTATTTCCATGAAAGTGAACATCGGAACCGCTATTCCAAATGCTGGTTTATTAGGATTGGTTGTTTTACCTCCGAGCCAAAACGTTTTGAGTACATGAGCGAGACGACCGGTCAAAAGGACCCCAAAAGCTCGGAAAAGGTTGGGAGGAAAGGATTCACTGGACAGCTGTTAGGAAAGAAATGTTAGCCTCCCTTTAAGGCCGTCCAGCGTGGTCTTTAACGTGCATTTGGTATGGCTCTCCTGCACGCAAAACCGCAGCTTAACGTCCATAGATGAACAGCATCCTTTACAACCTATCAGGTTAGAGGAGATAAATCTCAACGTTCTCATAGTTGGGACTCAAACCTGGGAACTGTAGTTTAAGAGCCTGGTGCAATTCCGACTGAGTCATCCCTGTCCCCTCTAGTTGCAGGAGAGTGTTGATCGAAACATCCCATGTCTATCACGCTGATTTTCCTCTTCTCCTAGGGGCGGGAGTTGACTTGGTCCTTACCGGGCCTGGTTCGTAATCTGTTGTTGCCGTATCCCAGTACCATCTGTCAGCATCAACACTTATATCTCCCAAACCCTCATCCTGCCCTCGGTCAGAAAGGGGACATCGATGGGTTTGGAAAGGCTGCCATCTGTGGAATGTGAAGTAAAGAGGTGGCACAGTGTCCGAGAGAATCCTACCCTGTGCACGTTCGAAAACCCGCTGGAAGGCCTTTATAGGGAGCTACCATCTGTCTTCTAAAAGCTGTGTAATGGTAACCCTTCCCCCATTCTTCTCTGAGCTGTTGGGGTTCTTGTGACGCGGTCATTTAGCCTATTGTGTGCAAAAAATACCGTTCAGAGATAAAACAACCCAATCCTCTTCTCCTAAGGACTACCCAGTGACCACCCTTCTCCAAAACAAGAAATTTGGTCCTGGAAACGTCATTTAACCCATTGCGCAACATACAGATGCCGATAACGGCATATTTCAAAGTCTGGATAAATAAATGTCGGAGAATAAACTTTGATTTTGTGGGAGATGTTATGAGGACTTTCATCTGTCTCTTTGCAACAACTAACAGGAGAGAAAACGGCAAGCTTCAAGCATAAGACATAAGGCAAGGAAACAGAGGGCCAATGGCCAAAAAGATCGATGTGTCTATCAGGAATACACTGAATAGTTTGAGAGAAAAATATGCAAAGTCAGAAAGCACAGATTTCAATAAACACTAAATATCGGTAAAGAGCATTTGTAGTCCTATCATGGATGTTAAAAGAAAACCAACAAAATCTAAATAATATAGAATTATTGCTAGCCATAAATGACATCGTCGTTAGCGAGATAATATTTTTGTTCCAGAGTTATACTATGTTGCGTTAACTCTTGGAGCTTTTCTGTGATGGTGTGCTCAAGCTAAGAATATTTTCTAAGATCTTTCACTGTTTTATATGTAGCAAACGGAAAAAGAACTTTGATTCGTACAAGTAAGTAAATTAACCAGATCATAACGAAGTCCTCAAAATGTTTTTATGATCTTACCATTTAGCTAGTTGTATGCAAAGGGAAAATTCCGCTCAGGGGTGAAACAATCGAAAGAACCCAGAAACTTATGGTTTTGCGATTTGGCCTTTCAGCCCATTTTATAGAAAATAAAGACAAGGATTGACAATATAACTTTCATGTTCATAATTTAGATAAATGTACAAATTTCTAAATGCAATAATTATATTTAAACACCTGGCATAGACAACACTTTCACGCAATATCAACTGCCATCGTTATGTCTTTCAGTAATTTTCATAATAAGCAGGGCTCCATAAACGCCTTCTTCTCTCCCAGTGACTATCAAATTGCTTGTTACTAATGCATCTTCTGAGTAAGATGAAGCATATTGCAGTAAGTCCAATGCAATTTGATGTCGAGCATTTATATGTAAAGGTATTTTTTGTGGGTGCGAATACCTTGCAGGCAACATAAAGATTGTTAAATTGTTATTATAATTATTATTTTAAAATTATTTTATCTTTGATTTACAACTATGACCTATTACTGAAGGTATCAGCAACATAGTGTATGTGGCAGCAGCGTACTGTAAATGCCCGTGTGAGTGTGATATGTGGCGCAGTCGATGCTGTGACAATTCCTCAGAGACTTCAGAGTCACTTTTCCCCTTTTCATTGTATTAAAATTCCTAAAACATATACCATCACAATGCTAAGATTACAGCTTTATCCATTTCTTATAAATGACGAATATTCTTTTAATAAGGGATTTAGTATTACTCTTCAAAGTAAATATATTTGGAAAAATTCATCTCAAAGAATTTCATTTGGGAAGACTTCTCGATCTTTTCTGACGCTAACGCCACTCGAAGATCCTACGAAGCAGCTGTGATCCTCGCCTCAATATTACTCGGGCCCTTGTTACCTTAATTCAGCCGTGAGAAACTCTCTTCCCACATTAAAATTTCTTTTTCACTTTAACTTCACTTTCTGTGTTTCAAATTAAAAGCGCGTAATTTATTTTCATTGCCTTCAACACGCAGCGCATAATGATATCCGTATAAACTTCCAATTGAACTAATCGCAAATATCATGCAAGGCCTCACCGTAAAGTTATCAGCTAATAGAGATAAAACATTTAAAACGCAAAGTTCTTTTTTTTTACAGAACGCAGCTTGACTTTTATTAAAATGCGACTCACTTGAATGGTGACACGAGAAAAGATTTAGATGTTGCGTCGACTACAACCGAAAAACTACACTTTAAAATGGAAATGATAAAATAAGGCAGCTGAAGTATGAATAATTCAACAACACGAAATCTCTTCTGGCAAACGCTTAGCACGGAAAGATGCGAGCAGATGTGGATTAGAGAAGACGTTAGACGCAGTAGAAGTAATGGGGATGAGAAAAGAGAGCTGCGACAATAAGATAAAAACTTTAGTAGAAGATGCCTTGCCCTTATTGCTCTACAACATTCAGCAAATAAGATAAGGAAATGATTCATTGTCTTCAAAATTAAAGTCTGTAAATGTTTCTCTCCTTTCAAAGATATTAACCATGTGAAAAATTTATTTTTGGTAGCCAACACTAAACCAAAATCATGCTTTTACTAAAAATAGCATTAATTATTTATTTACAATTATATTCATTCTGGAAATAACGTTCTAATCAGAACTAAATAACTTAAAAAAAAATGATTTGAAAAAAAAATACTCGGATAAAATTAGAAATGTATATTACATTAATGATTTATAAATGTTTTTACAGTCAAAATATATATTTAAATTGTTTTCACTTTACCATAGTGAAATTTTGTTTTTGTTGAGCTGTGTGCGCACAGGAATTAATCAAATGCAGCGTGAGCCCAACATACAAGGATGATAGGTAACTTATCACCCTACTATGTCGGGTTCACGCTACTTGTCTGAATCTTAGCCTGAGGTTAGTAACTACGGGTGAATTGTAATTATCTCCCATCTGTCGAAAATATTTTGGAAAGGTTATCGTAAAAGGGAGTTGAGCCTTGGTCCTGCATGCGAGAAAATCACACTTTACCCGATGGTCTGCTCCATCCATCAAACATTCTATGTACTAGAATATTACCTTCCTATTCCTCCCTTAGCCTTGAGAGTTCTCGAGACTTATTTATTTATCCCACTAGATAGCAAAAGAAAAGTACTTATTAAGAATTAAATATCAAAACATGAGAAGGAACTGAAAATGTTGCCTAAGCTTTATTGGGTTATTTGTTAATAAAATAACATAAGCATTGAAGGAACATTTTCGTTACAAAACAAGATAATCGGATAAAAATGTTTTCCTTTATTTGGTATTCTCCTACTTTTTCACCTAACACTCTATGTCATCGTAAGGAAGTCTTCTCCCGCTAGGGGATGTATTGCTATTTGATTTTATAATTGTTTGGCATTGTCTGCCCGAATAAAAATTCTTAGTATCGTTATTGCTCTTAAACATTGGAGCCGAAACATTATATTTTGAAATGTGATCGGTTTATCACCCATTCATAGCGTTCTCTTATTCATTATATCCAAATCATTCATATTTTTGTTTCAATAGAAAAGTAGGTTTATGCTTTCAAAATTATCTACTATAACTGGTCTTAAATGCTTTCTCATTGATGACAAGATTGCAGCGCTGAAATGCTTTTAATTTGTTTAATAACGACTTCACTGCGCTACTGACAAAATTAAATATGATTAATGTATATTTCACTACGCTAAAATAGATATTAGCAACACAGAGCGCGTTTTAATGGTCATTTACAGGTCCCCTACTATCAGTGTACTGGATTAAACCTCCAAATAAAGCAAATTTCAAATGAATGTTATGTACATGTGACATCAATAATAACTTATTGAATGATAATGATGTCATTGGTGATTATTTTAAGGCTGTAGCCGTAAAATGAGTTTATTAATAGCTGGAATAAACTCCCATTGTCACATCAATTTGTTTCCTCGCGATTTTATCAAGAGGGAATTGTGGGGATACTCATCTTGATGTTCCTTGTTTGATTAAACTGCATATCGATGTCAAAATAAACGAAATTTTATTTTCTGTTAAAGTCTCTCAAGAAAAGGCATAAATTACGTACTCTTCTGGTAAAAGTCAGTACTCTTCTGGTAATGGTTCCTGTATCCTGGAACAGTTTCCGAAGTGTCAATACTCTCTTTCTCGACACATTGAGCATCTTACTATCTCCGCCTGCGGTTGTCCTGCTCCTTTCAACAGCTCCGCATCCCAAGGAATCATCTGAACCAGGAGTTCACAAGCATTTTGGCATCGCGCCGAATACAAAGATATTACATTTGTTGTAGATCTAGAGTTGAGAGGGGCAACGCCGGATAAAGGGGGAGGTGGAGAGAGGAGGAGGGGGAGAGAGGGGAACCCTGTTGTTCACCCTTTATCCGACTCTACTTCTCTCAACTATTATTAATGATTTTTTTTAATTTGTGCAAAAAATCTTAAATTTCTAACAAGAATATTATACTTCAAAAAAGGTAAAAGGTAATATAATATCTGTGCATTTATTTTTTTGGTATTTACGTTTCATTTCTAAGGATATAAGGGATGAAACTGAACTGAAACTCTTTAAACGTCCCGGGCCCCAGAATTGCTGAATCCGACCCTGGAAAAGGAATTGCAATAAAAATAACAAAAACATTTGGTTGAGTTAATTGCATTTTACTTGATATATGTATAGGTAAAAAAATAAGGAAATAAATTAATATTGATATAAAGTTTAACATAAAAACGAAGTTGAATTCTCGAAGCAGTTTGACATGGATGGGACTGGTGCAAGAAATGAGCAGTCTGCTTCAATGACACTTTATCTAGGTGCATTATGCTACTCAAAGTTTCTTCTTTCGTCTTATTAAAGTATCATTCGCTTTAGTAGCCACAAATTAATAAGATTTCTTTTATATTTTTCATTTATGTGCGGGCCGGATGAAATGGCCAGGACCATGAGCAGAGTTTGTACATTCCTTATCTAAACGATGATGATTAACCATCGTCAATAGAATTAACGAGATTATCCCTTATAGCAAGCTGCAATCTTGAAGTGAAGTGATCTAGTGGCAACTCGTGGTTCACAAGCATTAGTAATTTGTATGTTGAAAGTAATTGTGGAGTCGTAGGTCATTTTTGATTGGATATTCGAAATTTGCATATGTAAATACCTGTAATAGCGTATTCTGAGATATGAAAATCAAAATAATGATGAAAAACGTGTGTTACCTCAATTTTATCAAGCAGTGTATTTATAGTGTAACAGCACTCGACCAATACGAAACTTTGGTAAAGTTAATATCTGTATATTACAGAACAATCTCAATCTATCGTCAACTTTGACACCTACAGATATTCTTAACTACTATTGCATGTAGGATTCATCCTGAAAGTAATCCGTATTAGATTCAGCCTGAAAGTTTTCCATAATAGATTCATCTTGAAAGTTTTCTGTATTAGATTCACTCTGCAGGTTTTCCATATTAAATTCAAGCTGAAAGTTTTTCGAATTAGATTTAGTCTGAGAGTTTTTCATATTAAATTCAGGCTGAAAGTTTTTCGAATTAAATTCAGCCTGAAAGTTTTATGTACTAGATTCAGCTAGAACCTTTTTCCGTATTAGATTAAGCCTGAACGTTTCCCACATTAGATTGAGCCAGAAAGTTTTCCCGCATTAGATTCGGATTGAAATCTTTTCATATTAGATTCAGCCTGAAATCTTTTCATATTAGATTCAGCCTGAAAGTTTTCTGTATTAGATTCAGCGAGAAAGTTTCCTTTATTGGATTCAGTCAGAAATTTTCCCCTTTTGGTTTCAGCCTGAAAGAGTCCCTGTTTTAGATTCAGCCACAAAGTTTTTCCCGTGGGGCGGGTGTGACTCAGTCGCTAACGCGCCAGGCTCCTAATCTGCAGATTCCAGAATGGAGACCCGGCTGGATCAGGGTTGAGATTTATCTCCGCATGACTCCCTGCCCACGGTCAGTAAGGGACACCGATGGGCTTGGAAAGGCCGCCGACCATCGCACGGAACTTTAAGCCATCGTTCGTGTGTGGGAGAGCCATACCCTGTGCACGTTGAAGAACACGCTGGATGGCCTTGACGGGAGGCATCTGTCTCCTAACAGCTGTTCCAGTGGGTCCCCTCCCCCAACCTTCTCTGAGCCTTCGGGGTTCTTGTGACCTGGCCATTTAGCCCATTGTGTTAAAAAAAAGTGCCGCTCAGAGGTGAAACAACCCAAAACGTTTTCCCGTATTAGATTCAGCCAGAAAAGTTTTAATATTAAATTTAGCCTGAACGTTTTCCGTATTATATTATTGCTGCTAATTCCAGCAAAACGTTTTTAATCAAAATTTAGGAGTGTGATCTTTAGTTCTGTGAACTGTTATTGAAATTGAATTATTGATGAAAAATGCTGTGTTACATTAATTTTGACAATCAGTGTCGAAATATTGAGCCATCTAAGACTAATAATTCAGCAATTTTATTTCCTCAACTGATGTAATTCGAAGCATTTCGATTTCATGTTGAAATGTTTACTGCAGCGAAATTCGTCTCAGCAAGAATTAAGTCACCAGAGATATTAACTCTTTCAAGTATCTTCAACGCATAAATAAAATATCACTTTTTATTTACGCTTTTTTGAATCGTAAAACTTCTTTATGAAGTTATTTGTCAGCGCCAACCTCATCCTGAGATGAATTTCGTTGCAGACGAAAAGTCCTTGGCTCTTCTGTTAACGTTTTCCGCATTTTCATTTATTTTTGTTTTCCGTGACACAGAATTTTCAATAAATACCTTTAAAGAATAAATCCAGTCATAAAAAGGCTGACCTTGTCTCTGGATGATATATGAGAGATTGCTTTTAAAGTTAGTGTACGACTCTAGAAATCCCAACGAATTTAAGATGATAAATTTTCCTTTCTTAGAAATCAAAAGTCCAGTACGCCTTTGAACTTTATGAGGAGATGTTTCGCTTAATAATAGAGCGATATCATAATATGTCATGCTGCTAAAAGTGAGAACGAAGAACCTTATGTCTTCAGAAAGGCCGCGGTCAGCTGCAAAAGTTTTTAAGGTATATTTCTGTAGGGTTTTACCTTGTGCATGTTTAAAAAATGGTAAGCTGTCTAGAAGGGGTGGCTACCATCTACCTTTGTCGGTTGTCAAGTGGTTTTACGTTCTTAAACTAATCTGATACGCAGTTGTTAAGACCTGGCCAAATAGGCCATTGTGTAGCACAAATAGACTATTAAGCGAATAAAATCCAACGGCTTTTTTTTGCTGTTAATATTATGATTTGTTTCAGGAAAATTAACAATCTCTTCCCACTTAACGGAAAAGAATAAATGTAATTGCAAAAAGATTTCCCATTTTAATTTTTTTCTTCAGGTATTTTTGTGGTGTTTTGAATTGCGACTTATAGGTTAAAGCTCGCTTATTTTTCTATATCTTATTTGAGGTGAGTTTTTATTATGGGTTAAATTGGTAACTAGTTGAAGAAGAGTAATTTTCGTCATGATTGACTAAACAAATGTCAGTTCCAGTTCAGAAGTTATTTTCTTAGGTCAAATTAGTGATATATGTGGTGATTTCACTCATTTTCGGTGTAAATTTCTTGTTGAAATAATTTTATAAAGAGTTTGACATGGTTTCCAAAAAGCAAACTAATAATGATAAATGAAAATGGATCGAATGTAAGAGTGAATATCACTCACAATTGTGAATTGAAAGTCATGATAAGGCAATGATGAGATCACACGATCGTTAAAGATGTCTCGTTCGACTATTAACACTTCTATGAAACAGAAGGAGAAAATTCTAACTCTTTAATTATTTTCAAAAGAAATAAAAGTAGTTTGGAAATAATAACAGACAGCTTCAAGCGTGATGTTGTATGTTTTAAACTGGAATGTTTTTTTTTTTAATTTTAATAGGTGATTAGTGTTATAAATATTGGTGAGGGCATAATTATCGTAAAGGCTAAGGGTCTGTATGATAATTGGAAAGAAATAATTGAGAAAGTTCTAGTAATGAATCGCGATGTAGTGTAAATCATAGATATTAAGTTTGATAGATTTAAGAGTAGGGAAGGTTGGCATTGAATTTAACTGGGAAGGCTCCAAATGGAAATAGTGATTTTGCTCTAGTCATCTTGATGAACTGGCTGAATTGATTGAAGAGAACGGCTATTGTTCTCGTCAGATTTTAATATGGACGAAACTGGATTGTTGGGAAACAAAATGCCAACCAGTTCTTACCTTTTCGTGAAACAAAAAATTTGACACAGAATTCAAGCCAGTCATAAAAAGGCTGACCTTGTCTCTGGATGATATATAAGAGATTGCTTTTAAAGTTAGTGTACGACTCTATAAATCCCAACGACTTTAAGATGATAAATTTAACATATGATTATCTTATCTAAGTCAAATCCACAAAATTCACTTTTCAAGTGGCAAATATCTAACAATGAATACAATTGTAGTTATGTTGTAATAGTGTTCTGCAGTGAAACAACTGAACCTTAGAACTTTATGGTGAATGTTTTCGAAAGAGATATAGGCTCACGTTACACACTAAAAAAAGTGTATTGAAGGCGCAGAAGCCTAATTAGTAAAACGTGTAAACATTCAGGTTCACTTGCGACACTTAAGGGTTATCATATTACATCAGCATCTGTTTTTGAAAGCATTTGGTTTCTCTCTTCTATACACAAATTACAATTCTCGACATCCTAACAAACAAACAGTAGGATTAAATTATTCTGCAATTTAAAGTTATGAAAAACATTGTTCAACGTTAGCGTTTTTCGTTTATTTCCCATTCTCCACTTCTTTCCACAAATAGTCAGCCTCCGTATGCCTCTCCATCCTTCCATCCCCATCGATCACATGTGTCAAAAGAGAACCAGTCAGCAACTTGTTCTTGGCACCAGAAGTATTGAGAAGGCCATTTAGACCGATTCAAAAAATTGAAATAAAAATCATAAAACACGACACGTCTCGCATGATCATCATTGCAAATTACCATTTAGTCCTGAGCTCTTTCTGCCATGCACATATCCAATTAAATAAATGTAGAAAGCAACTGAAAAACACTGAAAGCGATTAGCAGCATTCAAAAATCCGTTAAATGACAAAAGTAGGCTGAAGACGCATCAACTACAGCCAACATTAAAGCACTCGGCGATGGATGGTTTCGTAATCAAAGCCACAACCAAAACACAGATAACGTTTAAAAAAAGATGGCGAAACTAATCATTAGCAAACGTAATTAAAAGTCAATTTTTCTGCGTCAACCAAATCGATTATTATTTTTTATTCGACAACAGAAATTTCTAAACATTCAGGTTCATAAATCTGTTGGGTGTTAATTTAAACTTCTGTAGTGATTTCTTTTTCCCCTTCTAACAAAACGCTCATTGGATCTCATCGATTAGTATGTAACGAAAAGTCACCGAAATCTAAAGAGATATTTTTTTTGCTGTTCTTGTTGTAAGTTCCGACACTTGCAGACAATGAACTTTGTTTACATGAACTTATTGTACAATTTTACGTAACCGGAAAACTATTTTGAAAAACACTTTTTTTTTGTACCTGAAGCCCATCAGTCATTTTTTTTAAATTCCTTAGCTCTCACTAAAGGACTAGAGTTCCCTATCATTCAAAACGCATTTTCAGTTTTATATAGACGATACAAAACATTTTTCGTTGCTTGATGAGGTAATTTTTATTTTCGGGAAGCAAAAGCAAATATTTAAAACCTGTTTTTGCATTAGTTATATAATCCTAAAACTTTCATTAACTTAATTGCATTGATTTCCTATTAGAACATTTTACCTTTCATTAATACTTCACGTTAACCAATGTAATAATCATTTCCTGCTGGGTATTTAATAAGAAATGTGGAATGGCGCAAAAGGAATGAAAAGATAATCTAATGAAACGATAATATCCCGAAGAAAAGAAAGAAAAAATATAATACATTAGAATTACACCAAATCATCCCTCCTGTAATATGATCTGTTTTCACATCATCAATTTCTCCATCCTTAGTAGTATGAAGAAAACCATTTGTGAATCTACATCTTACAAGGAAAACCTCCTTAACTCGTTATACCTACAACTGAAATAACTTTATGGAAGATTTGAAAAAAAAATTCTCATTTTCTCCGTTTAATGACGTTGAAACGGCGTTTCACTCAACCGACAAGAATGATTGAAGAGTCCCAAATGGCCTCTTGAAAACGAAAGTCTCAAAGGAACTATTAAAACAAAGGCTTTGTTCTGTTTCTTCGATATGAACAATAATTTTTTACGCCCTTGAGATGGTGAAGAGCCATGATGATTTATCATTTTGTGAATAAGTGCCAGATTGAAGAGAGTTAAAGCTGCAAGCCACAAAGATCTATACGCACATTTCAATAGAGTAGGTAATGTAACCTAGTACATCTTTAAACGTGATCTGGGAGAGAACAGTTTGAATCACTAGAGAGTATGATTACTTACGTCAGGATGGCTTCAATATGTTGGACTTAATTCCTACACATGCTCATGTATATTTACACTGTATAGGTTTGTTTTCAGGCAAAGGTAGAGTTCACAAAAGCAGTGAACTGTTTACACTAGGGCGCAGACACTATGTCGGTCAGAATCCGTCGCCACATGAAATAAAATGGCAAAACTAAAGCGCTGAAAGTATTCGCAGATGAGTCGCAACTATCTATCTTTCTAGAAATGCTTCTTCTTGTACAAAAAACCGCCAGGAACGGTCACGTGATGTTTTCCAGAGGTGTAGGTCTCTCTCAGTCAATTCAGTTTGCCTGTCATCCGAAAGAACCTTCTAGAAAGTTGTTTTGGAGTCACTGGACTTCAAATGAAGCGAAGCGCACAAGTTTCGGCTTCGCCACACTACAATAACATTGCATCACATAACAACGCCGCCGTGGGTTGTTTTTTCTTACAAAGAAGAAGCCTAGCCAGAAAAGGACAATTCTGGCTGCCTCTCCATCCCCAGCTTGCCCGAGTCCTTAGAGTCCAAATATTTTATTGAAACTTTTAAATTTTTTTCAACTGTTTTACTGGTTTTATACCTTCATAGGACATTTGGGTTTCTTATTTGTAGATGCCTGTAAGAAAATGATTTTTTTTAATATTCCTCGCCTATCTGTTGACAGCAGAAAAACCCTTCGCGGGAAGTAGGTTGACACTCCACTTGTTACCAATATTTGGTTTAGATACAGCAATACTCGAAACTTTCAGTTTATTAACTAATCTGTTTCAAGAGGGAAAACAAATATTTCAGTAACAATTCGTATATAAACTATGTAATATTTTATGGTGTAAGGTACGTGATGCTTAACCTTTATTGAGAGTCCTCTATACTTAGTTCATGACAAAGAATCCATACTGCATTAATGCTGCACCCGCAAGATGTTGATCACGATAAAATCACCATTACACAAGTTGGTTCTATAATAGCCGAAAGAGTAAAGTATGTCACTAGTACAGTGGCTAGCTTTAGCGCATTCACAGTCATAATTTGAATACTGAGATAACTTACCAAAAATATTAAGGAGATTTAGATAACTGCTTATCCAAGAAATGTTTCGTAGAGGAAATTATTACATATGCCATTGTACATATTATACTGAGCATTGCATATATGTAATCGTTCATATTATACTGAGGATTGTACATATGTAATTGTACATATTATACTGAGAATTGCACATATGTAAATGGGCAAATAGGCTGTATAATGTCTTACAGAAAGATTTAAAGTTGTATACTTAATGCGAAATATTTTGTAAAAATATAGAAAAGAATGCCAAGTGCTCTGACAGCTGAGCTACCTTCTGTGGATTCAGATTTCTCCCTGTTTAGACCAGTTTAATACTCAGCATTAGAAGAATGCAGTAAAGATAGTGGTTTAAATATAAGCAATGGAAAAGAAAATGTGAGTAGCTTAATACGAAAAGGTTAATAAAAGAAAATTATTAAAAAATATTTTAACAGATTAGTTTACTTTTCAACTCTTGGTTATTTTCTATTCAGCTAATTGTTAACTGCAATGTATTATAAATAATACAACTTAATTGGTAGTTAACTATTTTCTGCTGATAACAATATTTTTAACTGAAGTAAACCAATAATTATCCCAGTTCCGAAATTCTTTTCTCTGGCTTTCAAGGCTTGGCTAAAATGCAAAATAGTAGATGAAAGAGATAACGATTAACCATATATTTCATAACGATGCTCAGAGAATAACAATAACAAACCAATACAAAAGCAAAACATCAGAACAAAAGTTTAATTGTCAGATTCAAATATGTTTGACTCTCAAAAAAGACTAAATATAAGCTTTAGAGCAAAATAGGAAAAGGTGACAATATTGGACATAATTTTCTAACACTCGTATTTGTCGTTAGTTTTTAATATGGTTACATTGAGTCGTTGTCTTATGAATGAAGAGTGGTTTGAATATTGAAATTCACTAATCCTATGAGTTGAGTTGTCGCCTTTCACTGAAGAAGTGAGGACATTGAGGGAGGTAATGATCAACAGTTTCAACAGAAAAACAGTGAGAACCGAGATTAGTGTCCGACTGGTGACTGCTATGAAAAACTCAGTTAAGAAGTGGCACTCTCTCATCCTCTTCGTAATAACCACTTCTGTTTTACATTAGAACTATGAGAACTTCACAGAAGTTGAAAGTCGCGATAAGAGGGGGGGGGGGAAGAACAGCAAATAATGAGGAATTCTAGTCCTTAATATTCTGTCTCGAAAGTAGCGTTTTAAAAATATTATCAACTTTTCAAAAAAAATACAGAATGTTGATTACATTTTCTTCCAAAAAACGTTTCTCACTTTGCAGACGCATGGGACCATTTTATTGATAGAGATTCCTCAGTGGAGGGAGGTCGAAATGAAAGAAATAGATGTAGCCAGATTCAGAACGTTGTTAAGATAATCGAAAATGGGAGTGATAGACGAGAGTGAATAAGTGTTAATATTTTTAAGGCTTGGAGAACAGATTTATTCTCCAAGAAAATAGCATAGTGGCCAATTTCTACAATACATTTCATCAAGGCAATTCTGATGGCTTCATCAGTCTCTCTGAAGATCGAAGTACTTAAAGGTAGGTTGCGAGATGCAAGAGGATCTTTTAGCACATGCAATGCCGTTGCCAGCGCCTCAAGGAATTCTTGAAGCAGCTACGCCTAGCCAGTGAGCATTGTTACAGAGAATATTTGCTGATTTGCAATTCTTGAGAGAGAGTTTTCGGAAATGCACTTTTTACGACGGAAGCTGCAGGAGTAGATATCGATAACGATATTGGTGCAGAACCTGGAGGGTGTTTCGGAATTCTGAGATATGCATTTATATCTAAAAGATGTACCTCAAGGATTTTGTACAATCAGAGGGAAAGGACAGGGTTCATTTCTCCGTCAGTAGTGATTACGGCGGCCTGGATTTTATAAAAGTTTCTTTGTGTGACGAAGTGCAAAATGATGTTTTTAATTTAGTTGTAGTTTTCAGAGTGATCTGAAGAACTTTAGTTCGAAAAAAGATTGAATCTAGTAATAGCGTAAGTCATAGGTAGAGGCGTCGATCGTGGGTGCCCATTAGATGATAAGAGATCCAAATTATATATTGGCGTCATGCTACATCAGAAGATGATGCATGCGACAGAATCGAAGACTGGAGTTTATCATACCAGTTACCAATTTCTGCAGACAAAATAACTATCATGCACTTAGGTCGTAGCAATCAGTAACAAAATTATGTTATCAACGGCTCTCAGTGTATCATCTCAATTGGATTTGGGTGTTACCATTTCTCCCAACTCTCATTTTCTTTACACTTCCAAAACATCACCAAAAAGCCAACTTGTCGCCTTCATGATTTTGCACTGCTATAATTAATGCAACAGGCACACTTTTTTCAAGGCATTCACTACTTTTATTTTGCCTATTCTTGAATATGCATCTCCTTTCTGGTCTCCCCACATGATCACCGATATCAGTCTAGTTGAACGTCGACTCCGATGGTTTAATAAGACTACCTTGACTTTCTAACTCAAGCTACGAGGATCGACAGAAAGTGCTCAACATTCACTTCTTGGAATGAAGAAGGTTGGTTCACAATATAAAAATCTGTTATAAAAGCATTAACAACCTTCTCTATTCAAATCCGGTCGAGCCATTAAATAATGTCTTGGACTCTAGCAGAACAAGGAGGCATCCTCAGTGTATATATATTCCTTATGCGAGAACAAACTGTAAATATCATTCCTTCATATGCGGAGTTGGTCGTGTTTGGAAATCTCTACCTCCTGATGTGTTGTCCCCAACTTTGCATATTTTCAAAGATCGACTAAATACAGTCGATTTGGCCATGCTTCTAAAATGTTTTAAGTTTTAACTTTTGTTATGCATGTAATTATACGTTCTCAAAGTGTTAACCATAGTGTAAACCACAACAAGTGTTAACCCCATTGTTAACACTTGTTTTGGTATTGTAAATGTTTCTCTCTTTTTGATGTCTTCAAGCGTTAGCGTACATTTTTATATCTTTCTCGCAACAAATAAATAAATAAAAAAATAAATAATAATAATAATGTGGGAGATACCTATACAAATAAAAAGTTGCATTAAGTGAATTTTTCCTGAATGGGTAGCATTGGTTAACGAAAAAAAGCATAGCTTGAAGTAGTGGGAGTTAATGGCATTGTTTCCTCATTTGCAATTATCAAAGGTTAATTTTTCCTTGCAGAAAATGAGAGATCCTAAGAAATGGCCGATGAAATGCTGCCAATGGAAGCTTCACGACCTGCATATTCCACCATCAACATTTCAAATTTCTAGCATAAATTTTGCAATTTGTTTAAAATTTTGCCATTTTCAAATTTTTCCGGTGTTAGAAACCACAGTTTAAACTTTTAGGAGATTAGGAAAGTGCGAATCGTAATATTTCATCAATACCTATCCAACCCAAAAAGAAATTTTAATTAGCTTTAAAAGAAAAAAAAGTTGGATGTCTACAGAAGACAAAATGAAAATCTTACTTTTTTTTATTTTTTGAAGGCGAGATAATAAAAACGAAGTTGAATGAAAACAGAAACTTACCTTGTATGATCCCCATTTTTTATATGGCAAAGTCAGAGTCCATCCCACATAGCATCTGACCTTGAACAGGCAGTTAGTGAGAATATTTTTGAACCACGACAATTTGTTGCCTTTAATGACGATCTGTGATAGTTTTTTTTTTAATAGCAGATATCGAACCAGAGTCGTAAGCTATCTGTATTTAACTCATGCTATCACTAACGTTTCCTTTGATAATTAAGAAAGATAAGTAATAAAGAATAATTTGTTCCTTTGAAAAAGCATGTATTTGTGGAGGAAAGCATGTAACCGTATATTTCTGGAAGAAAATCAGTTGTTTTGTTAATAGCGAGAATATACTGGAATACAAAATACGATGATTGATATTGCCATACTGGCCTCCAGGAAGAAAGTAAATTGGTATTTTTAACTATCTTTCTATTGCTTTTGGCTTTGACATTTGTCTTTTTTTTAGTTTGCCAGTTGGTCGGTTTGTGTATTTGACAAAACGTTGTTCCACCATATCTTTCGAACGCGATGGAGAAACTTAATGATTCATGTTCCAAATGAAAGCTTGTGACGCGGGGAGTGTCATAGGCTATGAAACATTGCCCCCCACCCTTGTTTTCTTCCCCTCCTACAAAGGGGAAATCTGAAAATTATTCTTAATCTATATCTCTGGAACGGTGAAGACCAAAAGTAACAAGCTATACGTCGAATGAAAGTTTCTGACGAGAGGAATGTCCTATGAAAAATGGATTCATATGCTTTCTTTCATCTAAAAAAGGGGATAAATATGAAAATGATTGTTCCCCTATATCTCCTGAACACGAGTACGGAAAGTAACGAGCTCTGTGTTGAATAAAAGCTTGTGACGCGGGAACTGTCGCAAATTATACAAATGTGATCCCCCATGCTTTGGTCCCCCTAAAAATCGGGAAATGTGAAAGTCGTTCTGCTATAACTTCCGAAAGAGAGGACCTACAGTTACGAGTTCGGTGTCAAATGAAAGCTCGTATAATGACAGTCGTAAACTATTTCGAATTTTTCCCCCACTATTTCCCCCTTGATAAAATGGGGATGGCTGATTTTCGCAGGGTAAAACTTTATCGAGTCGTATCTCAAATTAAAGGTAGTGATGTCTCCAACGTCATGGGAAACCTCAAATATTTGGAATGCTTTTGGCTTTGACAACATCGACAACATTGAGCACATTTACCTCCAAAAAAAGGGGTAAACGTGTTCAATGTTTATGAGTAGTATTGCAAATGAAAGGTTTTGAAAATGGGTGTTTTTAGCAACAAGAAAATATAAATTGATTTTTTTAAATGCCTATCTTCCTACAGAGCCCTAAAAATAGAAAATTAACCTAAAGCACATCGATGATGCAATCCGTCACTGAATTCGTATTCGCTTCAAAAGAAGATAATGATCTATCGACGATTTACCTACTTGACAAGATTGCCGCGCCCTACCTTCCTTCGAAGTGAATACGAACTCAGTGAAGGATAGGCATTTTTAAAAATTTTCAATTTATATTTTTTTTTTATTTTTTGGAATGGTGGTATCCTCCACGACTCTGGAACTCTTCCTGAATTCCAAAGCACATGGAAGCGTGTAACATCTTCCTGTGAGTTACGTATGGAAGATCTTTTTCGTCTGAATCTGAGATTACATCTCGACCTATTGTTTTCTTTTACTTTCGATATTTAAGAGAACTTAGTGGTTCTCCAAATCTGATAAAAACTTACAGGATCTGAAAACAAAGTACTTTTATTCGCATCCGAGAGATTACTTTTCCTTTTTTTTTAACGAGAGAAACAGGCTTTTGAAAATAGCAAATATAGATGCTTGGATTGCCACTCTCCTAAGAAAGCTATTGTTGTGCAAAATTGAATTGGTAGAAGTTTGTATCTTGGTTTTCTCTGCATTTCTGCGGTCTATTAAAAATATACATCAATGTCAATAGTGAACAAATGGCAGCCGTTAGCATGGTCCAGTGTTTTTGTTTGGCTCTTTAATTTTGATTTAAGTTTCGCAATATCTTTCTTAAAGTTAATCCAATAGAAATATAGATATCTTTCTACTTCTTATTTGTACAAAGCGCTATGTTTATTTTTAGAGTGAAATGAGTCATTACGACCAATAAACTGGCTTGTGAACTTATTCTGTGCACATTATCGTGAAAGTAAAAGAATACAACAGGTCGAGATATAATTAATGCTAATGACAGGTCTGTGTGGAGAGAGAATGGTTTATGTATTTCTTCGAACGTATTTACTGACAATTCGAAATTATTTGACAAGAACCCCCTTACATGTCATCCACTGTGAAAAGCAAATTCTAATAAAAGTTAGCTTATCGTGAATTGTAAGTTTATAATACTAATGTAATACTGTAGTAATCGTTAACTTATCAGGTAGGAAGCATATTACAAGTGTTTTTATGAATGAGTTAAATAAAACGACTAAACAATGCATGAAGCGATTAGCACAGTGCATCGAGTTTTAACCATTATTTATAAAGCAGAGAACTTTTCCCATTTAGCAAGTTGACGATGAAGTCCATGCAATGCAGTATGTGTAGATCATAGATTCCCAACGGGGGCGGTACCGCCCCCCCCCCCCCCCCCCAGTGGGCGCTGGAGCCTTCCATGGGGACGGTAGCGGATCCAGAGGCAAATGGGGGCGTTGAGGCAGTCAAGAGGGGCGGTCAAATAAATAAATAAATTTAATGGAATTTTTTGTGACAACCTTTTTATCTCTTCTATTCTGTGGTGTCTTCCTGGTGATTCTGGTCATCCACTACCTCATCCGTCATGTACAGCTTTTCAACTGCAGCTTGGACAATAAATTCCCTGCTACCGCGTACTGTTACGTCTGAAGTCGACTGAGATGCTCTCAAAAGTTCTCTTCAAGATCACAGATTGGATATAAGCTTCAATATGTTTTCCCACTCCAAGTCGCTTTGAGTACGCTTTATGGTACGTAGTTACAATACCATCCCACGTCAGAACATAAGGTGTAATATTAACCATTACACTTGTGAATTAGGCTCAACTCATTAGCCAGCAGATCATACTTCCTCTTCATTTCAACCTCTACTGTCTGCAGGTTATGCTGAGATGTTATTCCTACTTCAATAATTGTAATCTAATTCAATACCTTAACATACACTACTATATCAGGCTTATTATGTTGGACATGTGTTCCGTCCTGATAGGCAAATCAACCTTGATGCAATAATAATATAATAATAAATTTATTATATTTAATATTTTTTATAATTATTTTTAATATAATAAAATACTTTGAAAATACCTGTTTTCATGAATAAATATTTTATCTAGCTATGTAAATTATCTTATTGTTATCGCGTTAATAAGCATTTTTAAATTAGCATTAGGTATACCTATACCTAATTTGTTTTAGTTTAGAATAGATTGACGGTGACAAGTCCTTGCAAGTTGGTAGGTAAACACGCGTTTCATGTAATTTAACATGTTTCGACAAGAATATGGGAGCTTGAAATGACTTGTTTACGGAGCAAGTGCGCCGGCATCGCAAACATACAAGTTAATGCGTGCACAAAATCAAATCTATAAAAGCGATAGCTCTAGGAATGTTTTATTATTTTTATGTGCTTCGCCGTGATAAATAGTCGTGAGTGATAAGTGTTAGAAGTCATTATAAACATTATTTTTATAACTATCTATAAATCTGTTGAGAAGTTAGTTTGTATTTGAAAATGTCTGAATCTACATCTAAAAAGAAATGCCGGCAATACAGTATTGAGTATTTGAAATATGGATTTACGTACTCTCCTACAAACCAATCATTACCTATGTGTTTAATTTCCCGAAATGTTTTTTCAAATGAAGCTATGAAACCTTCTAGGCGACAAGAGCATTTAAATAAAATGCATGCTTATAAGAAGAACAAAGATTTATCCTATTTTCAAGAACTGGAAAAGCAATATTTAAAATAGCCAACTATGTCAAACCTTTTTGCGTCGTCTTCTAAACAAGATGATGATGGACTACGAGCCTCCATATAACGTTTCATTGTTAATCGCAAAAGCAGGAAAACCACACACAATTGGCGAGGAATCAATTTTGCCGGCAGACAAAGAGATATTAAAAACTGTTCTTCATCATAAGACACCGTCAGATATCATCAAGAAAATTCCTCTCAGTAATAATTCAGTGCAAAGAAGAATAGATGAAATGGCAAAAGACGTTGAAATATCATTATGTGATTACTTAAAGATTTGCAAATTTTCCATTCAACTCGATGAATCAAATCTACCAAATAACGAAGCTCTACTCTTATCATACGTACGATTTATAAAAGAAGAAAAAATTCATGAAGAGTTATTATTTGCTCAAAATTTGGAATCTGATACAAATGGAGAATCTATATTTAATACCTTGCAACAGGTTTTTCAAGAGAAAGAAATTCCTATTTGCAATATTTTGTCTGCTGCTACTGATGGTGCTCCAGCAATGACAGGGCGTCATAAGGGTTTCATAGCGCATTTGAAACAAGCAGTACCAAATGTACTCGCTGTACATTGTATTATTCATCGTCAGCATTTGGTTGCAAAAAATTTGAATGAACGTCTGCATACGTCGCTCCATTACGTTATTAAAGCAATCAATAAGATTAGAAGCAATTCATTGAATGACCGATTATTTGGTAAGCTTTGTAATGAAAATGATGAAGATTACAATCGCTTGCTGCTGCACACAAAAATACGTTGGTTCTCTAAAGGTGTTTGTCTGAATCGTTTTTTCAATCTATTTGACTCAGTACTGGACTTTCTTGAAAACAGAAACGAAAAATTGCGCGAAAACCTGATTACGTCAAAAATGACATCGCTTATTTGACAGACCAGTTTAAAATATTTAATCAAGTTAATTTACAATTGCAAGGTGATGAGTTGAATTTAATTAAAACAAAAAACGTCATAGCTGCTTTTGCGGGAAAACTTCTTCTATTCAAACGAAATCTAGGTAGAGGTGAATACAACCACTTTCCCACATTATCAGCAGCCTCTGCAAAACCGGAAGATTTACTTACTTACTGCCAACACTTGGAAGTTCTTCATGTTGATTTTACGGAGCGTTTCCAAGATATTTTAAACATGAATATACTGAGTTGGGTTTTAGATCCTTTCGCAAACACAGATACTGAAGAATCGTCAAATTTGGAAGAGGAACTCTTAGAACTCACGACTAACGAAGCACTCAAAGTAAAATTCAAACATGGATACCAAGAGTTCTGGCTTCAAAAATCAATACCACTTCTCTACCCTGGATTGTGGGCAATAGTACAGAAGTTTTTAATCGCATTTCCTTCGTCCTATATGGCTGAGCGTGGATTCAGTGCAGTAGCTAATTTACTGTCAAAGAAGAGGAACAGACTACACATCACTGAACGTGGCGATCTGCGATTGATGTTAACGAAATTGGAACCCGACATTAACAAATTGTTAACACTCCACCAGCCTCAACCATCTCATTAAATTTTTTATTTATTATTAATTTTGTGTTTATCTCATTATTTTTTTATTTCTTATTGGTTGTGTTTATTTTTAAAATTTTAATAAACAGTTTTATTGTACATTTGGTTTTCGTTTTATTAATTTCTGCTTTATGATTTTTAATAGATAAATAAACAGATAAATTTGGTACAGATAATATGAAACAATATTTTAATATTTTTATATAAAATTAACTATTATGGACTAGGGGGGCGTTGAAATTTTTGTTCTCTTCTAAAGGGGGCGATGGTCCAGAAAAGGTTGGGAATCACTGGTGTAGATTCTCAAACGTGACAATGCGAATTGAAATCGTCACAGATAATAGAAAGTTTAACGGTCAGATGATGAGAGTCCGTTTCCCCCACCGAAGCGAAGGTCGAAGAGCTTTCGGACTGAATGTGATGGTGATCAAGGACCATCGATCGTACATTAACAGGTAGTGGGATCGGCATACGTTTCATTATTTGTGACTTATCACTATACTAAAACCTGAGACAAGGAGCGAAGATAAAATTTTCTTTCGGAATCCTTCTGCTTGAGAGTTGCTGCAGGTCTAAGGTCATGCTCCGATTAGGATACGAATCCGACTTAGTGGATAACCCAATCGAGGCAAGTATTTTTCGGGCAATATTTGCGTGCGGCTAGGCGAGATAGCCTATCACGGAGTTGTGTCAAATGCGAGTCCTTAATGGAAGGCCGGATTTGTAATTATACTACTATTGTAAATACTATAGTTATGTGAATAATAAATGTGTTGTACATATCGTACAGTCTGTTGATAATTTATGCGATCACCCAGCTCGCCAATTTTCTGACAAGCTTTAGTTGAACGTATTAAGTACCTTTTCAACCAAATGCTCGAATCCACCTCAGTTCAAAAGAATTTATGATCCCACAGAAACCACACCTTTTACAGATAAATATTTGGTAGATCAGGAACTATGAAGACAAGGATTTGAGGAGAATTTAATGGCATTGAGTTTAGATATCAGCAATTGTCAGCTTTTCTCTTGGCAAATAGATGTCAGCAACTAAGAATTTTCTTGCGCCACATATTGAATTTGTGTGAATTGTCGCACACAAGCTATCTAGGATAGCTATGAAAATCTTACCTTCACTGCTGTTCTGTTTGTCAAGGTGAAAAATATTTTAATTTGGAATGTAGGAAGAATTTCCCGAATCTAGCCGCATTTCTTGTGTAATCAAACGTCTGTTCATTTTAATTGGTTACCAAGAGTTCGCAGAATTTTGTTACCTTCACAATACTCTTTACACCATTAATAACAAAGTTTTTTTAGTTTTTATATGGCAAAGTGATTTTTGGGGTTTTGGCTTTATCTTTTTTTTCAGTACGATTAATAGTTTTATTCATGTAATGCTTCGAAATTGATTCAGTTTCAATAGATTCAATATCTTCAATAGGTTCTGAAGGCATTAGTTGAAATCTTATTGCAATCTGTAACCACAGCAGCTTGGAATATTGCTGGAGTATTGCTGGTGGCTATATGTGCTAGTCGGAGGATTGAATAAGTTGTTCCAACATTCTCATCGAGAGTCATACTGATTGACAGCTTCTGAGCAGAACTTACTCTCGAAATAGGAAGTGTTAACGTCTTTTTCTGTTGCTCTGGGTGTTTGATGAGGAGAAAAGTTAAAAAAAAAACGAGCTAATGATTTCGCTTTATCGTTTTTGCTCGTGGGTTTTCAATTTTTCTATTTTCAAGGATAAATTTAAAAAATATTTTTGTATGGTGGTACTGATTAAATAGATTAGCATTTTTTCAATAGCTTTAACAGCGCCCTCTAAGGGTGCAAAAAGTGAGAATATTCTTGCTAGTTCTATGCAATAAAACAAACTTTCCAAATAGAGTTGAACCAATACAGCTGTGAATTTTCATTCATCTCCTTGCTAGAGAAAAGTTAAAATTCAAGAAACAAGTACGTTGGTAAGCAAATATATTACGATAAAAAATTATGTGAAACGAAACATATTGAACGTCTGAATGGAATTTTGAAATTGTGCTTTAATTCAGTTTTATGGAAAAATTAGGAGATTTTTAAAATTGCCTGAATAATTGCTTTCCGCATTTCAAATTTAATCTATTAATGCTTCTGTTGTCAGGTACGGATACATTCGTTTCAGCTTCTTTAGTTAACTAATAAAATAATTCAAGAAATCAATACTTGTGATTACGGAATGATGAAAAACAATTAGTTTCCTCTAGTTTTTTTATAAATGTCTGAAATAATATTTTTTTTTCTGTTTAGGAATTTTACAACTTTGACTTCGATACAAATGTATACTTTCTTCATCATTTGCAACACATAGTATAGGGAAGAATCTTAAAAACTACTCCTAACTTTTACAGACCTCATGCACGAGACCCTACTAAAACTGAAGTCACTGCTGACCACTGTCTTAGAGCAAACACACAAAGTTGGCCCTTCTAAGACAGTAGCTAGCTCCCTATTAACCATATCAGTTAAGTTTCCTTTTCTGTCTTTATATTTAGATATTATTTAATCCATTAAGCGATTTCACAAGGTTAATGCTTGGGGTTCTGAGGATAGATCACATTCGAGTTTGTACCTTCACTCCAAGTACGTAGATGAAATTTATTCGTCCTCTAGCTGCCAGGAAAGAAAACTAGAACACTGCGCTTAGGTACTTCTGGAAGGTAATTTGTCCTTTCGTGTAGTCATTAGAAGATATGATTTTCTAATTTCTAATAAAAATTCTCTCTTCCACGCACTTGGTGGGAATTATAATGCTTTGACTTGCTGCTCCAAATTTCAACATGAATGGGAATTAACTCTGTTTCGGCTTCAAACGTTTCCTAAGAACGAAAGTTTAAATTGCGTTTTAAATCTGATAATAAAATCCATGGCACACCCAGAGACATTTATGTAGTAAGATTACACCACTCCCATATTAAACTAAAACTGATTTCAGTTTAAATCAACGGATATTCCATTTTAGTGTGTGGATTAAAACCCTTCATAACATCAAATCCATCCGTTTTCATCATGAAATTTTATCCTAAAAAAAATTCGATCATCTTTCCTTCTCCAATTTCTGTTCATTTTTATTTATCGCATCTGCAATTCGAGATTTACGATTTCCCTTTCAATTAGGCAAGAAAAACACGGCCTACTTGCATTTTTTCCAATTATTCTGTAATCAAAACCCTCTCTGATTTATAACAATGCCCTAGAGAAGGACTAACCAGGAAATTCCCGCCTAGTAACAAAATTTATCTCGTTGAGAGTTGCGATTCTTTTGATTCGTGTTATCAGACTCCCAGCCTTCAGCCATTACGATAGCGTCACAGAAAATCCTTTTACTAATATCGAACCCCGTTTTGACAGAAGTCTGTTTTTGGATCTTACAAAATCGTGCAAGCAAAATCGTCCCAAAAGCAAACCTACAGCAAATGACGACGAATGATAAGCTTATCTGATAGGATGCTCCACTAGCTGCTTATTTTTGCGATGCATTTTTTTTCTTCAATACCTTCATTGGAGACCTATTCCCATTCGACGCTTATTTATCGCATTAGCATTGAAATATTTCATCAGAATGCTGCGAAAAAAATCAATATTTGTGAATATGAGTTGTGCATGACGTTGGAGATCAAGAACTGATTGGCAAACAAAATAAATAAACTGCGGTGTCATCAGCATGTGGGGTATTATAAATCTATCCATCATTGTTACATTAACGTATATATCTCTGCAACATTAGCGTATTCTTGCCTATCTGCCACATTAGCGTACGTCTGTATCATGTTTCATTCTCAGCGTTTACTAATAACATAATCAATAAGTGAATATGACAAAATCTAGAAAGAGTCACCCAATGCAAATCATGGCTTTAGCGTTGTGATCACTCTGGTCGAAAATGCTTTATATACACAACTCGATATAAACCTTTCGGAGAATTAATTTGCGTGTTTAACAGTTACTGTGTAAATATTCTCATACATTGATTGGGAGAGATGTGACAATGAAGCACTTATCACTAACGCTGCGTCGACATCTTTAAGTCTAAATTTCACCGTAGTTGTTCAGGTTTTAACAAGCTTACGTATTCAAATATTTGGCAGTTACAAAGGCAGCAGTTGCGATCTGTTTTGAAAGTTATTCCTCCTATACATTCACATTTATAAATATAATAATTGTTTCGGAATAACATTAACACGGTTGATGATGCACGGATTCATTTAGCAAAAGTTTGACCCAGAGTAGGGAGATGCGATGAACGAGCTAAGTCCATGCTCATCATAGCATAATTCGACTGCAAGTAAAGATTTCAAACTTAACCCTTTAATTTATTACTAAACAGTTTATATTTATACATGTTTCTCGCTAATCATGTTGAACTCAAAATGTTCCATCTCACCAAATGACTTTAATAGTTCTGTTTTTTTCGTTGCCATAAGTCAAAGCTCCACTTTTGCATTTGTCCAAAAAGAGAGGAAAGATAAAAATGATTCATTACGTCATACGGGGGGAAGGGGACGGTTTGGCTTAGCCTTTAAATCTCACCCATGCTTATAACCTCATATTTGCAGCATTCAGTCCCTGAGAGAGATTTTTTGGCAACCTCAATCTGGTTTCTGTGAGAAAGGGGACACCGCAGATCTTACAAAGTCTGTCATTCGCCATCTATAATGTTAATCCTCTGTTCAGAATTGCCATAGAACATTCGAATTAAAGAACACGCTGGATGATCTTGACAGGAGCTTTCCATTTGTCTGCTAGCAACCGCCTAGTGGCTCATTTTCCTTACCCAGCTCTCAGATCTTGGGGGTCGTTGTGACCTGATCATTTATCCCACTGCGTGCGTTTCTCACTGCAGAAACGTGGAACGTGAGGACATTACATAGAGATTATTCTCTTGATATCCTCACACAGGAATTCCAGAGTTATAACCTAGATATTCTACTTTTGCAAGAGACCAGATGGACAGGTTAAGATAAGATATTTAATAACAACAACTTTAAATTTCTCTTTTCAGAGATGGAGGTTAGAAAGCATCTCCAAAGTGCAGTTTTGCTTCTCAGCAGACATGCCAGTGATGCTCCTGTGGGATATGACTGCATTAATGAAAGATTTTTTACAGCAAAAGTTAAAACAAAAATTAAAGACTTGAATGTCATCTATTGTTATGCCCCCACAGAGGACTCTGATGAGAACCAGAAGGATGCGTTTTACAGTCAGTTTCAGGATATTTTGAATTATGTGGAGAAAAGAGATATTTCTCTTGTGCCTGGTGACTTCAATGCTAACGTTGGCACTAAATCTGACCTTTGGGCAGGGGTTTTAGGTCCCTTTGGCATTGGTAGTTCCAATGGCAATGGAGAGCGTCTTCTACAGGTAAGTAAACTTAAAAATTTACGAATAACTAACACATACTTCAAACACCGGGACATTTATAAATATACATGGGATTCACCTGATGGGTTGCACAGGAATATGATAGATTATATTTTAATTAACAGCAAATGGGACAATTCAGTTAGGAATCCCAGATCATACAGGGGAGCCAAAATTTGGTCTGACCATTTTCTGGTTAAAAGTGTCTTGCAACAAGCTTAAGAAATGTTGTGTTAAGTTTAAGAAAATTACCTATACACTGAAGATACGAAAAATCCAGATATAGCCAAAGCATACCATGATAGCTATTTAGCCATTATGACAATCGTGGTTTGGTTACTGCTGAAGTTAAGAAAGAATGCGATCAGTTTAAACAATCTTTTGTTTTTAAACCAACAGTACTCTTTTGGGTAAAAAGAACAATATTATTTGAGTGATAAGGTTATGAAACTTATTTCTGAAAGAAAGAAATACAGGATTAATATGATTGAAGGTCCTACTAGTCCTAACACATGGCATTACAACGTGCTTAATAAACGTGTAAAGGATCAGTTAACAGCTGAGAAGAAGCTTTAGCTTCATAGCTTGACTGACAAAGCAGAGGAAGCAGTTAGACAGCACAACAGCAGGGGATTGTACCAGATACTTAATATCTTGTGTGGGAAGAAACAGACAGGTACACAGGGTTTGAGGGATAAACATGGCAAGGTAGTTGAAGGTGAGGATTCTGTGATGGCTAGGTGGGCTGAGCATTTCAGAGATGTTCTAAATATTGTGATTATTTCTATTCCCATTGTTTGTAATGATGACAGATGCATTACTGGCTTTAATGATGGTCCTATATCACATTCCGAAGTCATTTTGGCTATCTCTAAATTAAAACTGCATAAATCCCCAGGAGTGGACGAAATCACTACTGAAATGCTTAGAGCTGGGAACATTTGCGTTGTCACATGGCTGACTAAAATTTTGAATATTTTTTATGATAAAGATATTGTTCCTAATGATTTTACTAGAGTTATCATTGTTCCACTTTTTAAAAAAAAGGTGATCACAGTTCTTGTAATAATTATAAGGGGATTAGTTTACTCTCTGTTCCAGGTAAAATTATTTGCATGATTATATTTAATAGAAATAATATTTTGGTTGGTTGATGAACAACTGCGTGATGAACAGTGTGGATTCAGAAGTATTGGGGGATGTATTGATCAAATATTTTCACTTAGGCAATTTCTTGAGAAATGTTTAGAGTTTAAGAAACCTGTGGTTACTAGCTTTATAGATTTCAAAAAGGGTTTTGACTCTGTTGATCGGCATAATTTGTGGTTGATTGTTAGATCATATGGAATACCTGATAAGTTAGTTATTGTAATGATAGCTCTCTATAATAACACTGAGTCGTGTGTGAGATTGGTTTAGCGTTTCTAGTGGAGTTAGACAAAAATGCATTCTGTCTCCTTTTCTCTTGTTTGATTATTGATTATGCTATGCGAAATTCTTTGCAAGGGGAAGATTTTAGCCTTAAATGGTCTAGAGATTTCAAAATTTCTGATTTAGGTTATGCAGATGATTTGGCCTTGTTGTCTAATGATATTGATGAGATGAATACGTTCATTACGGCTGTTGATGAGACTGGTAATAGAGTAGGTTTGGTGATAAACAGAGATAAACACTAAAGTGATGAAAATTGGTCAGGCAGTTAGTGTTTCAGTTGCTTTGAATGGCTGTACCCTTGATCAAGTGTCTCAGTTTAATTATCTTGTGAACTATGTAAGAGATACTGGTGATGTGCGGCATGAGGTAAATAGAAGATGAGAGATTGCCGTTGGGACTTTTAAGAATCTATGGAGAGTATGGAAAAATTGGTGTATACACCTAAAGACTAAAATTAGGCTCTTTAATAGTTTAGTTCTTTCTATGGTTAGTTATGGTAGCGAACCATGGACCCTTTGTAAGCAGGATAACAAGAAACTTGATGCCTATGATTCTAGATGATAACAAGAAACTTGATGCCTATGATTCTAGATGCTTGGGAATTAGGTGGTTTCACTTTGTAAGTAATGATGAGGTTAGAAGATGAAGTCATCAAACTCTTTTGAGCAGCATATTGTGAAAAGAGAGACTGCGTTGGTTTGGCCATGTTGCCCGTATTCATAGCTGCAGATTGGCAAACAGGATTATGAACAGTATGTCTAAGTGTTTGAGAAAAAGGGAGAGACCTAGGATGCGATGGGCAGACAATGTCAAACAGGACCATGCTTTAGAATTGGCCTAGAGTGGCCAAATGCAGCAGCTGTAGCTCAGAAGAGACACATCTGGATAGGAAAATTACAAAGTCTGGTTAGACCTCGGTAGCCCATGGCTGCATGAGGATTTTTGTATGTATGTATGTATGTATGTATGTATGTATGTATGTATGTATGCAAAAAATGTTAAAGGTAAAGCAGTTGAACTTCATACTCATATTTTTATTTATACTCCCTCCCGTATGGATTAAATTTCATCCTTTATTTGTAGTAACTAAATATAGTGAAATATTTGATAACTTATCGGTTAGTTTGTCTATAGTCGTCGTCGTCGTCGTCGTCATCATCATCATCATCATCATCATCATCATCATCATCATCATCATCATCATCATCATCATCATCATCATCATCATCATCAAGCAGCCATGGGCTACGGAGGTCCAACCAGACCGTGCAATTTAGTTCTCCAAGCAAGTCTATCCTGAGCTACATCTACTGCATCTGGCCACTGCACACCAATTCTAACAAGGTCCTGTTTGACATTGTCTGCCCACCGCATCCTAGGTCTCCCCTTCTTTCTCAGGCCTTTAGGCACACTGTTCATAACCCTATTCGCCAATCTATAATTATTCATACCGGCAACATGGCCAAACCAACGGAGTCTCTCTCTGCACAATATGCTGCTTAAAGGAGGTTGCAAACTCCTTTGCCTAATCTCATCATTAGTTACAAAGTTGAACCACCTAATGCCCAAGATACTGCGTAAGCATCTGGAATCAAAAGCATCTAGTTTCCTGTTATCTTGTTTACAAAGTGTCCAGGTTTCACTACCATAACTAACCCTAGAAAGAAACAACTATTATACAGTCTAATTTTAGTCTTTAGGTGTATACGCCTTTTTCTCCACATTCTCCATAGGTTCTTAAATGTCCCGGCAGCAATCCCTATTCGTCTGTTAATCTCATGCCGCACATCACCATTATCTGTTACATAGCTCCCACGATAATTTAACTGTGACACCTGCTCAAGACTGCAACCATTCAGATTAACTGAATCACAGCCTGCGTGACCAATTTTCATCACTTTAGTTTTCTCTCTGTTTATAACCAAACCTACTCTACTACCAGTCTCATCAACAGCTCGAATGAAAGAGTTCATCTCATCAACATCATTTGCCAAAAGGGCTAAATCATCAGCATAATCTAAATCAGAACTTTTCGTAACTCCAACCCATTTAAGGCCAAAATCTTTCCCTTGAAGTGAATTTCGCATAACATAATCAATAACCAAGCTAAAGAGAAAAGGAGACAAAATGCACCCTTGTCGAACACCAGAAGTAATGCTAAGCCAATTGCTACAAGCCTTACCAACTCTCACACACGACTCAGTGTTATTATAGAGAGCTTTCATAATGTTAACTAACTTGTCAGGTATACCATATGATTTCACAATCAACCACAAATTATGACGATCAACAGAGTCGAAAGCCTTTTTGAAATCAACAAAGCTAGCAACCAAAGGTTTCTGAAACTCTAAACATTTCTCAAGGATCTGCCTAAGTGAAAATATCTGATCCACACATCCCCTACCACTTCTGAATCCACATTGTTCATCACGCAATTGACTGTCAACCAGATTCTTAATTCTATTAAGCACAATCATGGAAAGAACTTTACCTGGAACAGAGAGTAGGCTGATACCCCTATAGTTATCAGAAGAACTGCGATCACCTTTTTTGAAAATAGGGATAACAATAGCTCTGGTAAAATCCTTAGGAACCATGCCTTTATCATAAAAGATATTTAGAATTTCAGTCATCCAAGTGGTAACCGAAACATTCCCAGCTCTAAGCATTTCGGTAGTAATTTCATCTACCCCTGGGGATTTATGAAGTTTAAGTTTAGAAACAGCCAAAATAACTTCAGATTGTGTTATAGGGCCAACATTAAAGCCACCAATGCATCTATCATCATTGTAAACAATGGGAGTAGAACTAACTACATTGTTTAGAACATCACTGAAATCCTCAGCCCACCTAGCCATGACAGAATCCTCCCCTTCAATAACCTTACCTTGTTTCCTTCAATCCTTGTATGCCTGTCCGTTTTCTACCACACAAAACATTAACTCTCTGGTACAGCTCTCTGCTGTTGTGCTGTCTAACTGCTTCCTCGGCTTTATCAGAAAAACCATCAAGCCAAAGATTCTTATCAGCAGCTAACTGATCCTTTACAAGTTTATTAAGGTCTCTGTAATGCTTTCTATTACGACTAGTAGGGTATTGATTAAGGGCATTCCTGCAGTTCTTGCTTTCCGAAACCAGCTCAAGTGCCTTATCACTCAGATAATTTTGCCTCTTCTGCTCCTTTTTTCCTAAAAGAGTACTGTTAGTGTCCAAAAAAGCCTGTTTAAAATGATCCCATTCTTCCTCAACTTCAGTAGTAAGCAAACCATGACTGTCATAATGACTAAGTAACCTATCATGGTAAGCTTTGGCTATAACTGGATCTTTCAGAGCTTCAGTATTAAAAGCAAATTTTTTAACCCTAGCACAGCACTTTTTAAGTTTAAGTTGCAAGACACTTTTAACAAGGTAATGGTCAGATCCAATTTCAGCTCCCCTATATGCCCTGGTATTCCTAACAGAACTAGCCCATTTGCTGTTAATTAATATGTAATCAATCATATTCTTATGCAGCCCATCAGGTGAAACCCATGTGTACTTATGTATGTCGCGGTGTTTGTAGTAAGTGTTAGTTATTCTGAATCCATTGAGTTTACTTACCTATAGGAGACGTTGCCCATTGCCGTTGCAGTTACCAATACCAAAAGGGCCTATTACTCCTCCCCCAAAGGTCAGAGTCAGTACCAACTTTGGCATTGAAGTCACCAAGAACAAGCCTAATATCTCCTTTCTTGACAGAATTCAATATATCCTGAAGTTGTTCATAAAACCTACCCTTCTCATCCTCATCGGCATCCTCAGTGGGGGCATAACAGCAGATAACATTCAAGTCTTTAACGCTTGTCTGAAATTTTGCTGTAAGAAACCTTTCATTAATGCACTCATATCCTAGAAGAGCATCGCTAGCGTGTCTGCTAAGAAGCAGACCCACGCCTTGGTGATGCTTATTGTCGTCCCTCCCTGAAAAGAGAAATTTAAGATTATTTTTAAGAATCTGACCTTTATCTGTTCATCTGGTCTCTTGCAAGCCGAGAATATCTAAATTATAACGGTGGAATTCTTGTGTGAGGACATCAAGAGAAAAAGCTCTGTGCAGAGCCCTCACATTCCAACTACCTATGGAGAGAAAATGGTTAGTGCGATGTTTAAAGAAACTATGTTTATTGAGAGAGGGAATGCCGACAATATCAAACAGCCCCCTAATCGCAGACATGGGGCAAAGACCCGTTCCCCCACTACTAAAGGCTGAAGCCATCTACACTGGAAGACTTCCTCCAATGTAGAATTTGACGATGCCAATAGAAGCAAAGTGTTCAGGTCCCTGCGATGAATTCTGCTCAGGATTATCCACCAGCTGATAAACATATCCTGTGAATCTATTCACTTGGGGCTGTCAACCCACAAACAAACAGAAAACACAGCGGAAGATTTTCCCTCCACAGAAGCCCACCAGTGCAGCAAAATCAGAATCCATAATCAAGCTCAGAGCCATATATCTGTCCAGTCCAGTAGGTTTATATGGTCAGCACCAGTCACCTATCTAATAATATTGCACAATCCTAGTGGTTAAGAAATAGAAACGTTTTCCCACCCCTGTTTTAGACTAATGATCAATTATAAATTGATTTTTCAAGAAACAACTTATTTATTCCTAACTTTTTGCAGAAACACTGTTGATTTAATACGCGTAACTGGGCTCCATAATATTACTATGCAATATCGTTTGAATTTCGATTTTAAAGCAAACAGTATCATTAGAATATCAGAATTTTAAATTCAATACATTTCGGATATGTAAATTTAGCGACCTCTAAATAACTTTCAAGCAGGATGGTCAAATCATTGAAATGTTCAACTTTCGCAAATGGAGGATTGCAACAGCCGAAAGCAATGTGGCAGCCTTCCTTTCGTCTCTCCCCCTTATGACGTAACTGGCTAAGTCACATACGACGTCATTCAGAGTTAATAAATCATTAATACGTATAATTCATTTATATTCATAATTCATAACTATTAACACTATTGGCACTACTGTTTACAAGCTGCATTCCATAGTTCATGTTCTTAAATCCATAGTCCACATTTAATAAGACAATTTATTTTTTTTCCTGGTAGCGATCTCCGAAAGTATTTCCAAACCCAGGAAGTTAATACACTATGTTGAAAAAGGTGTCCGGACACTTCTACGTTATGTGAATGGAAAACCACTTTCAAAGCTCCCTAACATTGAAAATAAACCTTTTACGCAGAAACTGTTATTGGTGTTAAATGGCAGATGTCACTGAAATCTCTTTAAATGTATTTCCCATAATATTCGTTTAATATTTAAAGAATGAATGAAAGCTGAAATCTTCAACTTTTGACACTTGTGAAAAAATACTTCAATAGATGAAACACGACTCTTGTAACAATTTGTTCACTAACATAAATTAAATATCTGAAGTTTGTATGACGATTTTATAATATTCGATCAATTTGGAGGCAATGTGTCAATGTTAATTTTCAACAATCTTCGATCAATATATAAAGAGTCATTGAAGCGGGACCATTTAACAGCAGACGACACTTTCACATTGCCTCCAAATTGATGAAATCTTAAAAATCGTCATACAAGCTTCTGATATTTATGTTAGTAAACAAATTGTTACAAGAATTCTATTTTATTTTTGAAGTATTTTTTCACAAGTGTCAAAAGTTGAAGATAAATGCTTTAACTTCCATTCATTCTTTAAATATTAAACGAATATTGCCGAAATATATTTAGAGAGATTAGAGTGACATCTACAATTTATCGCCAATAAAAGTTTTTTGCGTAAAAGGCTTATTTTCAATGTTAAGGAACTTTGAAAGTGGCTTTCCATTCACATAACATGGAAGTGTCTGGACACTTTTTTCATTATAGTGTAGGAAAACTGTAGTACAACATAGTGTAGGTGTTTTCAACTGTTTAAACATATTTAACGCGAATTAAAACTACTAAAGCCACCATAAATCTATTCAATGGATCATAATTTAAAAATGCTTAACAACGAATTTAGCCCATACCTGGTCTAGTGGTTAGTGTATCTGACTTCCAAAGAGCGGGCATGTCTATGAGTTATATGAAGAGCCTTGACAAACCCAATAGAGCTTCTAAGTTATTTTCGTTCTTTGTATCGAAGAAACTCGTTTTAAAAAATTAAAACAAAATTTAAATTCATGGGTTATAAACTCTATTGGCAACACTAACTAAAGATTTCTCGAAAGCTTTGGAAGTCATACATTAATTTTGATTTCGTACTGATAATTTCCGAAAGTATTTCTAAAAACCAGAAAGTCATTTAGTTCTACTTAATATATTCAAGCGCTACTAAAAATTGAAAATATTCAATTAAACTTTATTTTCACTATTACTTGCATCATATTCAACATTTCATAACAACTAAAGTTTTTTCCATTGATAAACCATAAAAATTAACAAAGCAATTTCTAATTCAAAATAGCGTCGGTTGTTAAATATTTTTTAATCACTAATGTGTTTAAAGAGGAATCAATGTTTGAAAGCAGACTATCTCGTATGCAGAGTTTCTTCGGCTTTAGTATCTTGTCATAGGGAAACAAGATTTAGTAGGATTGCATCAGGGAAAAAATTAAATCTCATGTAATTTCGATGAGTGTTTTGAGATTTTGAAAAATGAAATATGATTCATACATATCAGTGTAAAAATTCAGTTAGTGAATTATTAATAATAATAATGATATACTTCAATAGGGGACAAGGTCTGTACCTCAGAAGTTGACTAATCACTTATCATTTGGTGAATACCTTTTTTTATCTAAAATGCGCAAGCTCATTTTTATCCTGGTCTAGAGGAAGAGGCTAAAG
Source organism: Ryuthela nishihirai (assembly GCA_038380435.1). NCBI lineage: Eukaryota > Metazoa > Arthropoda > Arachnida > Araneae > Heptathelidae > Ryuthela > Ryuthela nishihirai. The sequence goes on along the minus strand of JAWZYU010000016.1, from coordinate 64,037,984 downwards.
GAGCCATGCTTCCTCGGCTCTCTGCCTCCTTCCCGTGCATTCCTCACCTTAAAGAACATTGATAACAGAATAAACATTGTACATAAAGATGCAAAAACATATGTGGCACTATTCAAAGTGAAAATTTTTCTAGGATATGAGTGCATTAATTAAAAGTTTCTCACGGCTGAATTTCAGAGAAGCATTAAAGACTTGAATGTTATCTGGTATTATGCCTCCACTGAGGATGCCGATGAGGATGAGAAAGATAGATTTTATGGAAACTTTCAGTATATTTTGACAAATCACGAGATATTATCCTTGTTCTAAACGACTTCAATGCTAAAGGTGGTACTGACTCTTACCTTTGGGGAGGGGTGATAGGGCCTTTTGGTATTAGTAGCTGCAATGGCAATTGGCTATGTCTCTTACAGGTAAGTGAACTTAATGGTTTGAGAATAACTGACACTTATTACAAACACCGCGACATACATAAGTGCGTATGGGTTCACCAGATGGGCTGCATAAGAATATGATTGATTATATATTGATTAACAGCAAATTTGCTAGTTCTGTATGTAATAAGGTCATATAGGGGAGATGACTTAGGAAGCGTGTGCTAAGTTTAAAAACGTTACCTTTAACACGGAAGTGTTGAAAGATCCAGTTATAGCTAAAGCTTACCATGATATATATTACTTAATCATCATAAACAGTCATGGTTTGTTTACTACTGAAATTAAAGCAAGAATGAGACCGTTTCAAACAGGTTCTTTTGGAAACTAACAATACTCGTTTGGGTAAAAAGAAGCAGATGAGGCAAAATTATTTGAGTGACATTGGCACTGGAATATCATTTGGAAAGAAAGAACTAGAGAAATGTTCTTAATCAATACCCTACTAGTCCGAACAGAAAGCATTACAAAGAACTTAATAAACGTGTAAAGGATCAGTTAGCAGATGATAAGAATCTTTGGCTTGATGGTTTGAATGACAAAGCCGAGGAAGCAATTGGATAGCACAACAGCAGAGAGGTGTACAAGATAGTTAATGTTTTTTGTGGTATAAAACAGACAGGTATACAGGGATTGAAGGATAAACAAGGTAAAGTTATAGAAGGTGAGGATTCTGTCATGGCTAGGTGGGCTAAGTATTTCAGAGATCTTCTAAACAAAGTGTTTAGTTCTACTCCCATTGTTTGTAATGATTGCAGGTTTTAATGTTGACCCTGTAACACAGTCCGAAGTTATTTTGGCTATTTCTAAACTTATACTATATAAATCCCCAGGGGTAGATGAAATTACTACTGAAATGCTTAGAGCTAGGAATGTTTCAGTTACCACGTGGATAACAGATGTTTTGACTATCCTTTATGACAAAAATATTGTTCCTGAGAATTTTAACAGAGGTATTATTATCCCTATTTTTGAAAAAGTTGATCGCAATTATTGTGATATCTATAAAGGTATCAGCCTACTTTCTGTTCTAAGTTCTTTTAATGATTGTGCTTAATAGAATAAAAAATCTGGTTGACAGTCAATTGCTTGATGAGCAATGTGGATTCAGAAGTGGTAGGGGATGTGTAGATCAGATATTTTCACTTTGGCAGATTCTTGAGAAATGTTTAGAGTTTCAGAAACCTTTGGTTGCTAGCTTTGTTGATTTCAAAAGGCTTTCGACTCTGTTGATCGTCATAATTTGTGGTCGATTGTGAGATGATATGGTATACCAGACAAGTTAGTTAACATAATGAAAGCTCTCTATAATAACACTGAGTCGTGTGTGGGAGTTGTTAAGGCTTGTAGCAATTGGTTTAGCATTACTTCTGGTGTTTGACAAGTGTGCATTTTGTCTCCTTTTCTCTTTAGTTTGGTTATTGATATGTTACGCGAAATTCACTTCAAGGGAAAGATTTTGGCCTTACATGGACTGGAGATACCAAAATTTCTGATCTAGATTATGCTTATGATTTAGCCCTTTTGGCACGGCATGAGATTAACAAAAGAATGGGTTTGCTGCTGGGACTTTTAAGAATCTACGGAGAGTACGTAGAAATTGTTTTATATACCTAAAAACTAAATTTAGGCTGTTGTATAATAGTTTGGTTCTTTCTACTGTTAGTTATGGTAGTGAAACCTGGACCCTTGGTAAAAATATAATGGGAAGCTTAATGGTTTTGATTCTAGATGCTTATGCAGCATCCTGGGCATTGGGTGATTTAACGTTGTAAGTAATGATGAAGTTGGTCTACCGTGGCGAGATGCAGCAGATATAGCTCAGGACAGATGTGTTTGGGAAACTAAATTGCACAATGGTTGGACCACCGTAGCCCTTGGCTGATGATCTATGATCGTCATAATAATAATAAGATGAGGTCATAATAAGATGAGGATGATATAACAATGGGATAAAATAATATTGTACAAAGTCACCTATTTCGGATTTCAATGTAGCTGGACTTATTCGACAGTTCATAGAAGAAGATGTAATTTTTTGGAGAGAGTGGGACCCTGGATACTCCCCCTACTCTGAGTACGTCTTTTATATATTTATTCGTCTGTATTTTGACATTAGGTATTAAGTCGAGTGTTAAAATAGTCTGAGAGATTTTATTATTTTAAAAACTCTTGTAATTTTGTCTAAGTAATTTTCTGCTAGAGAAGGTTTTAATTTTTTAGATGAGTAAAGAAATGCAAAATGAAATATTTCGTCCTTTTAAAACAACATGCAAGAATTCATTTTGACATTATCTGATATATATAGTATATGTATGCAATAAAATCTGATGATAAATTAATTTTCATATCGAAGTCTAAACAGTTGTTTAAACAATATTTTTCCTCTGTACTGTTTCATTGATTTAGTTCTAAAAGTTAAAAAATTCCAACAACGAAAGCAGCAAATGAAATAATTAAATCAGAACTTCTAATGATAATGACAGTTAGTATGGTTAAAAATTACTACTTGTTTCTTACTGCAATGATGTATGAATATTATTCTGTGAGCTCCAAAAAATTTAAACTGTCTCAAAGCTTGCTAACGCTTTCAAGCATAATGTATAATATTTTCATTTGGATTCCAAAAGATAGTTTTCCCTGTATTCTGCAATCCGAATAATATGTTGTATGTGTGTACAGATCCAAACAATAATACGGCGTATAAAAATCTTTTTTTAAATAACGAAAGCAGTATAAAACTTCGTCTCATATATTTTTCTGCATTTTTGTCTTGCCATCGTCTTTATGAATATTTTTCCGAGTTCACAATGAAATCCTTTAGCAACTTTCTCCTTTCTTCGATGTGATGGACGTGACATGGATGTATAAATTCCTTCCTGGATTCCAACAAAATTCCTGTTGTTGATATTGTCGCAGGGATTTCAGTTTGCAGACAGGCGAGAGAATAAAATTTTGAAAGACGTGATGAAATTTCGCAGGCAGCTAATGACTGTCAGGATTGATACAGCGTCGTTTTCTGGTGAAGAGTTTCAATTCTCGTGAAGAGTACGGTCTGTTGAAGAGACAGGAAACGGTGAAATGTCAGAGAGGTTGGAAATATTGAGGGATGTGCTCTGGAAATAAGCAGTTAGAAAAAATAAGGTTAAGATGAAAAAATAAATTGAGGGAAGACGAATTTCAAGAATGAAAGGTCGGTCAAAAAAGTGAAATTCAGAAATATGTGTCTGAGAATATTGTTCTCTATTTCTTCAAATTTTGTTTTCTTTTTTCCTTTATTTACGATTTTCACTCGTATTCAAACGTTTGACGAATATGTCCGAACGTTTGAATCATCAGTTCCAATAGCTTAGATTTCGAGTGGGAAAACATGGGTGATAACAGGGAGACCTAGAACCTGCATATTTCACGCTGATGAGACTTCTTATAGAACATAGGTCAGTCACCTATGATCAATAATTTGTCAATCAACCGATGACCTCTGCAAACTGTCAGAGCATCAGCTGCGCAGTCTCATAGTCTCCCCACGTGCCACTTCCGCCACACACTGATATTTTCCTTCCTTTCCGATTAAAGAAGAAATACTAACTATAGAAAGAAATTGCGAAGATTTTACAGAACTCTAATTACAGGCAAAGACTCTTCTGGTGAAGAAAACGACGCTTTCTTCCATCTTAAACTAATTTAAAAAAGCCGAAGAATTGTTTTTAATTACGAGTAGTAAATGACATTTAATTATTAGTATTTTATGAGTAGTTTCCTAAAAATATAGCATACATGAAATATTTACAATCACAATGCACACAGTTTTTGATAACGCTACAGAGCAAAGAGTATAATGTACAAAATATTTAGAAAATCAAATATAAACCAAAATTGTGAATATACAGTATACTGAGAAAGTTTCTTGAGTGTAGGAAAGGAAGTAGAATATGCTAAATATAATAAAATGTAGTTAATCTTAAACTCCCACGCGGCCAATCTATCGGCGCACCTTGGTCGTCCTAAAATACTCACGCAGACAATCCATTGACATAGTTTCAAAATTCATATTATTTACAATTGATGATCGGGGGTGGGGGCCGCACAATGCGTGGAAATGAAGTAAAAGGTTAAGGCATTTCTTCAACAAGTTTCGCTTTCTTTCCAACAGAAATGTGCTTTCGGAACAAATGAGACTCTCACACGTTTCACCTCATATGCTGTGACCATATCGCTGCGTTTTCTCTGACTTTTCAGCCAAAGAGAAAAGGTATATTTATTATAGTGTTAGAGAACAGAGCTTATGTATTTTATTGAGTTTTATCGTTTTCTTACCTTATTACAACTGACCAGAATTTAGCCCGAGTGTTTTTGTTGTTGTTTTTTAAATTTTTGCGAATATCATGAATATTTACATTGCAGCAAAAGGGCTAAGTTTTCTGAAATCGAAGAAACTAATGCTACCTTCCACGATTGGATATAAACTAAGAATCGAATGTTTTATTTCAGTCCGTTTCCAATTTTAAAACGAAAAATTTAACTCATTTGTTCAGAATATCGCGAAGAACAGTTATATATGCAAATGATACAGCACTTGGCGATACATGCATTCTGTTTTAATTAAATATTTGCCTTTCGAAAAGCCATTATTGTCATCTGTTCCCTGATAAAAGAACTAAATGCTCCGCCTTTCTTATTAAGATGCTCCTAATGGGAATATTTCCGGTTTCATTTGCTGGTTCTGGTTTTCAGATAATTATAAATGTTTATTGATTTATTTGCAGTGATTTGAAAACTTTTCAGCAGATAACTTTCTCGCCGTTCTTCGAGAAGAGAAGAGTGCTTTACAGTGAAGCATGCACACACTCCTTTCATCGATAAGTGGCTGCCAAAGGTGATGGTGTTCGCCGAAGCGTTGTGTGTGGGCAAAAGTGATTACGCTTCAGGGAGACACCAGCGAACCTTGTGGCAACTACTTTGCATATCAATGACGTCTCTGAAGTGATGAATGAGTTAACATGAAGGACAATGGGGAGGGAAAGCTTAGCAGTCAATAAGGAAGACAATTTGAAAACTCACATGGAGTCTTGAACAGCCGCATTGTAGTTGCAGATGGAGAGACGAACAGGTTTAAAAGAATATCTTCGTTTGATTCGTTTAATAAGATCCGATGCTCAGACATTTTTAAATATTAGTTTATGTTGGTAACTAAAACAGTATAATATCCATGGAAAAGTCTTGGGAAAGGGGCTATCTTCTGAGCTGACAGTCTATTTCCTTCTAAAAGGAAACAGATTCAATCTATTAAGTCTTGGGAAACAGATTCAATCTATTAATTCTTGGGAAACACAGAAAAAAATATAGAGATATATTTCACATCATGAAAGTACAAAACTAAATTTCAAACTAAAACAATATGAATATCATCAAAACATTTAATTAAGAAAATAAGCTACATTGATGAAATGCAGATTGGAAAATTGTAGAATACTCACAACTTTAATAGGAACTGCTTCTGTTAGTGTTCAAAGGAAAGAAAATCTCAATCGTAGTTTTAAAAATGAAACGCAAAGCAGTTAAATTGCTAACATGTTTGAAATCAGTATTATGTGTACCCTCCATGGTTGGCTATAATAACTCTGCACCTCCTTGATATTCAATAAGTCTATTCAATTCTGAAACTTCATATTCTTCAAAATATTTTGCGATTTTTATCTCATAAAAAGAGTTTCATTGCATCACGCTGCGTATCTTTTAGCTGCCCTACCGAAGGCCCTACAAGACCTAGGCTGTGGCGGGCAAACAATGTCAAACAGGACCTTGTTAGAATTGGGCTACAGTGGCGAGATTTAGCAGATGGTGTTCAGGAGAGATGTGTTTGAAGAGCTAAATTGCATAATCTGGTTGGACCTCCATAGCCAGTGGCCGCATGATTATGATGTTGATGATGTGCACATAATATATTTCTATTAATTAAATTAGTTGGGTCGCAACTTTTGCTGATGCATATTGAGAGGGTCACAAAAAGCATAAGTTTAAAAATCACACTAATGTGAAAAACATTAGAGCCAAAACTGCAAAACTTTTCTTTTTCATATCAGTAATTTATTAGGTGACAGTTATTTACATCTTTCACATAAAGGTTACAGTTCCGTCATCGTACTATAAAGGCCGATGTTTCATCCCCTTATACTTAAATGTCAAAGTTTTCTTCATCTTGCTTATAAAGGCTAAAATTTTCCTCACCTTACGTGTAAAGGACACAGTTTTCGTCACCTTACGAAGTAATCATCGTCAAACCATAAAACAAATACACGACAGTCAAACTAATGTTTTTATGGCTATATGAGATGTTTTGATTTTATAACATAAAATCGTACTACCTTGTTAGTTACAGGACTAGATTAGTCTAATTAATTCGTGGTATCGTTTCGCAATTGAAAAATCCCCATCACATATGTAAAATGGCAATACCTCGTGTCCAAATCGTTATTGTGCCCAATTTAACAGTTGTTAGATTTCCTTAGAAACAAATGATTAAGTACATAATTAGTAAATCGCTCATAAAAATCGTAGGAACATAGTTTAAGAATAATAATAATACATCAATACGTCACAATGCAAAATACATATACAGTACAAATATAATAAAAACTAAAACGACGCATATTGCCTCTGGCGCATATGAGAATCTCGTTTTCAAAGAGAAAGAAGTGATTTTTAACCTACGGTTTAATTCCTTAAAATTTTAATTTCAGCTAGCGAATGATGGGAAAAATGCAAATAGCATTTCATTAGTAATTGTACAACATAAAAGTATTCGTCTTTTAATTCTAAAATCTGAAAAGTTGCATTTCCCACACCACTCTTAAAAAGTGGGTACTTTATTTCTGCAAGTGTAATATCTCTCGGAAATACCATTAATTTTTCAAATTTGTATTCTATAGATTTTATTGGTAAACCTTGATTAGAATAGAAATCTGCCGTTTCATCATCTCAGTGATCTGTAGAGACATATATATATATATTAAAACTACTAAGTATTTGAAATATGCAAATTATATTTCATTAGTACCAATTAAATTAAGAAATAGTTTTCTAATTATCATTTCATTGTTTCCAACGGAAGCTTCATGACGTTAACATTCCACTACCAAAATTTCCTATTCCTATTATTAATACATCGTTTAAATATTCGTTTGAAATTTTGAATTTTTGAAACTTTTTCACCGTTAGAGTGCGGAATTATAGTTTTCGAAAGATTCCGAAAGTGCGATTCATAATATTTTATCAATTTCTATCTAACCCCAAAAAAGTTTTTTCAATTTATCTCTAATTGCAAAAAATTATCTGCTAAAAAAATTGAATTTTCCCACTACCCCTGGGTCTAAAAGGTCAATTCATTGTGGCCAATGGAAACATCATGGCGTTCACATTCTACCACCAAAATTTAAAATCTCTAGCTTAAATACGTCGTTTGCAATATTTGTTTGAAATCTTGAAATTTGCAAATTTTTCCATCATTAGAGATCGCAATTATAGTTTTCGGAAGATTTAAAATGTGTGAATCATAATATTTTATCAATTCCTGTCTAATCCAAAACGAATTTTTCATTTATCTCTAAAAACAAACAATTATCTGCTAAAACTAATACGTGTGTTTTCCCACCCCCCCTGGTCCTAGGGCAGGCATGGCCAACATACGGCCCGCGGGCCGAATCCGGCCCGCGTAATGAATTTATGTGGCCCGCGAACAATTTTTCAATATTAGCATTTAACTTCTAGTAATTAATCGAATGAATTCTCGATACTTCTATATTTTTTAAAAAAGATTCCGTTATAAAGAATTAAAACTTTTATACTCATCTGTACTCGATATGATCTGTTTGATGATTGAATCATTTACATTTGGAGGCTGTGTTAAGAATAGCTACTACAAGTATAGAACCAGATATTAAAAACATAATAAGAGATGCAAACCGCCTCAACACGTCGCATTAGTTATTATGTTAATTTGTTGTATTGATTTACTTACAATTATTCATAAACAAATTTCATAATAAAATTTTGTTTATTAAAAGAAATAAGTGTTTTGCTTAACATTTTTCAATTTTAATATTTCGTCCGGCCCGTGAAAATATTTTTTTTTCCAATCCGGCCCGGGGGCAAAAACAGTTGGCCATGCCTGTCCTAGGGGGTCAACTAATTCTTCGCAATTCAAACGCTGTATTCTTCACATTCCTCCCCAAAATTTCAAATTTCTAGCATAAATGCATCGTTTGCAATAATCATTCGAAATTTTGGAATTTTCATTTTTTTTCCACTGCTAGAAGGCATAATCATAGCTTTAGAGAGATTCGGAAAGTGCATATCGTAATATTTCATCAATATATATCCAACACAAAAATATTTTTTAATATTTCTCTGTAAACAAAAGTGTTCGATTTCTACAGACAGACAGACTACAAAGCATCTCGTTTTCAAAGAAAACGAGATAAAACTGATAAAAAGAAAGAAACCAGAATTATGGTCATAACTATTTTGAGCCAAGAAGTTTTACAATCCGTCCAAGTCAAAAGACTTGCGCATTTGAACAGCAGCAGCAGCAGCAGATAATTGGCTAGCACTATTTTAAAATCATAATATAATATGCGAAGTTGCATAAATTTTAGAATTCCAAGCTAATTAAATCTCAGAATAATTTAAATGTTTTTAGTGTTTAACAAAAGATCTCTAAATTTGTGCTTAAAACTTTGCAAATTAGTTTCATTTTTATGCTATTTTCTAAAAAATTATAAAACCTTGGCACAAGAAAAATGAAATGTTTTTCAATATATTTTTATGAGGTAAAAGCACTATACATTGATTATTTTTTCTCGTGTTGCAGGGACGCTTTTTACTATCTAGCCAATCCTGGTTCATGCAAAAATAGGAGAATTTCAAAAACATAAATTTGTCTTATGAAAGTGATTTATTTACAAGGATTTAATATATTTGCAACTTTTCACATTGAATATAAGCTTATATGTTTTACTTATGAATATCGTTTAGATTAATTGCGTTTGTCTCATAGTCTCCCCCAACGACAAATCCATATTGTATACTTGAATAAACTCAAGAAAAATATAAAGAGCGAAGCAAAGAACTTGTAACAGTATTTTTTAAATGATAAAACTTATATAACGTGTATCTCAATCTACTTGTAAGAGTATGAGCATGTATCTTCCACTTTAAGTTGCTTTCTGTGATTACATCAAAATATTTATAATTTTTTTATGCTCTCTATTACAGAAATTAAACGTCTGATTGCCACAGAGGTCTGACAGGATCCTGTCAGTTTATACGCCATAGCAGATGTTCTGAGAGGATGGCGAAATCTCAGCAGAAAAACTACACATACACCCATGCCTTACCCGAGGTTCGAATCCAGGTCCCTTAGATACAGTAGCTAAACTCGCTAACCACTCGACCACTGTAATGCATGATTTCAAAGTCAGTGTTACCTTCATGCAACTCAAAAATTCTATATTTAGTTTTTTGAACATTTAAACATAATTTATTTCTAGTAAACCAATTGCTTATTTCATTAAAATCAAATTCAGCTTTATTTTTAGCTCATTTAAGTTGTCTGCAGTATATACAACTGCAGCATCATCTGCAAAACATGTTAGTGATCCATACATATCAAGAGAACAGAAATCATTTATAAATATTAAGAATAAAATTGGTCCCTGTACAGAACCCTGAGGGATTCCTTTCTTAATATTTTGATAGTTACTGAATTGAGTGTCAATGCAAACTGCTTGCTTTCTGTTTCATAGATGCTTTTAAACCATTGATATGCCATAACTCTTATCCCGCTATTATATAACTTATGAAACAAACTTTTATGAACCACTGAATAGCATGGTTTGTTACTACCTAGAAACACTATAACTGCCTTTTTATTTACATTAATACTTCTATATATTTTATTAGTAGCATTAAATATTGCTTTTTCAGTATTTTTATTTTATCTTAAACCAAATTGAGTACTGCAAAAAAGTTGAAATTAGAATGAAAATTAATCAATCTAACTTTCATAATTTTTCTAATACCTTGGCAAATACTGGTAAAATAGAAATTGGACTGTAATTTTCAACTGAATCTTTATTTCAAATTTTAAAAATTGGTAATACTGTAGCAGTTTTTAAATAATCATAAAATACTCCATTTCGTAGTGAAAAATTTACCAACTTTGTTAACTAATCCAAATGATACTTGTTTATAATTTTTAACATTTTTACAGATCAAATCTAGAAATTTTATTATTTTCTAATCTGTTTATAATGTTGTCTACCTCCATTTCATTTTTATTTTTAATGTAAATGGAACATATTTTATTTAAATTTTTTGTAAATGTAAAAAGTATTTTCATTTGTCCATTTTAACTTACGGCGAGTGTTGTTTATTTTCAGATTATGTTTTCCCATCCTATATTAAAAAAATGGAAAATATAAACCTTACGTATCTTTTCAACAGGTGACACATGCAACGGATGATATGCTAATGAAGGACAAGCTGATGATAAGCGATGACATTTCTTTTTTGCAGCGACTTTCTGTAGAGTCTTAAACGTATAAAATTTGTAACCCAAATTTCTAGCCTAAACGCAAACTTACTAACATTTCGAGTGACTTGTAGATATTATTTTAAAGTCCAATACCTCTGTTTTGAATCAAAGATATTGGCAGAGATGTTTCGTACCAGTGAGTTCAGATTTAGAGATATCTTGGTTTAAAGTAAAATAGATAATCACTTCGACTCCAGTTAATTTGCATCCAATTAATTAAGGTACGCCAACTAAGAATACCGAGAAACGATTTAGCAAAGCAACGAGTATGAGTAACTACGAAGTAATACTTTGCATAGTGAAGTAACGAATCTATTATTCAGAAATGATTGAATTTTGCATACACCTTGCGCCTTGTGTAGAAAATAAAGATAGTCATAAATCAACTAATTTATTCACTTAATAAAATCTTCAAATTGGGAATATAGTTTATTATCATTTATTCAGGCACTGAGAATCCGTAATCGACAAGGAAACTTCATTTATATACTTGATAGTGATTATTCGCGACATATATGAATCTACTCGCAAAGATGATATATTAAATTCCGCACGCTTTATATAGCAATGTTTACAAAATCCGTTGTCATAATTAAATGCCTAAAGTATTATGCAGTGAGCTTTTCAAGTGTTTACCTTCGTTATTTAACTTTTATCGCATCCTCTACAATCCTCTACAATCCTCTACAATACATCCGTCGATTACAGAATATTAGGTTAATCTTTAATTGCATCAGCTTTTATTGTTTGTTAGTATGCTCTTTTGACAACAAAGGATTGAAGTCCATAAAACGGATGATATGAAATTTAGATATCCGTGAATCTCGAGGGACTCGAGGCTTAATAGGTAGAGCGTCGAGCTCGCAATTTGTTCTTTACAGCTGTCATGTCCACCTAATTTATTTATTTATATATATTGTTGTTGTTGTTGTTATTTTTATTGTTGTAAATATATATATATATCTGTATTAAATGTATTTCAGGAAGTGCTGAGATGGGGATTGACTCATGAGCTGTTATTCGGGTCTGAACAGGTTGACTGTGTATGCTCACAAGTCGAAAAGCACTTTTACGACTATTTACAACTAGCCTAGGGCGCGAGTGCTAGCGCAAGAGACAAGTGCGACAATAATGTACAACAGTCTGAGCGTCGCTGTCGGAATGGAAGGACGTTTGCACACGCGTCAAGGGACGCCGCTCTTGCTAAAAAAAAACCCATTAAGGAGAGGGTTCGGTTCTGTGTGAACCAGAGTTCAGTTTTTTGTGAACCAAGAAACGGTTCAGATTCTGTGTAAACCGGATAGTAGGCAAGGATCCTCTCGCCGAGTTTGAGGTCTGTAAAGAGAATCTGTGAAGCGCAGATTTACCCCTCATTGTATGAAGGTATGCAGTAGCAAAGCAGCAAAGGCCCATAGAATCGAGCGCATCCCCAGCACGTATATGAAAGTGAATAAACTGTGTCGTCTATATACTACTCTAGTGCTTAAATTGTTGGTCATATTTCTGCACATCACTTGTCGCAGCAAGTCTGAGGCATTGAAGTTACAGGTGTAACAATCCGCGAACCTGTGATTTCACCTAAGTAATGTTGAATGCAATTAAGGGACTAATTGACCGTCCTCTACTATAGAGTGGTTAATCGTTGATGTCATCTAGGACAACACGACATATGGCGCAGTTCAGTCCCCATAAATAATTATACGTGACGAAGTAAGAAACTGATTCGTTTCTACTACCACGACAACAGCTTCTATCATTATGAAGAATAGCATATATATATATATCTTGTATGAATGATAAAAATTTACATTTTTTAAAAATTAAATATACGGTACCCCTATTGCAATTATCGTTATATCTCCCTTATCCAGAGATACGTTTTCACTGAAATAGAAACTAGACAGTAAGCAAAATAGGAAGTTTCTCTTCCCTCTGGGAAGGGTGGTCCATCCATTGAAATACCGTCTGCTGGAATCTTTGAGGATGAACTAACACTCACACTAGAGTTGCCAATGGAGGTTTCAAACTGGGTTAACATTAAAAGAACACGCTTTCTCCGGTTCTCAAATCTTTTTTGTTACATATATATATATTTTTCAATTATTCTGAGATTTAGAAAAAAAAAGTCGCAACTATTTAATTCTTTCAAGAAGTACATCAGCACTAGTTTGTTTCGTTAGAACAATATATCATGATTATACAAAGGTGGTTCAATAAGTAAAGTGAATTTGAAAATATTGTTACGACAGAAGGAATCTGGCAACCGAAAGCAAAGTATCAGCCAACGAATAAGAACTTTGGGAGAATTTGAAGAAGAACAGTGGAGCGTGTAACGGTCGTGTGTTGTAACGGTCTAGAGTTCGAAAATGGACGGTTAGCAGTTCTGAGACAGTGCGCGTTAAGTATAAAGAATTATCTTTATGTGTTGTGTACGCGGGAAGTATAAAAGTGGTATCTTTTATGTGATATGTACGCGGATGTTCAAGCGACATGGTAATCAAGTAAAAAGGTAATATTTAGTGGAATGGACAGAGCTAATGTTGTGTGCTCTGCGCAGGAAGATTGATGACTTGTGTATGGTTAATAGTTGATTTGTTAATAAGATACTTCATCCATATTTTCTTTGTAACAATTTACCTTGTATTGAATTTGGTTTTGAAATATAGCTTTTAATACTCACGCTCAGTGGCTATCCATTTTTGTAATCCGCAACAATATAAATCACTTGTATCAATAAATGATATATGAATCATCAAAATCAAAATAATATATAAATCATCAAAATTAATCTCTAACCTAGTGAGCTTCGAAATTGTATTGGTAGACTATTTATCTTTAAGAAAAGTATTGGTAAAGTATTAATCTTCTTATTATTGGGAAGATTATATCTATTTATTGGGAAGGAAGTTTTATCTCTCACATACACTCGACTTGGATTTTATGTTTAGAGTTTTACGATAAAAATTAGAATTAAAAATTTCATTGTTTTGCTCTTCTTGCACTCTATTGTAGTAAACGTGTTTTCTTTACTTTTCTTTGTTTTTAAATGAAAATATACCCAATTTTGTTTTTACACGAATTTTTTTACACCATTTTGATTTAACACGGTTTAGAAAAAAATTCCAATTCTCTTTTCACACGATTTATTTTGATCTAACACGTTTCAAACAGCGTCTTTTTTAAAAATCTCCATTTGAATTTAATTCTGAAAAAATATTCCAATTCAAGAAAAAATTCCTAGAATTTACATTTATAACAAAGATGCCGCTTTTATGGTCACATTTTTCGAAGTAGTTTTAACTTTGAAAATGTACTATAGATACACATTTTGTGCACTAAAATCCCCAAAATAAAAACTACACTAACATAACTACACAACAAGTTTTCTCTATTTTATTCTCTTATTTTATAGAAAAATTGTGCAAAACCTACTTCATTCGCAATAAAGTGGCAACATCGAGTTCCGGAAATTACCCTCAATTTTTCTCTTCAATATACATACGTTAGTCTTGGTCTCTCATTTCGTGTTAAAGTTAGAAGAGTTTAGATGTTTAATAGAAGAAATCGAAAAAAAATTTGCTTTGTTTTTTTGAAGTTTTGCGTGCGTAATATAAATTTATTAAATTTTGCTGATAGGTAATTTACAATTTTTCAATATCTGATTTATTAACTACAATTCAAATATTTTTCGTAAGCCATACCACGATGTCGGATAATTCAACTATACAAAAGCAGAAAAGGAAAGCTACCTTTTTGGACACTAAGATCCAAATTTTAGATCGTCTTGCAACTGGAGAAGGTTCAACATCCGTAGGTAAATATTTTGGTTTGAACGAAGCTAACGTAAGAACCATAATGAAAAATGAAGATGCTATTGGAAAATCTGTGCTTTCTGGAATAAAATTGAGCGCTAAGTCGTCATCGTACACGAGAGATATTAAAAAAGTGAAGATGGAAAAGGCACTAGTAATGTGGATAAAAGATAACTTGCAAAAAAAGAATACCTCTAGACCGAAATATCATCAAACAGATGACAATACAATATATAAGCAGATACAAGAAATGGAACCAACCACATCAGCTCAGTTAAACAAAAATTATGAATTTTCTGCAAGTACAGGTTGGTTTGCAGGATTTCTTCTTCAAAGACACGCGTTTCATAATGTAAAAATAAAAGGTGAAGTTGCATCTGCAGATGAGCCGGCTGCTAAAGAATTTTGTCCAAAATTGGCCCAAATCATTGAAGATGGTGAATACACTCCTGATCAAGTTTGGAATGCAGATGAAATTTACTTTTTTGGAAAAAAAATGCTGATTAGAACCTACGTAGCACAATCAGAAAAAAACTGTTGGTGACTTTAAAGCAGCTAAGGATCATGTGACTTTTCTATTTTGCAGCAACGCTTCAGGAGATCGTATTTTAAAACCGCTACTCATCAATCGATCCCTAAGACCACGGTCAATGAAAGGTGTAGATTTGAATAAATTGCCAGTGTATTGGATGGCAAACAAAAAAGCCTGGACTACAAAAGAAATTATTAATGAATGGTTCCATAAATGTTTTGTTCCAGAAGTTAAACGTTATTTGAAGGAAAAAAACCTCGAATTTAAAGTTTTATTGATTATAAACAATGCACCTGCCCACCCTGTTTTGGAACACCCAAGCGTGCAAATTTGTTTTCTGCCGTCTAATACGACATCCTTAATATAATCACTAGGCCAGGGTATAATTGCCACATTTAAAACTTAAACGATCATAAGGTATTGGTAAGACGATCATTCCAATACATTTTAAATAAACTAGATAAGGATAAAACACTAACAGTTATTGATGTGTGGAAGAAATTTTCTATTTTAGATTGTATCAGACATGTTGGATTGACGTTATCAGAATTAAAACTATTAACTTTAAACGCATGCTGGAAAGCTATTTGGTCAGAATGTGTAAAAAGCAAAGATCCTGTACCCTCAAATACGACTGATATCCTAATATCATCACTTTAGCACATGCAGTTGGTGGAGAAGGATTCGATGATTTATTGTTTGCTGATATTGATGAATTGGTGGTTGACAAAGCTCTTAGCGAAGATGAAATGATAGAAGTTGTCCTTGAGACTCCTGATGAAAAAGAAAAAAGTGATGGTGATGAAGAGGTACGCAATTAAAGTGATTTAATTCCAGTCTTACGCAAAAGAATACGTCTATTGTCAGAAAGTGACAACGAATAAAATCTAGTTAATAACCATATGTAAGTCATATTTTTTTGCACTTTGTATTCTTGAATTAGTGACATATTATTTTCTTTATGGAGGATAATTTACTTTGTATATGTACATATAATTATCTTTATAAGTTTATAAAATTAAAAATATTTTTAAATGAATAAAAATCAAATAAAGATTTAATTAAAGATTTTTATATGATTTGTTTGAAAACAACTTATTATTTGCACTGGGTTTTCACGTCTGAAACCAATCTTCTATTTTTTCATATGCACTTCATTTGTTTCCCCTTTTTTTGTGCACGGTTTTTTCGGGAACCTATCTGCCGTGTAGAAACAAAATTGTATGTACTAATATTTATATTTGCAAAAATGCGAGATTATTATAGTTTGTCACAATCTACCTTGTGTGGATCATTAGGTTGTAATTAATTTGTGAGAAATAAGTTGATTTTTTCCCTATTTCATGTAATGCTAACTATATCATCATCATCATCATCATCATCATCATCATCATCATCATCATCATCATCATCATCATCATCATCATCATCATCATCATCATCAAGCAGCCATGGGCTACGGAGCTCCAACCAGACTGCGCAGTTTAATTCTCCAAGCATATCTGTCCTGAGCTACATCTGCTGCATCCGGCCACTGTACACCAATTCTAACAAGGTCCTGTTTGACATTGTCAGCCCACCGCATCCTAGGTCTCCCCCTCCTTCTGAGACCTCTAGGCACACTGTTCATAACCCTATTCGCCAATCTATAATTATCCATAGGGGCAACATGGCCAAACCAGCGGAGTCTCTCTCTGCACAATATGCTGCTTAAAGGAGGTTGCAGACTCCTTTGCCTAACCTCATCATTAGTTACAAAGTTAAACCACCTAATACCCAAGATACTGCGTAAGCATCTAGAATCAAAAGCATCTAGTTTCCTGTTATCTTGTTTACACAGCGTCCAAGTTTCACTACCATAACTAACCCTAGAAAAAACCAAACTATTATACAGTCTAATTTTAGTCTTTAGGTGTATACCTATTTCTCCACAATCTCCATAGATTCTTAAAAGTCCCGGCAGCAATACCTATTCGTCTGTTAATCTCATGCCGCACATCACCAGTATCTGTTACGTAGCTCCCAAGGTAATTAAACTGTGACACCTGCTCAAGACTACAACCATTCAGATTAACTGAATCACAACCTGCCTGACCAATATTCATCACTTTAGTTTTCTCTCTGTTTATAACCAAACCTACTCTACTACCAGTCTCATCAACAGCTCGAATGAAAGAGTTCATCTCATCAACATCATTTGCCAAAAGGGCTAAATCATCAGCATAATCTAAATCAGAAATTTTCGTATCTCCAGCCCATTTAAGGCCAAAATCTTTCTCTTGAAGTGAATTTCGCATAACATAATCAACAACCAAACTAAAGAGAAAAGGGGACAAAATGCACCCTTGTCGAACACCAGAAGTAATGCTAAACCAATTGCTACAAGCCTTACCAACTCTCACACATGACTCAGTGTTATTATAGAGAGCTTTCATTATGTTAACTAACTTGTCTGGTATACCATATGATTTCACAATCAACCACAAATTATGACGATCAACAGAGTCGAAAGCCTTTTTGAAATCAACAAAGCTAGCAACCAAAAGTTTCTGAAACTCAAAACATTTCTCAAGAATCTGCCTAAGTGAAAATATCTGATCTACACATCCCCTACCACTTCTGAATCCACATTGCTCATCACGCAATTGCCTGTCGACCAGATTCTTAATTCTATTAAGCACAATCATGGAAAGAACTTTACCTATAACAGAGAGTAGGCTGATACCCCTATAGTTATCACAAGAACTGCGATCACCTTTTTTGAAAATAGGGATAATAATAGCTCTGGTAAAATCTTTAGGAACCATGCCTTTATCATAAAAGTTATTCAAAATTTCAGTCATCCAAGTGGTAACTGAAATATTCCCAGCTCTAAGCATTTCCGTAGTAATTTCATCCACCCCTGGGGCTTTATGAAGTTTAAGTTTAGAAATAGCCAAACTAACTTCAGATTGTGTTATAGGGTCAACATTAAAGCCACCAATGCATCTATCATCATTGCAAACAATGGGAGTAGAATTAACCACATTGTTTAGAACATCACTGAAATGCTCAGCCCACCTAGCCCTAACAGAATCCTCACCTTCTATAACCTTACCTTGTTTATCCTTCAATCCCTGCATACCTGTTCGTTTTCTACCACACAAATCATTAACTATCTGGTACAGCTCTCTGTTGTTGTGCTGTCTAACTTCTTCCTCAGCTTTGTCAGCCAGGCCATCAAGCCAAAGATTCTTATCAGTAGCTAACTGATCCTTTACACGTTTATTAAGTTCTTTGTAATGCTTTCTATTAGGACTAGTAGGGTACTGATTAAGGACATTCCTGCAGTTCCTTCTTTCTGAAATAAGCTCAAGTGCTTTATCACTTAAATAATTCTGTCTCCTCTGCTCCTTTTTCCCTAAAAGAGTACTGTTAGTTTCCAAAAAAGCCTGTTTAAAATGGCCCCATTCTTCCTCAGCTTCAGTATTAAGCAAACCATGACTGTCATAATGACTAAGTAATCTATCATAGTAAGCTTTAGCTATAACTGGGTCTTTCAGAGCTTCAGTATTAAAGGTAAAATTTTTAACCCTAGCACAACACTTTTTAAGTTTAAGTTGCAAGACACTTTTAACAAGGTAATGGTCAGATCCAATTTCAGTTCCCCTATATGCCCTGGTATTTCTAACAGAACTAGCCCATTTGCTGTTAATTAATATATAATCAATCATATTCCTATGCAGCCCATCAGATGAAACCCATGTGTATTTATGTATGTCGCTGTGTTTGTAATATGTGTTAGTTATTCTAAAACCATTGAGTTTACTTACCTGTAGGAGACGTTGCCCATTGCTATTGCAGCTACTAATACCAAAAGGGCCTATTACTCCTCCCCAAAGGTCAGAGTCGGTACCAACTTTGGCATTGAAGAAGTCACCAAGAACAAGGGTAATATCTCCTTTCTTGACAGAATTCAAAATATCCTGAAGTTGTCCGTAAAACCTACTCTTCTCACCCTCATCAGAATCCTCAGTGGGGGCATAACAGCAGATAACATTCACGTGTTTAATGCTTGTCTGATATTTTGCTGTAAGAAACCTTTCATTAATGCACTCATATCCTAGAAGAGCATCACTAGCATGTCTGCTGAACAGCAGACCCACGCCTTGGTGATGCTTTCCATCCTCCCTCCCTGTAAAGAGAAATTTAAAGTTATTTTTAAGTATCTCACCTTTACCTGTCCATCTGGTCTCTTGCAAGCCTAGAATATCTAGGTTATAGCGCTGGAATTCCTGCATGAGGACATCAAGAGAATAATCTCTATGTAATGTCCTCACGTTCCACGTTCCTAGAGAGAGAAAATGATTAGTAGGATTTTTAAAGAAATTAGGTTTATTGAGATTGGTAGGGCCAACAATATCAAACAGCCCCCTGATCGCAGGCATGGGGCAAAGACCTGTTCCTCCTCCGCTAAAGGCTGAAGTCACCGATGCTGGTAGGAACTTCAGGCACCACCTTTTCAAGTGGACTTTTTCAAGAGCCATATGGCCTGCCTGAGACACATTACCCAGTTTAGGCTTGACGATGCCTAACTAGCTAAATAAGGTTCAGGTACCTGTGATGGCCTCTGATTAGGATTATCCACCAGATGATATAAGGTATCCCATGCCTCTGTTCACTTAGAGCTGGCAACCCAGAAGCAAACAGAAAACACAGCGGCAGACTCTCCCTCAACAGAGGCCCACCAGTGCAGCAAGTCCAGGATCCATAATCAAGCTCAAATCCATAAACAAGTCCAGTCTAGTAGGTATAAATGGTCAGCACCAGGACCCTGTGAAGTTGACCACTCCTCAGCAGGGTTGAAAAAAAAGAAAAAAGTGGCCATAGATGACCAGATCAGTAGGCCATACTGAACTGGCAGCCCTCCCCTTCTGTTCCCTTCCAAAAGAGAATATCTCTTTTGAAAGGTACTAACGGCCTGCACCACGAGAAGGCGGGGTCGGACATTAGGTGCTAGACCTGGCCGGTTCTGTGCATCATCACTAGGGATTGGTACACAGCTCTCCTTCCAGTTTACGCCTAGCTACCATTTGCAGGCCCCTAGCTACCATTTACAGGCCCAGCTAACTATAACAACCTAGATAAGTGAATGCTTTTGGGTTGTTTATATTGTACTAAATGTATAAGTATTTTGTTTGATTGATTGGAAAACCAAAATAAATATTATATGACAACATTGTGACCTAATTTTAATCATATATAATCCGTATTGTCATTGAAACGAAATTCGAAATTAATCGTCCTTAAATGCACCAAGCAAATGTCAGTGAAACGCTTTTAAAACAATTCTGATAGTCTAATATTTAAAGAAGAAAGTTTGTTTGTTTGTGTTTCTTTGTTTGTGCGTCTAACCGATTAAGCACTCCACCCCCAGAAGAGCTAGAGGCACCAAACTTTGAATGAACATTTATTTCCCCTAAGGAAAGAATATACGCTATGTTCGAACTCGCTGGGGTCAACCAAGTTTGGAGTGGGCGGGTTCAATTTCTCGAAATTCCCATAGACTTAACTTTAGCGGTAAAACAATGGTGTCTCTTAGAGATAGCATTAGCAGATGTTCAAAATCATGTGGGGAAATGAATTTTACTATATATTCTACAGCGTTTCAGACCTATCCTAAAAGAGTGGAATGAAAGTTTTACCAGTGGAGGGGGGGGTTGTGGGGGAAGGAAGAGCGCACGAAACTATCGTAATGAGTTTTATGCTAAATGAGAGTTTACAACATGGAGAGGACGACCTATTATATATGAGAGTTTTAGATCTTATAGTTGTTGTTATAAGTTTCAGATCTCCCGTGGAATAGAGGGATTAATTTTTACGATCGTAATGAGTTTTATGCCATATAAAAGCTTCCAGCTTCGGAATTGCCATCGAATTCATAGTATAAAAAGTGTCAGATCTCCCCTAGAAGAGGGAGATAACAGTTTTACAATGGGGGGAGAGATAGAGGACGAACGAAACTATCGTAATCAGTTCTAGGCCAAATGAAAGCTTGCGACCTTGGGAGTGTCATCTACTGTATATTTTAGAAAATTTCAGACCTCCCCTAGAAGAGGGGAATAAAACTAAAAAAGGGATAGTAGAGGGAAGGGGACGAAACGATCGTAATGAGTTTTATATCAATTAAAGCATGCGACGTGGAAAAGTCATCTGCTATATACTTTGAAGAGTTTCAGATCGGAACAACGCCGGGTAAATCTGCTATTACAGTTTAATTTGATCATGGGCGTCTCGAAAATCATCATACCATCAGAAATATTCAGATAAATGCAACTAAGTTAGAGGAATTATTTTTAGTCCTAGAAAAATATATAAAAGCAGGTAGAATTGTTTACTAATGGAAAAAGTGAGGTTGTTGAGGCGACGTGTAATGGTCTACCCATTATGCCATTGATCAAGAATACCATTTCCGACATCAACGGTCTCATTTAAATTAATCGGCGGACAGGTTTTATTGAGATAGCACAGATTTAGCTCCTTATGATTATTATCTTTTTTTTAAGAAATATTTTGAAGGATAATGAACACATCACACAGCAGTTCCGTAATCTCTGTAAAAACTTTTCTAATCGAAGTAGTTCAGTACATATAAAGAACTGCAGAATTTGTATTGAAAAAGAAGGAGATTCTGTTGAATTTTAATTAAAAGTTGCATTTTTGGTATTTTTTTCAAAATTCACCAAAATTTTGAACAACCCTAGTATTAATTACCGGTATGGCTAATTTTTTTTCTACCTTGCTGAGGAGTGGTCAACCACACACGGTCCTGGTGCTGACCACATAAACCCACTGGACTGGACAGATATATGGCTCTGAGCTTGATTATGGATCCTGATTTTGCTGCACTGGTGAGCTTCTGTGGAGGGAAAATCTTTCGTTGTGTTTTCTGTTTGTTTGTGGGTTGACAGCCCCAAGTTAATAGATTCACAAGATATGTTTATCAGCTGGTGGATAATCCTGAGCAGAGGTCATCGCAGGCACCTGAACTCTTTGCTTCTATTGGCATCGTCAAATTCTACATTGGAGGAAGTCTTCCAGTGTAGATGGCTTCAGCCCTTAGTGGTGGGGGAACGGGTCTTTGCCCCATGTCTGCGATTAGGGGGCTGTTTGATATTGTCGGCATTCCCTCTCTTAATAAACATAGTTTCTTTAAACATCCCACTAACCATTTTCTCTCCATACGTAGTTGGAATGTGAGGACTCTGCACAGAGCTTTTTCTCTTGATGTCCTCACACAAGAATTCCACCATTAAAATTTAGATATTCTCGGCTTGCAAGAGACCAGATGGACAGATAAAGGTCAGATTCTTAAAAATAATCTTAAATTTCTCTTTTCAGGGAGGGACGACAATAAGCATCACCAAGGCGTGTGTCTGCTTCTCAGCAGAACGCTAGTGATGCTCTTCTAGAATATGAGTGCATTAATGAAAGGTTTCTTACAGCAAAATTTCAGACAAGCGTTAAAGACTTGAATGTTATCTGCTATTATGCCCCCACTGAGGATGCCGATGAGGATGAGAAGGATAGGTTTTATGAACAACTTCAGGATATTTTGAATTTTGTCAAGAAAGGAGATATTACCCTTGTTCTTGGTGACTTCAATGCCAAAGTTGGTACTGACTCTGACCATTGGGGAGGGGTGATTGGCCCTTTTGGTATTGGTAGCTGCAATGGTAATGGGCAACGTCTCCTGCAGGTAAGGAAACTCAATGGATTCAGAATAACTAACACTTATTACAAACACCGCGACATACAAAAGAACACATGGGTTTCACCCAATGGGCTGCATAAGAATATGATTGATTGTATATTAATTAACAGCAAATGGGCTAGTTCTGTTAGGAATACCAGGTCATATAGGGGAGCTGAAATTGGATCTGACCATTATCTTGTTAAAAGTGTCTTGCAACTTAAACTTAAAAAGTGTTGTGCTAGGGTTAAGAAATTTGCTTTTAAAACTGAAGCACTGAAACACCCAGTTATAGCCAAAGCTTACCGTGATTGGTTACTTAGTCATTATGACAGTCATGGTATGCTTACTACTGAAATTGAGGAAGAATGGGATCATTTTAAACAGGCTTTTTTGGACACTAATAGTACTCTTTTAGGAAAAAAGGAGCAGAAGAGACAGAATAAACAGAGTGATAAGGCACTTCAGCTTTTTCGGAAAGAAAGAATTGCAGGAATCCTACTAGTCCTAATAGAAAGCATTACAGAGAACTTAATAAACGTGTAAAAGATCAGTTAGCTGATGATAAGAATCTTTGGCTTGATGGTTTGGCTGACAAAGCCGAGGAAGCAGTTAGACAGCACAACAGCAGAGAGTTGTACTAGATAGTTAATGTTTTGTGTGGTAGAAAACGGACAGGTATGCATGGATTGAAAGATAAACAAGGTAAGATTATAGAAGGTGAGGATTCTGTCATGGCTACGTGGGCTGAGCATTTCAGTGATATTCTAAACAATGTGGTTGGTTCTATTCCCATTGTTTGCAATGATGATAGATGCATTGGTGTCTTTAATGTTGGCCCTGTAACACAATCTGGAGTTATTTTGGCTGTTTCTAAACTTAAACTTCATAAATCCCCAGGGGTAGATGAAATTACTACAGACATGATTAGAGATGGGAATGTTTCGGTTACCACTTGGATGACTGAAATTCTGAATATCCTTTATGATAAAGGCATGGCTCCTAAGGATTTTACCAGAGCTATTGTTATCCCTATTTTCGAAAAAGGTGATCGCAGTTCTTGTGATAACTATAGGGGTATCATCCTACTCTCTGTTCCAGGTAAAGTTCTTTCCATGATTGTTCTTAATAGAATTAAGAATGTGGTTGACAGTCAATTGCGTGATGAGCAATGTGGATTCAGAAGTGGTAGGGGATGTGTGGATCAAATATTTTCCATTAGGCAGATTCTTGAGAAATGTTTAGAGTTTCAGAAACGTTTGGTTGCTAGCTTTGTTGATTTCAAAAAGGCTTTCGACTCTGTTGATCGTCATAATTTGTGGTTGATTGTGAAATCATATGGTATACCAGACAATTTAGTTAACATAATGAAAACTCTCTATAATAACACTGAGTAGTGTGTGAGAGTTGGTAAGGCTTGTATCAATTGGTTTAGCATTACTTCTGGTGTTCGACAAGGGTGCATTTTGTCTCCTTTTCTCTTTAGCTTGGTTATTGATTATGTTATGCGAAATTCACTTCAAGGGAAAGATTTTGGCCTTAAATGGACTGGAGATACGAAAATTTCTGATTTAGATTATGCTGATGATTTAGCCCTTTTGGCAAATGATGTTGATGAGATGAACTCTTTCATTCGAGCTGTTGATGAGACTGGTAGTAGAGTAGGTTTGGTTATATACAGAGAGAAAACTAAAGTGATGAAAATTGGTCAGGCAGGCTGTGATTCAGTTAATCTGAATGGTTGCAGTCTTGAGATGGTGTCACATTTTAATTATCTTGGGAGCTATGTAACAGATACTTGTTATTTGCTGCATGAGATTAATAGACGAATAGGGATTGCTGCCGCGACTTTTAATAATCTATGGAGAGTGCGGAGAAATAGGCGTATACGCCTAAAGACTAAAATTAAGCTTTATAACAGTTTGGTTCTTTCTAGGGTTAGTTATGGTAGTGAAACTTCGACACTTTGTAAACAAGATAACAGGAAACTAGATGCTTTTGATTGCAGATGCTTACGCAGTATCTTGGGCATTAGGTGGTTCAACTTTGTAACTAATGATGAGGTTAGGCAAAGGAGTTTACAACCTCCTTTAAGCAGCATATTGTGCAGAGAGAGACTCGTTGGTTTGGCCATGTTGCCCGTATGAATAATTATAGATTGGCGAATAGGGTTATGAACAGTGTGCCTAAAGGCCTCAGAAAGAAGGGGAGACCTAGGATGCGGTGGGCAGACAATGTCAAACAGGACCTTGTTAGAATGTGCAGTGGCCAGATGCAGTAGATGTAGCTCAGGATAGACTTGCTTGGAGAACTAAATTGCACGGTCTGGTTGGACCTCCGTAGCCCATGGCTGCTTGATGATGATGATGATGATGATGATGATGATGATGATGATGATGATGATGATGATGATGATGATGATGATGATGATGATGATGATGATGATGGTTGTTCAAACGGTAAAGGCCGATTGGTTAGCGCGCTTGGCTGCTGATCAAAGGGACCTGGTTTCGAACCCTGGGTAAGACAGGGATGTCCGTGTTGTCTTTCTGCTGAGGTCCCGCCATCCTCGCAGACCTACTATGGTGTATTAAACTGACACGTTCCTGTCAGACCTCTGTGGCAAACAGCTGTTTGAGGAAATGTTTATTTATTATTATTCTATAACAAGAACGAATCGTGTTTGCGATTTGGTTAAGTCTAAAGTGATAAAGTAAATTCAGTAATAAAGTATCACTTGAAAATGTCCTGTAGACAAAAAACACTTGAAATAATTAGCTGGAAAAGATTTGGTTTTGCCCTGAGTGGGTTTCGAACCCACATGTTCCAGAAACCTGGTATGTTTCTGGAACAGGACGGTTCAATTCCACTCAAGGCAAAACAAAGTTTTTTCCGCTACTGATGCTAACGTAATAAGTATATTATTATAACTAAAGGCACATATTATGTCATCCTTTCTGTTTCGTTGATGGATTATGTTGCCAGGAAAACCTTGCCCGAGAGAGATTAGGATTTTTTAATGGCTTAGAGTAGGAGGCGCAACTTACAGCTCGCTGACTCTTATGAATGGGTTGTAAAAATGGCTTTTTCGGTTAAGGCTTATGACTTTTAACAAAGATTTGAATCAATCCATTTAATTCACTATATAAAATGATGATTGGATCTCATCGATGTCTGTGCTTCACTTGCTGTTTCCGTTATTTTTTTTTCCATACCATTTAGTCAGTAAAATGGGTTCATGTTCTGACCCATGCAGAGATCAGTTTCGTATAAGAGATCAATCGATTTCTTGTGTGAAATCTACCTTCATTACATCGATTGTTGAATAAGCGTATCAATGGAAAAGTCGAACAACTCTAGTGTACATAGTGAAAATATCTCAGTAACGTTTTTTCCTTTAACGGCGTCATGAAAAGTGATGTTCTTTAACAACAGAGCGTGGGTTTGCATTGCACCACTGTAATGGATGCAGCCACCTACCAGATCAACCAGATAAATTCTGGTGCATAAGTATCACTTATAATAATAATAATACACACATCCCTCGATTTGCATGGTAGATAGGTTCCGGAAAATCATAATCACGTGTAAATCGAGACCAACAACGTATGGAGAAAAGGGGGATAGTTTCCGAAAAAAACCTTCTTATAAATAAAAGTACGGTAAAATTGTTATTTATGAATATTTTTCTGAAATTTCAGTTCAGCAGTTTTAATAAGCAGCTATGTAATAATATTTTCTATTTTACTTGCAGAAATTCTGATGAACTTAGATTAATTTCTCATACTCAATCAATAGCAAGTATAGCAAGTATACAGATTACATGTTAACACAAAAGTCATTAAATCAATAAATAATTTTTTCCACAAAAATTATTTACTAATTCCTCATACTTTTCTTTTTTGTCACGAAAAATACTTATCGTTAATGTAGATATACATTGTCGAATTTCAATACAAAATTTAAAAGAAGGTATTTATGACCTGAATATAAATTGGAAATCAAGTATTTTTAACAACACTTAGTGTTTAATTTTGTAAAATTATCGCGTATATGATATTTTGTGAAACGATGTACTTACGAATCAGCTGTTTTCAACCTATGAAAGACTCTACAAAGTCAAACTTGTTGCTAAAAATGCGATAATACTGGATTTTTACTAGTCCGAAATATTCAGTCTAGAAAAATCAGATCTAGTTGCCCATTCAAAAAGACTACATTTTATTAAAATGTCGCGCTACAGATTGCATTACAATGGCTACAACAGCATTTTTAGCAAAAGAATATAAATATATAACTTGTTACAGATGACGATTTTAGTAATATTTAAATTTATTATTCTCAATTAATTCTCGAAAAAAATTATATTAATTAAAACCATTTAGTTTATTTTTACTTTGGGATGACAGTCTAATAATCTACCTTGACTCTACATCATTGCTATTTTATGACATGTATTATATCTATAAACATAATAATCTATCAATATAAATATAAAAAACTCAATTCGTAACATGTAAAACCGGGGCTATAATCGTGTTATTTAAAACTGGCTGCATTTTCTTTGTAAAACGTTGTTGTTGAGGAAAATTGGACAGTATAGATTACAGAAACCAAGCATGACTTGCAAATGTGGTTATCATCAAAGGAAAATACCGTTTTGACCTCCTAATGGATGTTTAATCGACTCAGCGAGGTCACATCATACGTTTATGTGCAAAGAGATGGTCTACGAGATGAATTGCAGCATATTTAGGACGTGATACTCTAACAATTGGTCATTGATGGCAACAACGGACATGGGGGGGGGGGGGGCATCACATCATCATTCAGGATCAGGTCTACCTTGAGTGACTATGGATTAGGATGACCAGAAACTCAACTGCCTGACAGATATCCAGTGACAGAACGACTGATGGGACACCTCAGTACCATTCATAGACGCCTGCACATAGCTGGTATTCGAAGAAGGCACATTCTCCTTTGCATACCGGTCTCTTGAAGTCTTAAGCATGCCAAATTGCAGTGATGCAATAAATGAGCTAAATGGCTCTGTATCGTCTTCAGTGATGACGAATCTGTCTGGGACAGAACGATGGCCGCATTCGCATGTGGCAACATACTAGCAAAATAGCTTTCACATTGTGTATCATTGAGCGTACTGCTGGGATTCTGGTGTGGGATATCATGTTTTATGACAGTCGATCATCTCTCATAGTCATCGAGGATAATTTAACTATCCAGAGATATGAAAATACCATTCTGTGCTCTGTGGTCTTAACATTCCTGTAGAGAATGACAAACGTCACATTCCAAAACGATAATACCACACAACATACTGACAAGTTGCTCACAAGTGTCTGCAAGCAGTTCCCGTGTTACCATAGACTGCCAGATCGCGATATCTATCGCGATTCAGCACATACGGGAGGCCATGAAACGATATTTGAGAACAGGACTGACCCCAGCGCATAACTTTATGGATATTCAGGTGCAAGTGCAACAAATATGGAAGACCACAGACTATAGCATTATTAGGAATCTTTTCGACTCACTTCCTAAACAGTATTAAAGCTTGTATGGCAGCGAAAGGCGACCATGCCTAGTACTGGTGTTACCCTAATATCCATATATCCACATCACTTACAATCTGTAAATGTCATCATTTTGTTACACTATTGTCCATTTTGCACGTCGTTTTGTATTGTGCGCATGAACATTCTTTCTGAGTGAGGAAAATGTTTTTGATGAGGATATTTCTGAGTGAGACAAATGTTTTTGATGAGGATATTACGAATCCCTTTTACGAATTCCCAATAACTTTAATAGCGCCCTCTCACGATGGAAAATATCAAAATGCTAAACTAATTTTGCCAATGATCTATTTACGATGGGAATTTCAGATTTTGATGGTAGAGTATGGTGGTGAAGTGGTTTACACAGGCTACCATGATTTGCCTTCTTACCAATAGGAAAAAACATTTTTGTTTTTAAGAGATGAATGAAACATTGTTTTTATGTATATAAATACTAATAAAATATTACTTTCTGAATTTTCCCATTCATCAATTAGTTTGAATTTCCAAAGTTAAAGAGAGTGCTAAAAGCTAAAAATAAAAAACTCGATATCCTTAAAAGAAGCATTCCATCTTACGCGATATGAGAGGCGATATGTTATTCTTCCAATTTTTCTTGCGACATACGAACGTAATTCACATTGTAAAATTCACTGTAAAAAATAGTGAAACTTTCCCTTCGTTGCAATGAACGAAGCTTTTATCAGGGATCTTGCAAACAGTGCACTCGTAACAACACAGTTGTTACCCATACTACATCAGAAGCAAGGACGTACTTAAAAAACAAAGGTATTAGGTTACAACAACAGCAGAAATTTTGAATGATGAAAACAAATATATTTAAACAAGAACTCTCTTCAAATACAATTGGAATAAACGACATTTAAACACAAAAATTGTTTGACGAAACTGAATAATGATGAATGTTACTGAAAACTTTGCAGTGAAAAGCTCACTGTAGTGTTTAATAGAATTACAACAACAGAAAATACAAATCCAATTAAACATAAAAAAATCTTAAATAATTTCTTAAGTTTCTGACAATCTGACGTAGCAAATGAATCAGATGCACAAAAAGATTTCCAAACTCCAGATTTTGTGGCAATTTTTAGGGTTGGAAATTGCGGGACTAAAGCATCTTAATCCGAAATGCAATATCAAAGTTTTTGCAATAATAAAACTTTATAAGAGAGAACTGTTCATTACTGCTAAGAAAATCCTTACTTTTCTAGGTATTAAACACTGTCGTAGTTATGTACTACAACAAATTTCCGAAAGAATATTCAATGATTATAAATTACCACAAAAAATAATAAGCGCATGAATTTCTTAATAGCATAACTAACCCAACAAATGCCAGCAAAGTAAAAAAGGTATATTTCTTGAGATTCATATGTTAGGTTTCCTCGACAACTGAAAGCTTAAATATCTCTTTTCATGACTTAGTTGGCAGCCACAACGCGCACACGACTTTCAGTAATAATTGCTGGGAAACGGCGTGCTGAACGCATCGAGAACAATGTACAAACTAACAACCTTGTCTCAAACAAGTTCTCCCTTTGCAGCACTTAGAAAGCTTGTACAATGCACTGAAGTCTTTCGCTGGCCTATTCGTGTTACTGTTGTCTATAATTCACAATTATTCCGCAGCATGGAGAGAAAACTATGAAGAGAGTTGCTACCAATCGTTAGAAGTGTTTCCGTCTTGTGAGTTGTGTGTTTCTCATTCAATGTTCTCCAGTTTGTGATGCAATGCCGCTGCTTTCATCCGTTTGATCACTTAGCGATAGTTTGTAGTGTCTGCAATAATTTGCTCGAACTAGTGTCAGATGGCAATTATCTCAAGTTTATATTTATTCTTCTTTCATTTAGAGTTAAGTGAATGGTGGTGTTTAACTCTCTGCCAAGTTCTCTGATTATTTCTCCGTGATTTTAGTTGTTTCGTTCAGGCGCCAATTGATTTCAGGATTCTAGATAGGTTCCTAAATTTCTGATAATCTTAGTAAACAATTGAATAGGGTGCCCAAAAAGATTGGCAAAGCTCCAGTTTTTTTGGGTTTTGGGGAAAATGTGGGGGAAAAAGTCCAAGGATTCGAGAATAATTAGTCCGAAAATGGAGTTCCACTCATACTGCGTAAAGACATTAAGTAGTATTCTATCTGTCTTAAAAAGCTGGATGTATGTAGCTTGTAGTCCTACGCTCGTGTGGCTATTACGTACTATTATGTAGCTTGTAGTCCTACGCTCGTGTGGCTTCCTTCCATGAGGTATGTTTTATGTTATGAATCTTGGGAATATTTGTTAGAGTAGTTATTGAACACAAATAAATCTAAAGTTCATTAACTTAGTATTCAATCAATATTAAGCTGTTTAAGTAACAGGGTGAAAAGGAAAAATTGTCTTCAGCCAGTTGGATCTGAATCCATGGCTGGCCGTGTGCAAATGTCTGGAATGGCTCTGAAGAATATAGTCCCCAAATGCACTCAAAAGACAGTGATTGACCCGATGGTGTATAGCAGAACATCAGGTAGAGGAAAGATTGATCAACGGCCGATATTTCAACAGTCAAAGCACCTGACATGTAATTAGGAGTCCGTGGGTTCAGATCCCACCGACTCGAGACAATGTTCCCTCTACACCCATCTTCATCCTGTTGCTTACTAGTGATTAAATACTTAGAAATTGAACAGTTTTTTGGTTGTTGTTGTTATCGATGTTTTTTGCATTCATTACATACGACAGAGAAGGGTAAATGTTACTGGTCATATTCCCTTGTATCTGCGTCAATTAGAGCTCGTTCATCGTTCGCATGATTTTCCTGACTTCAAATTTTGAAAAAAAAGCATGATCCTCAAATTAATAGCTCATCATAGCAAAGAAAGAAAATTAAAATGTATATTCACATATACTTCTCTTACATAGCCCATGTGAATAATATGTGTTTGCTCTAACTGATGCTATGGTCAGAGATGCTGATTAAGAAACTGACTTTTTTTCTTTAAATTTCGATTAGCATCAGCTCCAACTATACTCTGTTTCGTATAGATAATGGAACAGTAAATTTCCCTCAAATAGTTTCTTCTCCAATCGTGGCTTATTACGTTTAACCACAAAAACTAATGGAAAACAAGATGCGACACCTAACTTTTTTATTTAAAGTATTTTTTCCTTTATTGCGAATGAAAAATTCTCTTTTGATATTTCAAATTGCAGATAACCCTCCTGGCTTTAATTCTATTTATTTCTCTATGTTTCATAATGTTCATAGGATTTTAGGTGTAGTATCGTTCAGCTACAGATTTTAGGTGTAGTATCGTTCAGTCCATGGATTGAACTACTACTCTGTGGAATGTGCTGCTACTTTGCGGAATGGACTGCTACTTTTACGGAATGTGCTGCTACTTTGTAGAATCGAGTCTGCTTTGTGCAATGGACTGCTACTTTACGGGATGGGCTGCTACTTTTTGGAATTGACTGCTACTTTGTAGAAAGGACTGTAGAATGGTGATTTAAAAAGAGTGATTCTGCAGAATAACTTTAGAGTGACAAATAACTGAAAAGTATCCCATTCATATTTCCATCGACATTGTCAATGTCAATGAAGAGAGAAAAAATACTCAGCATGGTACGATTTGTACTCAAATGAATCATATTTTCCTCCTTAAGAACCATGTGGCACTCACCAAAACCATGCAAGTCTGTTTAAAGTTTTAAGTGAATTACGAATGAAAATGTCATCAGTATGAAATTTCTAATCGTGAATCACAATGTAAATATCTCCTTTCATTAAAGTCGTGACCAATATCACCAATTAATAATAAAGTCTGAAATAAATAAACGATATTGGAGTGTAGAACTGAAGTATTCAAGTATCAAGCATTCAAGCTAATCAGCAATTTCAAGATTCTTGAACAGAAAGAGTTTTGGTTCGTTTGGTTTGGATTAAGACTTGACACTGTTGTATGTACTGTTCTCAATATCTTTACCCATGAGTCATGGAGGGAAGGGGCGGGGTGGCTCAATTGGTGGCGCGACAGGCTGGTAATATGCAATTCCCATGTTCGCGTCCCAGTTGGACCAGCGTTCATATTTACCTTCCAAGACTCCTTACCCTGCCCTCGGCCAACAGAAGACACCGATGGGATTGAAAAAGCCGCCGTCCATCGGAAGGTATATTAAGTCGTGGCCCCATATGCGGGAACGTCATACACTGTGAAAGTTAAAGAACACGCTGGATGACCTTGATGCGAGGCTACCATCTGTCTCCTAACAGCTGTTCAGTCAGTCTACTCCCTCCAACCTTCTCTGACCCTTCGGCGTCTTTGTAACCTGGCCATTTAGCACATTTTGTGCAAAAAATGGCTCAGAGGTAAAACAACCCAACCCACGAGTCATAATAATATCAGCTAGCCATCACCCCGATATAGAGCTCCCCAGCGTTTTTGCAACGATTAGTAATTATCAATAATTTTCTTCTCTCTGGCTAGAATGTAGGTTTTAAACGATCTACCTTATTCAATGCACTATCATCTGCAATCAAACCCTCCCTGCGTTAAGTTCATTTGCGGCTCTGTTTCATAGCGGCCATCGGATTTGAGCTGCAAAACAGTTAAGCTGCAAATAGATTTTTGCAATTCTTTCTGCTAACGTCCACTGGTGTAACAAATAAGCCCAGCAGAAAATGCAACCAATTTCTGAAGTGTTTGTGAGCGGCTTTTCAGTGCCCACTTGTGTAACCAACACATTCTGCAGAAAGTGCAACCTATTCCTTGGGTATTTGTGAAAGCCTTTCCATTATTGTCCTTCTTCATTACAAAATATAGCTTTTCTTGGATAACTGTTCCACTTTCAAACGCGCGTGTTTAAAAGTTAAAACACATTTAATATACAGTCGGCCCTCAGCATTCGCGGGGATTAGGGGCGCAGGACCGCCGCGAATATGAAAAAACCGCGAATATCTCTGGACCCCCGCCCCCCAAACTTTAACTCCTAATACTGTTAACCATATTTAACACATGAAAAAAAGTGAAACAATACACTGTACTGCAACAATATGTTTTATAAATTTAAAATTACAGTATGAACAACGTAGGCTAACACACAGACAGAGAGAGTGAGAGTGAGGTAATACACGTACAGTATGTGATGCAATGCATGTACAGGTATTTAGGTAGCAGTAAAATTAAAGTTTATAAAACACAGTTATATACAGCACAATATAATATTGTGTTTTATAAACTTTAATAATTTTATGCTTTTAAATTTTTCTTCGTCTTCCACACGATGACTGTGTATAGATGATGATGAAATACAAACACTTCTAACACACTGCTGTACACTTATGAGACTTATAGTACACACAAACATATACACATTGAAACAATTTTTATTGTAACTGTGCTGCATTATTGTCATTTATTCGAGCAGTGGAAGTGGATCGTCAGGGTCTTAATCCTCGTCGTCTTCTACGTGTTCCGTATGCAGAGGATAAGAGAAGGGGGGTGCCTCAGGGGTAGCAGGGCGGCAGAAGTAGAGAAGGTAGAAGGGGAGACGTGGATACTCATGTCATCGTCTTGAAATACATTGTGATTTCAATTTGGCTTTTTTGCCTCTTCATTTCTTTAAAAACGTTGGTGTACGTAGACAATGCCTCTTCTACCAATTCCTTCAACTTTAAGGAACGTATCATAGATGGGTCGATGCCATAAAAAAAGTCAACGCAGTTCTTTTAGCGTACTGAAACGTTTTTCAAAATTTAACTTTTTTAATAAATTTGTGTATATATTTATGGTAGTAAATGATAAAATAGATTAATAATACATATAGTTTATGCATTTATGACTTACTGAACTTTTTTTAGTTTTCTTTACATTTTCTAGTCTACTCACGTCGTTTGCGATTTTCCGCAGCAGGCCGCAAAACTCCAAAAAATTCCCATTTAATTATTGATGGCAAACTCGCGAATAATCAAATCCGCGAAAGTTAAACCCTCGAAAGTCGAGGGACGACTGTAATGCAAAGGCAATAAAATACACAAACACTTGTTCATCATTATACTAGAGAAAAGTAAATTTGAAGCTTTATAACTTTCGAAAATTTTGAAAAAAAAAACCACTAAAGACGAATGTTATATATGTGCATCAAATCTCCTTAAATTAAACTTTTATATCCATATTGGTTCAATATTTATATAGTTATAAGAAGCAAAACATTTAATAGTAGTGTACGTCTAATTAAATGCGTTATTCTAAGAATTTCTTCAAAAACAATTGAAGCCTGTAACACTGATATCAAGTACAATTGTTCTTTTAATCAATTTGTGTAAAGAATTTTGCTTCTGTAGGTCTCGGAAAGAGGTATGTGATATATTGAACTATCCAGGCAATACATCGGGATTTCGTAAATTCTTATCTGTAAATACTTTTTAACTATGGACATTTGCAATAATGCTTTGTAATATACAGCTACGTATAGGCTTACTTCAATCATGAAATAAACTGCTAGAGGTGAAATACTAAAATACGAATCCGGGACACTATAAAAGTTTTGAAAGGAGCATGAATACATAGATACGGACTATTTCTTTAGTTATGGGCAACATATTGGACAGGAGATCATTTTTTATGATTGACTCACTGTTCCCAAAGAGAAATTCAAATATTTTTTTTTTAATTCTCTTCGATGGAAAGAGGCGACTGACATCATTTACCCTGAATCCATTGGAAGTTAATAATTGATTTTCTCCGCAGGAATTGAGAAAGCATGAAATCTAGTTCAGAGTTATATATCAATATAAAGGGGAAAAAATCCAATTCTATCTAATGACACGAATATATTTGCTTTATCATATATAGAAATATAATGCTGAAAATGTTTGAACAGAAGAGACGATATTTAAAAAAATTACGACAATTTTTCCTTAATATGCAGGATGTTTAACAAAATAAATCAAACTCTCAATTCCAAAACCTTAGGTTCAAAACTACATTTCTTTTTTTCCTGATAATTGCAAATAACCCTAAATATGTAATTTGCTGAAATGTTATTAAATTCAATATGGAAAAGAACAAAACTTTGCTTTAAAATCAATTTTCGCACCAGACTATTAGTCACAATCAGAGAAATAATACTATTTTTATTGCAAGAACGATTAACAATCAAAAGAAAACATTTTGTTTACTACACATAGTTCTTTTGAAAGCATATTGTAAAGAATACTTCAGAAATTGCTGTGGAAATAATGAAACTTGAATAATATTCATACGTTATAGTTTTATTGGAATTATATGTGGTTGACAAAAAACATAAATTTTCCTTAGCCAAATCAATCATCACTCTTCCGTCATCCTACTCGTTGTTAGATGATAAATTCAAGCGAAATTCTTCGGAGAAACTAAAAAAATGTTATATGAAATATATGCGAAAAATATAGAGGAGAAAGAGAAAAACTTTCGGTTCATTAAACAAATCATCAATATACAATGGGGTCTCAAAGTCGCAAGGGTTAGGCTCCTGGTAACCTCGTATAAGTGGAAATTCGCCTAAGCAAAAGTCAAAATCTAAGATTGTTTAGACGAGGAAAAGCTATATCGGGGACGCCTATTATAAGAGGTACTAACCAATTTCCAAATCCTACATTTATGATTGGTATTACTATAAAGAGATTATGATAAATGCCTGAGCAGTAGCAATAACATTATATGTTTGGTGATCGAGGGAACCTAGTTGTCCTAGTTCAGCTCGGATTAGAAGATTTAAAGCTGTCCCGGCTGTTGCCTATAGAGTTCTTCTATAGAAAACCGTTGTGCGTATACTAATGTAAAACTACGCGAACTTTTATAAACCACTTTTGTATATATAAACTTTTTTCTGATCCTCTTCGAGAGAGAGAACAAATAAGGAGAAACGTTGGGCGACTTACGCCTCTATTTTGTGACTTCTCTTCCTCTGATCCATCAATATATAGATGGTCTTCGGGATGACTTCAGCTTCAGTTTTTACATGTAGTTTGGTAAGTGATTTCGTGACGTTTTTCGAGCAAGTGGCAAAACAGGAGTGTACTAGTAGGCTCTTTCCGGCGTTGTGATGGGAGACTACATAATGGCAGAGGACGGAGAAGGCTTTCTTTGCAGCGCTTTCTTGATGAGCATAGTGATAGAATTTGATGAACATGTGATAAAACTTGATGAACGTGTGATAGAACTTGATGAACTTGGTGTTTCTTTTTTGGGCTGGAATTTCTCGAACGTCTATCTTATTGAATGCGAAGAAACATCTGTTCACTTTCCGAGTAATCCTTAAGCTCCTTTCCATCGAAGGATTGTACTCATATGCCTTGTCGGTTAGCTGCATAAAAAGTTCTTTCAACTCCTTATAAGGGATTCAGTAAAGTCTTTCATTTCGACTAACTTATGATGGTCCCACGATGCCTGCTCGATCTCTTCTTCCTCTTCTAATTCGTCTTTCTTCGGTTTTCTCCTTTTATCTCGTCCCCATCACCGTTCAGTAATCTTTCTATTTCGTCTTCCTCCACTTCGTTAAATCTTACGATACTTGCCTGACTACCAGCTTTAACAATTCTTTTGGGGGTCAGTTGCGTATGATCTATGGCGCATACTCTGAGTTCGTGTACTTTGAGACACTACTGTTCTGAATCTGGCAGATTTCTTTCTTCTTTTTTCCCCAAACATTTTAGGTGCAACACTAAATGTTTTTGAAAATTCAAAGTACTCATTAAAAATGCATATTTTTGTTTTTAAATCAATATATTTTCTTCATTCTTTAAAGAGTTTTTTTTTTCTTCAGTCTATTAATCATTGGAAACATGTTTTCGTTTTAAAGCAGAAAATATTTTCCTGCTGCTCTCTTAGAATATAGTTTTTTTTTTCTTCTCTTTACTCATCGCTAAGTTTCGGTTGGAGTTTGAGTGGAATAAGCAAAAAATAAGGTTTTCATTTGGAAATACTTTAGTCTTGGAGAAAAGAGAACAAAGCAAATACATGAATCAAATTCATGAATCTTCATGATGCGGCTACGTATGTTCAACTGTATGATAATAAGCGACAGTTTCGTTAAACTTTATCTTTGTGTATTTCGACCAGCATTTATAAAAATTAAAGCTCAAACTTATACAGTTAAAATTAATTTTAGAGTATTAATATCACTTACCATCAAAGTTGGGTAAGATAAAATAAAATCTTAACAACAACGTTTAAAACAAACTAGTTAATGCATAGTATAGTAAACACAATAGTTATTGCATAGTTTTAAAATTTCAATTACAAATTTTAATTATAAGGAAGTCTATTTTTTTCTAGTCAACTTAATAACATTGCATTAAGATGAAATATGAGTATGGATGACATTTACCTTGAAAACCATATTGCAAAAATCTGAATGGAAAACAGGCATGAAATGTCTCAACGATTTTCCTGCAAATAATATTATAAATAGGCACAAAATAAGTGAATATCAAGTATATGTTTTCACAAATACTTCTTTAAGAAGTTAAAGAACTCCGATTTTGTTATATATTCGACTTAACATAAGACTGTCTGCTTATGGACACTCTCTGCACTACAACGTCAAGACTTTTTCTCTCAAATTGGCCCCTGGTAGCACGCAATGTTTTGTACATTTTAAATGTGGCAGCACTAGAAGTAGCTTGCTATGAGATGATTAAGCTTGACAACAATGGGACGTATTTCTTTCTTTTATCATGAAAAGTTAGGTTTCTGATATTTAACCCCAAAAACAAGGGAGAAACATTTCCCGGAAAAAGCATGATTTTAATGCTATCGTAAAAAAAAAGATTAAGAAATGCTTGCAAAAACTTTAAGAACAGTTTCACATATTTAAAATTCTTCAATAAACCTGCAAAGGAAATGACTCCTGATTATCCTCAGTCAGGGTCGTGGTCAAGTAATTGCCTTCCTCGCATCCTTTCACCACTACGAAAGAAATCAATCCAGGGGCACAAGATGGCGATTTACGCTTGAGTGTTGTCATTTAATTATATTTTATTAAAAAATAAAAATACAAAAACGTTTTAATTGCTTGATTTACATATATATGAATAATCTTAAAAATAATAAAATCGTTTATTTTTATCAATAAATGATCCATGAAAAGTATGTTTAAGTTTTAATCAACGTAAGCCACGTACGTGTCTCCCTTAATTACATTATAAAATGTGTCTCATTTTACGCCGATTCACTTTACGACTGCATCTCCAGGAGCGTAAACCAGTCATAAAACACGAAACCCCCTGTAAAAAATGTGAGTGTCAGTTAACTAAACGTAATCAAATTAACAGTTTGAGAAACATGGGATATTTAACTTCACTAGTAGATATAATGGGTTATTAAGAAAAAGACGATTTCGACTTGCCCAAATGTTTCTTTCCAAAACCGTCGGAATGGCCGAAGGTTACAACACCACGTCCATCGGAAGGGCCATACCTCTGTGAGCAAGAGAGAATACGATGTGCACGTTAAAAAACATGTTGGTTAGCTTGACAAGTGCCTAGCATCTGTCTCCTGACATTTGCCCAATGGATTTCTTTCCTCTACCAATGCCCCTATCCAGGGATGAGCCTTTGGGGACCTTATGATCTGGTCATTTAGACCACAGTGGGCACAAAAATGTCGCTGAGAGGTAAAGCAACTCAACTCGGACATCAGACCAATGCACCAAAAACCAGATCATACGGTTTATAATAGATCAGGTCTTGGTCGAAAAACATGTTTTTTTTTTTTCTTATTTGTTTAATTACTGATATATTAGCTTATAAAATTGTATGGCCACCTGTTTATACTTTGCCAAGACCACCACCAGCACCTTAAAGCAGTCCTGCTTCTATCTGCCCTAAGAAGATAAAAGTTAGTCAGTAATAAATTTTCCAATGATTAAAATCGTATTGATTTTAACGAAACTAGAGTGGCAACATTTTTTAATTGTTTAAAGAAATTCATTTAAACGTCACATCTTTCTTTTCAATTTCCCATAATATGAGTGAACTATTTAATTATTAGAATTTATATATTTTTTTTACTTTTTAAGGAACATAAAAGAAGATATTATTTTTTAAGTTATTATATATTATTATTATTTACTCCATATTCGTCTCCCGAGTTGGAGAATGAAATAACCATTTGTAAATCTACCCTTTTTTGTGAAGGAGGAGGGGAATGAACAATGAAAAGGGCAAGTTTTTATAGCATAGAATACTCCCCACATTATTTGATTAGATGAAACGGAATTTAGAGGCTCGTGTGCAGCCATGACTTGCCTATCCATGGAAGTAAGGAATTAGTCTCTGGAAACTTCAAATAAAAATAAAAAAATTCCTTTCACGTTTTCTTCCTGAAATTATATAATACAGAATTTTTTTCATTCCGTATGAAAGAGAAGCTATCGGCATAAACAGCGACCCTTGCTGCCTCCTTTGGTGATGTCTTTTGTTTGTTTTTTTAAGCATGAATGCGAAAAATGCTATATAATATTTTGTTATTTGAAACTTTATTATTTAATACTTTATTCTTATTTTAAATTTAAAATATGCTATCTGTTTTGTTGTACTTCAAAAATCAATTCTGCGGGTAGAAATGAAAAGTTCTCCTGATCAATAAGAGTTTTGTGGAAACATGTTTCGCAGACTTCAGGGATTCGAACCAACGTTTCTCCAGCAGCATGCCAGTGTTCTAAGACAACTAAATTGACTTCGGCTCTGTCTTTTCTCCCCCAAATATGACTCATTGGTCTTCCTTTGATTTCTGCACCTGAGCTTGGCATCTATTATCTGGGACGGCAACAATTTTTTTATGTTGCGTTGAATAAGATGTAAATAAATAGGTCACTTCATTCGAGAGCCCTCTTACTTTGGGACCTGCATAGCAAGAAACCTGTTGCCACCTCCTCCTTAGATATGAGGTGTGGCAAGAAAGAAGCGAGACTGCAGGTATCACTTATGTAATATCCTCTAAGAAATCAAACGGAATCAATGCCTCTTCTGCATGTTTTCTTTTTTTTGTCTTAACAACCGCTCGCATGTTCCAATAATCGGGTGAATAGTGTCTGTGTTACGGCCTTTTATATAAGGCATGTGTTATCTCCCTTGCCAGAAATGTATGATTGAATTCAATGTGTTCATCAACGAATGTGTTCATCATGACAACGCTCCTTCTCCTTCACATTATCAGTGAAGCAAGTTTTGGCCCAAAACCAAATCACAACTATGAAACACACAATTTCACGGAGGGAGCCCATTTTGACCACGTGGAGCACATAAAGAGGTCTACGAGAGAGCACTTAAAAAGCATTCCGAAATAGGACTTCCAAAAACTGTTTTGAAGCATGGAAGATGAGAAGAGAGAAGTGCTTCAGGGCCAACGGAAAATACTTTGACGGAGACAACCTTTAGTTTCTGAAATTTTTCAATAATAAAAGTTTATTGACGTAGTTTCGTTTCTTTTTTGCCACATCTCATATCTTCTTTGATGCATAACTCGTTATACAATCGATCCTCAGCTGACGAGAGATGGTGATTCAGTCGTTTGCAACCTACCCAACTTTTCGACGGCCATTGGGGAATATCATAATATTTTCTAACTGACATTCCACACGTTTTGAGCTTTCCTTCCATATATTTAAGACTGGTTACAATCGGTACAAGGTGCGGGAGAATGGATAAACACCGTCGTAAACAAACAAATTAATCTACGCATGACAAGCGAAATGCAACAGGAAGATAAGTAAAAGAAGTCATCTTTGCCAGTCTCATAAACCAAAATTTTTCTAAACCATTAGTTTTTTATTGCTTCCTGACTAGCTTAATAAAATAAACAAAAAATATTAAATGAGTTTAATTATATTATTTTAAGTGGAATTTTCACTTAGACTGCGCAAGTCACTACATAGCTTTTGGCTGGCACGAAAGCTCATACTGGACTACAATTTCATTTTGCATTTTCTTGATAAATTTAAAGCGTCTCTCATCCAAAGTGGACGCAACAAATTCCCTTGTTTCTGCACTTTTAGTTGTCATTGGCTTTTGTGTGTAGTTTTTTTCTCTTAATTTTAAATTTGGAAATAAATGGGAACTTGTAGCCACATCACTTGGCTTAGAAGCTGCTGAACTAATACGTAATACTGGCAACACTCAAATTTGCGGGGTTCTGATTATACGATCTCTTGTACAATAAACAAAATAGACAGTGTTATGGTTTGAGTTTTTACTGAGAATGGAATGCTCGATAAACAATAGTTGATACCAGATGCGTTTTTTGCATGAATTCAATACTCGATATTAGATGCAATTTTGTCATTCATCGTAACTTCGTTGCATGTATCGGCGATACTACTCATCACTGGCTTCTCTAATCTACAAAGGTTTTGCTTGAAATTTTTGTTATTATTTATTTCAATGCTTTACAGTTACGGGTAGCCTAAGAATGAAGAATACTGGGCTTTTCATAAGCTGTTACTTAATTGTCACTAGTCATTTTACGAGTTATTTCGACGAGAATATGCCACTACCTCTTAAAATAACGCGTTCTGCATGATCAAGAAGTCACCGACAACAAATGTCTGCAGTGTAACACCGTTGAAAATGTTGCTTATATATTGTACAGTGAATTGTCGGTATAACGAAATCTAGCGGGTTACTAAATATATTCGTTATACTGAGAAAATTTAATTTGTATTAGAGTTTACATCTTATTTTTTAAGATCTAAACTTAAGTCGGTAATTTTTAACTGTCTTTTATTTTTATTTTCTGTTCCTTATGTTACAACAAGCATCTCTCTGGGTATTCTTAAATGATGTCACAACTCTCCAACTGCTACCCACGGCAAACATCCGACTTTCCTTCATTTTCCTTCAAACTCCTAATAATTCCTTTTCCTCTCTTTGCATATTATTACTATTTCGTTACTTCACTGCTTTACAAATTACTTCTTGTATCTCCTTTTCCCCTAGTAATTCCCTATTCTCTACCTACAAAATTTCACCATCAGACTGCTCTGCAAATTGTTTCGTGCATCCCTTACCTTTTTATCTCCCTACAAAATTTCTCTATTTCATCACCACACAGCTTTTCAAATTACTTCGTACAACCCTTTCATATTTTCAACTAATTCCTTTTCTTCTCCCTAAAACATTTCACCACCACACTGCTTCATAAAATTTCTTCGGCACTTTTTTTATTGCTACCAATTTCGTTTTTTCTCCCTACAAAACTCCACTATTTCACCACCATACATCTTTAAAAGATATTTCACGAAACTCTTCCTTTTTCCCCTACTAATTCCTTTCGTCTCCATAAGAAATTTGACTACCACACTGCAATACAAGTTGCTTCGTGAAACCCTTCCTTTTTTTCTCTCCTAATTCCTTTTTCCCTCTCTACAAAATGTCATTATTTTATCTCCACACTACTAATCACTTTGCATCTCTCTTCCTTTTTTCTGAGTGTTGTTAACGACCACTGATGTCGTGAGAGCTTCCCCAGAGACGTTCAAGACAAAAATATCGTCTTCATATAGAGACACAAATTGCAGTTTTTACACAAAATACTGAAAATGACGATTTTTCGAATGAAATGTCAGTTAGGTGTCTAAGATCACAAGAGTTGTCTCTTTACCGAAATTGGAGAGCATAAAGCAGGAAGAGCCACAACATCATCAGTGTCTCTTTCTTATCGAAAGCAGGGAGCATAAAAGCAGAGGTAGTCAAATTGTCACCATTGCTTCTATCTTACTTAAATATATGGGGGCA
Organism: Ryuthela nishihirai; assembly: GCA_038380435.1. Lineage (NCBI taxonomy): Eukaryota > Metazoa > Arthropoda > Arachnida > Araneae > Heptathelidae > Ryuthela > Ryuthela nishihirai. The sequence continues at coordinate 63,994,528 of JAWZYU010000016.1, read as the reverse complement.
TAAGTTCAGAAACAGTTTCAACTTTATTAACGTCTTCTTATTATCTAAAGGTGGGAGACATTTAAAATGTTGTCGATATCTCCTTTTTACGAAAACTCCATTTACAGAGAGCTGAGAATATAAATTTACAGATCGCCACAAAGCATGGTGGTTTGTCATTAGGGGCCTTAGGAGCAGGCCCACCAACAGCTCTGCAATGTATACTAAAATATTAAAATCCGAATAGAATAAATATTAAAAATTATATTCTTACATGAATATATTTTACTAAAACATTATTCCTGTTTTATTTCATTTCAATAAGCATTTATGGAAGCAATACACTCGAAGCTGTCATGTGTCGCCTTAATTATAAGCACGAGATATAACCGGACAAGCTTGAAGTGTGCCCAGAAATTTCCCTCATTTATGATACTAGTGACAATCATTTGCAGCACCGCCTACAACTGTGTGCAAATAAAGGCTAGAGCTGGGCAGCTGTGAAGCGGATCCACAACAAGACCTAGTTATCATATCATTGATTACAGCGCCATCACTAGGGGATTATTGTAAACTCAGCAGTTATTATGTGATGGAAAAGGCACTATTTCCGGCACTTTCCGTTAAGCAATAATTATTATGCAGTAAAAATATATGCAATATTATACATTAATAATATATGTAGTAAACCTTAGTGTACAAAATGTGTATATTATTGATTCAGTCTACATTAGTGAGAGTATTACTATGCAGTAGGAAATATTGAAGTTATATTGACAGTGACCGTGTGAAGAAGTTACCGCAAATATGGCTTCCCAACAAGGCTATCTAACGCTTACCTTCTTTAATTATTGTAGGTATTTTGTGTAATTAAAACGAACACTGAGAGTTTAGTGCTCGAGAAATTTTGCGCATTAACCTTTCAGACAATAGCTATTAATAAAACCATGTTGGCTACAAATTAATACGTTTGCGTGAAGAAAAAAAATGGCGCTCCAATCTGCACCATATTGCTTGTTGATAAGAATTTGAATGCAGCTAACGAAATAAAATGTGTGTGAGTGTGATAGAAATTTTAAAGTGAATTTTCTGTTACGGAAATAAGCCGTTTTACTAAGTTAAGTAACGGATGAGTCTAATTATTTATATTAGGCACTAATGCTTGGTTTGCATACGTATTTATGTACATGTAATAAGATGAACAACGTCAATGGTTGAATGTGTTTCATCAGTATCGCGCAAATGTTATATTTATATCAAATGAATTTTTTTAACTTAAATAGTACTACACCTATCCCTTGATTTACACGGCTACGGTTTTACATGGTCAAAAAATGCTACCAGTTTCTTTTTACACAACTATAGACTCATATGGTACGGATTGGGTTTATATGTATGTACGTATACATATATATATATGTAGATATAATACAAATTATAGAGTAGAAATTGTATAGTTTCACTTGAAATTATTAGACTGTCATCCCAAAGTAAAAATCAACTAAATGGCTTTGATTGATATCATTTGTTTTCAAGAAGGAATTAGCAATTTCTTATATTATTAAACTCGTCATCTATAAGGAGTAATGTTTATATTCTTTGGCTAAAATTATATTCTTCCCATTGTAATGAAATCTGACGAGCGATATCTTAATGAAATATAGCTTCTTTCAAATCGGCAGCGAGAGCTGTTTCTCGACAGAATTTTTCAGAGTAGTGAAAACCGTGTTTTATCCCATTTTTTGCAACAAGTGTAACTTTGTAGACTGTTGTATAGGCTAAATTCAGCTGATTCTTAAGTACACTATTTGAAAAAATATCATAAATATTAATTTCATAAAATGAAGCACTAAGTGTTGGTACAAATGCTTAATTTCCAATTTATATTCAGTTCATAAATATCCTTCTATCAAATTTCGTCTTCAAATTCTATAGTGTACACCTGCATTAAAGATGAGCATTTTCGGTGGCCAAAATGAAATGTGTGAGAAATTAATCTAAGATTATCTGAATTAGTGCAAATAAAATCAAAATAATGTTACATTGAAGCTTATTATTACTGCGGAATTGAAATTTCAGATAAAATATGTGTGACTAAAACTTTCAATGTCCATTATATTCATAACAAGGATTTTTGAGGAACCTATCCCCCTATTTCTCATAAGCTGTTGGTTTCGCATTACACTGTTTCGATTTTCACGGTGATTTCACGGAATCTCTCTACCGCGTAAGTCGAAGGACGGGTATAGTTGTTCCCTCGTATATTTTGGTGATGTACTGACATGTAAGCTTGTGTTTAATTGTTTTGTTTGATTTTGTTCTTGAAAGTATTTTTTTTTTCGTCATTATCAATCCATTTCTTTAACGTTACACTCCTCTGGGGCGGTTAGTACACACTTGTGACCATAGAAATTAAGAAAAATGAAAATTTAGCAAAAATATAAAAAAATTCTGTTGAACAATTGCATTTATATGCACAATACAGAAACTTCATATTATATATGACACAGTTCAACTAAGGAAAAAAAGCTAAAATAACAGTCATTGGCTGAGAAAGAAGAAAGTTCTCTCAGATGTTAAAAATCGAAACCCTAACCTTAATTTGTAATCGTGGATATAGTTTCCAATCTTTAAAAATATCAATTTTATTCATGCATAAGAATTCAAACAGGCTAGATGACATAATATTTTATCAGTAATTGCAGCATAGGTAAAGGCGGTGAAATGTATATCATTTTTAAACAACCTTTCATCTACTATTATACTAATACAACTCTTATTTAAAATATCATAAAGGAAGGCAAATCTGTAATTCGTTTAGAATAGCTTACTAATGATTTCAAGAGGGTTTTGATAAGTTTGAATTATGATAAATAGGTGTATATCAGAAAGGTAAACGTGGAAGGAAAAGAAATCCTGTATGGGTTATCATTAGTTATAGAATTTAAAAAATCTGTGTAACGGATTCATTTTCGCGGTAGAATACCGTTAATTTGATGTGTCTGGGGATCCTTGTGTGGCTTTGAAGTTAACCCTTTGCACTCCAGTTTTTCTTTAGTATGACATACCAGTAACTCCAAAGGATTTCAAGCAAATTTAAAGAAAAATGATAAGATGACGAATAAATGACATACAACTAATAGAAATATGTTTTTTATTATATTTTGTGACAATATGTCGCCTATGGAGTGCAAAGAGTTAATATAAGGGCATGGATATGATATAGCGTTGCGTACTGATACAGTTACTAATGGTATTCTGTAAATACCATTAGTAACTCTATGGTGATCATCAATAACTATATGAGTGATAAAGTTACTAATGGTATTCTGTAAATTTGGGTTCCTTGTCTGTAATGACTAGAACATTTTTTTTTATTAAAACAGTTCATTCCAGAAAGCCGTTAATAAGGCTTAGTGATTGGATTATTTATTTTCGGTGGTTTTCTTAACTGCGGAAAGGAAGTACCATGTACTTAGGGTGACCATGTGTCCCTGTTTTCCAGAGACAGTTTCTGGATTAAAGGCTCTATCACCGGCTTAAAAATGTCCACCTTAGAGTCACTAGAATTCGGTTTTAGATATGTTTAGATATTAAACTGACTGTACAGCTTGAGCAGATTTTTGCTAATAGAATAGTGGCACCACAGTTATAACCAATTATAAACAAAAATTAACAGGATTAACGTCGTGGTATATCGCATTCGTCGACGTCCAGCTACAAAGTGCAAGGTGGTTCACGTGGATCGTTTGGCCCCGTTTCATCGAAGAACTGAAGATGCAACGATTTGGAACTTAGAACGATTTAGAAGAATGAAAATATAGCAGTGCAGTGTGTTAAGGTTGTGAGATCTGAAAAGGATATTCAGATGGTCTGAGTCTGTGCACGATAAATAAAAGTCAAGAAGTATCTTGTATTGGTTTGTGCGCGGGCGGTAGTTATGTTTTGCTGGAGGATACGTCTAGTGATCTAACAAGAAGAAGGATTCTTTATACCTGGTATATAAGGTATTCAAGAGACACGACAGACAGTATAGAGGTAATAGCTTAGTAGAATAGACAGAGCTGTGTTGTGTACTCTGTGCAGGAATGTTAATGACTTTTGCATGTTAGTAGTCGATTTGTTTATGAAAAACTTCATCCATATTTTCTTTGTAACAATTTGCATTGTATTGAAATTAGTTTGAAAATACACTTATTGAAACTCACGCCGAGTGCAATCCATTTTTGTAATTCGCAACAATATTATAAAATAATAATAAAATAAATAAATATCCCCTTAAACAGCTACTTGCCACAGAGATCTAACAGGAGCCTGTCAATTTATACGCCATAATATAGGGTTTATGAGGATGGCAGGACCTCAGCAGAAAAACAACACAAACATCTATGCCTTACCCGGGGCTCAAACCCATGTTCCTTTGATCAGTATCCAAGCGCGCTAACCACTCGGTTGGGGTTAGCGGAGAAAATCACCGACCTGGCGCACAACCATCTCAGCCATCGCTGCTTCTGTCTAGTTGGTTTCTCTGTAAACAAAAATATTTTGGAACACATATTTAGAAACTAACGAGCCGCCACTGGTGTGAAGTATTTAAGAATAACATTGAATACAAAAATATATGTTGAACATATGCTCTACAAGAGAATGCTAATATTAGGTTTTTACCAGTGAACTGAACAGCAATGCGTAGTTAAGTCTGCTGAATGCAGTATCTGTTAGACTTGCAGCTTAAAGTTCTCCAGTTCAATCTCACCTCCCACCATTATAGCTTTTCATTTTTATAAAATCATTTTGTTACTATATCACGTTTTTACAATTAGTTTTAAAATAAATTACTATAACTAATAATTTAATATTGTAAATTAAATATAACCAAAATAGACAATTTTTCAAGTGATAATTTACGACGAATAATTGAGTGTAAAATAATAAATATAAATTAATGTAACATAGTCAAAAATTGTAAACTTATATATTATAATTAATTTTCACGAATATTCTTTTTAATACCACTAGAACGGTGAGAAAAAATGCATTATATATATGTAGGTAATTATTACAGTGGAGGGGAAAAACACTAAATTCGTTTGGAAAAAAAGAAGAATATATTTCCGATTTTTTTTTTCAAAAATATTTTGTTAAATAATGCGTTTCGAGAATAGCTAAAACACAACATTTAAGCATTATTGAAAGTACTTTTCGACTCCTAAATATTATTAAATATCTATTATTTAATATATTATTTTAAACTGAATTTTTAGTCAGATTCGATTTAATTTAATATCAGGCATCTCCCCAATTTGGTCCTTACATCAGGACCCTACCTGTAGTAGTCAAAGTGCCCCACTAAAACATCTGCCATAAACCGCCCCTTATGTTGTATGAAAAACATATAATATCAAGAATGAATGTGTTATTAACTGTTTCTGTAAATATAATTGGCATCTACTGAAAACAGTAAAGGATAAAAAGGTTGTTTATCGCAATTCAAACTGTAAATTAACATATATTTGTGTAGAGTAAATTGCATTAATTTCTCGCTGTTTAAAGTGTTACAGTTCGTTTTACAAGAAAGGAACTTAAAAAATGAAGAAAATTTTTAAGGAAAAGCTTTTATTTTAGAAAAGAAAAAGAATTTAGGTCACTGAAGATTTAGGCAATAGAAAATAAAAGTCATCTTATCCTGTTTTGCTTGATCACTTCTACTATAAATTCTTAATCGGTTTTCTTTTAAATTTCGCTTTGGAAAGGTACTTAGTCTTAACTTTCATTTTCCGAAGTTTTAGTCAAAAATACTCTTCCCTGAAGAGCCTGGTAAGATCAAACGGAAAAAAAAGGGTAAAAAAATATGCATAAAGAGGATTAAAATAGTGGAAACAAAAATAAGATGCAAAAAAATAGCAGCCTCGAAAAAAAATTGCAGTCTTCTTCGAGATTAAAACTTTCAAATAAGAATATTAAACATTACGACCTTCGCTATAAAATAATATGTTTAAAACGTGGGTAAGAATTGAAACCAAAAGAAGACTTCTACTGCAATAAATTTGTCTAAACGTGTTTAAAAGTGAATAGCGTTTTTGTAAGTACACAAAAGATAAACCTTTCAACTTGATTGGTAAAGTTCAGAGAAATCAGATGTGAAGAGAAGGGCTAACTTTGAAGATTGTTCTTTTGCTTTTACTTTGCTGATGATGGAATCCGTATTTCCCTCTAACGTCAATGGACAAATGTAAAGAAATTTAATTTTCTTTGTTCAATTTTACATAAGAAATAAGCATCTGTTGAGATTTAGGTTCCAATAATGAAAAAAAAAATGAAATAGCTGAAAATACAGTCGCTCAAAAAGTATCCGAACGCTATGGTTGCATACAAAATTCAAAAAAAAAATATCTGGCAACGATTTTTTTAGAAATTAATGATCTGGCAACCTTCGTGTACTGTACACGAAGATTGCCAGATCACTAATTTCTAAAAAAATCGTTGCTAGTTGTTTTTTTTTTAATTTTGTATACAACCATAGCGTTCGGATACTTTTTTGACCGACTGTACAATGCATACCGACGAGAAATTAATTATATCATGGAAAAGAAAGATAATTTGAATTTTCATTAGGTCAGCATTTAAAGTTTGTTTTTTGAACATTGACACGACCTCTTTACAGTTACGGCTTTCCACAAAGTCAAAGGAAATTGAATATGAAATTTATTTTCTAAATTTAAAATAATCTTTATACCAATAATTATTAATTCAAGATTAATTAATCACCTTGGTTAAAAGTTTTAATTTCACAAACATGGAATTTCTAGTAGATTAAATATGAAATTGGCATGCATAGAGAAAAATGAATAATAGATTTTAGTTCAAAATATATATTACCTTTGAAAATAATGCTACTAATAATATTGAAAGTTTTCTCTATTACACTTGTGCAGCAATATTTAAATATTTAGTTACTAGCTGAACGTACCCGACGATGCCCTGGTGTCACTTTTAACCTGCATATTTTTATTTTCACTTCACTAAGAGTAAATTTTGTAAGTACCCTTCCCCTCCCCCGGCATTATAGCACAAATTTTCAACAGGAAGAAATTTGCCCGGTGTTTGCTTCGATCGTTGTTGACGTCAGCGAGCTCTCTGATGGCCCGTGGCTTAGTTTTTGTGTAAGCAATCGAGAGTTTTATTTCCGTTATCACAGAATTTGCCACCCTATGGCTCCCGTGATAGTCGTCAGCACGGTCCAAATTTCTTGCACAACGTCCCCAGTGTGCCCCGGTGATTGGTTTACAAATCAGGTTCGCACTTGGCCGTGGCTTCGTTTCTTCACAAATTGTGACAGCTCGTGTCTCACTTTTAATCTGCATGTTCTGTTGCAGTGGCGCACTCAGGATTTAATCATGAGGGGGGGGGGGGGGGGGCAAGGGCCCGCCGGCCCGGCTAGGGCAACCGAAGTAGCGCTCTGTCCGCCCGATTAGTTCGCTTTGCGTTCATAGCGGCCGTGATTCCCGATAGCTTTAGGGTATTCCCACCTTATGTGACCGCTAATTCATAAAAAGTATAAAATAGAAGACACGACACAACATAAATACAAAAATAAATTTTAATTAGGAAAAGATTTTTGGAAAATTTTCTAGTGTTTTTTTTTTCCCTTTTTCTTTGTGGGGGTGCCAGGGACCCTTGCCCCCCACTCTGGGTGCGCCACAGTTCTGTTGTTTCCTACACTAAAGGTAATTTAGTATCCCCCCGACATTTTATCACAGTTTGAACACGAAGAATTTCCCGATGTTGAAAAGGCCATTACTGACTTGGCGCGCGCTCTCAGAGCCCGTCGCAAACAATTGAGATATTTATTTCGTCAGATTTTGGCATTCTGCAATTCCCGACGTACTTCACCGAAAGGTCCCAAATTTCGTAGGCCCGTTCCCTGCCCGACCCCATGTATGATTAGACAATCAGAGACCTAGCTGCAATGGAACGCTTCAATAATGCCTTTGGAAACGTGGGGAATCTGGCAACGGAAGAATATTTGCATCAGATTTAAATGCTATTTAACTCCTTAGGTTCACAGTTAGGGAGTAGCAAATGGCAACAATAAATTTGACAGCGATTCTCGTTTGCCGTAGGAATAGCATGGCAAATATTTTTGCTTATAACAAGCCCTCCTTTTGGACTTCTGACCTGAAATTTGGCACTGCAATTCGGACTAAAACCTGAAACATTCTCTAAAATGTGAAGCGTGTATGTTGATTTCCTGATGAGTTATGGCTGCCACAAACAGACACACAGGCAGACGCATTGACAGACACCTTCTTTTATTATATAGATTAGACATATAGAATCATAATGTGGTTAACCTACAAATTATTTGTCTTCATTATATCAATGAACAATTTTATGATTAATGTCCAGTACACAATTGAAGGGATAGACAACGGAATTTTATCTCTTGAAGGCATTTATGTCAAGTCATGTCTTTACCAGATATGTGATACATATTGGGTCATAACTTGATTGGTTGGTTCTTTGCGATTTTCAGGCGCATGAGCAACTAAAGCCATAATGCGCCTAAAACTGTAACCTAATATAGTTCTCCAATACAACTGAATTTTGTCCTAATTAAAAATATTCTGAATTATAACTTGATTACTTATGCTTGAATTTTTAATAGAAACCTTCTCTGGCCTCGGCTGCAAAGCGATCCCATGGATATTGGGACAATCACAGCAGATCAAATGTTACCTCTTAAGACTTGGACTAGTGTGCAAGCGAGCCATACTCTATGCATGTTGAAGAACACGTTCTAGTGCCATGATGGGAGGATTTCATCTAACAGCAGTCCAGAGGATTCCCTTTCATTTTCCAGGTCTTCGTTTTCATTTTCAGTTTTGGTTCTTGTGACTTGATTATATAAATTGATCGTCGCTAATTACAACACGACGAATTCATTTCCTGCTGGACATTTAAGTTTCGGAGTGCCAGGGAGATATGTGAATGAGATTTAATAACACAATTAATTAGAACGAAATATAATAAAGAAACAAACAGTATGATTTTGATAATAATTTTTTGCACACGAGTTCATTGTGTGTAAGAAAGTCGTAGTTCAAAGATATTTCGCCGAGGTCTTCTTAGTCTTTTCTTCTCTCCATTTAAAGTATTTTCAAACCCAAAGAAATTTTTTGGGATAGTAAAAACTAATTATTTGATTGAAAATTTGATTGTTCTTTTTTTTTTACTTTCTGTGAATATTTAAGAAAGATTTATAAACATGTGTTGTAAGTATTTAAGTGTAATAATTTGCTTTTATCTTTATTATTTATAATCTGTCATATTTTTCTCCTTTGGATGTTCTGCAGATAAACTACTGTTATCTTCGCGGATGTACTATTTGCCAAAAACTGTAATTTTTAAATAGATTTTTGAATAGCATTAATATACTTGTTATTAATAAACTAATCCAAATATAAATGTGTCAACATGTTAGAGCTGCACATTAAACTAGATCCTGTAGAGGCTAAGTGCTAAAACAAAGAATGAGAGTAACAGCAAACCAAAAAGATGTCATTTGGTTTAAATCTCATTAGAAAGCAAATACATAATGTCTTGCTTCAAAAAAATATACTTTCTATTTGGTGTAAAATTTCGAAAGACTTTTTTTTAAGACATCAGTGCCAATGAGAACATAAAGCATTACAGAAGAACTGCCTCACACTAATCTTGTGGCCTCGATGCAGAGCTAGAAGTAGTAAGTTACACATGCTACAGTTTGCTAGGATGCCGCTCCTGCTCTTGATAATGGTTTTGTTTTACTGCGTCAGAAAATTTGGCAATGTTAATAAATGCTAAACAGGTCATACCGCTTCCTGTGCGGCCGTACCCTGGCAGAGTACCATCATTTCGCTTTCATCTTCTTTCGGGTCACGTCACCGCCGTTGACATCGGGTGATTAAGTTTATCTTCTTAAATTACTCCTCTTTGAGTCTCTATTTGTGGAAAATCCTTCAGCGCCTTCTGCAAGGGTCAATTTATACGCTAAACAAATCATTTAAAATTAAAGACGCGAGCTATTTCGAAACCATGTCGATGCAGAGTATTGTAACCTTTAAATTGCCTTAGAGCTTCTTGTGCAAATAAATTAGATTAATTCAACTTTCTCGACTTCGATAACAAGATGCCGCACGAACGAAACAATGGCACTCGGATCGATGTTTCTGATGCCCGCTGTGGTGTGGAGAGTGCTGGGAAAACCAATAAATATTGAGCAGATTACATCCAGCTGGAGGATCAATTAAGAAAGGCTCTGCTGGCGTTGTTTCCTGAATACTTCATCACAGTGCACTAGCAAAGAGCAGCTGCGCTCCCAAATGGAGTTGAGAGCTGCACCAAGCCAACCTGTAATTATGCAAATAAATAACACTGTATTTTCTCCCCACAATTATTACGTTTCCACTCTAAAATATTGAGACGACTAAATTAATGATCACAGGCCGCATCAATACAATCTCTATTTACTTATCGCCTTACCATTATCAAAATCACACTGTTTGCTTCTTTTTCTATTTCGTTCTAATTAAATGTGTTATTAAATCTCATTCACATATCTCACTGGCACTCCGAAACTTAATTGTTCAGCAGGATATGAATTCGTCGTGTTGTAATTAGCGATGATTCACCAATGGAATGTTCCTTTTAGGGGGGGTCGTTTCTAGTTTTTCATCTACCATATGGGTTAGACAAGCTGGTTTTGAAACGTAAGTATTTCTATTCTAATATTTTTAACAAAAAATTCTAATATTTTAAACATTTATTTGCATTTAATATGAGGTAGATCTTCTGTAATGCTAGAAATTTTAAATTTTAGTGTTGGAATGTGAACGTCATGAAATTTTCACTGGTAGCAGTGACCCGACCTCAGACAGAGAATGAGCGGGAAAACGCAATTTTTTTTTTAAATGTAATATTTTGTTTATAAAGAGAAATTGAAAATTCTTTTCAGGTTGGATAGGTATTAATGAAATATTACGATTTGCACTTTACGAATATCCCAAAGGCTATGATTGCACTCTCTAATGGTGAAAATATTTAAAAATTCAAAATTTTAAACGACTATTGCAAACGATGTATTTATGCTATAAATTTGAAATTTTAGTAGTGAAATGTGAAGGTTACGACATTTTCATAGGAAAAATAAACTGATAATTGGAAACCTCATTTACTTGAATTGGTACTAATGAAATATTATAATTCATCATTTTTTTAAAACTTAGGTAATTTAAATTCCTATCGTTACAAATCACTAATTGTAGAAACAACATTTGTACATCGTATTAACTACTTTTGCAAATAATTTATATAACAAATGTCTGAAATTTCGGTGGTAGCTGTTCAATACATAAATATATATATACATTCCATTAATAGTAATAATGTACCCACTTTTCTCAGAGTGTTGTGGTAAATGCAACTTTTTATATTTAAGAAATGAAATACATATTCTTTTTGTGTTGTATAATTACTAATAAAACACTGTTTGCATTTTCCCACCATCCGTTAGCTCAAATTGAAACTTTTAAGGAGTGAAGAAAAAGAAGGGAGAGGAACCGCTTCATTCTCTTTGAAAACGAGACTCTCATACGCGCCAGAGGCGATATGCGTTCTTCTAGTATTTTATCCTGTTCATAACAAGTAACGGGAACCTCTTGTAGATTACTTTATTTTTTCTTTTATATCATATTAAAGTCAATTTTATGTCCCGGAATATTATGTATATCAAAAATATGCCACCCTCTAAAATTTTCCATAACAGAAGAACTTAGTTATGACAAGAGCGTAAATTTCCAGTTCATTTATGTCATTTATGGTTTAATAATTCATAAAGAATATGGTAATTTACTAATGATTTTAATTTACTTGCGTGTTGCGGATGATTTTTTTTCCTTAGTAAAAACATTGTTCCATTGCTATTGATGACGACTGGAAGGCAAAATCGTAGGTTGCAACAAGATTCTGCAGTCTTGCTTTTGTAGCCATATTGAAATCTTGCGTACGAATATTGTAGGGTCATTGTGCACAGGGCATGGCCCCCCCTCCACTAGGGACCACTGCTGAATGTCATGGATGGTGGTCTTTCCAAGCCCATCGCGACCCTCTCTCTCATCAAAGGTAGAATAGCGGTTAAAGGAGAAAATCTCAACATTAGCATATTAATAACTCGAACATGACAACATTCAGTTATGAGCCTAACCATAGAGGTAGGAAGAGAGGGAGATGCCCTATCGCTTGAAAACTGTAACCGAAATCGCCATATTGCTCTTACTCTTAAGCGTGTGTTGTCTATGTTAACGAACGAGAGATTGTGCAAAGAAAGTTATCTCCTATGTAGCATATTCCTGCAGAAATTAACCCGCAAAATAGATAAAAGGAATGGCATTTCATTGGCAAAAAGTTGAAATAAAGTTTCTCTTCTGGAATTTTTAAACTTTTCGTTATTTTAATTATATTGGAAAGTAGCGTAAACAATTGCTACATATTGCTAAAATTACTACTGGTTTGCATGTCCCTTCACCCGTTTTTTTGAATTGGGTATTATGGTTGAATTGCTTTTATTTGATATCTAATTTATTACGATAGACATCCAATATGGAACTCAAAAACCGTTTTTAAAAAATCACAGATAAATTTGATGATGGTGTTCAACTACAGTTTTTGCAAATACATTCAAACACAAAAAGGAATTAAAAAAGAGTAAATTTCCATGTACCTAACAATAAACTATGTTATAAGGAAATATTACGATTTAATTGTGCCAGTATTCGTACAAAACATTTACACATACGATGACAACTGACCTTTCAACGCGACTCTCACGATAGGAGTAGCATGGCAGTTTCGGCTACACTAGCCAACTATGCTAACTGAGAGTAATGATGCCTCCCACTATTCTTAGATCCATGAGCCTAACGCTCTAAACCTAAGTTAGCCTTTGACCAAGGCAGCAAGTCTTGAAGAAATTTTGTTTACAGAAGAAATATTTTTTTTTATTTAAATGTTGCACATGATCTGCTTTGGTACATGTATCCAACTACTTTAAATAATACCAATTTCATAGTACTTTAATACGTTGAACAGAAATTTAGACTTAAAGTAGTATCAAAGTAAGGGTAAATAAATGATATTTGACTGAAATCATAAAAAGGAACTGCTGCAATTAACCACATTAATAGATATTTACTTTCTGTAGTATATTTTTACATGTTTAAAATTTGCTTTCAATAAACAAGGCAAATTAATTCAAAGAGTATGAGTAAAAGACTACACGCTTATTAACTATTCATGAATTTTTCATTTAAATACCAAAATATGGGGGAAAACAGAAATCATCTTTTAAAACATCAAACAACTGTCATTATAATGTTGGTGTATATGATACTAATCAACAAAGGGAAGTTAACTTATACTCCGTAGATTGTGTAAGTTTTCAAATATCAGAATTTTTTTTGGGGGGTGAAGTAGCTAGAAATCAGTTAATATTAAAATACTAAAAAGAGTTCATCGGTAAAACTAAAGAGAGGCATCAGCTAATACGAAATAGACAAAACCAGAAAAATATTACGCTGTGTCATTCCATAAAGATTCCTGCTTTTGTCTCTTTTCCCGTGTTTTTCTCAGTTGTTCTGTTGTCTTCGTAGCTCCTGTAACGCTTCGTAAGAAGATTATCTGAAGAACCTGAAGGATTAAGGATTTCGGCTCACTAAGCCAAGTGTCTTCTTTCGAGCTTGAAGCACGGAAGCTGCAACGTGCGGAGTTTAAATCCCGAGCTTGTGCTCCGAACGTTTTCGTAGGGATCGGCACCTATCTTTTCAGGATAAATTGAATACCTTGAAAGTAAGTTATCATTGAATTCAGAACGAACGAAGGGTAAAGGGGAATAAATAACATGTCACATTGTTCACAAAATAAAGTTAGAAACACAGCGTGAGGTTCCATATAATGCTACAGCAAACCTACAGGTTTTGGTGTTATTATAGTGTCCCTTTGCAAAATATCTTCTGGACACTTTAACAACACCAATGGCTGCCGTATATCCGTACTTTTACCTACAGCAATATAAGTGAACCATTATGAACTCGTACCACATTGTTATCTAATCGTCACCACTGATGACTGAATATTAAATCCACCAAATCTTAATTTGAATTCAAAATTCCCTACGATATGAAATTATGAGGGTTTAAGTGAATAATACACGATGGTTATAAACAGATGTGCAGTTAATTCCATTAAGTGGACTATCAGAGATTAAAACTTTCGTTTAGGGATGTTGTAAACTCTCCACTGGAACAGGTAATGAATTAAGCGATGTAATTTCATTACGAAGTCATTTGGCGAAGTAATTAAGATCCGATGGACTACTGTCGCCTCTCTTAAGTAATTGTGCTTCGGCTCTATTTGCAATCTGACTAACAACAGTGTAATGCATAAATATGTGTAAAGCAAACAATAATAATGAAAGTTTCAAAGGCATTATGTCCTTTTCCAGCTCATAATTGCTTTTGTACTGTGTACACAGTTATTGTGTTCCGTGTGTAGGTCGATCACAGTAAATATCATTAGGACTTGATCTGTATCTGTTCAAAAATTATCACTGACAACAAAGCAAGTATAATCAAGAATAAGGCAGCGCTATAATATCAACTAAGTATGAAGAAAGAGAAAAATTTAAATGAATTCTTATGCAATTAACGACAACACGAGGAGCTTGCGAAAAGATCGTGTTCAAAAGTGTTAAAAAATGCGACGATTTCTTCGCATCATCTGCAAAATATTTTCTAGTTTCTACTCCTCCTCCTTTAGTTAAAACAAAAAATTTTCCCGTTTAAATTTAACGTTCCATTGAATTGAAAAAATAACAGTGGTTTTAAGCTTCAACACAGGTTCTATTAGAAACATGGAGTCGATTTTTCACCTCAACAAGAAGTGACAAGGGAGAGATCCAGAGAAGAAATGTGAGCCAAAGCGGTAAGTATTTAATATTTACGGAAGTCGAAATCTGTGAAAAAAAGAATCAAACTTTTTTCAGTACTGAAAGTAGGTCTCATTGGTCGTGTGCCACGGAAGACTACAATCCCCATGCACTGTCGCCGACATGGAAGAAAGGAACATTATTATTAATCATATAAGATTTTTCATTTTAAAAGGTAACTCTTTCGTCACTAACTCCTGACTGACTTGGAAATGCTTTGAATAAAAACGAACAGGAATGGAAAGAACAGAAACGGGATAGGGTCCGCAAAAAAGGCTAATTTCCATCCAGTTTAAAGTTATTAACCAATACTAGTGCCAGCCAAAGGAAGAGTGCGGTAATTTAGCTTTATTCCGCCCTTATCTCGCTTTTAGTCTTCCTCTAAATAACACTGTCGCTCAAGAGTTAGTTTCACAATGTACATACTTTTGAATCCATCCCTTGTCCGAGGGGTTAGTACTCTTGGCTAGTAATCTAAAGGATATGGCTTCGAGCATTCGGTAAGCATGGATGTTTGTGTTGTTTTTCTGCTGAGGTCCCGCCATCTTCACAGACCTTCTATGTACTATGGCGTATAAAATGACAGGCTCTTGTCAGACCTCTGTGGCAAGCAGCTGCTTCAGAGAATATTGTTTTATACATATGAAAGTGTAAACATCCACTCATACACATCGTTACCAAGTTTAGAAGAAAATTGTTCTGACTCATGGGCTTTAAGGCAATTTTACCCTAAACTTGTTAACGATGCATATCAGTGCATTTTCAATTTTAATCACCATATCTACTTAAGAGGAATTTCTTATATATCCAAAACGTTTCACTGTCATCTTTCGTGTGGAGAGTTAAAATTTCATTCTACTATTTTCAGGCGGGAGAGAATCGGATAAACGTGTTTTTAATGCGAATTCCCAGATGAGCAAATGTCCCATCCCCAAACTTTTCATTATGCCAGGACCAGAGCCTCCATGTTTATGCACTTCTGTTCATTAAAGATAGTCATGAACAGTCACGACGAAAGCATCTACACAACACTGCTGTGGTATCTCGACAACAATTTGAGGACATTCTCTTATTCATATGAACATTTTTAATCTTCAAATTTTATAAACGGAATATTTACTTTTCGTATCCATGCCACAAAAACATTGTAGCCTTATTTATGTTTAGAAAAAGTTATCTTAAACCGGGTGGGATCCAAACCCACTACAACCTGTGACACGTCAAGTGCTCTGACGCTGAGCTACCATCCGTTGATCATCTATCCTCTCTTTGTGTATATTAATCCTGTCATCGTAGAATCAACTGCAAATGACTGTCTTATAAATGAAACTGAAGGATCTTAGATTGCAGCTCTTCCAGTCAAGGGCCTAATAACTAGTCACACTCCCTTGGACACTTGAGTGGCATGAATAATCCTCAATTTTCATGTACAGTTCTTGGGTAACTCTAGTACCTACACTTATGTATACATTATATATTATCACTAGTAATATTTGAATCATAGCACTTCATAGTTACAAAGTTTTAAACACTATCATGCTGTAAGTCAACGTGGGTATTAGAAATCAGTTCCCATCCTCTTCAAGACAATTTTTCCTCCATACCCACATTCACTTACACCATAATATTCTCCGAAACTTTGCAACTATGAAGTGCTGTGTGATATAAAATATTACTAATGGTAACATATAATGCATAAATTCAATTAAATATTTAAAAGAAAATTCATCTTTAAGCCTATCACGCAAAGCATTAATATTTTTTAAAAAGCCAAAACTATTATTCCTAATAGAGTAGATCCTTGTATAAAACTTTTTTTTACTTCTTGTTCCAACTCTTCAATTAAAATCCTGTATGATACAGTTATGAGTTTTGTGTAAAATTATAACTGTAGTAGTTAATATAACATCACAAAAATATGACTCTAAACTGACTAGGCCCAAACCTAATCAGTTTCGAAGTAATTAAAAGAGAGAGTCATTCTTATATTTAAATAATCCTATTTAACATTACACCACCTGTAATACTTGATTATCTATAGCTATAAAATTTTTCACACATTCATGCATAAACTAATTGGGCGGCTCCTTCTCTTTCAAATATTCAGACAAAAATGTTTAATCAAAAACAATAACAATAAAAGTCAGTAGCAGACTGGAATATCTCCATAATTTTGCTTTAAACTCTTAATATTGTAATAAATGAATGATAAGTCAGAATTGACAGCTATTTTTGCATTATGGGTGAAGTTACTATTTGAAGAGCAGGTGTGTTATGGGTAAATTCTACACTAACATAAACATGATCTAAGGAGTTAATAACACGATTGGCTCTTCTGGTTAGAGATTCGATTGACTTTCCTAAAATAAAATCTTTCATCAAACCAGAGAGTTATTCGCATCATTAATATTTTTCTCCATTTTTTTATTCGTAAAAACAAACCGACGCTTGGAAATTTAGTAAAGTAGGCATTCTTATATAACTTGATTTCTTTACCAATTCATCCATAAAGGACTTTATGATGTAGATATATGATCCGTAGCTAGAACAATTGGAGTATTTAATATATCATTATACAAGTAAAATACTTCGAAGTTGATTAGGCTTAAGCTCAAGTATTCAGGGTGTAACCTAACCATTTAACCAAAACTCTTTAGATGTCTATAGATTTCTGAATTCTGCGCCTACCTATACGAAATAAATTTAACTCTTTTTTGTCTGATTCCCAACCCTAACAGTAAGGTCAGATCAAAAAGGATAAAAAGAAGATTGAAAAGTGTAGGTAGTTCAATACAATTCTGTTTTAAACTTCTAATATTACTATAAAGAGTCAAAAATTCAAAATTAAAGAAAATATATTTTGTTCAATAGGAGAAGTTATAATTTGAGCAACAGACACATTTGTATTGTGGATGCAGTTTGCAACGAACATAAACAAGATCAATGTAACTAAGATTACAATCTCCGATTAGAGATTAATTCATTGCCCAAAAACATATTTCTCATTAATCCTAGCACCAATAGTCATTCAGCTCATAAATACTTTCAACAAGGCAATACCTAGTATATCTCAAACAAAGTAGACATTTATATATATTACATTTCTTATTTGCTGTACCAACCAAAGAAAAATCTCGCGTTGAAAAAGAAAAATCTGAACGTCTTGTTAAGTGACAGGGCTATCAGAGTTCATTTCTGAACCTAACAGGAGCCAACAATTTAACTCACTTTGAGTGGCAGCTGTATTCAGAGGTTAGTAAAGAGTCATGGAAAGGATGAAGGCTGATAAAGTGCCCTGCAACAGAATTGGCAGGTAAAAAGGGACAAAACTCTTCAGATGCGTTATCACAAAACTTGCAACGAAGAGTTAATCTTCTACCTAATGAGAAACATGATGTGTTTGAAAACATGTAGTATAAAAATGACAAGATAATTAAAGATAAAGTCGCTGACATCTAAGAAGGTGTGATCATTTCTGCAGCGTCGTGTTATTCGATGTATTTCTGCACTTTTTCAAGAGCACCCGCAAGATGTTGCGCCTACGGAGGGGGGAAATACGTGCTTTCGCCAGAATCAATTTCGACAAAAACACAGTCTGTGGTCTCGGAATGCGGATCTGTGTTTATATAATTCCATTTCATAAATGATACATTGAAAGATTTTTTTTTTCATATATAGTCACAAATGGAAACATAAAGTTCTTAACAACTTTGAAAATGAAAAGACAGGAAAAAAACTAATAAATGCTCTAGAACCGCGGTATTCAAACTGTCTTCGCCGGTACCCCAGGGATTCCGTGGAATTCGCTGGGTTCGAGAATCATCCAGTTATCCGTGGGATAAAATTGAATTCACTAATAAAAATTGATCGTTTAGGTTGTGTCAAATAATTTAAAAAATATATTTTTTCTTAAATCCCGCCCTGTTCGAAATAGGTAGGTATTTACGACTGTAATCGACCGGTATTTACGATTTTACGACTGTAATCGTCCATCCTACTTTACGCTCAATCGTTTAAATCTCTTATTTGAAATTAATGAATATCCTTTCTTTTATTATTGATGTATCAAGTTAAGGTGATACATTTAATTAATTTTAAGAATTGATTGTTATTGCCATTATTGGTTACCTAGAATTTTAATATGATATTGGTAATTAAAACGGAACTTGGACAGGCAGTTTCACCCTTTGGTTTCGGCATGTGATAGCTTATGTGTGTGGTTTTTATTTTCCCTTGCCCTATTTTTGTTGGTTTTGTGTGTTTGTGTTTCCAGCATTGTTATCGTTACATGTATGAAAATTTGTGATATATTAATAGTCTTTATGGATTATGAGTGGAAATAAATGTTACTACTATTACAAGCATAATTAATCGATGATCATGGTTTAAAATTTTTTATTTACATAAAGTTAGATTTTTCTGCTTTCCCGGTGATAAGACGTTTTGAGAATCATGTGCTTGAAATCATTCGTTGTGTACTGTAAGAATTAGAAAAACATGAAAGATAAAGATTAACACCAGCATAATCATTTACGAAAATATCATGAAATATGTACAACCGCAGGTAGAACAGCTTCAACAAAATGACATTCCTCTACATTTGGTGCGGTAAAGTGTAAACAGAAATAATAAGGAAGGAAGAAGGTATCAAAGCTTGTGTTTCCCTCCAAGTCTTATTTAGTTATTTAGTTAGATATCAAATTATGATGACGGGGATGATAATATAATATAACCTGCTAAGTTTTCTTATTATTAATTATTAAGTAAGCATAAAATGTAGTTATAATTCAGTAAAGCTTTCGAAGCGCATCATCATTTGCCAGTACTTCAAAAAAATTGAATAGAAATCAACCAAAGTTTTAATAAAACTAGTAAAATGAAAAAAAATATTTAAAACGAATATTTTTATTACGTTTAAACGAATCATGATTTTTATATATTTTACATAAAATAAATATAAATGTTAGTTTCAAATCAAAATACTGAGGAAGATGCATCGTTTAAAAATATTTATGTAACAGTCATTAATACAAATTGTTAATTTAAACGGCTTACCGAAAATATGATTCCGTAATTTGAAAGTAATCTTAATAGTAATTGTATAAATTTTACTGAAGAGGGATTTTTTTATATTGAATGTATTGCTTTAAGAGACTGCAAAACATTTTTAAATAAAATTGCTAGCGTTATATTTTCAAAAAATGATAAAAGGGCAATTAATATAATTTTTTCTATTTTCTAAGAGTAGAGAAATAGCAGGTACGGAGAAATAAATAAAAAAAAGGTATCCCCTGAAGCAGTTGCTGCTGGCCACAGAGATGTCAGGAGCCTGTCAGTTTAATAGACCATAGTGATGACCTGTGAGGAAAGAAAGACCTCAGCAGAAAGAAAAACACAAACCTCCATGCCTTCTCCGGGGGCTTGAACCCAGGTCCCTTTCATCAGTTACCAAGTGCACTAAGCAACAAGTGAAATAAC
This sequence comes from Ryuthela nishihirai, assembly GCA_038380435.1. Lineage (NCBI taxonomy): Eukaryota > Metazoa > Arthropoda > Arachnida > Araneae > Heptathelidae > Ryuthela > Ryuthela nishihirai. The sequence goes on along the minus strand of JAWZYU010000016.1, from coordinate 63,974,049 downwards.
AGATAACAAATTCATCACTTTTAGAATTTCATAAGTTTTTATATTTATGATAATTGAGTATCTCTGATATGCAACTTGAATCCCCTTTTCTTTTTTGGCTGTGAAACTTCTAGTTCTCCTCGCTTCTCGAATTCCCTGTGGTGCTCTGCACCTTCTATATGCCTACGAATATCTTACAACTAATTGACAGCATCCCTTCTTGCTAGGGAAATTACTATCATTATAGACAATCATCAGATCCCTCACTCCCCGCGATGTTAAAAGTTTATACTTGAAGGGCTGAAGAGCTAATCATGCTATTTTGAGCTCAATGATTACGAACTCATTATTCAGTGAAGACCGCTACCAAAAAGAAATGCTGTTGTCGAAGTAAATCTACCAAGAAATTTCTTAGGTTTTCCGTATCGAAATCTTTTCGAAATATTTTCCTGTATTATCTGAAACAGTAAAGTGATGACAGAGATCTGGCAGCATAACAAAGAGAGCGATAACGTGTAAAAGGTAAATGTCAATTAACTTTAAAGTTGGCTTTCATTCAGACAAAAATATTATGAAATATTGTCTACAGTGAATTACCAACCGCTTTAATGCATGACGGATATTTTAATTACCCTTACTATTGGACGTATCAAATTGACACTATTGTAATTTAAATGGTGAAAATATACTCGTGAATGTTGTATTATTTTTCAGTGACATCAAAACATTATTTAGAAATAGATATATAACAGAAAAAGTTATAAATTATTTTCATCACCAAATTTCGAAAAAAAAAACTTGCTTAGATATACAAAGATATAGAATTTGATATATCAAATTGACACTATTGTAATTTAAATGATAAAAATATATTCGTGATTGTTGTAATGTTTTTTTCAGTAACATCAAAACATTATTTAAAAATAGATATACAAACAAAAAAATTTATGAAATTATTTTTATCACCAAATTACGAAAAAAAGGTCGCTTAGATATGGAAAGTGGCACTTTCGTTAAAATAAATCTCCAATTATATCAATAGCTAAGTAATGAAATCTAAATTGAAGTAATTTAATATGAACACTGAAAAACTCTAGATTTTTCGGTCATAATTTACTTTTTCGTAACACACTCGCCGAAATTATTTTTATGTACAAAAGCGATGTATGAAAGGTACACTGTTGCATTAATGCCCAACAGTGACGTTTTCTGACATTCGTTGCTTCTTGAACATATATTGAGATATCATGTCATCGGTGACTGAGAGACCCTTGCATTTGCTTCAGAGAAAAAGAATTGGTTCCAAATTTCTCTAAGGCAGTGGATCTTTCATTTCTTTTCTTCTTCTATCCTCTTGCCTTATTCGCTAATCTCTTATAAGAAGATTTCCACTGAAAGAATTCTCTATGACCTCTGCTTGGTAAGTGGAATATTCCGTTTCCTTTTCTTTTCTGTGAGAGCATGGCACAGCTATAGCTCGCTTAACGACAGGATTGATTTCTTAAAAATGACGTAAGAGAATTGTGATTAATAATACACTTCCATGTCACATTGCAGAATGGGTTGCATAAATAAATTAAATTTAATCGCTATCACTATTTTTTAGATAATGATAGGAACATTTTTTAATTTTCGTTTCACGCATAATTTATTTCTTTTTGTTACTTTTCTATGACAGCTTCAAGTGGTTGGAGTCATTGCATAAGTAAATCGATTAACATCTTCATACCCTTCTTTCTGGAGCTATTATCACTGCTGATATCATAGGAGAGGTTATAGTATTATGAAACAAGAGTATACTGTAGGTCCAGTTCATGAAGACCAACATAGCTGCTACGAAGATCGGCGTGCCTGAGAGAAAAGAAGTTGAGTAACTACTACGAAAATCGGTGTATCTGTTACGAAGATGGTTGCTCCTGTTGCGTACACTACTCATTGTAAGTTACTATTGAATGTTCACCGCGAGCTTCAAGCAGGACAATGAGAACAACCAACACAGTTACTATTCGATTTTAAACCAGACACAATTTTTGGGTATTTCTGCTAAATCAAAACACATGGATAAAATAGTATAGAATGTCTTTTCTCATATTTGCTGGAACGTTTACAAAATTCTAATTTAGCACAATTATACAAGTAAAATTCGGCTACATTTTTTTAAAAACACGAAAAATTCACTTACATTTTTTAAAGAACGAGGAACAATCGCCTATTTTTTAAAAAAAAAGAAATAATTTTTTGAACTAACTTTAAATTTAACATTTTTTGGTAGGCAAAGTTGCTCTTAAGCATTTTTATTTATCATAAGAACCGAAATACAAAATGATACTGTTGAATACATGTTGATATCACATGCAATGATACCACAGCTCGGAATTTCTCATAGAGAGCAAAATTTTAACCATTTTAAAAAATTAATCTTACATGTTATTAGTAACTGAATTTAAAAACTTGTAGTGGCTCTTGTATAGGTCAAAATAAATACATTTTTCAGTCTGTTATGTAAATTTATTGGAAGACATTGCACTGTACAATACTGTATCGAGATTAAATCGGCGCGAATTAAAAAAATTTTTTTTTTTAATTCGCGCCCTTTTCGAAATAGGTAGGTATTTACGACTGTAATCGACCTTGAAGGCCGATTTAATCTCGCTCTCCCAGATCTCTCTACATATTTGCCTTTTTTGAAGCAGTTGTTGTTGGTCAGCTGAATACGACAATTTATTCTTATGATTACAACGAAATTGTAAGATTTTCATTCCTTTGTTTAAAATAGAGAAGTTTGTGACAATGTAAAAGTATTCATTCATTTTAATTCAATTTATGTAATGAAATAGATTCGTGATTGATGATAATTGAAAAACTAATTAAAGAATTTTAATTTATTAGATTTGCCCTTCACTATGGACATTTGGTTAAAAACCGGAAAGCTTAAACAAAAAGTTGAACAAAGAGAAGAAAAAGACGAAACTTCTCCAGCAACATCTGCAATTGTTTCACCATCTACTTCAGAAAACTCGACATGCGAAACAGCCGTTGCGGTAACGCCTGAAGCGCATATTAAAAAACAGAAATTACATGAAGGCGGTTCTAAAAAAAAGAAAATATGATGAAGGCTACTTAAATTTCGGATTTACTTGGACCGGAAATGAAGACGAGTCAAACGGAATATGTGTTGAATGAGAAACGTGTAAGCAATAGTATTATAAATCCCACAAAATTAAGAAAACGTATGGAGAGTAACCAACCTCACTTGATAGGCAAAAACGGATTATTTTAAGCGTATAAATATGAAGAGCTCAAAAGCAAGGAAAAGTATCTTTCACATTTTATGTACAGTGATAAAGAAAAATCACTTGAGGCTTCCTACCTCGTTAGTTATCGTATTGCCAAAGAAGGGGAGACATGTACACTTGGCGAAAAAATAATAAAAGCTTGTGCTAAAGTCTAATGTAAGATTGGTGAGAAATATGCCAAAGAAATTGATAGCCTATATCTCTCTGATACAACGATTGCTAGACGCATTAGAGATATGGCACTTTTCAATGAGGATGAATTAATATCTCTTTTAAAATCTTCTCATGGTCTAACAATGCAATTAGACGAATCTTCGGAACGTTTCTGGTTTGACTATTTTAATTGTTCTGGCACACTACATTTTTTTATTTTAACTGTTCAAGAGGATATTCTTATGTGCAAGCCTCTTAAAGATAGAGCTATTGGTGAAAATATTTTTGATGTTATATATATATATGGAGAAACATGGACTATCTTGAGATTTATGATATTAGAGGTTTGACCTTTACGTGACCCGAGATCTACCACCCTGATTACCGCTAGGTTGAAATTTTCAGAGCTCTACCATTTCTACATCATTGTAGTTAGAAAGGGTGGTCTTCATATGGTAGCTAGGTAGTCACTGGAAGGAGAGCTTTACACCAATCCCCTGTGATGATGCATAGAACCGGCCAGGCCTAGAACCTAATGTCCGACCCCGCCTTCTCGTGGTGCAGACCGTTAGTACCTTTCAAAAGAGATACTCTCTTGTGGAAGTGAACGGAAGGAGAAGGCTGCCAGATTAGTGTGGCCTACTGATCTGGACAACTATGGCTACTTTTCTTTTTTTTTCTACCCTGCTGAGGAGTGGTCAACCACACAGGTTCCTGATGCTGACCATATAAACCCACTGGACTGGACAGATATATGGCTCTGAGCTTGATTATGGATCCTGATTTTGCTGCACTGGTGGGCTTCTGTGGAGGGAAAATCTTCCACTGTGTTTTATGTTAGTTTGTGGGTTGACAGCCCCAAGTGAATAGATTCACAGGATATGTTTATCAGCTGGTGGATAATCCTGAGCAGAGATCATCGCAGGCACCTGAACTCTTTGCTTCTATTGGCATCGTCAAATTCTACATTGGAGGAAGTCTTCCAGTGTAGATGGCTTCAGCCCTTAGTGGTGGGGGAAAGGGTCTTTGCCCCATGTCTGCGATTAGGGGGCTATAGGTTTGATATTGTCGGCATTCCCTCTCTCAATAAACATAGTTTCTTTAAACATCCCACTAACCATTTTCTCTCCATAGGTAGTTGGAATGTGAGGACTCTGCACAGAGCTTTTTCTCTTGATGTCCTCACACAAGAATTCCACCATTATAATTTAGATATTCTCGGCTTGCAAGAGAACAGATGAACAGATAAAGGTCAGATTTTTAAAATTAATCTTAAATTTCTCTTTTCAGGGAGGGACGACAATAAGCATCACCAAGGCGTGGGTCTGCTTCTCAGCAGACACACTAGAGATGCTCTTCTAGGATATGAGTGCATTAATGAAAGATTTCTTACAGCAAACTTTCAGACAAGCGTTAAAGACTTGAATGTTATCTGCTATTATGCCCCCACTGAGGATGCCGTTGAGGATGACAAGGATAGGTTTTACGGACAACTTCAGGATATTTTGAATTCTGTCAAGAAAGGAAATATTTCCCTAGTTTTAGGTGACTTCAATGCCAAAGTCGGTACTAACTCTGCCTTTTGGGAGGGGTGATAGGCCCTTTTGGTATTGGTAGCTGCAATGGCAATGGGCAACGTCTCCTCCAGGTAAGTAAACTCAATGGATTCAGAATAACTAACACTTATTACAAACACCGCGACATATATAAGTACACATGGGTTTCACCCGATGGGCTGCATAAGTATATGATTGATTATATATTAATCAACAGCCAATGGGCTAGTTCAATAACAGGTCATATAGGGGAGCTGAAATTGGATCTGACCATTACATTGTTAAAAGAGTCTTGCAACTTAAACTTAAAAAGTGTTGTGCTAGGGTTAAAAAATTTACTTTCATACTGAAGCTCTGAAAGACCCAGTTATAGCCAAAGCTTACCATTATAGGTTACTTAGTCATTATTACAGTCATGTTATGCTTACTACTGAAGTTGAGGAAGAATGGGTCATTTTAAACAAACTTTTTTGGACACTAACAGTACTCTTTTAGGAAAAAAGGAGCAGAAGAGAAAGAATTATCTGAGTGATAAGGCACTTGAGCTTATTTTGGAAAGAAAGAACTGCAGGAATGTCCTTAATCAATACCCTACTAATCCTAATAGAAAGCATTACAGAGAGCTTAATAAACGTGTAAAGGATCAGTTATCTGCTGATAAGAATCTTTAGCTTGATGACAAAGCCGGGGAAGCAGTTAGACAACACAGCAGCAGAGAGCTGTACCAGAGAGTTAATATTTTGTGTGGTAGAAAATGGACAGGTATACAGGGATTGAAGTATAAACAAGGTAAGGTTATAGAAGGTTAGGATTCTGTCATGGTTAGGTGGGCTGAGCATTTCAGTGATGTTCTAAACAATGTGGGTAGTTCTACTCCCATTGTTTGTAATGATGATAGATGCATTGGTGGCTTTGATGTTGGCCCTATAACACAATCTGAAGTTATTTTGGCTGTTTCTAAACTTGAACTACCTAAATCCCCAGGGGTAGATGAAATTACTACGGAAATGCTTAGAGCTGGAAATGTTTCGGTTACCACTTGGATGACTGAAATTCTGAATATCTTTTATGATAAAGGCATGGTTCCTAAGGATTTTACCAGAGCTATTGTTATCCCTATTTTCAAAAAAGGTGATCGCATTTCTTGTGATAACTATAGGGGTATTAGCCTACTCTCTGTTCCAGGTAAAGTTCTTTCCATGATTGTGCTTAATAGAATTAAAAATCTGGTTGACAGTCAATTGCGTGATGAGCAATGTGGATTCAGAAGTGGTAGGGGATGTGTGGATCAAATATTTTCACTTAGGCAGATTCTTGAGAAATGTTTAGAGTTTCAAAAACCTTTGGTTGCTAGCTTGATTGATTTCAAAAAGGCTTTCGACTCTGTTGATCGTCATAATTTGTGGTTGATTGTGAAATCATATGGTATACCAGACAAGTTTAACATAAATGAAAGCTCTCTATAATAACACTGAGTCGTGTGTGAGAATTGGCAAGGCTTGTAGCAATTGGTTTAGCATTACTTCTGGTGTTCGACAAGGGTGCATTTTGTCTCCTTTTCTCTTTAGCTTGGTTATTGATTATGTTATGGGAAATTCACTTCAAGGGAAAGATTTTGGCCTTAAATGGACTGGAGATACGAAATTTTCTGATTTAGATTATGCTGATGATTTAGCCCTTTTGGCAAATGATGTTGATGAGATGAACTCTTTCATTCGAGCTGTTGATGAGACTGGTAGTAGAGTAGGTTTGGTTATAAACAGAGAGAAAACTAAAGTGATGAAAATTGGTCAGGCAAGCTGTGATTCAGTTAATCTGAATGGTTGCAGTCTTGAGCATGTGTCACAGTTTAATTATCTTGGGAGCTATGTAACAGATAATGGTGATGTGCGGCATGAGATTAACAGACGAATAGGGATTGCTGCCGGGACTTTTAAGAATCTGTGGAGAGTGTGGAGAAATAGGCGTATACACCTAAAGACTAAAATTATACTGTATAATAGTTTGGTTCTTTCTAGGGTTAGCTATGGTAGTGAAACTTGGACACTTTGTAAACAAGATAACAGGAAACTCGATGCTTTTGATTCCAGATGCTTACGCAGTATCTTGGGCAACTTTGGTGGTTCAACTTTGTAACTAATGATGAGGTTAGGCAAAGGAGTTTGCAACCTCCTTTAAGCAGCATATTGTGCAGAGAGAGACTCCTTTGGTTTGGCCATGTTGCCCGTATGAATAATTATAGATTGGCGAATAGGGTTATGAACAGTGTGCCTAAAGGCCTCAGAAGGAGGGGGAGACCTAGGATGCGGTGGGCAGACAATGTTAAACAGGACCTTGTTAGAATTGGTGTACAGTGGCCGGATGCAGCAGATGTAGCTCAGGACAGATATGCTTGGAGAATTAAACTGCGTGGTCTGGTTGGACCTCCGTAGCCCAAGGCTGCTTAAGGGGGATGATGATGATGATGTAGTTAGAATTAGGTGATCTCCTGTCAGTCAGCCGTCAATCACTAACAATCTTCTAAATATATTAGATAAAACAGCGTACTTATGAATCAACTGTACTTAGTATATAAAGTTAAACTTGTTGCAAAGTGAAAATTTATGAAAAAAAGAGAGGGAAGAGAAGATAGAAGGCTTTATATGCCTGCATTCCATGCTGTGAAGAGTGTTAAAAAATTCATTACTGAACCGATATTATCTCATCTACTCTTTCGCCCATTTTATAATTCATTTCTCTTTGTGGTTTGTGCTTCTGGTTATTGGATGTACCACTGGATGTGCAAAACTCCTAATCTGTAGTTCTTAGGTCAAGAAAATGGAACCCGTTTCATTTTACATGATTATAGACTCGGTTTTACACGGTATGGATTTCGATTTGTACCGACGGAGCGAGTCATGTCAAGAATAAAAACAATATCCCCACATATTCAACATTCTCACTTCTGTCTGCAACGCCATGATCTCGTTGTGAAACGAATTACAGGAAAAATAAAAGACATTTTAGATGATGTTGTGAAAATCATTAATTTCATCAAATCCATGGAGCTAAACTCAAGATTATTATCATTACTCTGCGAGGAGCTATCTAGTTCGCACAAACCGTTGCTCCTACAGCAGAGGTTCGCTGGTTATCACAAGGAAAGTTTTTGAGCAGGTTTTATAAGCTGAAAGAAGAAGGGAATTTTTTAACTCAACTGAAACATGATTATTGCTCAAAATTACATGACAACTTATGGATTCGGATTATGGCGTACCTTGCAGGTATATTTTCAATTTTAAATGAAGTAAATATTTCTCTCCATGGAACTAAAACTTATATATTTAAAGTTAATGATGAAATAAATGTATTGATTTTAAAATTCGATTTATGGATTTCGTACGTACGAAAAAACGACGTGAACTGTTTTTAAAAATTAAGTGAGTTCTTGATACAAAATGATCTGAATCTTTATAAAATTGTTCAAGAATACATAATAGATGATTTGTGGAATTTACAAAAAAAATATCAGAGAGTATTTTTCAGCGTAAACAGAATCATACCACTGGATTAAAAAACTTCTTTAATCATTGTCAAAGAGAAAATTTATGGAAAAAAGAGAGGGAAGAGAAGATAGAAGGCTTTATAGGCCTGCATTCCATGCTGTGAAGAGTGTTAAAAATTTTTCTACTGAACCGATATTATCCTGACTAAAACGATATTAAACTAACTTTATGTAAATAAAAAATTTTAAACCATGGTCATCGATTAATTTTCCTTGTAGTAGTAGTATTAGTTATCCTTGTAGTAGTAGTAGTAGCATTTATAACCACTCATAATCCATATATATTATTATATCACAAATTTTCATACATGTAACGATAGCAATGATGGAAAAGAAAATACAGAAAACCAACAAAAATAGAGCAAGAAAAATAAAAACAACACACATAATTTTAGTTTTTCATACCGAAACCAAGGGGGCTAAACTGCCCGTCCAGGTTTCGATTATAATTACCAATATCATATTAAAACTTTAGACAACCAATAATGGAAATAGCAATCAATTCTTAATGTAACTTGATACATCTATAATAAAAGAGAGGATATTCATTAATTTCAAATAAAAGATTTAAACGATTGACCGTAAAGTAGGATTCATAAAAGTTAATATATGTGTAGGTAATTTCTTTTTGAAGAGACAGTTAAATTGTTTTCATTTCTCATATGCAGTGGTGAAAACAATTGTGAAAATTAGGTGCCAAACAAGTGAAGTTTATTTATTGTTAAAATTATTTGTTAAAGTTTATTTTTAAGTTGTAAAGTTTATTGTTAAAGTTTATTGTTAAAGTAATACTTTAGAGCATAGATTCCCAACGTGGGCGATACCGCCCCCCAGTGGGCGCTGGAGCCTTCCATGGGGGTGGTAGCGGAACCAGAGGCAAATGGGGGACGTTGAGGCAGTCAAGAGGGCGGCCAAATAAATAAATAAATTTAATGGAATTTTCTGTGACAACCTTTTTATCTCTTCTATTCTGTGGTGTCTTCTTGGTGATTCTGGTCATCCACTACCTCATCCGTCATGTACAGCTTTTCAACTGCAGCTTGAAGAATAAGTTCCCTGCTGCAGCCTACTAGCGTACTGATACGTCAGAAGTCGACTGAGATGTCCTCAAAAGTTCTCTTCCAGATCACAGATTGGATATAAGCTTCAATATGTTTTTCCACTCCAAATCGCTTTGAGTATGCTTTATGGTACGTAGTTACAATACCATCCCACGTCAGAACATAAGGTATAATATTAACATTACACTTATGAATTAGGCTCAACTCATTAGCCAGCAGATCATACTTCCTCTTCTTTTCAACCTCTACTGTCTGCAGGTTATCGTGAGATGTTATTCCTACTTCAATAATTGTAATCTCATTCAATACCTTAACATGCACTACTATATCAGGCTTAATATGTTGGACATGTGTGTCCGTCCTGATAGGCAAATCAACCTTGATGCAATAATAATATAATAATAATAAATTTATTATATTTAATATTTTTTTTATAATTATTTTTTTAATATAATAAAATACTTTGAAAATACCTGTTTTCATGAATAAATATTTTATCTAGCTATGTAAATTATCTTATTGTTATCGCGTTAATAAGCGTTTTTAAATTAGCATTAGTTATACCTATACCTAATTTGTTTTAGTTTAGAATAGATTGACGGTGACAAGTCCTTGCAAGTTGGTAGGCAAACACGCGGTTCATGCAATTTAACATGTTTCGACAAGAATATGGGAGCTTGAAATGACTTGTTTACGGAGCAAGTGCGCCGGCATCGCAAACATACAAGTTAATGCGTGCACAAAATCAAATCTATAAAAGCGATCGCTCTAGGAATGTTTCATTATTTTTATGTGCTTCGCCGTGATAACTAGTCGTGAGTGATAAGTGTTAGAAGTGATTATAAACATTATTTATATAACTATCTATAAATCTGTTGAGAAGTTAATTAGTATTTGAAAATGTCTGAATCTACATCTAAAAAGAAATGCCGGCAGTACAGTATTGAGTATTTGAAATATGGATTTACGTACTCTCCTACAAACCAATCATTACCTATGTGTTTAATTTGCCGAAAAGTTTTTTCAAATGAAGCTATGAAACCTTCTAGCCTACAACAGCATTTAAATAAAATGCATTCTGATAAGAAGAACAAAGATTTATCCTAGTTTCAAGAACTGGAAAAGCAATATTTAAAACAGCCAACTATGTTAAACCTTTTTGCGTCGTCTTCTAAACAAGATGATGATGGACTACGAGCCTCATTGTTAATCGCAAAAGCAGGAAAACCATACACAATTGGCGAGGAATTAATTTTGCCGGCAATCAAAGAGATATTAAAAACTGTTCTTCATCATAAGACACCGTCAGATATCATCAAAAAATTCCTCTCAGTAATAATTCAGTGCAAAGAAGAATAGATGAAATGGCAAAAGACGTTGAAATATCATTATGTGATTACTTAAAGACTTGCAAATTTTCCATTCAACTCGATGAATCAACTCTACCAAATAACGAAGCTCTACTCTTATCATACGTACGATTTATAAAAGAAGAAAAAATTCACGAAGAGTTATTATTTGCCAAAAATTTGGAATCTGATACAAAGGGAGAATCTATATTTAATACCATGCAAAAGTTTTTTCAAGAGAAAGAAATTCCTATTTGCAGTATTTTGTCTGCTGCTACTGATGGTGCTCCAGCAATGACAGGGCGTCATAAGGGTTTCATAGCGCATTTGAAACAAGCAGTACCAAATGTACTCGCTGTACATTGTATTATTCATCGTCAGCATTTGGTTGCAAAAAATTTGAATGAACGTCGGCATACGTCGCTCCATTACGTTATTAAAGCAATCTATAAGATTAGAAGCAATTCATTGAATGACCGATTATTTGGTACGCTTTGTAATGAAAATGATGAAGATTACAATCGCTTGCTGCTGCACACAGAAGTACGTTGGCTCTCTAAAGGTGTTTGTCTGAATAGGTTTTTCAATATATTTGACTCAGTACTGGACTTTCTTGAAGACAGAGACGAAAAATTGCGCGAAAACCTGATTACGTCAAAAAATGACATCGCTTATTTGACAGACCTGTTTAAAATATTTCATCAAGTTAATTTACAATTGCAAGGTGATGAGTTGAATTTAATTAAAACAGAAAACGTCATAGCTGCTTTTGCGGGAAAACTTCTTCTATTCAAACGAAATCTAGGTAGAGGTGAATGCAACCACTTTCCCACATTATCAGCAGTCTCTGCAAAACCGGAAGATTTACTTACTTACTGCCAACACTTGGAAGTTTTTCATATTGATTTTACGGAGCGTTTCCATGATATTTTAAACATGAATATACCGAGTTGGGTTTTAGATCCTTTCGCAAACACAGATACTGAAGAATCATCAAATTTGGAAGAGGAACTCTTAGAACTTACGACTAACGAAGCATTCAAAGTAAAATTCAAACATGGATACCAAGCGTTCTGGCTTCAAAAATCAATACCATTCGTCTACCCTGGATTGTGGGCAATAGTACAGAAGTTTTTAATCGCATTTCCTTCGTCCTATATGGCTGATCGTCGATTCAGTGCAGTAGCTAATTTACTGTCAAAGAAGAGGAACAGACTACACATCACTGAACGTGGCGATCTGCGATTGATGTTAACGAAATTGGGACCCGACATTAACAAATTGTTAACACTGCACCAGCCTCAACCATCTCATTAATTTTTTTTATTTATTATTAATTTTGTGTTTATCTCATTATTTTTTATTTCTTATTGATTCTGTGTTTATTTTTAAAATTTTAATAAACAATTTTATTGTACATTTGGTTGTCATTTTATTAATTTCTGCTTTATGATTTTTAATAGATAAATAAACATATAAATTAGGTACAGATAATATGCAACAATATTTTAATATTTCATATAAAATTAACTATTATGGACTAAGGGGGCGTTGAAATTTTTGTTCTCTTCTAAAGGGGGCGATGGTCCAGAAAAGGTTGGGATTAACTGCTTTAGAGGAAGCTCCATTGCAGCGATTCAATTATTAATAATGAGCTTATTATGTTGGAAAAACTTATCCTACTTTTAATATCTTTATTTTTTTAAATAACATAATTGGCTGTTGGTTAAACATATAAGTTACTACGTATGTAACCCTATAGTTTATAATCTCACGAAGTTGAAAGTAATTAATGGATTCTATTCTTGTACTTTTCTCGTAAGTGATTTTACACTTATAGTTATTATTATTAATGGAAAAAGATTTAAAATGGCTAAGTATTTGCACAGATTATGAAATTATAGCATCGCTGCTTAAGTTTAATTATTTTAAATATTATACAGTAATTTCCACAAGTGACAGTAAATTCTCAAACAAAAACATGAAATAGATTTGCTTCCATGGAAAACCTTGCTAACTTGGTCAGAATAGATTTACATTTGAGTATTTCCCCATAGCAAAAGTTTATTCTGCTACCCTTTCAATGGCAGGCAAAGTTACGTGGAAGGTAAATCGAGAAATGAGATGGGCTCAACATTTCGCTGTGGCTATCCGAGAGGGCTTTCATTTTTGGTTTATCGATTTTTTTTCTCTTTTAAGATGTCTTCTAAATCTTTCCAAGCATGATCTGAATCAGGAATAGAGCAACTTTATTTTTCGAGCATTTAATGCAATTCAAATGGGCTTCGTCGTTTTCAGTACAACTTGAGCGTTTCACTCCAGCTCCTTATTTTCAATGTTTTTTGTAGTATTCCCATCGATAAAGTGGCAATTTTATTTTCTTCACATCTTTCATCGTATCTCATCAACACTTTACGTATTCGCTTTAAAATCGTTACGTTTTTTGAGCTTCGGTAGAGGAAATAAGATATAAACAATTACATTGTAAAACAAAGGGATTATTTTAAAAGTTTTTCTGATTTCAAAAAAGTGGGAAAAAAGGAGAAAATCTGAGTTCTGATTTACATCAGTGATTTTTTTTTATTTGATTTAAATCAAAATACCCTGTTATTAATTATCTTAGCTGTTTCAGGAAAATAAATTTCAAATAAGATCCTATACTTTTCATCACTTATTTATATTTAATCCCTCTATTACTGCTGCAAATAACGATCCAGATATATTAATTTTGAGAACTGCTGTCGATGCCCCTTGGTTTGTCAATAACAGACAACTCCATAAAGACCTGGGCCTCGACCATATATATATATTCACATATAAAACGCACCTCAAAAATTTTTTTGAGGCTATAAGCAATAATCCCAATGAGATTATTTCTTCTCTGATTCTTTACGATCATACTGTTTTGAACAAGTACAAGATGCCTAAAACGGTAGCGTTCTCTGAGGAGACCTACCCATTTTAGATTTCTTATACAATTTTACTGCTATTTTTAGCTTTTCTTATGTTTGCCTTTAGGGGCCCCACCTATGGGTATATGGCATGAGTAAGAACAAACTATATAAGTATATATAACTACTTATATATTTTGTTCTTACTCATGCCAAATAGGCATATCTTTATGATGGAGTTGGTTAGAGGTAAAATTATTACCCGGTACATCGAATATGATTATACGATCTACTGCTTTAAAAGATATGTGTCGAAATCAATTGTGTCAAACTCGTTACTACATCATGGCCATATTCGAATAATAAATGTATATTTTAATCAGGTTTCAAAATTTTTTAAACTTATTTAAATTCACAGTATACAATAAATCATTTGAAGCCTTTTTTGATAATCTAACAATCTGAATTTTCCAAAGACGAAAATATTGGATTAATTTCAAGCTTTATCTAAAAAATCATTTATGTGGTTTAATGGTGGCTGCCGAAAAGGGCCACCATTTTTATATGCGTAATCTTGATGTTTGTAAATTTCATTTATTTAATTAATTAATTTAAAAAATACCTATCTACTAATATGCACCCTTAAAAGAAGAAAATAATCCTAAACCATATCGAGTGCGCAATGATTCCAGCATTGATATGCTTTATGTTAATTTTCTACTTATGACGGCACATCGAAAAATAATATTTTTTAAATTTTCAAAATTATTTTTTTGCCGCTAAAAAACATATATTTTTTAATTTTATTTAATATATGACTCATAAACATCGACCACATTTCTCCTCCCACCCGTTTTTTAGGGGGGAGGTGGCAGAAAGTAGCGATTTGAGGTAGCCCACGACATTGCAGACGCCACAAACTTTAATTGGATATGTAACTAGTTAAGGTCGCGCCCCCTGCGATATTTCACCTTCTTTTGGAAGCTTTGGGGGGGAAGAATGGGGAGTATAATTCGAAGTACTCTAAGATGGTCTTAACATGAGCTTTCATTTGACACCTAATTCAAAACTCGCTTTCTCCCACTCCTTCGGAAGATAATACTGTAGTATGATGATTTTCATATTTCCCATTTTTCTGTGAGGAGAAAGTATGGGGGATAAATTTTGATAACGCAAACCATTCTCCACGTCACTAACTTCCATTTGACATCTTCTGATGCTCGGCCCTCGCATCCAAAAAATATAGTTGAACAATCTTTTATATATTTCCCCTTTTCCTGGGGGAGAGAAAGCATGGCGGGGAATATTTCATAACCTGTGACCTCCCCTTGTCAAGCTTTCATTTGACTCATAGCCCGTTACTTCCTGCCCTCTAATTCCGAATATACAGCGGCACAATCCTTTTCATATTTCCCCCTATTTTTAGGGGGAACAAAGCAGGGATGCGATTGATTTAAGGGCCTATAACACTCCCCGCTTCTCAAGCTTTCATTTGACATACAAATCACTACGTTTATGCATCGCATTCGAAAGGTATGGCGAAAGAATTGTTTTGACCAACACACAAACCGACAAATGAGGAGCGAAAGCAATAGGAAGATAGTGAAAAATACTCATTGGGTTTTTATCTTTCAGATCTTGCATACCATTCCTAATTCATTAGGTGGTGACAAAAATGATATGATCTCCAGAGCAAACATTTATAATGAGATTCATCGAGAAATACTTCATTTATAAACTTATTAAGACAACAAGCATATTCACATCACAAGTTTAATTGACGTCAGCTATTGCGTGTGCAATTTCTATCATCTGCAGCTACATTTTTAAATCCCTCAGTGATTATAGGTTGCATTAGGTCTTTCAGTAGTGTAGGAAACACGTTTCATTTCAAGTCATCATCATCTAGTTTGTTTTCTTTTATACTACATATACGTGGCTACTATTATTAATATACTACTACTACCTAAATTCGAACCCCGAGTCCTTACTCGGGGTTCGAACCTAGGTAGCAAGGCATGGATATTTGTGTTGTCTTTGTGATGTGCCCTCACCTTCCTTACAGACCTTCTCTATAGCTGTAAGCTGACAGACTCCTATAAGACTCTGTGGCAAACACTATTTTTTTATTCGAAAGGAGAAACCTGGATGGAAGATTCACCTAACTTGCACTCTTTTCATTATTACAATATGCACTGAAAACTTTTAGCTTATCAATTATATTCATGTGTCAGAAATAAATTTATTACGAACCGCTTTATTTCTGATTTTCGTCCTTGGTTCTCAGGGTTATCTGGTTTTTTTGGGTTTTTTTTGTTGTTTTTTTCTAATTGAATTTTCTGCAGATAAGCATCTTTCGACTTTGTAAATCGACAGGTTGGTAGCGAAAAATAAATTTTCTCTACCAACTTGTAACTTGTAAACCTATTGATAATAATGTTACAAATTAAATTGAATGAACACTGAGCGTGAGTTCAAAAATAACAACTAGCAAAAATAACTCTAAAATAATGTGATTTAATATAAAAGTATGGATAAAAACATGTAAATAAACTAAAGCTACCAATGTTTGTCTTATGTGTGAACAAATTTTCAATCTATAGATAATAACCTTACCAAATCTTAGAAACAAAAACTAAATAAAATAAACAAACACCAAGTAATGAACTTTTCCGACAGAAACGTTATCAGATCTACTAGTTCGACTTACATAAAACCTGTTAAGACACGTCTTTAAGTGTCTTAAACATCTCTATTTTTCTTACCTGTCCACTAACTGGATCACACTAATTAACTATTAACCTCCCACGCAGTCACCATGCAAAATACTCCTTTTTTTAACCAATTTATCACGTATGAAATGACACTATGTCTTCTTTCACAAATCAGCCATTCCAACATAACCATTCGATCTTCCTTATTTTTTAGTTAGAGTCCTCGTTCCAATTTGTTGATTATGTAATTCTAAGCATACGCGAGCATTCATGACACGTTTATCATAAATTCACTGTAGCATGTTCATATGTGGTAACAATATCAACAAACATTATTGAGTTCCATTTGAGAGCATCAACAAACATTGAGTCACATCTGATAGTATCAAAAATACATTATTCAGTAGCATTTGGCAGTATCAACAAACATTACTGAATCACATTTGACAGTATCAAAAAACATTACTGAGTCATATTTGAGAGTATCAAAAAAATATTGAGTCGCATTTGACAGTATCAACAAACATTATTGAATCACAATCGAAATTTCAGTAATCCAACCTTTTCCTCGAGCATGTAATGTAGTTCATCAAATAAGTCGATAATCTGTATGTCCTGAGCATCATTTTTGGAATGGAATGTTGCAGTTTTTTTTCGCATCTTACCGCAAGCAGAATTGCGAGAACTGATGCTTTCAACTTAGTAATAGCACTGCATAAACTGATCCTGATTGGGTGGAAGAAAATGGAAGGTTTTCAATGAAGTCTTTAACCAAATGTTAAAAACGATTTTTGAAAACTTTATTGTAGTGAGGCTGTTTAATGTGGAAATCATCAATACATTAGAGAAAATATCGCAAGTAGAACATTTTCAAGTACTCACTCAAACATCATTGAAATACTGATGAAGTACGAAATTGGTAGCACTATGAAAGCCACTCTTTTATGTATTTTCTGATATTGGGATTGATATTTTATGTAAACTGTATATTGAATATCGGTATTTTTAACTAAACTCCTAATATTTCCTTCAATTTAGTCAAACAGACTTTCGCAGCTTTTCCCTGTAGCGGATAATATTCTCTAAATGATTTACTTAACTAATGGCCAGTTCATAATAATAGCTTGCAGTAGCATCTAATAAGCACCACACTGCGACGCGTGAAGTGCACCATTAGAGTCAATGATTCGTCTATTCTCTGAAACCCATCTACGGTTTGCTTCTCTCTACTTAACAGCCACTCTGACAAGCTAAGGCGTGCTTCCGTTTGTTACGCGGCAGACAATTATCTCCATGTGACGTATTGGGTTGTTTGGCAAAGTGCAGTATTGTCAGTCATGGGTCCATGCTCTGACAAATTGTGATGGAACAATTAGAGGCCATCTCTATGCATAGGACCAGTTTACATTATGTTATTTGCTCAGTTTCGGGATGTATGTTGTCGAGATACCAATGAATCGAAGGGAGCCACTGTAATTTATTCCAGACAAATATATAAATTGAAATCTATGGCCATTACACTGCTCATCTTGGTACATAGCTTCCAGTGATCGATGTTTGTACTCGATTTAGGCTTTATATCATCCAGAGATATAGCGGAATTTTTAACATAAATGTAAGCTATATTTCTGTTTAATTTCTTCACATTTAGATTATGTTACGTTACAAAAAATGAATTTTTACTGAATTACTTTCTAAATATAAATACTTGATTTATTCTATGTATAACAGGAGTTCATAAGTAAAAAGTGGGCGCTGGAAATTAGAAAGAAAGGAACTAAAATGTTAAACACGCTCACTGAAAAGTTCTAATTACAACATTTTGAAGTGTTTAAAAATGTTTATATTTCCAAGATCTCACAACAGTTTCTAGTCATTTGACGGCTAGGTGCTTTGTGTCCCAGTAGTCTAAAAACCTTTGAAAGGCACGACCCCATTGTTTCCCAAGATTGCACACAATGAAAAAAAAAAATGTTTTCGAAAAACCCTCTAAACATAATTATGTTAGCGGATATTATTCTCCAAATAATTTACTTAACCAATGGCCAATTCATAATATTAGATTGCAAAAGGCCTAATAAGCACCGCACCGCGAGGCACGCGCGAAGTACACCATCAGAGTCTCGGTGGCGCAGTGGTATTGCGTTATCTCCTGTGATTGCGACTGCCTGAGTCTGGGTGAGTCCCAGATTGCATGGTTGTGTATGCCTTTGTATATTGCATGAGAAACTAGGAAAGTAGAGGCATGAGAGAGTTCTAAGTTATCTCCGTGCTTCACGAAGGACAGAATATCACTTTTGAAAGGGAAAAATGGATAAAAGAAATACAAAATTTAAAGAAATTTTACATGTCTCAGATTCCAGTTCAAAACCCTTCTAATTTAAAATTCCACCAGTTTACGGAACAGTATGTAATCTAAACTAGAAGGATAACTAATCGACTCTGGCGAACACGGGATGCTCTTTTCAAAGCTAATAAAATTTTTCATTCTCTGAATTTTGTACCCTTTAATAGTACTAATTCGTAATAATGGTGATTAGAAAATGTAAAAATTATATATATAAATATGTGAGCTCCTGTTTGACTTTTCGTTGAGCTCGAATTTGACGTCATATCAGAATTTCGCATTTTTCTCCAATCTGCGATCAGAAATACCATTAGATATCCAGTCTCACGTTTACATTACACATAGATCATGGTTAGATCAAATTTTGACCTCTATTTAACCTTGACGGGCACGTCGGTAGCAAATTCCGTACTTTTTCTAAGATTTATTATGCAAATTACACTTAGGTGCAAAAGTTCAGAGTTTTAACTCATCTTCATAGCGAAATATTCCCTCTATTTCCTCATCCTCTCCCATTCAGTCACAAACAGTCGCATAAAAGATATGGCAACTATCTATTGGCAGCTTTCCGACCAGTACATAGTAGACGCGCATGCATCTTTGCAGTTGGGGAGCTGCTTTCCAACAAGCTAAGTTGGAATTCAATAAGGGACCCTCCTTCTCTCCAATTGCTTCAACGTCCTCACAAGGACTAAAAACCCTTCCTAACAATGTCACTAAACAACCAATTCAGAAAACTATAAATGCCACATCTAATGAAAATGAAATCAACCTTTCTCATCTTCCTCATTCTTTGGGAAAAAAAGAAGTTGCTTTTCAACCTAAATCTACAAAATCTCAAGCTTCAACGTTGACTTCGTTACCAAGCACTTCATCACAAAATCAACAAAAACTATTATGTGCTCAAGCAGCCAGAAAATTCGAACAACTTGAAATAAAATGCCTTCTCACTCCACAAGAAATAGAGGAAGAAATTTCTAATGAAAATGTGTCCACAAACCTCATTGTAGATTTAATCTTATATCTCTGTAAATTCATTTGCAAAACAACAGAATAATTTGAAATTCTTCAGGAAATTCTCTTGGGCTTTAAAACTTAATAATTTTAATATTCTACAGTGGAATTGTAGATGATTTTTTTCCAAGAAAAAAGACAATTTTATTAAAATAAATAAAATAATAAAATAAATACCCCCTCAAGCAGCTGCTTGCCACAGAGGTCTGACAGGAGCCTGTCAGTTTATATACCACAGTAGGAGATCTGAGAGGATGGCAGGACCTCAGCAGAAAAACGACACAGACATCCATGCCTAATCCGGGGCTCGAACCCAGGTCCCTTAGATCAGTAGCCAAGCGTGCTAACCACTCGGCCACGGGATACGTAAATATAAATATGCTGATATTTTAGCTTTACAAAAAATGCAAACTGCAAAAAAATGCATTTATCATCCTATATCAGCTAAACATCAGTGAAATACCCAAACTCGAAAGGTATTGCATTCTTAATTAAAAAAAATTAATCATAAAATTATTAATATTAACATCTCTAACCCTAATTTAGAAGCATTTATAGTTCAAGTGTTAATTAATGATTTCAAATTTTCTATTATCAATATTTATAACCCTGTCTCACCATATTTGAAAATTATCATCGAGTAATTATAGACCAAATTTCACCACCATATATATATTTAGGGGACTTTAATGCTCACCATAAATCATGGTATTCATATAAAATCAACAGTGCTGGAATGCATTTAAATAATTTCATTTTAAACAATGACTTGATTATATTAAATGGTAAAAAATCAACACATGAAAATCCCTTTTCTCACAGATCCATCATTGACTTAACATTTGTCTCTCCTCAAATTATACAATTTTTTAACTGGTCGCTTCTTAAAGATTCCAGAGGGAGTGATCATCATCCTATATTCCTTCAATCCTCTCTTAAAAATAATTTCACCAAATTAATTAAACTAAATAATTGGTACCTCTGCAATAACATTCTTAAAACTCATGAACCCCTTCAATTTTCTAAAGATTACAATTCCTTTTAAAAAAATCTCTTTGATACTACACAAACCTGTTTTAAAACTGTCACTAATAAATATTAAAAAATATTTAAAAATTGCTGGTACATGAACAAAATAATCACCATTAGAGAAAAAGCAGAAAAAAAAGCAAAAAGAGCTCATAAATTAGAAGACATTAATAAATTTAAAATAATTAAAGCACTAGTAAGAAAAAAAACAAAAAGAACTGTACAGAGACAGTTGGAAACTTTTTACTTATAAAATCTTACCTGACTCTAAAAAAGCAACAAAAAAGACATGACCCCAGAAACACAAAACAACCCAGTTGCAGAAATTGCTATTAAAAACAATATAACTATTTTCGAAACAGTTAATTTATTAAGTAAAAATCTAAAAATCAAAGAAACTGAAAATCTCTTTAATTATGAGGAAAGATTAGAAAACAAAACAAATAATTCACTTTCTAAATTTATTCCAGACATTCCTATCATGAACAAAATTTTTCAATTGAAGAACTCAATTATGCAATTAACAAACTTAATAAAAAACTGCACCAGATCCAGATAATATTCTTATGAAATGTTTATATTTTTCCCACATAACTGGAGGATCAAACTTTTAGAAATTTTTAATTTCGTTTGGGTCAATCGTAACTACCCTCTCTCATGGTCCCAAATTTTTGAGATTTTTTTATCCTAAAACATAACAAAATTCCATCACAAATTTCTTCATATCTTCCAATTTCACTTCTCTCAAATTTTCTAAAACTCTTCGAAAGATTAGAATTTAAAAGTATCAACTAGTTCACTGAATCCAAGGGATTGTTTTCCAGAACAATTTTTTGGTTTAGAAAATCAAGATCTTCTAAAGAATGCATTTCACTACTAATAAACGATATTCACATTGCAAAGAAAAAAAAAGATTACTGTTGCTGTCTTTCTCAATTTATCTAAAGCCTTTGATTCTATCTGGATCAATGGACTTTTACATAAACTTATTAATTTCAATATCAAAGGTCACACTATACAATTTCTCAATTTATGTTCGTCAAAAATAATTTTAAAAACCAAAATCAATTCAACTACATCTCATTCTTATGGAATTTCAAAAGATTTGGTACAAGGGTCAATACTTTCACCCCTTCTTTTTAACTTTTATTTAGCTAAAATTCTCAACTCCTTTGAAATCAATTTTGCATCCTATGGAGATGACATTGTTATCTGGCCCTCAGATAAAAACACCTACAACCTCCAAAACTAAATTCAAAATCAATTAAATAAAATATTGAATTACTACGTTTTGTATATCATTTATGAAAACTATATCAGTTTCTCCAGAAATCATAATAAATATTAACTACCACTAAATAAAACAATTAAATATCTTTAAATATATATATATATAGGAATTTAGATTTTTTTAAGGAACGAGATTGATATGCAAAGTACATTTAAACCTATCAATTTAATTACTTCTTCCGAAGCTAATATTTCTACTAGTATTCACCCACATATTGTACAACATGAGGTAGAATCAATCTCTGGAAAATATCCTAGTCATTCAACTACTTCTGTTAATTCAATTATTGCAGGGAAAAATAGTCCTATAAAGAGTCTTAGTACCACCAGTTTAGTTCAGTTCTTTTACGAAAAACTGGGCAGAAGAGTTACAGAAAAATATCTCCCTAAAGGAGACTTTTTGGTAAATATAAAATCAGAATATGAAGCCAATATCATTCTAAAGTGTTCTCATATTGAAACTCTACCAATTTCCATCACACGACCCAGAAATATTATTCATCCGGAAGGTATTATTAATAAAGTTCCACTAGATATTACTGATGATGAAGCTCTCTTTTATCTCAAGGATCAAGGAGTAACAAATGTTAGATGTATGAGACATTTAGCGAAAACAGCAACTAATGAAACTGGAGAAAGAGGAAATCCTATCTCGAAAATGGTCTTAATGTTCAAGCAGAAGATTTCCGATAAGATAATAATTAGATTTAAAGAATACAAAGTGAATGCATATCTTAGGCCTCCTCCAATTTTTTATAATTGTCAGAGATTTGGGCATTTCACGGCATACTGCAGAGGCAGAACTCGATGCAAAAGATGCAGTGGACATCATAGCTATAAAGAGTGCAAAAACACTTTATTCTGCTGCCCCAACTGTGGAGAAGATCACCCTTCCACTTATGCAGGATGTCAAATGAGATTTCAGGCCTGTCGAGCAAAGAAATTGATGATCCAAAATAACCTACCATGGTCACAGGCATTAAAAAAGGTTAAACAAGAGGATTATTCCTATATCACTAAAGGAACTTTACAAGTTGATACTGCTGAAACTTGTGATACTCTTACAGATCAAGACAGTGCAACACATGATATTTTACACAAGGAAGCAAGGAAGGTTGTTAAAAATCAGCTCTCTTCTAATAGAGTGTCCGTTCTAAATTATGTTGAGAAAAAGCAGGATCACATCAAAAATTCCAATCCCCAGGCAAAAAAATCTTTTGAAGAAACTGAAGATGAAATCATTCCCCTTAAAATTAATGATGTCGTGGAATGCCTAACAGATCTCCTAAACTTACTGAAAAGCTCTTCTGAGGGCAATAATATAAATAAGTTTAAAATGAAGCAGAAACTTTCTCAGATTCTTGATAAATATGAATAACAACATTATTAGTAAAAAGAAGAAAAAAATATTTATTATGGATCTTTATCACAATCCTAATAACTTCTTATTTCAGTAGAACTGTAGAGGTCTGAAAAATAAAATTATTGAGTTGAATACACTTTTCCAGGATAAACATTTTGCAGTTCTTGTTTTTAGCGAAACGTAATGTGGAAAAGGCTCCTAAGATCTCTCAGTATGTTTCTTATCTAAAACCTAGAAACGATGGATCTAATAGGGGTGGGGTGGCTATCTATGTGCACTCCAAATTGCCCCAAACTTCAATTGAGATCTCCTGTCGGAATCAATTCCTCGAAATTGTAGCAGTGCAAGTGAAAATTAAAGATTTTACCTTCAGCATTATCTCACTGTATAATCCAGGTTTTGATGTTTCGTTGGAAATTTTCAAAAACACTTTGTATCAATGCCCCAACCATGTCTAATCTGTGGAGACTGGAATGCACACAGTAGAACTTGGGGATGCTACAATACAGACAAAAGAAGAAATATTGCTGAAGATCTGACCAAGGATCCTTAACCTGGTTGTGCTCAATGATGGCTCTCCTACCTTTTTAAAACTTCCAGGAAGAGAAAGTGCTATCTCCCTTGTCTTAGCTACCTTTGCCAAATTTTTTTCATGGACAACACATTATGATTCTCTTGGAAGCAGTCATTTACCAGTCATTATTTCAGCTAAATTTTGGTCTAAAATATTTAAACTAATTGGTTCCAATGCAAGAAAAATATCTCAATTGAACTGCAAAATGAAAACAGCCAGTCTAATCTAATTGAATTTAGTTCTTCTCTCTTCAGGAACTATCAAGATAACACTAAAGAATTCAAAGCCCCTGTTAAAATTTGTTCCTATGCTATAGAAGTAAAAAAAGATCACTGCAAATAGGAGAAGTGAAAGAAAAGGTAAAAGATCTGTAAATTTAAAAGATATTTAACAATACCAAAATGTTTTTGCTAAAAGTAAAAGAGAAGCAAAAAATATTGAAAAAAAAACAGTGGCAAAACGTTTGCAAGGATATTAACTTCCAGACTCCTCAGTCAGCTATGTGAAGGAAAATAAAGAAAATTGGAAAACGCTCCTGAACCTACTCCCATCTGGACCCAACGTTCTATAGCTCTAAATTGCACAACCGAGAAACTAGGAGAATATTTCTTCCATCATTTCTCTTTTATTGCAAGTTACCTACTTGTGATTTATTCAGAAATAGCAAAGATAAAATTTCCAAATTTATGGAAACAGTCTCGGTAAATCTACCCCTATCTCCAGAATATTTGAATGCTCCTTTCAACCAATGGGAACTTGAAAATGCTATAAAAAAATAAGAGCAGTTCTGGGCCAGATAACATCACCAATACTATTATTAAATCCCTTCCACAGGAAGGATCATACATTTATTTAAACTATTTAATGAATGCTGGAACAGAGGCACAATTCCGGATACCTGGATAATAGCCCAGATCATTCCTATTGTAAAACCTAAGAAACCACGTAATTTACTTATCTCCTACAGACCTGTTTCACTGACTTCTTGTTTTGGAAAAGTATTTAAAAGGATGATACTTTACAGACTCAATTGGTTTCTTGAATCCTCTGGACTGCTATCTCCTTTACAAACGCGCTTTCAGAGAGAAATGTCATCTCAAGATAATTTACTTCAACTAATTGCTGAGTCACAAAAATGCTCTTTCCATAAAACTAAAAGTGGCTGTGGTTTTCTTAGATATCCAACATGCTTTTGACAGTGTTTGGCATTTTGGACTCCTTTTAGAGCTTTTAAAGTTAGGAATAACTGGCAATATGTTTAACTATATAAACGATTTTCTGAAAGATAGAAAAATTCAAGTAAAATTAGGAAATGTTTCTTCAGCTCTTATCCCTTTTTTCTGAGGGTTTACCACAGGTCAAGGTTCTCAAACCTGTGCTTTTCAACATCATGCTTCAGGACCTACATAAGTGCTTAAACAAAAATATTAAATATTCAATTTTTGCTGATGATTTGGCTGTTTGGGTACTGGCAGAGATCCTGACATCCTTCAAAAGAACCTACAAATAGCAGTCAATCAAGTCCATAAGTTTTTGGATGAATGGGGATTTTCAGTTTCACAAGATAAAACTAAGTGTTTGATTATTTCCAAACTACGATTTATGCATTTCCCATTAAGACTACAAATTAACAATGAGCCTATTGAAGTTGTTAAAGAACGCAAATTCCTTGGTATTCTTCTTGACCATCATTTAATTTGGAAACCTCAAATTAATCTAGTCTGCGAAAAAGTTACTAACAGATTAAATATGCTGAGATATCTAACTGGTACATCATGGAGAGCTAAATCTAAAACTCTCCTTATTTTCTACAAAGTTTTAATACGCCCGATTCTCGAGTATGGTAGCCAGCTTTACCTCGATGCTTCCGATTCTTTGTGCAAAAAGCTTGAAACCTGTCAAAATAAAGCTATTAGATGTTGCCTCGGATTATTTCCTGGATCTCCAACTCTTCCATCTCTTGCTGAAGCTGCCGTACCTCCACTCAGCGTTAGAAGAAATTCCATTCTTTTTAAAATTGTAGCAAGAATGAAAACCAAGACCAATAAAAATCTAATCTTAGATAAAATTTTGCACAACTGCAAAGGATCGAGCATTTTTAGAAGTATCAAAAGTAATATTTTCGTTTTAAATTTGATTAACAGAAATATTGCAGGAGACAGCATACCCGATTTTCCCATTTGGAATATCTCTAGGCCAGATATTTTACCTTTCAACCCTGACGTGATTTCAAAACATCACTACCCATCTGAAGAACTATGGGCTCTTACCATGCAGTATATTGGTGGGAGATATGCTGGTGTTTGACACATCTTTCCTGATGGTTCTAGAAGTGATGAAATTGGAATAGTATCCTGTGTTTTCTGCATTCCTGGTCTCAGTATTAAAGAAGGATTTTCGTTGTCTAATCCAACATCTAAAGATGGCTTTCTCAAAACTCCCACCGAAAATGTAGTTATTTACTGTTCTGATAAAAAGTTACCCAGAGAGGTCAATATAGGTTTTAGCCATTTTTTTGTCAAAGAACATTTCGGATCCCCCATTCTTTGCAGCAATTGTTGGCGCTGGGGCCACTCTGCAGTAGGTTGTAGGAGCCGCATTCGATGCAAAAGATGCAGTGATTCCCATTCGCACAAAACATGCAAAATTTCCGATTTCAAATGCCCAAACTGTAGCATGGACCACCCGGCAACCTATTATGCTTGTCCAATAAAAAAAATTGCCTGCAAGGCTATGCAAATTCAAAGACGCCAACAATGCAGTTGGACAAGCGCATTTGCGTTAGCGAAACAGGAGCAAAACCAAACTAGAGAAAATAACGTCCTCCCTCAGGTTCGCACAAACTCGAATTTCAATCCGAACGGCTTCAATAACCGTTACGTTGATCATAGACAAGATCTCTCTGAAAATGAACCTGATGATGAGAGATCTAGACAAGCTACTAAAAAACTCCCTGTACTTCATGGAATGGACTTATTTAGCTTATCGTATAAAAATAAACAAATAACTGAAAGAAACAAACTAGCAGAATCTGATGAAAGTGATATACAATTGTCCAGCCCAAGCACATCAAAAAAACTGTCTCCTATTGAAAAACAAATTTTGCAAAGTAACATTCCTAGCAAACCTAGCTACGCAAATATTACAAAAAAAGGACTAAACTTCAAAAGCGTTCAGACGAAAAGAATCAAACATACTTTGTCCCCCAACTCAATCGCCAGGCAATTAACAGATGAAAATGTCACTATAAACCTACTGATAGACTTGGTGCTTCACCTTTTGAAATTCATCTGCCCTTCGGAAGAGACCTACATACTAATCATGGACATTCTTCTACAATTCAAGTCCTAATAAGTTAAACCTCCTACAGTGGAACTGCAGGGGGATAATTTCGAAAAAGGAAGAAATTGTACTAATGGCTAAATATATGAAGGTAAATATTTTTGCATTACAAGAGATAAAAACTAAAAAGCATATTAACTTTTCTAACTTTATATCATATTATCATTTTTCTACAAACAGTAATAATGGCATAGGTTTCATTATTAACAAAAATATACACCACAAAATAATTCCAATTAATTACAATACCCCTTTATTAGAACTTTTAGCTGTAAAAATATTAATTAACAATGTGTCATACACCATATTAAATGTTTACAATCCTGGTTTGGTTATCAGAGAAGATTTCTATAATGATATTCTTAAACAATAACAGAACCTATTATTATTCTGGGAGATTTTAACTCCCATCATGCCCTTTGGCACTCCTACACTACCAACCCAGCAGGTATCCAATTGAGTAATTTTATAACAAAATCAAATCTGATCTTACTAAATAGTAAAGAAACTACTCACGAAAACCCAGCCTATAATCAATCAATTATTGATTTAACTTTAATCTCAACTGATTTAATTGACAAATTCAAATGGTCACTGCTCCCAGATACTAGGGGCAGTGACCACCACCCCATACTTTTGACTTCACAACTACAAGTAAAATACCAACAAAAAATTTATTTAAACGATTGGTACTCCTTCGAAAAAATCCTTAACAATACTCCTCCCTCTAACAATCTAAAATATAATGAATTCTTTGAATCAATTAAGGAGCAAACTAAATCAGTATTTAAAACAATTATAAACAAAATTCCAAAATTAAAAAAAAATATATGGTATATGAATAGATTAACAGCTATTAGAAAAAAAGCAGAACAAAAAGCTAAAAGGACCAGAACCTTCCAAGACATTAACAATTTAAAAAAAATTAAAGCAGAAGTAAGAAGAAAATTAAAAACTGCCTCTCGTGATAATTGGAAAGAATTTACATCAGAATTAACAACCTCTACTCCAGGAAAAAACATCTGGAGGATTTTTAAAAGTATTGTCCAAGAAAAGCAACAAACTTTTCCAATAGCCCAATATGCCTTACAACATAACATTACCATTAGTCAAACAGCTGAAAGATTTGCCCAAAACTTAAAAATAGTTCAAACTGCACCTAGCTTAGATTCTAGACAAAAAACCTTTTATAACACACAGTTAAACAAATTAAAATCAATCGACACTACAGTTAACTTACCATTTTCCTTATTGGAACTAAATAGAGCAATAAAAAGACTTAATCTTAAATCTGCCCCTGGTGCAGACTTGATCTCTAACAAACTTTTCAAAAATCTTCCAGAAGCATGGAAAGAAAAATTATTATCTATCTTTAATCATATATGGAACACACTAGACATACCACCAGAGTGGGAAGAAATTTTAATAATTTTTATCCAAAAACCCAATAAAATCCCTACAGAAATAACCTCTTATAGACCAATCTCTCTATTATCCAACTCCTTAAAATTATTTGAAAAAATGCTTCTTATTAGACTAAATTGGCAAATTGAAGAGAAAAAATTATTACCAAAAAACTTCTTTGGCTTCAGAAAAAACAGATCTTCTAAAGAATGCATCTCACTACTCTTAAATGATATTTACTCTGCCAATAAAAAGAAAAAAACAGTACTAGCTGTGTCAATAGACCTATCACAGGCTTTTGATACAGTTTCCATAGAACATTTACTACTCAAACTGTGTAAAGCTAAATTAGACTATAAATTAATAGAATTCCTAGCAAAATTTTTGAGAAACAGAAAATTAAAGGTTAAATTAAACTCAACCTACTCTAAGTCTTATAACATTACACAAGGATTATCACAAGGATCTACCATATCCCCTGTTCTTTTTAATTTATACTTACATGACATCAAAAAGATTTTTGATAAAAAATTTAATTTTACAAGCTATGCTGATGACCTTACCTTCTGGGTATCAGACAAAAATGAATATGCTCTACAAGAAAAAACACAACAACAATTAGACAAACTAATAGATTATTGTAACAAATGGAATTTAACAATTAACACAGATAAAACCTTTTGTATTTACTTCTATAGACGTAGAAATTATAATCCAAAATTTTTCTTAAAAATTAACTCACAACCTATTAATCAAGTCAACAAATGTAAATTATTGGGATTTAACTTAGACTCAAAATTAATATGGAACTCTCATCTGGAGAAAGCTTACAATTCTGGTTCAAAACTCCTAAACATTTTTAAATACTTTGCATTCAAAAAAGAAGGTACTGATCAAAAAACCTTAATTACACTCTACTTAAATTTAATCAGATCAAAAATGGAATATGGCTTAGACCTTATAGACAAACCTAATTTAACTAACTTAAAGAAATTAAATGTTATTCAAAACAAATGTTTAAAAATTGCTTTAGGCTTATCAAAATTTTGTCCAACATTAGCTCTTCTGGCTGAAACAGCCATTCCTCCATTTGAAATTAGGCATTCAATTTTAATCTTAAAATATTACACAAGACTCCACTATAAACTACCAGACCACCCATTTTATCTAAACTTTAAAAGATTCATATTCTATAAAAAAATTAAAGAAAATGAATTATTAAAAGAATTCTTTAATAAACTAACTAAAGATGAACTGCGAGGAGACATTACTGAATCTGTAGCAGTATGGTGTTACAAACTCCCAGTAGTTTATACAGAGATTCCACATTTAAATTCAAAAAATGAAATTTCTAATGAAGCTCTATATCAATTATTCATTAATTTTAAATCTGAAAAATTTAACAATTGTTTGGAAATCTACACAGATGGGTCCTACATAAAAGATTCTGGGTCATCCAGTGCTGCTGTATATATTCCATCACACAACATATCATTAGCATACAAATTGCCTGATTTTACTCATATATTGCATGCTGAAATTTATGCAATATTTGCCGCACTTAACTGGACATTAGACAATTTAACAAATCAATCAATAGTTATTTTCATTGATTCTAAAAGTGCTATACACACATTAATACAAGACAACACATACACCACATATCCATACTACACACATACACTCCTAAAACTTTATAATGAAAACCTAAATGAAAAAAATAACCATATTCAACTTTGTTGGATACCAGGACACTCTGGATTTAAAGAAAATGAATATGTAGATAACATAGCAAAATCAGCACATGATTATGATAACATCTCGCCAACACACAATTTTTATATACATGTTAAAAAAGAAATAAAACAATTAGAATTCAAAATTTTAGAAAAACATGTTCAATTTCACTCTATCTTCAAACCAAATTTCAGATTTGAACTTTCCAACAAAATTAATACCTTCCTACAATTACCATTTTCCAGACATGAATCCAAAATCATATTTCGGCTAAGAACAGATACAATTCTTTTAAATAAATCAAAATTCTTACTCAAATTCAGTACCTCACCTAAATGTACAAAATGCAATATTACTGAAAATTCCTCACACCTTATATTAAATTGTGCAAAATATGACTCACAACGAGAAAAATTCTTTGAAAAACTTAGAAACATAAATATTAACGAATTTACTCTGAACTTAATTTTAAATCACCCTACAATCTCAATTCAAACAAAAATATTTGCCTTCCTATTGGAATTCCTCAAAGAAACAGAGATATGGAATAAATTGTAACACAGAACAACAAAAAAAAAAACCTAATATAAAAAAAAGAAAGAAAGAAAAAGAGAAAAAAAATTTTTTTTTTCATTAATAAAAATAAGAAAAAAAAACAAATTATTAAAAAAAAAAATCTTTAAAAAAAAAATTAAGAAAAAAAAAATAAAAAAAAAATAAAAAAAAAATAATAAAAAAAAATTTTTTTTTAAAACAAAGAAAAAAAAATTATTAACAAAATAACAAAAAAAATATAATAAAAAAAGGGTTATAAAAAAATTAAAGAAAGCCAAAAAAAATAATAATAAAAAAAAAAAAAAATGTATTTATACCAAAAAAAAAAAAGACATAAATCAAAATTAAATAAACAAAAACAAAATAAACAAAAGAATTAAATCCTAAAGTTTGGGAGGAAGATGAAACAAAAAAAAAATCTCTTAAAATCTAGGAGGAAAAAAAAAATACTGAACATCAAGAATTTTCAAAAAAAAAAAGGAAAACATAAATTCTATGGGAAAGTCTGTGCAAGGAACTCCCAATTTTTGTGAAGTGTAAACTAAACTATTATGAATGGCGAAATTTGGGCTATCCTCAATGCACTTGAATGGGCATTCATTTTTCATTCAGAAAAAATTCTGATTCTTTCAGACAGCTGGTCTTTACTACAAGTTCTTCTAGCTGATCCACTTTCTACCTCTAACTGTTCATTAATTTCAGAAATATTATGGCAATGCAATAAACATTTTGAAGAAAATAAAAACCAAATTGTGCTCCAGTGGATTACTACAACATATATAACATCATAACATACAAAGATTTGTGCATTAGAGAAAATAGAATAATTCACTCTGAATGGATTAAACATTTTCAAAATTGTCGCAAAAATGTTGACATATTCTATCGCAGCATCATTGATAGCCCCCCCCCCCCCCCCCACACACACACACCAACTTCAAACATCTCATCTGAGCAGAAGACAAGAGACAGCTCTTTTCAGGATTAACCTTAATCACTGTGGTTTAAATGAAAAGCTCTTCAAAATTAACAAAAAACCATTTCCACTTTGTGCCATCTGTAAAACTCCAGAAAATATTTCTCATCTATTTCTACATTGTCCTCTCTATCAATTTCAACGTCAAACTCTGAAGGGAAAGATGAAGCAGACTATTGATGAAGATTTGTCAATGAAATCTCTTCTCTGCAGAAGCTACGATAAAAGCACTAGATTAATAATTCAGACCCTGCTTCTCAGTTTCTTAGAAGAAAGTTCTTTGATAAACAGAATCTGAATTAGCCCTTTGCTGGGTTTTCGCTTTTCGAAAAAAAGAATAGAGGAATTCAGTCTACAAATAGGAAATATTAACTGTTCAAGAAAAATGTGTTTTTTTTACAAACTTTCTCTAGTGGCCAGTTTCTCAAGTGATAACCTCATGGTTATTTTTGTAGTGGAACTGAAGAAACAACTGTGACTCTGTCATTATTTTATACCTTGTTTGAAATGTTAATTTTTGTTTTTGAAATCTATTTTGGTGCAGAAAGGAAAGGAAATTGGGATCCAAGAGTTTTGGTTCACAGAAAGTTTATTTTGCACATATAGGAAGTTTTAAAAATTCAGAAAAACTATTATTATTGTTTTTCTACATTTTGATCTACCCGTCCTATTCTTTTTTTGGGATAGCAGGAAGCCCAATGTTGAAGGGTTTCTAACTTTCCCATCACATTTTATCACATCACATCACGTTGGTTCATGGCTCAACTGGAATATTCATCTAAAAATCAAATTGTTAAAGGTTATAAACTTCTACACTTTCTTAAATGCATTACTTCATTTAATAGGGGAGTCCACCACACTACATCATAACCCTCTATCTCAACTCTCTATATCAACTTTATTAGACCTAACATCTAATATGGTTAACAATTTGCCCTTAGTGCTTCAGATTGTAAATTTTCGTAATTTAACAGAATTCAAAATCAATGCTTAAAAGCAGCTTTAGAATTATATAAATCAACTCCTACCCTTGCCATCTTGGCAGAAACTGCGATAAAACCAAATTAGAATCAAAATCAATCAAAACTGAACCTGCTTTTAAAATTCCGTCACACCCAATTTTAAAAATTTTTTAAATAATAAAAATCTTTTTTTCAATTATAAAAATCAATTATTAACAGAATCACACATTTCACTACCTTTTAAACATTCCTAATAAAGGAGACTTTGTTCTACCAATTGTTCAATTGAACTTTCACAGACCAGAAATTAAATTAGAGATCCCTCTTTTTCAATCAAAAAATAATTATGCATCAAAAACTATTGAACTCCTCACAAAAGCATTCCGTAATACTTTTTATCAAAATTGTATTGCATCTTCACTGATGTATCATATCAACCAGAAACTTTAGCAGCTTTTACTATTCCTTCAAAGAATATCTCAAAATCGTTTAAATTGCAAAATGACATACCTATTTTTCAATCAGAACTCTTTGCAATAATAGAAGCTTTGAAATAGATATGCAATAACTGCAAAAGTAAACAATTCATTATTTTTACAGATTGTAAAAGTGCATTTAAGTGTATTAAAACAAGAATTATATTATACAAAATTTGGACAAATTCAATAAATTTCTTACTCTTACAAAGCTCAATTACACTTACTTAAATAATCATATTAGATTACAGTGGATGCCTGAACACTCAGGTGCGGAAGGAAATGACACTGCTAACATGCTTGCCAAAAATGACTCTAATTTAAATGATTAATAAAATTAATGTTAATGAACTTACTACTTTTAATTTATTAAACTTTCCCAATCCTTCAAAAAGAAATTTAATTTTCCAAGTATTAAAACTTTCCTTTCAAGAAACAAATTTATGGAATAGGATCTCATTGTTAGATTTAAAATAAAATACTTTTTCTGCTCTTGTTAACTTACTGCTTCGCAATATTTGCTTTTTTCGAATTTGTAACCTTGATTTTTAATTACATTTGGGAAAGCCTGAGGAAAGACCTCCCAGTGTGATGTAACGTTCAATAAATAAATAATGCCGCTTCATTGACCCTTTAAATAACCTGATTTCGAAACTCGAAACACTTTTTTTTTTCCTTTTTTGGTTCAGTGTTTTAAATTTTAAGCCTTTTATATCCATCCCCCAGTACATTTCAAAAATACTCCTTCCTGTAACTACCAATTTCTCACAGGGTTTCCCTCTTACACTTAATGATGAAGTAAAATTCAAGTATCTTCCTAGAATAAAACCTGAATTTGAGTTTACAATCATTTTTATTTTCTAACTTCATAGGGGAAGATGTTAAACAGTCCCAGTGAATTTCAACACAAGAAATTTGTTGTATTAAAACGTCAATTTCCTACCTATAATAAAATCCGATTTCGAAACCTGGAACCAAATTGTTTCCTAATTGTTTCTAGTTTGCACTTCCAATTTTCAATTTTCGACTAACTGTATGCTAGCTGCCGTTGAATTTTTTTAACCTTAGCAACACTGCTATGTTTTAATATCACGATTTTCAAAAATTAATGTTCTTTGAAGATTTTGCTTTGCCTCAGTTGTCCATGATCATAAAATATTCCACATCATTAAACTACAGCATATAGGTTACTGGTTCTCATTATTTAAATTTTCGGTCTTTTTCCCAAACCCAAAAAAAAACAGAAAATTGCAGTCAGTTCATTTACAGTGGTCGACATCGAAACTTTTTTACACATCAGAAGTTGCCGAATTTGCATGAAAATCAGTCTGTGAATGCAGGGCAGTGATATGTTCAAATAATTCATTTCCATGACCTAAACGTGGTGTCTACGCGAGATCGCAGGAAGAAACTCTGAACTGCTAAACCAAATACTTTAGTATCTGCAGTTATCTGCATCAAGTTGAGACAGAGTATCGATAGCAGATACTGAGGACGAAGTGTATAAAATACCACAACAACCATTGACCAATCATATCAGCAGTTGGACGCGTGTGAGCGTAGGCGAAAGTAGAGCTGTGTGAATCCGAATATTCTATCCACGAGGTAAGGATGGCTAGACATTGTTGGTTACAATAGTCTCAAAAAGGTACTCAGTCATTGCACACCATCAGGTGTTGTGAGACACACAACATGGTGGTTCGAACAGACCTGTTGGCAGGCGGTAGCACACCCCAACTGCAACCATAGCTACCATTCAATAAACTGTAATTGCTGCCATGGAAGTTCTCATCATGACCAAGGCCATTCCGAGGAGACTGGCTGATGTAGGGCTGTGAGCCCAGTACCCATCACATAGGCTGCCTTGATTATAATACCATCGGACTCGGCTGGACTGGTGTCATCTTAGAGCTATCAAGAATGAGGAACTGTAAAACGTTATCTTCAGTAACAACTCCTTATTCTACGTGGGTGCTGACGATCGTGTCTGGAAACAACATAGACAAATGCATCTAAGTCCGCAATCAAGATACCATTAACTCACAGAGTCCACTCTTGGGATGTCATCAGTTACAGTTAGAGGAGTACAGATAGCTTGCGATGCGGGAGGGCTCCACGTTTAATATTTCTCGTTATTGCCCCGATATTGTTTTTCCCTAGCTTTAAATAAATAATAACAGAACATGAACAATTAGCTACGCTTTGCCTATTAAAAATTCTCCTACTTGCTTCTTATGGGCCAGAACTCATTGTCTCATAGTCTGAGCTTGATCGTGAATTTCATGTAACGTAAGACCATAAAAGTCGTGTGAGATATAATTTTTTTCTTCCGACTAGAGGGTTTCGCGATAAATCCCTCCTATTTCAACTCTTAAGACTAGAAAAGAAAACTAGAATTTTCCAATATTACACTATTTCTTTTTAATTTCTCTATTCCTGTGCTCCTCTTTTATTATTTTCAGCTCCTTTTCAGAATAAATGAGCTAACGTTTTAACTTTGGTCTGCTAGTCTATACATATCGAACTTTTTTTATTTCTAGAGGTAATTTAAAACTTATTTTTGGATTCGAAAGGTATTGTCCAAATATTACAATTCGTACCTTCGAAATCTCCCAAAAGCTAAAATTTCGAGCTGTAAAGGTGCAAAAATTTTAAAATTGCGAAATTTCTAACTAATATTTTAAGCGATATAATAAAATACATACATACATTCATATACACATACGTACAAAATCCTCATGAAGGCTACGGAGCTCCAACTAGACTGTGTAATTTTCCTCTCCAGACATGATTGATGCCTTTGATTCTAAATTCTTGCCCAGTGTCTTGTGCAATAGGCGGTTTGACTTTCTAGGTAATGATGAGGTTAGCAGGAGTCATCAACCTCTTTTGAGCAACGTTTCGCAGAGAGAGTTTGCGTTGGTTTGGCCATGTTGCCCGTTTGCACGGCATCCAACATGTCTGTTCTGAACTACAGCTGCTGCATTTGGCCACTGTAGGTCAGTTCTAACAAAATCTGTTTGACATTGTCTTCCCATCCTAAGTCTTCCCCTTTTCTGAAGCCTTTGAGCACACTATTCAAAATCTTATTTGTCAATCTGCAGCTGTGCAAACGGGCAACATGGCCAAACCAACGCAAACTCTCTCTGCGAAACGTTGCTCAAAAGAGTTTGATGACTCCTGCTAACCTCATCATTACAAAGTCAGACCTACAAAGTCAAACCGCCTATTGCACAAGACAATGGGCAAGAATCTAGAATCAAAGGCATCAAGTTTCTTGTTATTCTGCTTACAAAAGGTCCGTGTTTCGCTACCATGACTAAACTTAGCAAGAACCAAACCGTTATACAAACTAATTTTAGTTTTTTATGTGCACGCCTGTTTTCCACACTCCGTATAGTTTCTTAAAAATTCCCAGCAGAAATACTTTGTCTTCTATTTACTTCATGTCGCACATCACCAGTGTCTGTTACACAGCTACAAAGATAATTAAAATGAGACAATTGTTCACAGGGGCGTAGGAAAGAACTATAGTTTGAAAATTTTCCAACTCAATAATCAAATTTGGTCAACTGAAAAAACAATGTCTCTGTCGAAGTTCATACCTAGATTTTTGCTCCGTGAGTGGGGGGCGAGTTGAGGTAATTTTCACAACTCTGCTGCATTTTGCCATGTAACTCACAATTTTGCAAACTATCCTTAATTACACTTCACAGAAATAATCCCAATATTAACATCTCGGCTGAATTGTAGTAAGTCAGTGGGAATTTTCCCAACTCTCCTTGATTTTGGCCAACTCTTTTAATTTCACAAAACAAATTCCAATCGTTACATCTCTCCTAAATTTGCCAAATCACTTCAAATTTTTCACACTCCCCAAAATTTTGCCAAGTTTTCTCGATTTTGTCAACTCTCCTTAATTTTTCAAGCCCAATCCCAATTTTCGCAACTGATCCGTGTTTTACCAAGTGGATTCGAATTTTGCCAACTGTCCTAGATTTTGCTGTTTCATCAAATTGTCAAACTCTCCTTAATTTCAGAAAATTAATCCACTTTTCACAACTCGCTTATATTTTGCCAAGTGGATTCGAAATTTGCCAACTGTCCTAGATTTTGCTGTTTCACCAAATTGTCAAACTCTCCTTAATTTCAGAAAATTAATCCACTTTTCACAACTCGCTTATATTTTGCCAAGTGGATTCGACTTTTCCCAAGAGTTCTCGATTTTTCCAAATATCCTTAATTTCACAAAACCAATCCCAATTTTCACAACTCACTTGTACTTTACCAAGAGGTTTCCAATTTTGCCAACTCCCCTACATTTTGAGTAGTTGCAACGATTTTTCCACCTCTCCTTAATTTCGAAAAAACAATCCCAATTTTTACATATCTCCTGAATTTGCCTTCAAATTTTTCAAACTCCCCAAATTTTGCCAAATTTTCTCAATTTTATCAACTCTTCTTAATTTCACTTAAACAATCCCAATTTTTTCAACTCGCCCATATTTTTCCAAATGGATTAGAATTTTTCCAACTGCCCTAGATTTTGTCAAGTTTTCTCGATTTTTGAAAATTCGCCACAATTTTACAGAAAAAAATCCCATTTTTTACATTTCACCTGATTTTTGCAAAGTCACTCTGAATTTTGCGAACTCCCCAAGATTTACCAACTCTCCTAAATTTTGCGGAGTTGCCTCGATTTTGCCAACACGCCATAATTTTACAGAAAAAATCCCGATTTTTACATCTCATCTAAATTTTGCCAACTGCCCCTAGATTTTGCCAAATCGCCATAATTTTACAGAAAAAAAAACAATTTTTACATCTCACCTGATATTTGCAAAGTCACTCAGAATTTTGCCAACTCCCCAAGATTTTCCAATTCTCCTAAATTTTGCCAACTCACCATAATTTTACAGAAAAAAATCCCAATTAATATATATCACCTGAATTTTGCCATCTCCCCACGATTTTGCCAAGTCACTACGAATTTTGTCAGCTTCCCAAGATTTTGCCAATTCACCTGTATTTCGTTAAGTGGCTTCAAATTTTGTCAACTGCTGTATATTTTGCCGTCTCCATTTTCTCAACTGCCCTAGATTTCCCAAGTTGCCTCGATTTTGACAATTACCCTAGATTTTGCCAAGTTGTCTACATTTTGCAAACTCCCCTTAATTTCAAAAAAAAAAAAGATTACTAATTTTCACAACTTACCTAGATTTTACCAAGTCGCTGCGAATTGTGCCAACTCCGAGTTACTTTGGGGAGGGAGCTTCCTCCCATTCCCCCCATAGCTACGCCCCTGATTGCTCAAGAATGCAGACATTCAAAGCAACTGAAGCACCATCTGCCTCTGTTGATCGACAATTTTTCATTACTTTAGTTTTTCTCTGTTGTTTATCACCAAACCTATTCTATTACCATTCTCATCAACAGCCCTAAAGAAAGAATTCATTTCATCAACATCATTAGGTAACAGGGCCAAATTATCAACATAATCTAAATCAGAAATTTTGAAATCTATTGACCATTTAAAGACAAAATCTCTCCCTTGCAAAGAATTTAGCATAGTGTATCAATAACCAAACTAAAGAGAACAGGGGGAAAATTCACCCTTGTCTAACTCCACTGGCAACGCTAAACCAAATGCTACAAGCATTTTCAACTCTCACACACAACTCAGTGTTATTATACAGAGGTTTTATTACACTAATTAACTTCTCAGATACTCCATATGATCTAATGATCAACCACAAATCATGTTGATCAACATAGTCAAGAGCTTTTTTAGAAATCTATAAACTAGTAATCACAGGTTTCTGAACCTGTGATTACTAGTCGAAACATTTCTCAAGAATCTGCCTAAGTGAACATATTTGATCAATACATCCCCTATTGCTTCTAAATTTACACTTTCCATCAACTAAATTCTTAATTCTATTACGTGTAAACTTTCAAAGAACTTTACCAGGGACTAAAGGCAAACTAATTCCCTTACAATTATCAGAACTACGATCTCCTTTTTTCCAAAATTGGAATAATAATAATAGCTCTAGTAAAATCCTTAGGGAAAAACAACTTTATCATAAAAAATATCAAAATTTCAGTCAGTCATGAAAAGTATTTCCAGCTCTAAGCATTTCAGTGTTGATTTCATCCACCCTTGGGAATTTATGCAGTTTTAATATAGAAAGAGCCAAAACGACTTCAGAATGTGATACAGGGCCAACATTAAAGCAAGTATTGCACCTATCCTCATTAGAAACAATGGGAATAGAAATAATCACATTATTCAGAAAGTATCTGAAATGCTCAACCCATCTAGCCATCACAGAATCCACACCTTCAACCACCTTGCTATGTTTATCCCTCAATCCTTGTGTACCTGTCTGTTTCTTCCCACATAAAACATTAACAGTCTGGTACAACCCCCTGCTGTTGTGGTGTCTAACTGCTTCCTGTGCTTTATCAGCCAAGCTATCAAGCTAAAGCTTCTTATCAGCTGTTAACTAATCCTTTAAACGTTTATTAAGCTCATTGTAATGCCATGTGTTAGGACTAGTAGTTCATATTAATCCTGCACTTCCTTCTTTCAGAAATAAGTTTCATAACCTTATCACTCAAATAATTTTGTTTGTTCTCTTCCATTTTACCCAAAAGAGTACTGTCGGTTTCAAGAAAAGACTGTTTGAACTGATCCCATTCAGTAAAGCAACTGTAATCAGCAAACATCAGTAACCAAACCACGATTGTCATAATGACTAAGTAGCCTATCATGGTATGCTTTGGCTATATCTGGATATTTCAGATCTTCAGTGTTAAAGGTAATTTTCTTAAACTTAGCACAACATTTCTTAAGCTTGTTGCAAGATACTTTAAACCAAGAAATGGTCAGACCCAATTTTCGCTCCCCTGTATGTTCTGGTATTCCTAACTGAACTGGCCCATTTGCTATTAATTAAAATATAATCATCATATCCCTGTGCAACCCATCAGGTGAAACACATGTATATTTATAAATGTCCCGGTGTTTGTAGTATGTGTTAGTTATTCGTAAATTTTTAAGTTTACTTGCCTGTAGGAGACGTTCCCCATTGCCATTGGACTAGCAATGTCAAAGGGACCTTCCCAAAGGTCAGTGTCAGTACCAACTTTAACATTGAAGTCACCTAGCACAAGAGAGAAATATCCTTTCTTCACAGAATTCAAAATATCATGAAACACTCCGTAAAAAGTATGCTTTCCGTTCTCATCAGAGTCCTTTGTAGGAACGTAACAATAGATGACATTCAAGTCTTTAATTTTTGGTTTAAATTTTGCTCCAATTCATTAGCTCAGTCATATCCTAGAAGAGTATCACTGGCGTGTCTGCTGAGAATCAAACCTACACCTTGGAGATGCTTTCCTTCCTCCCTTGCTGAAAACAAAAATTTAAAATTATTCTTAAGTATCAGACCTTTACCTGTCCACCTGGTCTCTTGCAAGCCTACAAATAGCTAGGT
Organism: Ryuthela nishihirai; assembly: GCA_038380435.1. Taxonomy (NCBI): domain Eukaryota; kingdom Metazoa; phylum Arthropoda; class Arachnida; order Araneae; family Heptathelidae; genus Ryuthela; species Ryuthela nishihirai. The sequence goes on along the minus strand of JAWZYU010000016.1, from coordinate 63,932,935 downwards.
TATGATGCTGGAATATGTGCGTGAAGACATCAAGAAAATAAAATCTATGTAACGTCCTCACGTTCCACTTACTAGGAGAGAGAAAATGATTAGTAGGATTTTTATGAAAACAATGTTTTTGAGAGAGCTAGGGCCAACAATATCAAACAGCCCCCTGATCGCAAGCATGGGCAAAGACCTGTTTCCCCACCTCTAAAGGCTGAAGTCACCTATGCTTGTAGGATCTTCAGGCATTACCTTTTCAAGTGGAACTTTTCCATACTCATGTGAGCTGCTGAGACACATTACTCCAGTTTAGGATTGAGGATACCCAACTAGCTAAGTGAGGTTTGAGATTCCCCCACCGCTATAGGTTAAAGCCACCGATGCTGGTATGCCTTTTCAAGTAGACCTATTCAAGAACCAGATGACCTGCCTGAGACATAGGGGCGGGGGTGGCTCAGTCGGTAGCGCGCCAGGCTCGTAATCTATAGTTCCCAGGTTCGAGTCCCAGCTGGGTGAGCGTTGAGATTTATCTCCGCAAAATTCCCCGCCCTGCCCACGGTCAGTAGGGGACACCGATGGGCTTGGAAAGGCCGCCGTCCGTATGGGACGTTAATGCCGTGGCCCCGTGGATGGGACGTTAAGCCATGGCCCCGTGTATGGGAGAGACATACCCTGTGCACGTTAAAGAACATGCTGGATGGCCTTGACGGGAGGCTACTATCTGTCTCCCAACAGCTGTTCCAGTGGGTCTCCTCCCCCAACCTTCTCTGAGCATTCGGGGTCCATATGACCTGGCCATTTAGCCCATGGTGTGCAAAAAAGTGCCGCTCAGAGGTAAAACAACCCAACCCTGAGACATATTACTCCAATTTCGTATTGGTGATGCCTAACTATGTTATGTGAGTATTCAGATACCTGCGATGGCCTCTGATCAGGATTATCCATCAGCTGATAAAAGGTATCTCGTGCCTTTGTTACTAAGGGCTGGTAATTCACAGGCAAACAGAAAATGCAGCGGGAGATTCTCCCTCCAAAGGACTACCAGTGCATGTGGGCCTTTGGAGTAAGGATCCATAATCAACCTAAAAAGCCGTAAACCAGTCGTCTAGTAAGTATAAATGGTCAGCACCAGGACCCTGTGAAGTTGACCTTAGCAGGGTTGAAACAAAGAAAAAATGTAGCCTTAGATGATCAGATTAGTAGGCCATACGGAACTGGCAGCCCTCATCTTCCGTTCCCTTCCAAAAGAGAATATCTCTTTTGAAAGGTACTAACGGCCTGCACCAAGAGAAGGCAGGTTGGACATTAGGTGATAGCACCTGGCCAATTCTGTGCATCATTACTGCGGATTGGTACACAACTCTCCTTCTAGGTTATGCCTAGCTACCAATTACAGATTGCGATGAAATTACATTAGACATTTCAAATTTTGGCTGTGAAATATGAATATCATTAAGTTTGCAGTGATAAATATGATTTTTCACCTTTACCAGTGAGGAAAACGCAATTTTTTTTTATTTTCGTTTTATGCGTTAATTGTTTGTTTTTAGAAATAAACTGAAAATTCATTTTGGTTTGCTTAGGTAACGATACACTATTATAATTCACACTTTTAGAATCTGCCAAAAGCTATAATTACGATATCTGACGGTAGAAAATTTCGGAAATTTCAGACTTTTAAACGAATAGGGCAAATTAGGCTGAAAAATTGGTAAATTGGGCTAAAAATCTGATATTTTAGTGGTGGGTGTGATGATAAAGGGGTTTCCATTAGCAGAACAATTTATCCCTTCCTTCCCCTCCCTGGGTGGGTTGGAAAACGCAACTTTTTGTTTTGAGAGATTAATGAAATATTCTTCTTGAGTTGAATATAGAGAGAGATTATAATGATGAACTACTAAATATGATTATTTGTAGTTTTGTAGTTTTCAAATCCTGCAAATGACCTTAATTTACCATCGTTAGAGGGCGATAAAGGTGGAAAATGTAAAACTTGAAATAATATTGCAAACAATATATTTATGCTAGAAATTAGGAATTCTGGTGAATGTTTTCATAGAGAATGGAATAATTTTCATATTGTTTTATATAAATTAATTTCAGTATTTAATTTTAAAATTTTAAATACTATTTCAATGAAGTGATAATAAATAAATTATTTTTTTTTATATACACTTGCCGTCCCATGGCCGAGTGGTTAGCGCGCTTGGCTACTGATCTAAGGGACCTGTGTTCGAGCCCCGGGTAAGGCATGGAGGTGTGTGTCGTTTTTCTGCTGAAGTCCTGCCATTCTCTCAGACCTTCTCTGGCATATAAACTGACAGGCTCCTGTCAGACCTCTGTGGCAAGCAGCTGCTTGAGGGGGTATTTATTATTTTATATACACTTGATGATATAACCCTTAACCTTTTCATTTTAAGGAATAGACATATGCTTTTGGTGTTTTAAAGGACTAATAATATATTGTTATTTACAGTTTCCAATTACCCATTAGCACGAAGTACTACTTTTAAAGGGGGCATAATTCGTAGAAGGAAAAAGTTCAATTTCTCTAAAAGGAGCATCCCATATTCGCCAAAGGCGATGTGCTATCCTTCTAGTTTTTCAACGAAGGGGAAAATTAATCATATTCAAAATAAATGAGTTGAAACCATGTTTTGTTTATTACATTATATTGCATTTTTTATGTCCATTTGAAAACTACTGAAGAAATATTTTTGGAGCAAGTTATAAAAGTTATTCATTCCAAGTCCGAATCTATAAATAAATTAAGGGGGTTGAAGGGGGGGGCAAGAGATTGGATTTCCATTGGAGTGTAATATTTTTACTCTTCGTTTTAGAGGTTTGAAAAGCAAAATTCATGAAAAGTGCGCAAACTATGCCCAAATATAATACATTTTTGGCCTCTATTACACATATTAGTATTCTCAAGGAATGAGGGCATAACCCCTTCCCTGGAGATACAGTATTTTTAAGGAATGTGCCCCCCCCCCCCCGGAGATACGTATCTGATTCATTTCAAAATGATGATTTATGAAATCCAAAATATATGCCAGATATTTTTTATCTACGTTTTCAAAAAGTTAATAAAAAAAACGCCCCTGAAACATCTCTTTGGAGGGGGAGATTTTCCAGCACGTTTCTGGTTACAATAACAAGTCATCTCTGTTACATGTAATCGATGATACGGTAATACAATAACCCGGGGATATATTGTCGGCGTCCTACACCTAATTGCACTACCATTTTGGATGGGTATTCTTATTGTCTTCTTCCAGCAAGATAACACTCACCCACCGACTACTGTCATATACACAGCGTGTCTACAAACCACCCGATTATCCTGTGACTTTTCATGTTCCCAGACCTGTCGCCCGTGTAGAATGTTTGGGACATTGCGGATAATGCTTGTAATCCCATACTCAACAATCAGCAAAAAAATGGAGCTTCGCTATGAGACCATGTGCATGTGGTGTAGTGAGACATCCATCAGGACGTCATTAGAAATTTCTATACCTTTATGCCTCGATATGCTGCTGAAAGTATAGATAACTATGGCGGTTTCACAACATACACAACGTACATTTTACGTATAACTTTCATTTAATTTTTTTAGATTGAGCTTTAAACGAAATCCTGTTATACCGATCTGATGATTTGTCTGTCCTGAGTTTCAGAAGATTCCGTCCACTCCTTCTGGGTACGGCAATTTCAGTCTCAATTAATGGATTTCCATACGTTTAATTTTTCTCACCGTTGGCTTGTTTATCATACTTGTTTGCAAAATCCAAATGTGTATTTATTTAGTATACACATTTTCTGCAAGATAAAAAAATTATTTAACGGCTAAACAGGCGTCCCACGACCGTTTTTTGAGTAGCCCTGCTCATCAAACGGAGTGTTGACATCTTTATTTTTACACTTTAGCATTGCAATATTGAGTGAAAAGAAAACACAGTTGGGCGCTCTATAATATCCAAAATGAATTCATTATGAAATCATGTGAAGTGGTAAGTGATGAACATCCATGATGAATATAAATCAATTAGCAAACTCGCGAAAGAATTGAAGAAGGTAAGAAGAACATCGAGAGAGTGCTTGGAAGTGGTTTCGCATTCCTCTCTAATGGATTCGGACAGAAACACTTTCAAGTTGTCAAAATCCTTCTTACCAAATATTAGAATTTGAAAAGAATCTGTTCCATTCATCATGTATTGCTTAAGCAGTCTTTTCAAAGAGATCGAAAAATACTTCAATATCGAGAGAAATACCAATGAAAAGGAATTTCTTTCGGCAGCACATAATGAGAGAAAACGATTAGATCTGTCGTTTATTATTGACCATTCCATAATCCCAGCTTATAGATAAACAGAGAATGCATTGAGAGCTACAGAAATAATATAAATAAATTCTGAAATTCACGATTTTTATACATTCGATTTCCGTATACATGTAGTTTCAATTTCAGAAATATTTTTAACATTATGCGTTTTATATTTGTATTTTTTTTTTCATTGATATCGAAGTGAAGCATTCATTTAGTCTGAACACAGATTATTATTCTGTTAAAAGACACTTTTCATTATACATATTGCAGAAGCTTTTTACTTTACGAGTATTTACATATTTTCAACAAATATTGCATTTATTCAAAGAGACAGAAGCAAGTTTGAAAACAAAAGATTAAAAAATGTATCTTCCGTTAAATATCACAGGTTATAAAATAGCATGAAGGCTTATCCTCAGATTTCCGATCAGTTAAATAAAACTGGAGGGGAAGTAATTCAAAGTGAAAGGCAGAATAATATTCTTAGATAAGAATTGAAGACTAAGCAACAAGAATATCGGAAGAATGTTCGATGTGGTTTCTCATTCTTTCATAATGGATTCTGGCAGAAATCCTTTCAGGATATCAGAATCCTTTACGCCAAATAGAACTTTGAATAGAAGCTGTTCTCTTTATCTATGACTGTACCGGTTAAAAATACATATCTGCAGTGTTTCCAATTGTTGAAATTGAAATCTCAAATATTCTTTTGCCAATGCGATTCAACACATTTACCGTTTCCGGAACATTTTAAAATCAACATATCATCGTCATTGTACTTCAGATTATTAGTAGCAGTATTGGAAGTATATTATTACTATTTATGTTAACATTTATCATTAGTGTTTTTTTTTGTTTTGTTTGTTTGTTTTTTACATTTGCCAATAGTGGTTTTTCTCAAGTTTTTTAGCATTTATTAGTGGATTTTTAACTTTTATCTGTAGTAGCGGTATTCTACTGCTACTCGTTTTAATCATCATTGTCAGCCTATTGAATCTTATTATTCATCATTATGATCATCTTCGTTAGCCTACTGCTATTCATTTTAATCATCATCTGACTAATTCATTCATTTTAATCATCATCGACTTCATACTACTCATTAAATTAATGAATTATTATTAATATTATTAAACAAATACACGTTCAAGAGGTACAACTCGTTACAGGAGCTATTTAAGTAGCCAGACTATAACAGAGTTTCAAAACATCCTGCTAGAAGAACAATGCTGGCTGATTGAAATATAATTAATAAAGTTCAAATAGTTGAGTCCAAAAAGTCCTCATAATAGCAACTAATTAAGTACACATTTAGCATTTGAACAAATAGTATCTAATCTTTAACAACATAGGATTTCTTCTTGTGAGATAGTTATCTACCTCAAATAAGTCTATAAAGTAAGGTTTAAATTGGGTTCAATCCTAGCATTTACCGAAGTTGAACCCTGAAAGTCTTCGTAATTTCAAAATACATAATGAGGCACTTAGTATATAGTGATTAAACAGCAATGTAACATCCAACATGATAGATCTCTGCCATTTTAATAACCTAATTAAAACAGAAATTTCTAGTTTCATGCCAAAGAAAAATAAAAGTTTGATTTTGAAGAAATTAAAAGTTATGAAAATACCTTGACTTTTATGTCATAGACATATATTTCTTAATTATTTTTAATTACAGGAATGAAAAAAAAATTTTTTGTTTATAAAGTATATGGGAACACCAAAGGGGGCAGCTCAACTTCCCCTTGATGTACTTAACAAGACTATTAATCCCTTGGGATTAATAATCCTGTTAAGTACCTCAAGGACATTAACAGGACTATTGATATCTTGGGATTAATAGTCCTCTTAAATGGGTTCAATCCAAACATTCACCGAAGTTAAATCCTGAAATTCTTCATAATTTCAAAATGCATAATGAGGCACTTAGTATATAGTGATTAAACAGCACTGTAACGTCCAGAATGATAGGTATCTGCTATCAGGGATTAATAGTCCTGTTAAATGGGTTCAATCCAAGCATTAACCGATGTTGAATCCTGAAAGTCTTCATAATTTCAAAATACATAATGAGGCACATAGTATATAGTTATGAAACAGCACTATAGTGTCCAGCATGATAGGTATCTCTTATCAGGGATTAATAGTCCTATTAATTGGCGTTTTTAAGCACATTCTGGACGCCTACGAACATTGTTTTTGCCCTCCCACATAGTTGCAGGGATAGGAATGCTCCAATCGACCAGTCACAGACTTAAAACATGAGGTTCTCGGAATCGATTTGCGAACTTGTCAGTGTTCGGATTTTCCTGGATTTTCATTCGTAATAAAAAGAGACACTAAAACATGAACAGACCGCCTTCCATTAGTGCGACGTTAAGCCGTGGTTTCGTGTCCCCAAATGTTGTTATCAAATTATACTCTGCAAAATTTAAACAATACTAATCATTTGCTACAGAGCATTGCATTTGTTTCGATACATGAACTCATTTCTGTGAGAACTCGTAGCATCCGTCTGATCTTCCTCTATGCTCCGCAGCTTCCGTCAGGTCAAGTTGACTGTAAAGTATTCAGTGATTCATCAGCGAATGCGCACTGCATGTCTGCATCAGCCAAACGTAATGAAACTCGACGCAGAGTTATGGACCATTGGTCGTGACACTAACAATGCATCTGTTGGTTCCGGTGAGTTACATCTACTGTGACAGAAGATCAGCAACACAAAATGGATTGCTTTAATTGGAACATTCGAGAGTTAAGCAACTGGAACAGAAGGAGACAAAGGTCAACAGTGATTCGCAATCGCCCGTGCCAGCTGCTGAGTTAACAGAATAGTTAGCCACGGGCATTGGCTATATTTAACACGTTCTTTAACACAGAATGGAGCAAAATGTACATGTGATGGTGTCGAGTCAGATGCCATTAGTTTTAATATCATCGGTTTGTGTCTTGATTCAAGGAAAGGCTACAAAAGAAGATGAGGGGCTGAAGTGTTGTTCGCCATCCACAGACGCTGACAGCCATAGCAAGAAGGCAAAAGAAGAGCTAACACAGCTGCAGGTTACATTGGTCGATGAGAAAGGTGCTGTAATTCCCAAGAGTCTGGAAACACAGAAAGTCAATTAAGCTGCGGGATATTTGCGCAACTCTCTCGGCGGCGCATTCTTGTGTAACACCTTTCCTTCTTTTTTCTTATCTTCTTTCCCTCTTTTAAATCTTAAGTAAGAGTTCGAGCATTATCGCCTTCTATCGACTGTGGACATTCACTGCACCTTCCGTGACAACCGACTTTGCGTGAAATTTGCATGGAAATTCATCGCTTTCTCTAGTGATCTCCGGTTTGTGAATTTATTTTCGTGGTTCGGTAAGGTTTATCCGAATCTACCATTCAACTGTAACTAAAGACTCTTTTGATTTGAGGATTTGCATTCGTTTCCGCAGTTAAAAGTTGTTTGGCTTTGAGCGAGCAAAAATATGAGTGCAGGAAAGAAAAGTTTGTTCAGTTTTCTGACTGACGCTACATTGCCACTCTTTGAATTTGTGTCATCGTAGAGAAACGAAACTCTTTCAGTTGTTAAAAGTAAACTACAAAAAATGTACAATAAAAGTTTGAAAAATATTTGTTTGAGAAAAGTTCTTTCTAAGGCATTACAAAGAAGAACACTCTTTGAAAATTCCTAAACTTTTATTTCCTAATTTTTTTATCGTCAGTCGCTGAAGTTGAGCACTTTGACAGTAATGTTCCTACATCACTAAACTGCTTAAGAATAGCATTACTAAGAGTTCTTTTATAATTAACCATCCATGAAATCAAAATCACTCAACTTTCCACACTTCAAACGCATTCAAAGCATTCTATTTCATCCAAACCTTTGTTTGTTGGTTTCACCTTCATCACTTTACTAAGCATGCACACAAAAACTTTACTAATGTAATAAATTTCACTTTTGAATTGATTAAATAATTCGTTCAACAATTAAGAAGAAATCTGCAAACTTTCTTGAACTCGAAAATTTTTCCGCACTTAACAGTAAACGCGAAGCAAATATCATTTTAAATCATTGTCGAATAGTGCACATTTCCCACACAAATCCTTTTTTCTCTCTCTTAAGTGCAAGGGTATCGCTTTTCACCTGATACCACTTTACTAACGGAATCCCTTTTTTTCTTGTTCTTTCTATTTACTGCGTAAGACACTGCATTATACAGCTTAATTACTATATTACACAGCTATTTACTGCACAAGAATACTGCATTATACAGCATAACACTGTATTATACGGTAACACTTACAAATGAGAAACGTGTTTAGTTTGGAAAAAAAGTATAATGTTTTGAAGACGTGTAAAAAATAGGAAACCGCACATTTCTGTCAATTTTTCTTAAAATATGGGATTCTATTCCCATTGGAACTTTTGACATCCATTTACATTTGCGAATTCAAAATCTGAAAGGTATGTACTAAACAGATTTAAAAAATTAACACTTTTCATAAATTGTTGCATCTAACTTATACTGATGATTGTGAATGATTGAGTGGCGTGGTGAGTTGTTTTACCTCTGAGCGGCACTTTTTTGGCACACAATGGGCTAAATGACCAGGACACGAGGACCCCGAGACCTCAGAAAAGGATGAGGGAAGGGGAACCACTGAAACAGCTGTTAGGAGACATATTCTGCCCTCCCACCAAGGCCAACCAGTGTGTTCTTTAACGTGCACAAGGTATTGCCCTCCCACACCCGGAGTCACTGCTTAACGTCCCATGAGAAGGACGGCGGCTTTTTGAAGTCCATCGGTGTCCCCTACTGACCGTGGGCAGGGCGCAAAGTTTTAAGGAGAAAAATCTCAACACTGGCCCAGGCGGGACTCGAACCTGGGAACTGCAGATTACAAGCCTGGAACGCTACCGAATGAGCTACACCTCCCCGGTTGAGTGACAGGGGATTACACTAATTCCGTGAGGCAGAAATGGTAGAGCTCTGAAAATTTGCATCTACGGTTAATCCAGGTCTTCGATCTCGCACAAAAAACTCCGAAGATTAACCACTACATATCCTTCAGAGTCAAATAGAGGTCACATAAAAGTCAAACCTTGATCTTCGAATGCTAGAAACATAAAAATTATGGTCTCAGAAACTTTGAGAAAATTCCGATATGGTGAGTCTCTCGAGGTCAGAGGTTAAATCCAATCTGCAGGTTTTAGAGAGCTAAAAATTATTATATGGTGGTGTTTCGGGTCGTAGATCCGAGAAACGTGAAATTTTGAATGCGATGGGTCCTTCATGTACTCACATGAACTTATGATATACCATTGCTACAGAGCTAAGAATTGGTGAATAGTACCCTTTCGGGCCGTAAATCTTAGAATTGTGAGTGATTGACAGCAATTTCCTTTTTTTTTAAAGAAATTGTTAAATATAAGAGTTTGAAAATTTATGTTTTTTATTATTCTGCTCTGAGAAAAAAGGTTGCAGTTTATATATGAAAGAGTATGTGACTCGTACACTCACGACTGACAATAACAGATAATTAGAAGATAATCTCCCATTCCCCTTCCTCTGATTATCAGCTATTCTAATCTATTCAGGTGGTTAACGATAAACAAGGATTGCTCAGTCAATGTCACTGCTACCACATGAAGTGCTTTGTTAACAGATCCGTAGATTACTGGAGCAAAAGAACAGAGCATTTGTTAGCGGGGAGTTCAAAAGAGAGTGATCAGCAGAAATTCTCACCTGTTTTTCCTCGGGGTAAAAAACACCGTTCTTACGTAATCAACCAATGATTGATCTGTGTGAATGAAGAAATGTAAAAATTATCATCATTCACTGAAAAATAAAGGTGAACCAAATAGAATTGCATGTAATAAACCTCATTCTAACATTATTTCTGTTTTGTAGATCCTTTAAAATATAATAATGCTTTAAGAAAATCCTTACTGTCATTTTAATGGATTTTCAATGTGACAAGGTCAACGTAAAAAATTGTTTTCGCAATATTTGAAGAGTTTTCTTCAAAAGATAAATTTTCGGTTCTTGGGGAAAATATTCATGCGGAGAGATCTTATATCAAATTTATTAGCTAATGTGAGGGAAGGATGCTCTAGTAGTTCTTTGTTGTAATACAGTACATCAGTATTTTAAAGAGATATGTTTTCTGAGAAATGAATTTTTTTGTGTCCTCATCTCACATTACATTATAAGATCTTCTCTCTCTTTGCAATAAATACCGCCATGCCAAGTACTGTATCCTCTCTAATCCAAGTCTCGCATTTCCATCCCGCTCGATGTTTCTTTCATTAAAAAATTGAAGAATGAAAATGGTCTTCTCCTTTCTTGGACGGCGTGCACTTTCAATTCCAGATAAAACTTCTCTTAACAGGTGTCAACTTCCACGGAAGTTGAATCACATTTGGCTCCTTCGTGCTCTCCTCACAATCACGTAAACAAGATATTATTGACTCTCGATTAGAGCATCATCAATTGATGAGGAAAGAAAATGAAGGGATGCTATCTATATATAGCACAAGTGAGTGAAGAGGCATTTTGACATTCGTCTAAACTTAAGGAAAAGCTATCTCGCAGTACAAATGAATTTCTTTTTAATTTTTTTTTTACAAATAGTTGATTTTTTTCTGTTGGGCTTATTTAACTTCGAGCTTCTTTTTTTTCTTGCCTGTCCCCATGGATTTCAATGCCCTTGTCACAAAGATGACAAAACTCAGGACTGATGTCTAAGCGGATTCACTCTATCATTGCCAGTCAAGTGATTTTTCAACTAGGCGCAGTATATGGCACTTCTGCATCTGAGTTAAAAGTACATCTCTTTTATACGAACCGGTTGTCCTCCACCATTCACCGGTGACCTCTTTCTCGACAAAGAAATGTTGCTGAAAAGTGCAAAAATTTCAGCTTTGCAAAGCCTGGCATTGCGACGAGAAATTTTAAGCTCGAGCTTAGACTTCGAAATATATAGACCTCAAGCTACAAAGTCATATACGATTGATGCTGCGGATTATATCAGACATTCTTAAATCTGTGAGAACTTCGGTGGTGGTCCGCGAATCAAAACTATTGACAATAAAATTTATTATAACATGATGCAAATTGGAAACACAGTAAAACAAACGCTTGTTTGCGATCAGGGGGCTGTTTGTTATGATCAGGGGGCTGTTTGAAATGCATAACACGTGGTGATTCTGTCATAGCTAGGTTCAGCTAGCGATCAGGGGGCTGTTTGTTATATCACAGAAATGAGTAGCATAACACATGGTGATTCTGTCATAGCTAGGTTCAGCTAGCGATCATAGCTAGCTATCAGGGGGCTGTTTGTTATATCACAGAAATGAGTAGCATAATACGTGGTGATTCTGTCATAGCTAGGTTCAGCTAGCGATCATAGCTAGAGATCAGGGGGCTGTTTGTTATATCACAGAAATGAGTAGCATAATACGTGGTGATTCTGTCATAGCTAGGTGTGTTGAGCATTTTACATAACAAACATGCTCTTTCAATAAACTTAATTCCTTTAAAAATACTACTAATCATTTTCTCTCTGCAGGATGTGAAGCGTGAGGATGTCGCACAGAGAATATTCTCTTGATGTCCTCATGCAGGAATTCCAGTGTTATAACCTAGATATTCTAAGCTTGCAAGAGATCAGATGGACAGGTTTAGATGATATATTTAAAAACAACAACATTAAATTTCTCTTTTTAGGGAGGGAGGTTAGAAAGCATGTACAAAGGGCAGATTTCCTTCTCAGCAGACATGCCAGTGATGGACTTCTAAGATATCGCGGCATTAATGAAAGGTTTTTTACAGCAAAATTTAAAGCAAAAATGAAAGACTTGAATGTCATCCATTGTTACGTCCCCACAGAGGACTCTGATGAGAACGAGAAACATACGTTTCACAGAGTGTTTTATGATATTTTGAATTCTGTGAAGAAAGGATATTTCTCTCTTGTGCTAGGTGACTTCAATGTTAAAGTTGGTACTGACACTAACCTTTGGGAGGGTGTTTTAGGTCCCTTTGACATTGGTAGTCCAATGGCAATGGGGAACGTCTCCTACAGGTAAGTAAACTTAAAAATGTACGAATAACTAACACATACTACAAACACCGGGACATTTATAAATATACATGGGTTTCACCTGATGGGTTGCAAAGAATATGATAGATTATATTTTAATTAATAGCAAATGGGCCAGTTCAGTTAGGAATAACAGAGCATACAGGGGAGCGAAAATTGGGTCTGACCATTTCCTGGTTAAAAGTGTCTTGCAACAAGCTTAAGAAATATTGTGCTAAGTTTAAGAAAAGTATCTTTAACACTGATGGTCCTTCGGATATAATATACCATTGAGAGAATCTGTAAGCAAGACAAGACCTCAGCAAAGAGGCAACACAAAGAAGGAACATCTGTACTTTATCCGTGGCTGGAACCCAGGTCCATTTGATCACTAGAGAAGCGTGCTAACCACTAATCACCGGGATGGGCCAAACAGATTTTCACCCTTCGGAATCCATTGAGAGTAGCTACATCCAGCATTCCTTCTAATATAGGTGCATTTGTGAAGAATATAGCTTTCAATTTCAGATTGCGCTGATGCTACAACATCTATCTCAGTATATACTTGTTATTAAATCAATAAACGTAGAATTCATTATTTTATTTTGCATGTAAATGTCATTAATATTTTTTTCATTTAATTCATATTCAATGTTTTAATATCAGAATAGTTTTAATTAAAACGTCAACATGAAGTTTTTATATTATGCATTTACACTCATTAATATGTTTACTAAAAAATACCTCGCAATTATACACGTTTCATTGCATGTCGCATGTCGCAAAAACTGCTTTTCCGTTATACTGAAATTTTCTGCATTCTCATATTATAAGATGATTGTTTGTCATCTGGAACAATTTCTCTTCTATCTTCGGTCATTCAGAGCAAATTGCGCAAGCCAGCTTTAAAGAAAAAAACACTTTGGATTTAACAAAGAGCTTCGGTTTAGTTGTTTCATTTCTGATCAGCACTTTTGTGCACACAATGGTCTAAGTGAACAGGCAATAAGGACTCTAAAGGCTCAGAGTTAGTTAGGGGAATGGGACCCACTGGACAGATGAAAGCCTCCCTCAAGGACACTCAGTATGTTCCTTAATGTGCATGATATGATTTTCCTGTACCGAGGCCACGGCTTTACGTCCCATCCGATGGAGGACAGCCTTTCTAAACCCTTTCCATCTAAGTCCCAGTGTCCCTTTACTTGCCGAGGGGAGGAACGGGGTTTAGCGGAGATATAATCTCAGAGCAAGCACAGCTGGGACTCGAAAGGTAAGAAAGAGAGAACAACAGGTTGAGAAACATACGTGTCAATAATTACTAGTCAGAGAGCAAGAGTTCTGTTCTTTCAACTTCAGGAAGAAATTGAAAATTTCGTTTAAAACAAAGATATATAAAATTATGGAAAATCACAATATTATTAGCAAGGATATCAAAGACAACTTGATTAGTATCAGAAATAATGCAACATAAAGGAATTCTTAGAATATAATTATATCATACAGGATTATATAACTTCAATTAATGATTTTATGTTAGAGATTAAGTTACTCGAAAGAGAAAAATCAAATCTGATATTATTATAACATGAAGAAATGCATGAGTACAATACACACATAATATGCAAGATTTTTTCAAATGCATTATCAATACAACACTTTACAAAGACTATCAAAACATTAAAAGCTCAAAACTAAGCAAAACGATCAATAAATTATATATGAACAACCATAAAGCTATCCAGCTCTTCCAAGTTATAAAAAAAATTATTTTATCAAAAAAATAATGAAATAAGCAAAAAATTAAAAGACACGTGTCGATGTAATTGTAAAGATGTAGTAAAAGATGTAGTTGGCTATGAAATTTTCCAAAATATCAGTTTCTATGAAAATAAAATAAAAAAATAATTTAATCATAGTAAACACATATTCAATATTATCTAATTTGACAAATATGCATGCAAACATTTCTTAAAAGTTGTAAAGCATTTTTCATTTCTTATTGTATATTCTAGTGAATTAAAAAATTTATGCACAATGAAATAAAAGATTTTATGAAAAATTTTCTTTTTCGTTTTTTTCTATAAAAAATCGTAAACCCAAAACTCTGGAGTAAAAATTAAGTTTCTAATCGCAATTAAGTCCTGATTTTTATACAAAAAGATGGTTGAAAAATATAAATATAATTTCCTTAATTGCAATATATTGTATATGTTATATAACATTTGGCTCCCAGCAGAATAATAGTAATTAAGGTTACGAACTATCTTATTTCGTACACAAATTAATGGTAATAAGTTTGATTTGTTCACCACCCAAAAACCAAATTCCATAAATTAAGGAAGTTTGCACCCATGCAAAATAAATGTCACGAAGGGAATTATAATTAATATATTGCTTTAAGTCATAAATTTTATAAAATATTCTGTTTAGTTTTCAAGAGAGTAAGTGAATAGTTTTTTTTTTCATTTTAAATTAGATTATATTGTTAATAGTAAACTATAAGTCGATAGCATCATAATTAGAGAATTCTGCATTTCAACAGTTGAATTTAATAATATTTCCAAATGTGTATAATGAAGTTAATGTAAAATATATGTATTTAGTTTTTTCATATTTAGTTCCAGTTTAGTATTAATTTTTTAAATAATTGTTAAATTATTAATAATTTTTCTATTTAATACTGCGTTATTTTCTGGGGCCTGTAAATGGTAGCTAGGTATAAACTGGACGGAGAACTGTGTGCTACTCCCCAGTGATGATGCATAGAACCGGCCAGGCCTAACACCCAATGTCCGATCCCGCCTTCTCGTGGTGCAGGCAGTTGGTACTTTTCAAAAGAGATATTCTTTTTTGGAATGGAACGGAAGAGGAGGGCTGCCAGATCAGTGTGGCCTACTGAACTGGTCATCTATGGCCACTTTTTTCTTTTTTTTCTGCCCTGCTGAGGAGTGGTCAACTTCACAGGGTTCTGGTGATGATCATTTATACCCACTAGACCGGACTTGTTTATGGATTTGAGCTTGATTATGGATCATGGACTTGTTGCATTGGTAGACTTCAGGTGAGTGAAAATCTGCAATTGTGTTTTCTGTTCGCCTGTGGGTTGCCAGTCCTAAGTGAACAGAGGCACGGAATACCTTATATCAGCTGGTGGATAATCCTGATCAGAAGCCATCGCAGCTAACTGAACTCTCACTTAGCTAGTTGGGCATCGCCAATCCTTAACTAGAGTAATGTGTCTCAGGCAGGTCATACGGTTCTGCAAAAGGTCCACTTGAAAAGGTGGTGCCTGAAGTTCCTACGAGCATGGGTGGCTTCAGCCTCTAACAGTGGGGAAACAGATCTTTGCCTCATGCCTGCGATCAGGGGGCTGTTGGATATTGTTAACCCTACCTCTCTCAATAAACTTAGTTTCTTTAAAATTCTACTAATCCTTTTCTCTCTGCAGGTACGTGGAACGTGAGGATGTTACATAGATATTATTCTCTTGATGTCCTCACACAGGAAGTCCAGAGTTATAGCTAAGATAATCTAGGCTTGCAAGAGAGCAGATGGGCATGTGAAGATTATATACTTAAAAATAGCTTTCAATTTATGTTTTTAGGAAGGGAGGATGGAGAGCATCTCCAAGGTGTAGGGTTGCTTATCAGCAGACACGCCAGTGATGATCTTCTAGGATACGACTGCATTAATGAAAGATTTTTTACGACCAAAATTAAAACAAAAATTAAAGACTTGAATGTCATGTGTTGTTATACCCCAACAGAGGACTCTGATGAGAACGAGAAGGATATATTTTACAACCAGATCAGAAGATTTTAAATTCTGTGAAGAAAGGAGATATTTCTCTTGTGTTAGGTGACTTCAATGCTAAAGTTGACTCTGACGTTTGGGCAGGAGTTTTAGGTCCCTTTCGAATTGATAATTCTAATGGCAATGGGGAAAATGTCTTAAAGGAAAGTAAACGGTTTTCGAATAATGAACATACTACAAACACTGGAATATTTATAAATACACATGGGTTTCACCTGATGGGTTGCTCAGGAATATAATAGATTATATTTTATTTAACAGCAACTGGGCCAGTTCAGTTAGAAATATCATATCATCCAGGGGACCTGAAATTGGGTCTGATAATTACCTGGTCAATAGTGTCTTGCAACTGAAGCTTAAGAAATGTTGTGCAAAAGTTAAGAGAGTTACTTTTAACACTAAAAATATAGATATAGCCAAAGCATATCACGATAAACTAATTAGTCATTATGACAATTGTGGTTTGCTTACTACTGAAGTTGAGAAAGAATGGGATAAGTTAAAAGAGACCTTATTTTTTAGACCAACTGTATTCCTTTGGTTAAATAAGAACAGAGGGAACAAAATTATTTGAGTTATAAAGCTATGGAACCTATATCTGAAAGAAGGAAGTGCAGGAATAATATGACTCAAGATCCTACTAGTTCTAACAGATGGTATTACAATGAGCTTAGTAAACGTCGAGAGGATCAATTAACAGCTGATGAGAATCTTTGGCTTGATAGCTTGGCTGACAAAGCAGAGGAAGCAGTTAGACAGCACAACATCAGGGGGTTGTACCAGATAGTTAGTGTTTGGTGTGGGAAGAAACGGACAAGTACACAAGGATTGAGAGATAAACCACAGTGAGGTGATTGAAAGTGAGGATCTTGTGATTGCTAGGTGGGCTGAGCATTTAAGTGATGTTCTAAACAATGTGATTATTTCTATTCCCATTGTTTGTAATATGGATAGATGCATTACTGGCTTTAATGTTGACCCTATAACAGATTATGAAGCTGCTTTGGGTTCTCTAAATTAACAGTGCATAAATCCCCAGGGGTGGATGAAATCATCTCTGAAATGGACTGGGAACACTTGTTCACCTAGCTGACTGAAAGTTTGAATATTTTTTTATGATAAAGTTGTTGTTCCTATGAATTTTACTAGAGCTATTATTATCCCTATTTTAAAAAAAAAATGATCGTTCATGTGATAATTATAGGGGAATTAGTTTACTTTCTGTTTCAGGTAAAGTTCTTTGCATGATTACACCTAATAGATTTAAGAATTTGACTAATGGATAGCTGCGTGATGAGCAGTGTGAGTTCAGTAGTAGTATGGGATGTATTGACAAAATATTTTTACTTAGACATATTGGGAAAAATTTAGAATTTCAGAAACCTGTGGTTACTAGCTTTGAAGATTTAAAAAAAGGCTTTTGACTCTGTTGACCGATATAATTTGTGGTTCATCGTTCGATCATATGGAATACTTGACAAGTTATTTAGTGTAATGAAAACTCTCCATAATAACTGAGTCATATATGAGAGTTGGTAAGGCTTGTAGCGATTGATTTAGCATTGGTAGTGGAGTTAGTCAAGGGTGTGTTTTGTCTCCTTTTCTCTTTAGTTTGGTTATCGATTAGGTTGTGCAAAATTCTTTGCAAGGGAAAGATTTTGGTTTTAAATGGTCTAGAAATTTTACAACTTCTGATTTAGATTATGCAGATGATATGGCCCTGATGGCTAATGATGGTTATGAGATGAATTCCTTCATTGGGGCTGTTTATGAGACTGGTAATTTGGTTGGTTTGGTGATAAACAGAGAAAGAACTTAAAGTGTTGAAAATTGGTCAGGCAGATGGTGCTTCATTTTCTTTAAATGGCTGCACACTTGAGCAAATATCTCAGTTTATTTTTCTTGTGAGCTATGTAACAGACACTGGTGATGTGGGCATGCGATAAATAGAAGAATAGGAATTGCCATTGGGACATTCAAGAATCCATGGAGAGTGTGGAAAAATGGGCGTGTACAATTAAACGCTAATATTAGGTTTTGTAATAGTTTGGTTCTTTCTAAGGTTACGTATGATAGTGAAATATGAACTCTTTGTAAGCAGGATAACAAGAAACTTGATGCCTTTGATTCTAGATGCTTACGCAGTATCTTGGACATTAGGTGGTTTGACTTTGTAAAGTAATGATGAGGTTAGAAGAAGGAGTCATCAACCTCTTTTGAGCAGTATTTTGTTCAAAGGAAGACTGCGTTGGTTTCACCATATTGCCCGTTGGCATAGCTACAGATTGGCAAATAGAATTATGAGCAATATGTCCAAAGGCTTCAGAAAAAGAGGGTGGCCTAGGATGCGTTGGACAGACAATATCAAACAGGACCTTGCTAGAATTGGCCTACAGTGGCCAAATTCAGTAGCTGTAGCTCAGGACAGACAGCTGTAGAGAGCAAAATTATTCAGTCTAGTAGGACCTCCGTACTCCATGGCCGCATGTGGATTTTGTATGTATGTATTTTCTGCTTCAAAGACTATGGATGTATAATCTGAAAATGAGATAATTTTCCTAGAAATTTTTCATTTACAGAAATTATTGATATATTCATAAAAAAAAAGTAAAGGACCTACACAGAACCCTGTGATACTCCATTTAAGGTAGATAATGCTTTATTTGTATAATTGTTAATAGTCACATTTTGCTTTCTATTCTCAATATTGCTTTTAAACCAATCAAAGACTACATCATGGAAACCATAAAATTTCAACTTATTTAAAAGTATTTTATGATTAATAGAATCAAACGCTTTCCGGATGCCTAAAGTACCCCAATTATCTTTTTACTACTATTAATGACTTTATAAGCCAATTCATTAAATTTTATTTGTGCATGAGATGTACTTCAATTTTCACCAAGCCAAATTGTCTTTTTACCAAAAGTCAATATTATCTAATAAATTAATCACTCTCTTTTTAACTATATTTTCAATGAATTCAGGAAAAATTGGCAAAATTGCAATTGGATGGTAATTATTATAATCATTTCTGTTTCCCCCTTTATAGATTGGTTTAATTATAGAATATTTCAACTCATCCACAAAGGTTCCTGTTTCCATTGATATATTAATAATATTAACCAGTAAATATAATTCCTGTTTGCCAATCTTCAGCTAACATACGGGCAACATGGCCAAACCATCGCAGTCTCTCTCTGCACAACATGCTGCTCAAAAGAGGTTGATGACTCCTCCTTCTAACCTCATCATTACCTACAAAGTCAAACCACCTAATGCCCAAGATACTTCGTAAGAATCTAGAATCAAAGGCATCAAGTTTCTTGTTATCCTGTTTAGAAAGGGTCCATGTTTCGCCAGCTGCCATACTTAGTCTTAGAAAGAACCAAACTATTATACAGGCAAATTTTAGTCTTTTGGTGTATACTTCTATTTTTCCACAGCTCCATACATTCCTAAAAGTCCAAGCAGCAATACCTATTCTGCTATTTACCTCATCCCGCACATCACCAGTATCTGTAACATAGATCCCAAGATAATTAAACTGAGACACTTGCTCAAGAGTGCAGCCTTTAAAGCAACTGAAGCATCATCCGCCTGATAAGTTTTCATCACTTTAGTTTTATCTGTTTATCACCAAACCTGCTCTATTACCAGACTCATCATCAGCCTTAATGAAAGAATTCATTTCATCCACATCATTAGCTAACAAGGCCAAATCATCTGCATAATCTAAATCAGAAATTTTAGAATCTCTACACCATTTGAGTTCAAAAGCATTAACCAAAGAGAAAATCAATAAGAGAGTAATCAATAACTAAAGACAAGAGGAGACAAAATGATTTCTTGTCTAACTCCACTAGCAATCAATCGCTGCAAGCGTTACCAACTCTCCCACACGACTCAGTGTTATTATAGAGAGCTTTCATTATTCTAACTACTTTGTCAGTATTTCATATGATCTAATAATCAATTATAAATTATGTCTATCAACAGAATCAAAAGCCTTTCGAAATCCACAAAGCCGGTAACCATAGGTTTCTGAAACTTTAAACATTTCTCAAGAATCTATCTGACTGAAAATGCTTCATCTAAATATCCCCTATCACCTCTGAATCCATACTGTTCATCACGCAATTTTCTATCTACGTAATTCTTAATCCTATTAAGTATAATCAAGCAAGCAACTTTACCAGGAACCGAAAGTAGACTAATTCCCCTATTATTATTTATTATAAGAACTGCAATCACTTTTTTTTTAAAATTGGGACAATAGCTGTAGTAAAATACTTAGGAACAACATCTTTATCATACAAAAATTTTCAAAATATCAGTCATCCATGTGAGAACACAAATGTTCTAAGCTTTAAGCATTTCTGTGGTAATTTCATCCACCCCATGAGATTTATACAGTTTTAATTTGCAGATAGCCAGAACGACTTAACAATGTGACTTATGGCCGACGTTAAAGCCAGTAATGCATCTATCCTCATTATAAACAATGGGAGTAGAAATAATCACATTGTTTAGAACATCACTGAAATGCTCAACCCACCTAGCAATCACAAGATCCTGACCTTCAATCACCTCATCATGTTTATCTCTCAATCCTTGTGTACCTGTCCGTTTCTTTCCACACCAAACACTAACTATCTGGTACAACACCTGATGTTGTGCTGTCTAACTGCTTCCTCTGCTTTGTCAACCAAGCGATCAAGCAAAAGATTCTTATGACCCATTAATTTATCCTTTACACGATTATTAAACTGATAGTAATGCCGTCTGTTTCGAATAGTAGGGTCTTGATTCAGATTGTTTCTGCACGTCCTTCTTTCAGAAATAAGTTCCAAAGCCTTACCACTCAAATAATTTTGTTTCCTCTGTTCCTTTTAACCAAAAGAGTACTGTTGGTCTCAAGAAAACCCTATTTAAACTGATACCATTCTTTATCAACTTCAACAGTAAGCACACTACGATTGTTTTAATGAAAAATTAGCTGATCATGGTATGCTTTGACTACATCTGGATCTTTCAAACTTTCAGTGTTAAAAGCAATTCTTTTAGACTTGTCAAAACATTTCTTAAACTTCAGTTGCAAGACACTTTTGACTAAGTAATGATCAGACCCAATTTCGGATCCTCTGCATGATCTGGTATTCCTAACCGAACTACTCATTTGCTGTTAATTAAAATACAAGCTATCATATTCCTGTAGAACCCATCAGGTAAAACCCATGTGTATTTATAAATGTCCCGGTCTTTGTAGTATGTATTAGTTATTCCCAGACCATAAAGTTTACTTACCTGTAGGAGACATTCCCCATTGCCATTGGAACTACCAATGCCAAAGGGACCTAACACCACTGCCCAAATGTCAGAGTCAGTACCAACTTTAGCATTGAAGTCACCTAGCACAAGAGAAATATATCCTTTCTGGACAGAATTCAAAATATCCTGAAGTTGTCTGGAAAATAGTTATTTTCGTCGTTCTCTTCAGAGTCGTCTGTGGGGGCAATACAATAGATGTCATTCAAGTCTTTAATTTTTGTTTCAAATTTATCTGGAAGAAATTTTTCATTCATTTAGTCATAATGAAAAAATTTTGACGAATGGAATAACCTAAGAATTAGAATGGAAATTCATAACCTAGAAGAGCATCACTGGCGTGTCTGCTGAGAAGCAAACCAACACTTTGGAGATGCTTTCAATCCTCCCTTCCTGAAAGGAAAAATTTAAAATTATTCTTAAGTATCTGACTTTATCAAGGTTATAATGATGGAATTCCTCTGTGAGGACGTCAAGAGAATAATCTCTGTGAAACTTCCTCACGTTCCAGGTAACTGCAGAGAGAAAATGATAGTAGGATTTTTAAAGGAACTAAGTTTGTTAAGAAGGTTGGGCCAACAATATAATATAGCCCCCTAATCGCAGGCATGAGGCTAAGATCCATTCTCCCGCTGACAAAGACTGAAGCCACCAATGCTTAGAGGAACATCAGACACCACATTTTCAAGTAGGATTTTCAGGAACCAAAATCTAAACAAACTAACCTGCTTGACAAACATTACTCCAGTGTAGGATTGGAGATGTCCAACTTGCTACGTGAGAGTTCAGGTACCTGCGATGATTTATGATCAGGATTATCCACCAGCAGATATACGGTATCCCGTGCCTCTGTTCACTTAGGGATGGTAACCCACAAGCAAACAGAAAAAACAGCTGCAGATTTTCCCTCAACACTGGCCCACCAGTTTAGCAAGTCCAGGATCCATAATCAGTCTCAAAGCTTATTAACCAGTCCAGTCTAATGGGTATAAATGGTCAGCAAAAGCACCCTGTGAAGTTGATCACTCCTCAGCAGGGCAGAAAGGAAAGAAAAAAGTGGCCGTAGATGACTAGATCAGTAGGCTAGACTGATCTGACAGTCCTCCACTTCTGTTCCCTTCTACAAGAGAATCTCTCTTTTGAAAGGCACTGACGGCCCTGCACTACGAGAAGGCTGGTCGGACATTAGGTGCTAGGCGTGGCCTCTTCTGTGCATCATTACTGGGGATTGGTACATAGCACTCCTTCAAGTTTATGCCGGCTACCATTTACAGATTTTATAATACATGTGTACAAATATGAACCAAAAAAGATTTGATTTTTGATAAAACAAAGGAAGATTTATTAATTTTTATTGATTAACAAGCGTTTTTTTTTCTGACGTTTTAGACTATAGTTATCTTGTAGGATATAATACTCATCGTAAATTCTCTTTTCATTTTTATAATGAATTTTAATATTAGAAATTTCAAAAAATTATATTGAAATTTTCTTATTTTAAAGAATGATAAATATGACTTTGATTTAATGCTGATTTCAAAGAGATAAAAAAGTCTGAGGAAGGAAAAGTTCTTTTTCTTCAAATCAAGAGTGAATGCCTACAGATTTAAGATTAAGTCGCTGTAAGTTAGATAGCATAATTCTCCATCATGTAGGTTGCCAAGGAATGTGTTGGTAGCAATCAAGATCAGTAGGCTTCAAACTTATATGTTCATTGACCCATAATTTTAAGTCCATTAACACAGCTCAACAGACAATTGACTGTTGAACATATATCCTGGACTGGCGATCAGTGGAGTCATTTTTTCGTCAAAAACCTGAATTTACGTACAAATTGACTCCAGACTTGTATAAATCTGGAGGTAGTTGAGGACCAGCAATAGGCCCGTTAACATCGCTCGGAAGAGAGTTTATGTTGCTGTAGTGGTCTGATAACCTGAGTTGTGTTTTCAGGAGGAGATCGAACAGACCACTATATGTTTAAATGGAGGTCTGTACGACCACTAAATTCTCAGAGATATATACAGAGGTTTACCAGAATTATGGAAACCCGTACTGTTTGCGGAGAACATTTCATTAACAAGCTGTAGGCCCACCTCGGGCATTCAGAACAGGCGTAATTCGGTGTGGAATAGACTTATACAAATCATGCACACACGGTAATGGAATGTGGGACAATTCTTCCCGTAAAATATGGCCCAACTGTGCCAGTAATGCAGGAGATGGAAAGTGTGATCTGACCTTGCGCTCCAGATATTCCCACAAATATTCAATAATATTAAGGTCTGGAGATTGACCACGGTAGCTGCTGTACCTCATCCTCCGCAAACCACAACCTGACACGTTTTGCACAATGCAAGGGTGCGTTATCCACTTGTAAATCCAGAGACGGCCATTAGGGAATAATGCCCGATATATTAGGTGTGGGTAGTCCACGAGAATGGATTCATACGTTGCCGATGTGACACGACACTGCAGAATAACCAATGGCCCTAAAGAATGCAATGCTATGGCACCCCACAGCATCAGGGTTATCCACCTCCACGCTTCACAGTCCGAACCAAACAGTCGGGATGTATGCTTCTGCAGGTTTTCGCCAGAAACCAGTGGTGGGAAAACAATGTGTAGCACGATTCATCAGACCAGATGACATGCTTCCAGTCTTTAGCATCCCAGTTTTTATGTGCTTTGCACCACCTTACACGTTTTGTTGCATTAGCTGTGGTAATCAGAGGATTGTGGATTGCAGCACGGCCATAAATACTGGCACGATGAAGTTCCCGATGAACTATTATGACGGAAACGGGACCATTCCGACTGGTGTTCAACTCTGCTTCTATTTGCGGTGCCATGGTCTTGTGCTACCGTTGTACAATCCGTTCCAACGTTCGCCCAATCCTATCTGACAACTTCGTACGGCATCAATAATTTGCACTTTTGGGAACAACGCCCTGTCCTTTCTGAGAGGTAGTCATAATTATGGATAGTTCCTCGTGTTATACCTACTATTACCACCATTCTGATTACTGAAGATCCTGCAAGACGCGCTCCAATGATCATGCCTTTTTGTAATAAGTGTAAATTGGAGGTCACTGAGATCTGACATTGTCGACAATTGCACCACAACAGCTATTTTATCCTGCGCCCGTGGCAATGCTACGTGATAGTCGACATCGATCTTCTCCCCTTTATATACCTCACATCGCAGGTTACGCCATCCCTATTATATGCATTGCGTGTACTCCAGTCGCCATTGGTGTTTCCATTATTTTCATAAACTTTGTACAGATGAAATAAATGCCTATAGGAAGCCCTCTGTAGGCACTGTGTGTCGGGAATTTGTCTTGAGAGATATTCTTCCACACCAAGAGCAACTCACCAATATTCAAGATTGAATGTATCCTATGGTATTGTTATGATCCCCCACCCCACCCCTAGAGTATATTTTAGGGCGGCACAACTTTTAGGCCGTGATGCGTTTTTTGCTGAAAAAATCAAGGCAAATTCCTGGACCCACAATCAAGTTGACAGACATTTGCAATAATCAGAACTGAGATATTTTTTCAGTTAACAATAAAATAGACATTTATTAACAGAATTACCTTCAAACATTCTACACATATGCAGTTCCCACTTTTGGGACAGATTCAACAATGCCTCTAGTATGACCCTTTTCAATTAAGGGAACTTAATCAACAGTTCATGATGCAGAGCTACTTGCTCGTGACTCTAACAGTCCTTAACAGCTGACGGTTCCACTATAGACACCTTGACGGCCGTTCACAGAAATACATTCGAGTGAAAAAGAAAATCGGAGCCAGATTTCATTACAGTACCCCCTTACCTTGTCAAGTCAGGAGTCCCTCGGGAAGGCAATCACTGGGCCGCTGCGCTCCAAGTTGCTGGGAGCCCAGGCTGCTTAGCACTTCCCCCGCACATACACTGTTCACACTTCAGGATTCTGCTAACTGGAGAGGACCATTGCTGCCGACCACACCGCCCAGACACGAAGAAGCGACTCTCTGTTTTCGCCAAATTCTTCCTTGCCCTTTTTCGCTGCCCCCCCTTGTGGAGGTCACCTACGCTCATGAGTGACTCTACGGAATTGGCCAGAGTAGTCGAGGTGCGAATCTCAGCTCCCCTCCGGCCAACGTTGTTTACCAGGCATGTCACGTAGTTCCTCTGCCATCTGGGGTTCCAGGCTCAATCTGGAAAGTTCGGGGCCTGCAGCCGAGTTTCTCTTCGTTGAACTGGACACAAAAATGGAGGCAGTCGAAAATGTTACTATTTAAAATGGAGCCTAATCTAATGTCGTCCAGAAGCCTATGAAGTCTTGGCCATGTAATAAAATTACGTGGGCATGACATTATGACTGATTACACGTTTTCCGTACCTCAACACCATCAAGGATGTGCGGAATATTCTTATGGACTCTGGGCTTTCAACTACCTCCCAGAACCATGAATGAGCTGTGGAATCTTTAATCGACGTTTATATCTCACTGCTCTCTAAGTCTGAATCATCTTATTGGGGGAATGAATCGACACTGTCAGCCTGAATAACTGTTCGAGGGCACTACATCCCTTACTTGAAAATCTATCTTGTATACCATTTCCACCATTTTTATTTCTGATTTTCATTCCTGCGAAACTTCATTCTTTTACGGTTAAATTTTGCTGTCTTATGGAACCTAGCTTCCATTAATGATCCTGATATGCACCTTTTGGGGCTCCCAGCCTTAATTTTGAGATCGATATGAAACCAAAGGGGTCAGCTGCTCCTCTGGATGTATTGAAGAATCAAACATATTTCAAGCAATTAGTCCAGAGTCAGTATCCGAAATTATTTAATACGTTAAATTTTAAAATGAGAACTAAAATGAAAGTTGTCCTTTAAAATATTGTTTACTACTATATTATATTTTTTTTTTCAAAAACTGAAAACATTCTCCGAAATGCTGTGACATTTTTTGAAAGTGAAATTTAATTTAATGTGGGGGGTGTTGATACTGCCTATTGCTCCAATTTAAAAAAAATATGATTTCATTTCGCGTTTTCTGAAATTTTTCTCATTCATAATTTGCAAATTATGTTGAGATATTTCTATATATTCTAATGATAAATGGATTGATTCGTTTTTATAATTAACTGCATTTTTTTCTATGATACTTTTTCATCTAGGAGATTTTCGTTAAACCATCAGTTTTACTGAACACTTTCTGTTGGCTGGTTGAGACGGCAACAACAGCAATCCAAAGGCATCAAAATCATTGAATGTATACAAATGAATCAAAATCACCGAAGTTTAGTCTTTCTCAACCCGCTAAAGAGTATAGCACCAACCAATGAAATCTAATCACAAATTCTTATCACTCCCACATTGTCACTTTTATTTCGTAAAACCGATAGACTTTTATATTAAGAAAAGAATTAAGATCCCCCAGTTCTAAACAAATCCAATTTCAGTAATCTTTCAACGGGTCATTTTCAAAAACCAAAATGTGTAAAGAAAGCAAGTGCTTCCCCTGGAAGAGTGCAAAATGCTATTTTAATTAAATGTGCCATGTTAAGAGTTTGAAATGAAAGCATTACTGGCATAAAAGAAGAAAGAATTTGGCTCTGGAATGCATCTCCTAAGAGAGAAAAAGTCGCAGCACGCAGTGCACAAAAAATAATATGCCGCTGAAGAAAAGAATGCGAGCAAAAAATTAAAGTTTCGAGTACGAAGACAAAGATTGCGAAGAAAGGAGGAATGCTAGTAAATGTGGTCTGCTCGTACGTGATAAAACAAAAAAGAATTATCGATTTTTCCTTCTTTATGTTTTATCTGGTAAACGTATATTGGTAAACTCACAGTCAAGATGACATTGCTAAACGATCTCAGATATTAACGAGTTCTTGTTGATAAAAAGATTGGATTTTTAACAGATTTTATCTTATTCTTGTCAGTGCAAATTGAAGGAAAGAAAGATTATGACAATATCTTTTCTGCCAGTATTTTATAATCGATATTAACACAAACTTTTAGCGCTCTTCATAGTTCAACCTTGTGACAGTTTTCAAATTTAAAAACAAAATTGACTCATAAAAGCATTTATTTTTAAGAAAATATGCAAACTTTGATTAAATGTTTCCACCGAATCTGTCTAACAAGATAAAAGAGTGAAACATTTGCCGACTGCAAATACAGACAGTGAATAGCAGACGGGCACTTTGTCATTGTCTGTTTTCATCGTGTGCAATTTATTGTGAGTCTCGTGATGCACCAGGCACGTACACTTTTTCTTTGTGTCTCAACTGTGAGAAAGTTTAACTTTTTAGCCTTTTTCTTGCCCTCTTCTCAATGAGAAACCAGAGGCATAAGGGATCCATTAAACGGTGCATTTAGTCCTCAGCCCTTTCTACATCTAGTGCATGTTAAAAAAGGAACCGGAGTGCATCGACAAGAGACTATCATGCCATCCTTACATCTCTGTATCAATTAAACACAGGCTGAATAGCAACAGACAGATGCTGCCGTCTTCTTAAAATCTTGTTTAGGTTGAAAACACACCGAAAGGGATCGACAACATAAACACATTTTTCCGTTAAAACTACATTGCCAATTTTTTTTTGGCAAGTAAAGACATTTAGGTTTTACGTGTTTGCAATTGAAGGACATCAGGTAAACTTTGCACCACGTTACCAATGATATGTAGCATCTCGTTCTGGGCATGCAAACTGACTCAGATGTAACCCTCTCAATATATTTGTTTTTCACAATTTCTTTATGTGTAAATGCGCTTTCGATTGGAGAAAAATGGGTTGGTTAACAACACAGAGGTTGAAAATAGATGAAGGAGAGTAGAGAGGGGTTATAACTCCAACGTTATAATGAAATGATCGCACCTCTTTCGGTCAGGCCTCGAACTCTCAAAGAGCCATCCACCACAGCAATTCTTTTCAATTTGTGATCAGACTGGAAAAGTTATTAGTTTATCTGCAGGTTCTGACAGAACAAATAACCATCCCTATTTAGTGTAACTAAGATTAACAAAGGTGTTTACGTTTCACTTACAACGCATCATTAGCATGTAAATTTCTTGTAATACAATGAATTATATAAAAGAAGACAGACTTTTTATCTCTCCTAATTCATAATGCAAATTCTCGCATTACAGGGAAACAGAACCTTCGCCATATCCGTAATTCGGAATACGAGCGCGGGCCTTTTTTTTTTATTCAAACCCAAGTGATATCGTGATTCGAACTTTCGGCTTATGCAGAATACGAGCTCTTCCCTTACCCGGAATTCGAATCCTCACCTCATCCGCAATTCGAGCTATCCCCTAATACGAGCTCTTGTCATATCCTGAATTCTAACCCTCGCCTTCTCCATGATACAAACTCTATCCTAATTCAGAATTCGCGCTCATGCCTTACTCAGAATTTCGAACTTTCCCTTTATCTGTGATACAAACTTACCACTAGTTCAGAACAAGCGCTCTTGCCTTAGGCGCAATTCGAACCATCGTCATCTCCGTGATTCGAATTCTTCCTAATCTGAATTACGAGCTCTTCCCTTACCCGGAATTCGAATCCTCACCTTATCCGCAATTCGAACTATCCCCTAATTTGGAATACGAACCCTCGCCATTTCCAGAATTTGAATCCTAGCCTCATCTCTGATTCGAACCCTCACTCTATATAGGATTAAATTCTTCGCATTAGGCAGAGTTTAAATCCGGGACCCTAGCCACATGACTAGGATTACACATGATCAGCATTCCGTCTCTCAATAAACATGATTTCTTTAAACATCCAGTATCCATTCTCTCTCCGTAATTAATTGGAATGGGAGGACTCTGCACAGTGATTACTCTCTTGATGTCCTCACACAGGAATTCCACCATTATAATTTAGATATTCACTACTTGCAAGAGATCAGATGCACAGTAAAGGTCAGATGTTTAAAAATAATCTTAACTTTTTCTTTTCAGGGAGGGAAGATAATAAGCATCTACAAGGAGTAGTTTGCTTCTCAGCAGATACGCTAGTGATGCTCTTCTAGGAAATGAATTCATTAATGAAAGATTTCGTACAACAAAATTCAGACAAGCATTGAAAACTTGAATGTTATCTGGTATTAAGCCTCCACTGAATATGCAGATGAGGATGAAAAGGATAAGTCTTACGGACAACTTCAGGATATTTTGAATTCTGTCAAGAAAGGAGATATTACCCTGGTTCTAGATGACTTCAATGCCAAAGTTGGTACTGACTCTGACCTTTGGGGAGGGGTGATAGGCCCTTTTGGTATTGATACCTGCAATGGCAATAGGCAACGTCTTCTACAGGTAAGTAAACTCAATGGTTTCAGAATAACTAACACTTACTAAAAACACCGAAACATACATATATAAGTACACATGGGTTGCACCAGATGGGCTGCATATGAATATGATTGATTGTATATTAATTAACAGCAAATGGACTAGTTCTGTTAGAAATACCAGGTAATGTAAAGGAGCTGAAATTGGATCTCACCATTACTTGTTAAAAGTGTCT
The DNA here is from genome assembly GCA_038380435.1 of Ryuthela nishihirai. Lineage (NCBI taxonomy): Eukaryota > Metazoa > Arthropoda > Arachnida > Araneae > Heptathelidae > Ryuthela > Ryuthela nishihirai. Next base: position 63,902,859 of record JAWZYU010000016.1, on the reverse strand, counting down.
TAAAACTTAAACTTAATAAGTGTTGTGCTAAGGTTAAATGAGTTACCTTTAATTCTGAAGAGGAAAGACCAAGTTATTGCTAAAGCTTACCATTTTAGGTTACTTAGTCATTATGACAGTCATGGTTTGCTTACTACTGAAGTTGAGGAAGAATGGGATCATCTTAAACATGTTTTTCTTGAAACTAACAGTACTCTTTCACAGAAAAAGGAGCGGAAGAGACAGAATTATTTGAGTGATAAGGCACTTGAGCTTATTTCATAAAGAAAGAACTGCAGGAATGTCCTTAATCAGTACCCTACTAGTCCTAATAGAAAGCATTACAGAGAACTTAATAAACGTGTAAAAGATCAGTTAGCTGCTGATAAGAATCTTTGGCTTGATGGTTTGGCTGACAAAGCCGAGGAAGCAGTTAGACAGCACAACAGCAGAGAACTGTACCAGATAGTTAATGTTTTGTGTGGTAGAAAACGGACAGGCAGATAAGGATTGAAAGATAAACAAGGTAAGGTTATAGAAGGTGAGGATTCTGTCATGGCTAGGTGGGCTGAGTATTTCAGTGATATTCTAAACCATGTGGTTAGTTCTACTCCCATTGTTAGTAATGATGATAGATGCATTGGTGGCTTTAATGTTGGCCCTAGAACACAATCTGAAGTTATTTTGGCTGTTTCTAAACTTGAACTACATAAATCCCCAGGGGTAGATGAAATTACTACGGAAATGCTCAGAGCTGGGAATGTTTCGGTTACCACTTGGATGACTGAAATTCTGAATATCTTTTATGATAAAGGCATGGTTCCTAAGGATTTTACCAGAGCTATTGTTATCCCTATTTTCAAAAAAGGTGATCGCAGTTCTTGTGATAACTATAGGGGTATCAGCCTACTCTCTGTTCCAGGTAAAGTTCTTTCCATGATTGTGCTTAATAGAATTAAGAATCTGGTTGACAGTCAATTGCGTGATGAGCAATGTGGATTCAGAAGTGGTAGGGATGTGTGGATCAGATATTTTCACTTAGGCAGATTCTTGAGAAATGTTTAGAGTTTCAGAAACCTTTGGTTGCTAGCTTTGTTGATTTCAAAAAGGCTTTCGACTCTGTTGATCGTCATAATTTGTGGTTGATTGTGAGATCATATGCTATACCAGACAAGTTAGTTAACATAATGAAAGCTCTCTATAATAACACTGAGTCGTGTGTGATAGTTGGTAAGGCTTGTAGCAATTGGTTTAGCATTACTTCTGGTGTTCGACAAGGGTGCATTTTGTCTCCTTTTCTCTTTAGTTTGGTTATTGATTACGTTATGCGAAATTCACTTCAAGGGAAAGATTTTGAGCTTAAATGGTCTGGATATACGAAACTTTCTGATTTAGATTATGCTGACGATTTAGTGCTTTTGGCAAATGATGTTGATGGGATGAACTCTTTCATTCGAGCTGTTGATGAGACTGGTAGTAGATTAGTTTGCTGTAAACAGGGAGATAACTAAAGTAATGAAAATTGATTAGGCAGGTTGTGGTTCAGTTAATCTGAATGGTTGTAGTCTTTAGCAAATGTCTCAGTTTAATTATCTTGGGAGCTATACATAGTCATTTCAAAATAATATGACCAGCTACCATATTATATGTATGGTAGGTGGTCATATTATTCTGATACGACTGTGTATACCAGATACTGGTCATGTGCGGCATGAGATTAACAAATGAATAGCGATTGCTGCCGGGATTTTTAAGAATCTACTATGGAGAGTGTGGAGAAATAGGTGTACACCTGAAGACTAAAATTAGACTGTATAATAGTTTGGTTTTTTCTAGGGTTAGTTATGGTAGCGAAACTTGGAAGCTTTGTAAGCAAGATAACAGGAAACTTGATGCTTTTGATTCTAGATGTTTACGAAGTATCTTGGTCATTAGGTGGTTCAACTTCGTAAATAATGAAGAAATTAGGCAAAGGCGTCATCAACCTCCTCTGAGCAGCATATTGTGCAGAGAGAGACTCCGTTGGTTTGGTCATTTTGCCCTTATAGATAATTATAGATTGGCGAATACTGTTACTAACAGTGTGCCCATAGGCCTGAGAAAGATGGGAAGACCTAGGATGCGGTTGGCAGGCAGTGTCAAATAGGACTTGTTAGAAGTGGTGTACAGTGGCCAGATGCCTCAGATGTACCTCAGGAGAGATATAGTTGGAGAAGTATACTGCACGGTCTAGTTGAACCTCCGTAGCCCATGGCTGCTTAAAGTTAATTATGATGAGTCTTGTCAACCAAGGCCTTGACCACTCGACGGTTGACACGCAGCGCAATACTTCCACTTCTCTTTTTAATTATTCGTAAGGAAACTGGAAAAGAGATCACCTTTCCCTAACTCTGTCTAGTCTTGCAATCCTTGTTATCTAAAATTAACTCATTGTGCAGTAGCAAAAATGTCTTTCGTGTTTAAAACAACCAAATTATGCATTTAGATATTTTTTTTTTCCTTTAAATCGAATCGAAATCGAATTTCATTGAATAGCACTGTATGTCACTACTGCATTACGTCTTTTAGTGGAATCTGCTGAAAATAATGTTTTGCTTAAAAAATCATGCCCATTTTATTTAAGAACTGTTTCTGAGGATTTTTCCGATTCGGTCGCTTTTAAAAGAATCCAGTTTATAAGTCTTTAATCCAGTCTTAACAAGAAAACTACTAAAATCAGACATAAAAATAAGCTCTGTAAAGAGGATTTCGACATATCTGAAAGTATGTTCCAGTGTCTCTCAGGTGCCCTCTTTTATTTTACTTCCTTTACTTTGGCGAATTTCTTTATTGCATATCTGAAATGAAATTGCTAGATGATGTAGAAATATGTTGTTTGAGATCATTTGGAGAGGAATATCTCGAGGGAAGACATGCAACGACTTAAATCAGTGTTGCTATGTTGTTTATCTCTAGACCAATAACTAGGACACTTGTGGCAGTTTCGTTAGACTTCCATAACAAGTAACTACTCCTACTTGATTCAAGAGAGAGAGAGTTGTTTGTTTTTTAATTAATTCGTCTTGTTTTATATTCGTATTATAGCATTTTTACTTGATCAATTTTTATCAAGAAGATTTTCAATATTTCCCTGGAGAAAATATAAACATCATGTTTAAAACCATTAAATGTTTTATAAACTAATTATACTTTAAGGTTTTAAAAGTTGTATTCTTGTTATCTGGGATTCCGATGACTTTCTTTATTTACTCGAAAAACAAAAATGGTCTCAAATGACTGGACTGATAGACTGCCAAGTTTCAATTCCAATAGCATCTCTTCGAGATTTGCTTAGTTTTTGTACAACATAAAAAATTGGAGTGGATTCTTTCAACTTTGACTAGTATACACAATGGGCACTTAAGCTGCATGCAGTTCCCAGATTAGAATCCCACCTTGGACTGCTTTGAGACTGATCTCCGCAAAACTTCCGACTCTACCTTCAGTTAGTAGGAGATACCAAAAGGCTTGGAAAGGTGCTGTCTGCCGGATGTGACGTTAACCCGTGTCTCTAAAGATGGGAGAGTTATACCCTGTGCACGTTAAAGAAGAGCCTTGACTGGAGATTACCACCTTTCTCCTAATATATGGATTACCATCCACCAACCATCTCTGAGTTCTTGGGGTTCTTTTGACCTATCCATTTACCCCACTCTGTGCAAAAATTAACGCTCAGAGGTAAAACAATTCAACCCAGCACAAGAGCAAAATGCCAGGTCACAAGGGTCACAAAGATTCAGAACCGGGTAGGAGAAGGGAATTCGACAGTTGTTAGGAAACAGACGGAAGTCTCCCGGAAAAACATCAGCCCAGCATGAACTTTAGTGTATACATTACTCTCCTGCACACGGGCTATAGCTTAATGTCCCATCCAACGGAAGATGGCCTTTCTAAGGCCATAGGTATCTCCTTTTCTACCAAGAGCAGAAAGGGGATAATGTAAAACAATTCAACTAGGCATGATGTAAATAGGATTCGTATTCTTTGGAATTTCTATGTACCTTTTTGCGTGCACGGTGTCACCCTCGACCACATGGAGTGGCATACGGCCATCCAGAATTATGCTTCCTCACACCAGACCTCCTCTTCCACAGTGGTCTCATTCCGGACGTTGCAGGGAAGGTTGTAGGTTCTGTGTTTCCCCCTGATCAGTACCTGTCGGGAATCCGTAGTCAGACGTAAACGGGACTCATCCGCGAAGAGCAGGTGCACTCACCGCTGTTCAGTCCAGATGTAATGCTGCCTGCACCAAGTCCTTCGAGCTCTTCTTTTAGAGTGATGAGGATGAGGCAAACCATCAGTATCCTAGCATATAAATCACTCTCACGAAGTCGTCTGGACACTTTTCCTTGACACCATCGTGCTAAAGCACAGGTGAGCTTGGCAGCGAGTTGTCTGGCTCTCATTTCCCTATGCTTTCTCACTGTTAAGGCCAAATTTTGGTCCTTCTGGGATGTTGTAGCCCTTGGCCAGTCCAGAACTGATCTTCGAAACACGTTCCCTGATTCCTGATATTCTCGCCATAGCCTTCAAATGACCATCCGTGAACTAAATACCCAGAACCTGAGTCTGTTCGGCAGTATTCTACCAATAGCTATCCACCTCACCGAATCCTCCTAGGGACTCCAGGTGTACGTGCATGTTCTCCAACACATCTTGCAAGCTTTGGATCGTGCGAGGTATGATATGACGATCTCTCTATGTACATTCTATTTTTTTTTTGTAGCGTGCCTTAAGAGCGTTCCACTTTGCATATTCTTGCAAAAGCACGGATCACGTGCCATCCCTTTTAGCTTATGTTCTTTATCGTTGTCTGATGTACCATTCTACCGACTTTCATTAAATTCTAGCCAGTCATTATGTTGATATCAACTTTTATTATTGTAACTGAAGCCAATAGTTTTCCAATATTTTGAATCTTTTTGCTATGCAAATTAGACCGATGTGCGTCCAAACATAAAAAAATATTTTTACTGCATTATATTAATTTACTTATCCAAAAAAATACATCTAGCGTTTTTCATTGTGATATTTTTGTGTATGACGTTCAAACCATAATTACTGAACGAATACTCGGATCATTATGACAGAAACCTTTCCGCGCGGGTTCATTAAATGGAGCAACGAAAACTCCTAAAGAAAATTATTTTGCTTCACTAGAAAAACAAGCTTCCCATCAATGCCGAAGAAGTTGTAATCATTTGTTTTGAGAACTATCAAACTGAAAAGAGCTTTTGCATTTCTTTGAAACTCTAAAACTTCCCCCCACTGCTGGTTCTCTTCTTCATTATTTTCAGGTGTTTATATTACCCGAATATTTCTTTTTTTTCATAGAATGCTTAGAGAAATACGATTTAGAGAAGTCTTAAAAGTCCTGCCAAATATTCAAATTTAGTCATTTTATCTCGATCGAACTGGTCATTAAATGAAACTTACTTTAAGTAAAAACACAAGGACGTGCTCAGCAACATTCTCACCCATGCTCGAGAATGTTCCGTTCGATATATACTTTGCGGATAATACAATATTATTTGCTTTTAACGGTTCTCTGGCAGTTATTTGCAATATAGAGCATCAAATAAGTTTTATTTTTCCGATTGCCACTTTGCATATGTATGAAGTCAATTTGGTCACAGGAGTCTGTAACAAGTTTTGGAGACGATAAAAAATTTCTTGTTTCTTAAAGAATAATCTGCTTTTAAATCACACATAATTTGCTTCGTAGCAGATCCTAATGCCGAACTGTGTCCTTGAATACATAGTTAAGAAGCCTAGGTTCCAATCCCGGAAAATGCATGGTCACTGATCTCTGGCCATCACCTGTTGGACAAGCTATGGACAGGCTTTCGTGGCAAGAGGACTTCTAGTGGAAAGATTTATTCCTATAAATGTATCGATTAAACTTCCTCTTGCTGTAGACTTCCAATAGCCACTATCGAACCGAGGTGGTGACGAACTATCGGATATGCCAGACCATTGGCTGAGTGTTATATGCTTTCCTTTCATATCATTACCAGCACTAGCACCTTCATTCATCTTTGACGCCGTTATACATTTGGAGGATTCAAATACGCGAATAACAAGTCGAAAACAGTCGAGAAAATAGATGCACTGCCGATCATTACAACGGAAAAGGTCGGACTGAGATCACGTGTTATTTTGATGAGTCTACTCGAATCTTCTCGGTATCGTTGGTTCGAATGAAGCTGTTTGACACTTTTTCTGTACAGCCAGCTCACTATCACTTGACAGTATTTTATACCAGACTATTAAAGTTTTACTCTAGATACAAAATATCACATGTGCCTTAAACTTAACTGCTCAGCGGTATACAGTGTTCGACGTTGGGTGGCATATACACTTTTTAAACGGATTTAGCGAAATATTGCTTCTTTCTGGTATCTTGGCCAAATCAGACTCGACCTACTAAACTTAAATAATAATAAAAAGCAGATTTATTATTTCGTCAGGATATGTTAACAACTAGCTGAACGTACCCGGCACTGCCCGGGTGTAACTTTTAATCCTTATATTCTTATTTTCGCTGCAGTAAAGGCAAATTTAGTAACTCTCCCCCCCCCCCCCCTCCGACACTTTAGCACAGATTTTCAACAGGAGGAAATTTTCTCGATGTTGGCTTGGATCGTTGTTGACGCCAGCGAGCTCTCTCATAGCCCGTGGCTTAGTTTCTGTTTAAGCTATCGAGATTTTTATTTCCGTAATCACAGAATTTACCGCCGTATGTCTCCGTTGATATTCGTCCGCACGGTCCAAATTTCCTGCACAACGTCCCCCGTGTGCTCCGGTGATAGGTTTGAAAATCTGGTTCCTACTTGGCCCGTGGCTTCGTTTCTACACAAACTGTGACAGTTCGTGTCTCACTTTTAATCTGCATGTTCTGTTGTTTCCTGCACTAAAGTTGTTTAGTATCTCCCCCCGACATTTCATCACAGTTTGAACACGAAGAATTTCCCGGTGTTGCAAAGGTCATTGCTGACTCGGCGCGTGCTCTCAGAACCCGTTGCAAACGATCGAGATATTTATTTCGTCAGATTTCAGCATTCTGTAATTCCCGACGTACGTCAGCGAAAGGTCCCAAATTTCGTAGGCGGGTTCCCCCTGCCCGACTCCATGTTTGGGTAGAAAATAAGGGTCCTAGCTGCAATGGAACGCAGCTAGGGTCCTGATTTCAATGCCTTGGGAAACGTGGGGAATCTGGCAACGAAATCTGCTGCAAATCTGCTTCCAGATTTGCAGCAGATTTAAATGCTATTTTAACTCTTTATGTTCACAGTTAGGAAGAAGTAAATGGCAGCAATAAATTTGACAGCGATTTTCGTTTCCCTTAGGAATAACATGGTAAATATGTTTGCATTTAACAAGCCCCCCTTTTGGACTTTCGACCTGAAATTTGGCAATGCAATCCGGACCACATCCTGAAACATTCTCTGAAAAATTGGAGCGTGTACGTTGATTTTCCGGTGAGTGGCTGCCACAGACAAACAGACATACAGACACACAGACAGACACCTTCCTTTATTACATAGATTACACTGCTAGAGATTACTATTCTCTTTCAGGTTTCTCGCTTTTTCCAAGTTTTACAAATCAATCTAACTTGCTTCGAGATACCTGGAGCCTGTATGTAGGGCCGCCAGCGCTGACCTCGCTGAGCAAGAAGCTGAGAAGAAATTTTCAAGTTCCCCTTCTTCACTTATTTTTAATCCTCTTACCTAAACAAACGATGGGGCTTCTTCATCCTTTCTACCCTCGCTACGGCTCTGTGCAGCTCTGCGTGTGCAATCAGGACAGCAGAGCGAATTCCTCGTGCAATGCAGGAAAGGCACGACATTCCGTGCTCCTATAGGTACAGAAAGAAGGGGGGGGGGGAGGACACTTACTGTCCCACCTGTCCTGGTCGATTCTGACACATGTATTTGTCATCTTGTCAAATGTTGTACGTATACAACGTACACAATTTGAGAAATGGAATACTAGCATATATACTAGCATATATAATAGTAACAACAATAGTTAGCGTTCTGGTTTAAAAAATATGCTTTCCTCAGATCCTGTCTTAGGATTATAGGTAGTCTCGTTTTGACTTTAATATTGTATTTGGATTTTTTCGTGTTAGATATGTGAAGAACATTTCATTAAATTCTTGGTACAAGCCTAAGTATTATGATTTAATATTTGATATTCATGTTATACTGTTGTACGTTTTTATAAATTTAATTAGGGTGTATAGTGGTATTGTTAAATTATTATAAAATCGCATTTAATAATGTTTGATTGATATATTTCGTATTCTTCTTTTACTGCTTTCAGTTTATACGTTGCTTTTCCTGTAATGCTAATAAAGGAGCGTAAGAAAAGCTATTTAGTTTATATTGCTCACCTTTTATCAGGTATGTATTTTTTGTTATATTGAAACTAATTGTATGATATACTGGTGAAATAAATAAACAATTATTATTATTTTTGCTGTTATTATTGTTGGGTCGCTGAACAATAAATAGACTTCGTGAAATGAGATTTTTTTAACTAAATTAATGATGAAGCTTTTGAAAGCCTATTTTTTCCTTACCAATTAGTGTACTTGAAGCAAACGAAACATAGTGTTCATAAGAGTAAAATGACTTAAGGAAACATAACCGTTGAAATAATTTTATTCATTAATAATTGCCTAGTTACTGTGTGTAAATTCTGAGTATTTTCCTTTATGTCCTGTGAGATGGATTTCTTTCCTGTTGCAACTTGAGAGGAACTTCCATGTCAATAATTCTTTTATTGAGCATGAAAATGATCCATACATTCATTCACAGATCAGCAGCAGCAGTGAACTTTGTGTCGGTTGCTCCATGAAAGGCATCTTTGGTTATTTGTGATCTCTAGAGAAGTAATCATTAAATTACTTTAATACTCCTTTGAAATCTGAGTGACTTTGTTAATGCCGTGGAGGATATAGATTCGGCAAAACATTTTTTAAGAATAAAATAATACACCCGAAACATATCATAATTATATGATAATTAATTTATGAAACAGTTGGTTTAAACATTTCCTTTAATCTGCAAGAAATGCACTATAATCTGTTTGTACCAGAGTGATTATGACTACCTTTGAAAGTGTACTTATAATTTTTCTAGAGCACTGGTTGACTGGTTGACTGATCGCATTTATTTGAACTGTGCTTTTTTTTCGAAAGATTTCTTCATTTAGGGAAAACCTGGATCGTAGTTAAGAAAATCGAAGTTGCTTTTACTCTTAATTGTGAGGTCGAAAAGCCTCAAAATTAATGTAAATTGGAAGTTGTCGCAGGCCCTGAACCTTTTTTTTTTACTTTTTTTCAATGTAATAATCTGAATCAAGGATCAGACTCGTTTACCGAATCCGTATCTAAAAAACAATAACAGTTGGGGGGAATAAGAGACTGGATTTCCATTGCAGTATCAAATTTCCTCTCCGTGTTAGATGTATTTAAAAACATTCTTGAAAAATGTGTAAAATATGCACAACTTTAATAAATTTTTTACTCCTTTTCCCTTATTAACATTCTCAGGATGGGCTTGCCTCCCCCCCCCCTCCTAGATCTGACTCTGCTCTCAACTAATGATGGAAAATTCCGTTTTCAAAGGCTTACGAATAATATATAAAGTGATTTGCACATGAAGGAAAAGCACTAAATCAGCCATATGTTGTGTTAGTGAAAAGCCTCATTGAAAGCCCCAGCAAATTTTGCAGCTTTCTTATATTAAGGTGCCACTGGAGATATTCTCGTCGTAAGAGCTCACAACTCACCTATAAGGGCTAGATTCTTTTCTAATCGACCTGTATATGAGAGTTGAATGCAGAAGGGTTTGTTTTTTTCTATCTCGTGAGGATGTCACACGCTAGGTTGATAAAAAATCACAAACTCTAATTAACTATTTACGTATGTACAATTTATCTTTCTATTTACAACAATAGTTATAAAACATGGTTAAGAATATATATACAAAGCAGCGACTGCCCATCTGGTACAATCACTCGACGTGAAAAGCAATTGGGCTGCACTGAGCCTTAGTGCTTCCACCGCTATGCATAAGAAAATTGCTAGCGGAAGATCGCGATGCCAGCATGCAACTGACTTTTAATTCAACCATTCGAGAGTTCGAAAGAACCACCGAATGTGGTTACGTGATGTTTCTTCAGGGGGCGGTAGAGCATCTCAGCCAATGAGATGCGCCACAATCTCAACATTTTCTTTCTGCAAGCCTAAAAATCTCAATTTAGTAATGATATTATGGTTTATAAAAAGACATTCTCAATTTTACATTTTTTTAACGTTATTATAGTCTCTAGTTAAAGTTAAAAATTTCTTAAGGTACCAAGCAAAAGTTTTGTGTTTCTTAATGATCTATACAAAGTTGTTCCTTGTGAATTCAATTATTTGGAGAATCCGCATCCAACCATTGGTTGGATGCGGATTGCAACCAGGCTCATTGCAAAAGACTTGCGGTTCATGAAACAAATAATCAATTTACTGATTTTTTGACCATTTTTTTGAACAATCATAAGCGATTTTTTCAATTTATGGTACTCATTATAAGAGTATACTTTTTTTTTTCTTTTTAAGTAAGTTATTTTCTTTATTCTTTAAAAATATAGTGTTTTTCACAATTCTTTCTTTATTAGAAATGTATGATTTCGTTTTTAAGTACAAAATTTTTCATCAGGCTCTTTAAGAATATTTTTTTCCGTCTTGCTTTTTATAAGCTTGTGCTAGACGGGTCTGATTTAGAGATACTTATTCTGGATAATTGTTCTTTTGTTTCATGTCTATATAATTTTTGGGCATTACAACATGAAAGCTTTGATCAGTGTCTAAAATGCTGTATACTCATCATCATCATCATCATCATCATCATCATCATCATCATCATCATCATCATCATCATCATCAAGCAGCCATGGGCTACGGAGGTCCAACCAGACCGTGAAATTTAGTTCTCCAAGCAAATCTATCCTGACCTACATCTACTGCATCTGGCCACTGCACACCAATTCTAACAAGGTCCTGTTTGACATTGTCTGCCCACCGCATCCTAGGTCTCCCCTTCTTTCTGAGGCCTTTAGGCACACTGTTCATAACCCTATTCGCCAATCTATAATTATTCATACGGGCAACATGGCCAGACCAACGGAGTCTCTCTCTGCACAATATGCTGCTTAAAGGAGGTTGCAAACTCCTTTGCCTAACCTCATCATTAGTTACAAAGTTGAACCATCTAATGCCCAAGATACTGCATAAGCATCTGGAATCAAAAGCATCTAGTTTCCTGTTATCTTGTTTACAAAGTGTCCAAGTTTCACTACCATAACTAACCCTAGAAAGAACCAAACTATTATACAGTCTAATTTTAGTCTTTAGGTGTATACGCCTATTTCTCCGCACTCTCCATAGATTCTTAAAAGTCCCGGCAGCAATCCCTATTCGTCTGTTAATCTCATGCCGCACATCACCATTATCTGTTACATAGCTCCCAAGATAATTAAGCTGTGACACCTGCTTAAGACTGCAACCATTCAGATTAACTGAATCACAGCCTGCCTGACCAATTTTCATCACTTTAGTTTTCTCTCTGTATATAACCAAACCTACTCTACTACCAGTCTCATCAACAGCTCGAATGAAAGAGTTCATCTCATCAATATCATTTGCCAAAAGGGCTAAATCATCAGCATAATCTAAATCAGACATTTTCGTATCTCCAGCCCATTTAAGGCCAAAATCTTTCCCTTGAAGTGAATTTCGCATAACATAATCAATAACCAAGCTAAAGAGAAAAGGAGACAAAATGCACCCTTGTCGAACACCAGAAGTAATGCTAAACCAATTGCTACAAGTCTTACCAACTCTCACACACGACTCAGTGTTATTATAGAGAGCTTTCATTATGTTAACTAACTTGTCTGGTATACCACATGATCTCACAATCAACCACAAATTATGACGATCAACAGAGTCGAAAGCCTTTTTGAAATCAACAAAGCTAGCAACCAAAGGTTTCTGAAACTCTAAACATTTCTCAAGAATCTGCCTAAGTGAAAATATCTGATCCACACATCCCCTACCACTTCTGAATCCACATTGCTCATCACGCAATTGACTGTCAACCAGATTCTTAATTCTATTAAGCACAATCATGGAAAGAACTTTACCTGGAACAGAGAGTAGGCTGATACCCCTATAGTTATCACAAGAACTGCGATCACCTTTTTTGAAAATAGGGATAACAATAGCTCTGGTAAAATCCTTAGGAACCATGCCTTTATCATAAAAGATATTCAGAATTTCAGTCATCCAAGTGGTAACCGAAACATTCCCAGCTCTACGCATTTCGGTAGTAATTTCATCTACCCCTGGGGATTTATGTAGTTTTAGTTTAGAAACAGCCAAAATAACTTCAGATTGTGTTATAGGGCCAACATTAAAGCCACCAATGCATCTATCATCATTGCAAACAATGGGAGTAGAACTAACTACATTGTTTAGAACATCACTGAAATGCTCAGCCCACCTAGCCATGACAGAATCCTCCCCTTCTATAACCTTACCTTGTTTATCTTTCAATCCTTATCTGCCTGTCCGTTTTCTACCACACAAAACATTAACTATCTGGTACAGTTCTCTGCTGTTGTGCTGTCTAACTGCTTCCTCGGCTTTGTCAGCCAAACCATCAAGCCAAAGATCCTTATCAGCAGCTAACTGATCTTTTACACGTTTATTAAGTTCTCTGTAATGCTTTCTATTAGGACTAGTAGGGTATTGATTAAAGACATTCTTGCAGTTCTTTCTTTCCGAAATAAGCTCAAGTGCCTTATCACTCAGATAATTCTGTCTCTTCTGCTCCTTTTTTCCTAAAAGAGTATTGTTAGTGTCCAAAAAAGCCTGTTTAAAATGATCCCATTCTTCCTCAACTTCAGTAGTAAGCAAACCATGACTCTCATAATGACTAAGTAACCTATCATGGTAAGCTTTGGCTATAACTGGATCTTTCAGAGCTTCAGTATTAAATGTAAATTTTTTAACCCTAGCACAACACTTTTTAAGTTTAAGTTGCCAGACACTTTTAACAAGGTAATGGTCAGATCCAATTTCAGCTCCCCTATATGCCCTGGTATTCCTAACAGAACTAGCCCATTTGCTGTTAATTAATATGTAATCAATCATATTCTTATGCAGCCCATCAGGTGAAACCCATGTGTACTTATGTATGTCGCGGTGTTTGTAATAAGTGTTAGTTATTCTGAATCCATTGAGTTTACTTACCTGTAGGAGACGTTGCCCATTGCCATTGCAGCTACCAATACCAAAAGGGCCTATTACTCCTCCCCAAAGGTCAGAGTCAGTACCAACTTTGGCATTGAAGTCACCAAAAACAAGGGTAATATCTCCTTTCTTGACAGAATTCAAAATATCCTGAAGTTGTTCATAAAACCTGTCCTTCTCATCCTCATTGGCATCCTCAGTGGGGGCATAACAGCAGATAACATTCAAGTCTTTAACGCTTGTCTGAAATTTTGCTGTAATAAACCTCTAATATATTTGTCTAAAATTATTAAGCAACGAAATGTAATTTGGGAAAACAAATTACAGGGAAGTATTACTGTTCCTTTATTTATATTAAGTTGAAAAATAATTTCTGGATCATTACTGATATTTTGAAGTATATTGTCAAGCTGTTTGACAATATACTTCAAATTGAATATACTTCAATTCTTCAATTACGTATATTGTCAAGCTGTTTTGAAGTATATTGTTTAGTAACTGCCTGTGGTTAAAATTTATTACATTTAAATTGCATCATTGTGGCTGACCAATATGGGATCATGTAAAGTTTTGGCTTCTAATGTACTTCACAAAATGGTTTCAATGCTAAAATTTTGGTAAACTCTATTTCAGAAGGGATGTACATGGAAAAGACCTTATTGCAACGATGCATACTTGTATCTTTAAATTAATTTTGGACAGCGTTTGAAAATTCGCAATTTTTTTTACTTAAATATTTGCAATTGATTTTGTTAAAGCAGTAGTGGTTTCCTAAGGGCCATACACTAATAAAACTAGGACAATATATTGCCACCGGTGAATACGGATTGTCCACTTTCAAGAATCAAGTTTTTACATTTTCCCTTTTCCACATTCTAACTGTAGATTCAACTAATGGATGAGTATGAAAATGCAAATGTTAATATTATGTTACTGCATAAAGATTATTTTGATTTCACTTAAATCAAAGAACTCAAATTATTACCCTATATTTACGTGGACAAATCATTACTGCCAATACAAACTTTAACCAACTGAGAAACGTACCTATCCACACCAAAAATAATATTCATCTCTGAAAAACGAAAAGTTTTATGCATAGAGCCAGATAATAAGTGAAAATATTAGCTCCTTTCTTTTCCTTTGAACATTAGCTAAAGATTATGCATAATTAGTTACAGTTATTTAAAGGTATTTTGGAAAGAACGGGAATTCCCCAAATAAATTACATAAAAAGCATACAATATATAAACTATCAACTTTTAATCTACTTGTATTATGATTCATAACAAAAAATATTAATACCCTTCAAAATTCGGAAATAGTATATGAAGCGAGGCACCGATTACATTGTTGGAGAGTTGCTCGTTGTGCTCACTGTCGGTCTGCTTCTGTGATGTCATTACCAAGAGACCCTGGCGACGCCAACTTTCTTATTCTGTCTCGAGGCTCCGGGGCTTTAATCAAACACACGTTTTCTACCCCCCCCCGAAAAAAAATCGGATGAATCAGTTGCTGAAGCTCTGTTGCTGAGCGAAAAGGGCCCTACTACCGAAATAGCGATCTTGACTCTCTGTCGCCCTCCCTATCCTCATATACGTATATCACAATCGTATCTCTCTATTATCTATGAGATCTCCCACAAAATGCGAATTGCCGCTGCAAATACAAAAAAAAACATACAAAGTGCTAAGCTCATCAGCACGACTTGGTTAAGAGTTAATTTTTCTCCATTTTCGCTAAGTGCCGTAAAAACTAGAAGCTGAAGGACTTTGCAAAAACTTATCCCTATCCCCTATCTTAACTACTTTTGTAGTGGAAATGGAGATCTAAAACTGTTATCAAATTAAATGCACTTTTTTTTACATTGAAAAGAAAAAAAAATCAGTTATAAATGAATAGGGTATGGGCTAAAAGGCCAGGTTACAAGGACCCCGAGGGCAACGGTTTTTCGGAGTAAGTTTTTTGGGTTAAAAAACACCACTCGGGGGAAATCGCGCAATTTTTTAATTAGTTCTGAAATCGTAGCGAAATAAAAAAATTTAGGCATTAGCTAATAATTTTATTATTTACATACAATAGCAAGCATTGCCAATGTTGCGAATCTTTTAAATTCGCAACAGATATTCATTTATAAATTAACGCATTTAGTTGTTTTTAATATTAATAAATATGTTCTTAGTCTGTTTTTTTTTTCCGATATTTTACTTCATGCAGTATGTCATGTCTCTAAGCGGCAATATTTTGCAAACAATGGGCTAAATGGTAAGGTCACAAAGACCCCCGAGGGCTCAGAAATCGTTCGGAGGGAAGGGACTCACTGGACAGCTGTTGTGAGACAGGTGGTAGTCTTTCGTCAAAGCCGCACTCGGTACCATGGCTTAGCGTTCCATCCGCCGGACGGAGGCTTTTCAAGCTCATCGGTGTCCCCTACTGACAGAGTGCAGATCGGGGAGTTCTGCGGAGATAAATCTCAAAACTGAATAGCTGGGACTCGAACCTGGAAACTGCAGATTTCAAGCCTCGCTGGCTACCGACTGAGCCACACCCACCCCTGGTAAAAATCAGGTGAAACCGGGAAAAACCCGAAAAAACATCTCTGTAGATGAAGTATTAGTATTTATTAAAATATACATATAAAATCGATATTACTAAATATTCGGGAAAATTTCAATCTTTTTAATTTTGATATGGTATGAGTTTGATTTTGAGTAACACTCCAGAAAGTCCTACCCCATTTGCATTTTGCCATCTGTCCTCATTTTGCTGGGCCACTTCTTTTTCTCAAGAATGGAATGTTTCATTTAATCTTCAATTGTCAAATCATCTTTTGTGACTTTCATATATTCATACATCCCCTTCTTAGTTTCCTATGCATTCTTCTTATTGTCAGTTATATAACTCTTTTATTGGCATTTTGGCCTTTATAAACTTTCATTACTTCTACAAAAAATTGACGCTTTTCGTCTTCGATCTTATTGACGGGTTTAGTTTCCTTCAACGTACTTTGGTGTTTCTTTAAGCTTACACGACATGGTTTTTTTTTTTCTTTTTCCGTCAGATGTGTTTTTGGCAATTGCGCCATTTCGCAACTGCATATTTACAGCTATGGAATAGTCTATAAGCACAGAAAATATATATCAACAATAACGTAAGGGAGATAAATGTTTTCCATTTTGAATTCCACAGCTCTTTCTCCATCTACAACATCTCTTTCAAGTATTCTTGCGATGCCGCAACTGAAACTTTTTGCCTTAATAACTTATAAATTTGCGTTCGATGTCCCCCACAACAGAAGTAACGAAATATGGTAAGCGGACATTTTATCAAAATTCTGAGCCAAAGAGAAATGGCAAACAACTACAGAAGGTTTTTCACAATTCCAAGTAAGAAATTGTTTTGCATATTATTCGTTTTACATCGTCTTCTTATGACTTTTGCCGTTTTTCCGTATACATAGTTCGCTTTGTTGCATATTGTTGAAAAGGATTATCTGTTATATTATTATTTTATTAACTATTACTATATTATTATGAGCTTGACCTCAGTTTTCAGCCTGATAGAAACCTTACAATCATGTCTACTTATCTGACTACCCAACCAATGGCTACGAAGAGGGTAAAATAACAAAATAGAAAACACAGCTTCTCAGTCTACAGAGGTCTGCCAAACCAACACATATAAAATCCGTAAATCTTATTCGAAGACAGTAGATGTTCGCTAGTGCAAGTAGCCACCAGTAGGCCTGTGAATTTAGCACAACTAACCTGCATGAGAAGAACCTGCTCATAGAAAATTATACTGATTAGGCTCCTTTCAAAAGAATTTTTCCTCTTTAAAGTACTATGAGTGATGGCGTCAAAGATTAAATGAAATATCTGCGTCACCTAAAGGAAAAGATACACAATTCTTGTTCAAATGCACTCTTATCAGGGCCAAGTCAGATGATCATCTCAGTTAGGATTGATAGTCTCTTGTTACTATTCAAATGATTCATACAAAGTTGAATAAATGGAGTGGAGATCCTGATGAAAACGGAAATCATTTCTCATCACTGCCGCCATTTAATACACGACCGGCCTGGTAGCTAGCTACCGTTTACTGATCTTTGCAAAGAAGACATCCTGAGTATTAGCAGTGCTATAATGTTACTGTGGGATTGGAACATGGTAAAGTGGATGTCATTGGAAAAGATTCTCTTTTTTCTGTACCTTGAATCGTGAAGTGTGCGTCATATTGCCTCTTTCGTTTCCCATTCTTTTCTATGAGCCTTTCCCTTTAGTTAATGTTAAGTGTCTTCTTAAATGGGAAAGACACTTTAGCTGCTTTAAAGTCTTGTTCATATGTAACAATAAAAATGTATCAAGCATGCATATTTAATGATGATAAAGCTACATGCACTCTTAGCACGAAATGCCTTTTTTTTTTCTTTTTGATTCTCTTTGAATCATGGCCTCGAAAAACGTGCATAAAATATACTGCTCCTCGATCGATAAAATATACTGCTCCTCGATCGATAAAATATACTGCTCCTCGATCATCACTTGATGCACTCACACACTCTGAAGCACAGTCTGACATTGGCTCCGTTGTATGAAACTTCTTAGGTGGTTATTTGCACACGTTGATTGCATGGACGATTGCAACAAGATCACAAAAGTGCCAATTTAACATCATAGTTTTGTGTGTGCTAAGGACGCCATTCATTAGCCCAATAAACAATTCCTGTTATGACGTTACTAGATTTCTTCGAATATTTCCTTATTTGTTTTCTGGTGATTAAAATTTTTGTTTCACGAGGATTTCTTTAATCTTAGCACATTTCGGATTTTAACCATGTATCAGTTATCATTTTTACGTATTCACAGCGTCCATATGTTCAGAAATAAATATATTAATGTGCCTTCCATTGGTCTTTTCCATTCACTGTGGAAAAGAAAAACCTTGGTCAATCCTTCTATTAAAACTTTTCTGCAATATTGATCATGTATATATAAAATTAGTAATAACCGCTCATTAAATAAATAATTAACGCTCATGATGATAATGACAGTAGTCAAAATCGACCTCATTCTTTTCAGTGTTTCAATTAATGATCTATGAAGACAGATGTTCAAAACGCCCCCCAAACCAGAGCCAACGCAAAAGCTTACTAGCCTCCCACAAATTCTAAAGCCCATATAAATATTAAAAACATGGCAATGTGAGGATTGAATACATACTGTTTAACTCATGATGTGTGATGCGAGTATAATACTGGTACTTTCAATACCTGAGTTTCTTATGAATTCAGAGTAATTTCAATACGTGAATGCTGCGAAATCAGAGTATGAATATTGGCACACCCAGGAAGTTGGGTTCGTAAGTATGCTACAGAATGGGAGGGTCGCATGAACTACAGTAAGCTCATAGTGTGAGGATCATGAATACTAGAAACTCAGGCTGTGAGAACACACGAATACTTGCAGGCTCATTGTGTAGTGATCATATTAATACTGTAAACTCAGGGTGTGAGAGTCACAAGAATACTGAAAATCTCAGAGTTTCAGGATCTAATAAATACTTGCAAACTCAAATTATTCGGATCACATGAAGAACGGTAAACATGGTGTTTTGATGATAAGAATACTGACAAACACAGGGAATGAGGCTCATGTGGACTGTTGGAAATCACAAGGTGTAGAGATCGTATGATGCATGTAAACTTAGTGAGGGAAATTCCGTGAATATTGGTAAGTTATAAAAAAAAGAGTTTCGCCGATGAGCAAGACTCGAACCCAAGTCTCTCCATATTCATACTAGTGTTCTAACCACTAAATTATCCTCATCTCCATCATTTATCCACTAATGTAACTTATAATTTTTTTCACTAATAACGCGTTGAGCGGAGTGGCTTTCTTATTTACATCTTATTCAGCAACATTAGAAAAAGAAGTCGCATTAGCGGATAAATGACGGAGTTGGTGCTACTTTAGTGGTTAGAAGACTCAGGCATGAAAATGGAGAAACGTGGGTTCGAATCCGACACATTATCACAACTCATTTTTTCTACCAACCTGTTTATTGATTCATTGACTTCTGTGTTAACAGGTAACTCTGTGTATTTGCTATTGATAGTAAAATCAGATTGCGAGAATTTTGTGAAAACGTAATAAACTCACAATGTGGGAATTGTGTGAATACGTAATAAACTCACAATGTGGGAATTGTGTGAATAAGTAATAAACTCACAATGTGGGAATTGTGTGAATAAGTAATAAACTCACAATGTGGGAATTGTGTGAATACGTAATAAACTCACAATGTGGGAATTGTGTGAATATTACTAAACTCCGTTAATGTGGGTCCCTAGAATATTAGAAAATGTAGTGTTGCCATAGTAAGAATATTGGAAAATTCAAACGGCGAGTGTCACATGAAACGTAATAAATTCGGAGTATGGGAATCTTATAAGGGCTTGCAAATTCAGAAAGAAGGGTTCCGGAAGATTGTTGATACTGGGAAACTCAACTTGTCCGTTGCGTTGAATAATGTAAAGGTCAATGGGCTGGGTGAAGATTGTGATGCTTTCAGCTGAAGATGGGGGAAAGAGGGAAAAGATTATCAATCGGAAAGGGACTCTCTGGCTTAAAATATTTGGAAACTACTGATTACTTAGGCACTTTTGACACTTTTTGTGTTACCAGGAAAATGTTTTTTTTTTTCCTTTTCCCTCCAATATTACGCTCTGTTGTACATTGCAATTCTTTTCCAGAAAATTACGAAAGAAAGATGACTTATTGACGACTTTGAAAGCATTAGAATCTAAATAATTCCTTCAGGAATTTTAGCGCAGCTGAGGACGCTCCAAAGCCATCGGTGTCCCATTCGATGGAAGGGAGCCTTTTCAAAGTCATCGGTGTCCCATTCGATGGAAGGGAGCCTTTCCAAAGTCATCGGTGTCCCATTCGATGGAAGGCAGCCTTTCCAAATCCATCGGTGTCTCCTTTCTGATCGAGGGGAGGGTGGGGAATAGTGGAGATAAATTTCAACGCAGACACATTTGGAACTCGAAACTCTGACCATCAGATTATGCGCTTGGCGCAATAAGGACTGTACATTCATCCCTTCTATTGCATTCTCTTCAGTGAAATTCAATTTATGAAAATTTCGTCACGTAAACTCTTCAATGAGGGTGGTGCTTTTAAAACAAGCTGGCATTAACATTCTTAGATGGTTTATCTCTAATAGTTTTATCTCTAGATCAACAGCGAAATTTCCTGGAAATATACCGAATGCTCTATAAATTAGATTAAAACGGATGCGTTCCACTCAGCTTATATAAAAGTGAGATAAAGGAGTTTTCTATTGTGCTATTTAGATCGACATACAAATCCGAAATAACCACGTCTATTAGCATATGATGGACGGTGACAACTGTACAATAGAATAAATGTAAACTTTTTTTAATTTCAAACATTCACAGGACTACAACAAAGTATGCAATGTGAATGCATAGCGAACAAATTATAGAACGCAAATGTTTTCATTTACAACTTACATATTTCGACTGTGGTCCCCATCTGTATACAAGGGGTTCAGGTTGGGAATCCTTCTATGCTCTTGTATTTAATAACTTACGGGCGGCTGTTCTTTGTGGATATTTTTTTCTGTGCGCTGTACTGCTTCTAGTGTTAATAAAACTGTAAATAGGTTTATAGTATACATACGAGTAGTCCACTATAGTTTGTTTATACATACGAGTAGTCCACAATAGACTATACATACGAGTAGTCCCCAATAGTTTGTTTATCGGTTCGATGTGTGTTGATCAACACACATCGACACACATCGACCGATAAACAAAACTATTTACAACTTGGGACATTTGGACAACCTGAACCCCTTGTATCTTTTATTTTAGAGCTGAGAATTTTTGAAATTAACTGAATCATCAGGAAGTCACTGAAAAAATATAATTTATTACAACTAAACCTTATTTTTCGAGGCATCTTTGAATTGAAAGATTAAAGAGATAAACTCACTGAAAACTGCTTGATTGACTGCTTGATATATTTATGCATGATCAAGAAGCTATGTTTACCTACCCTTTGACTAAATATCAATCTACTTTTGGTACCATTCTCTCCTTTGAAATGCATTTTACCTAGCTTAAAATTATAATAAAGGTTGTAACAGATCTGCTTCTTTCTCTCCCCCCCCCCTGTATGTGTGAGCCTTTAAACCTCTGGGTACTTTTACCTAACTTTAATGATGTCATAATGGCACTACTACGTTGCTTCAATTAGTGGACTACTCGTATGTATACTATAAACCTATTTACAGTTTTATTAACACTAGAAGCAGTATAACGCACAGAAAAAAATATCCACAAAGAACAGCCGCCCGTAAGTCATTAAATACAAGAGCATAGAAGGATTCCCAATCCTATCCTACTAACAAGGCTATCACAAAGCCTTCAGATGTTCCCAACATCTACTCAAAGCAAAACGGTTAAACACGGAGAGGACGATGGTCTCAGCACCGTCTCCTACGGGTAGTACAAAATGCAACTGCTTCTTTCGAAAATCATTTCCTTTGTTGGAAATACCGCCAGTGCGATCATGTGATGTTTTCCGGTGGGTGTAAGATTCACTCGATCCAATCAAATAAGCCCACGTCCCAAGCTAGTGGGGACCTTTCTAGAATGCAACTCAGAGCGCGGGACTTGATTAAACATATGTTGCTTTTGACCTGGCCAGGAGTTGCCCGTCTTGTTGCTAGGCAAGGCTCTGCAGACAAATGACGCTCCTGACTCGCGCTTGCCGATCGAATTCTCCCCACAAAGATACAGTAATTTTTTTAAAATAAAAATGCAAAATTACTCAGTGATCTAGCAATGATTTTCGAAAGAGGGAGTGGATGTTGATGAAATTCGTTGATATTTTTGTCAATGTAAATCGATGAACTAATGATTTCTTAAAAATTGGAATTTCCATTCATTCCTTTGGCTACGAGAGTAATGGAATATAAATCCTCATCAACATGCTTCATAGATGAATCTAAAAATATCCCGTGTGTACAAGGTAATGATGTTTTATGTGCACACAGTTAAGATAAAGATAAATAGTGATTTTTGCCTATATTATTCCGGTCCCAGATGGGCCAGCAATAAGATTTATCTCTCGCAAAACTTGCCACCGTGCCCATGATCAGTAATGGACATGAATGGACTTGGAAAGGGCGCCGTCCTTCGGATAAGATGTTAAGCCGTGATCCCATGTACGGGAGAGTCATATCCTGTGCAAGTTAAACATTCTAGATTGCCTTAAAGGAGGATACCATTTGTCTCCTAACAGCTGTCTAGTGGATCCCCTCCCCGTAATCTTCTCTGATCCCTTGGAGTCTTTGTGACCTGACCACTTAGCCCATTGTGTACAAAAATGTACCGCTCAGAGGTAAAATAACTCAACAACCCAACCCTGTGTTTTTTCATCATTTATTAATGAATAATTCGTGTTTATTACACTCTACTAATTTAATTTTTTTTTTACATTTTGGGACCCTTTACTAACAAAGATATGTAATTTTATACACTTATGTTTCAAATGTAGAAAAGAAGAAAGATACTTAAATTTTCACAATCTTTTACATCTAACCTTTTCTTGCATGAACGAGTTGCTTCCATTTCAGCAATACATGTTTACATATAAAGGAGCGCGAATTTCTCTCCTAGAATCGATTTAATTCCCCTAACCCGAAAAGAAGAAAGAAAAAAACTCGCAACCTCTTTACAAGGCAGTTCCTGTGGGACCTGAAGATCGTTTCCCTCTGTCTACGTGAATTTGAAATATGCCTCGCAATGCTTGCTGTTGCAACACCCCGGGGTGTGATTTTATCGTTTCTCCGCTATAAACCATCGCTTCTTTTACACTTATCGGCATCTGTTATATATATATTTCATGGATACCCACAACGACACTATCTGCCATGCAACCAAGTAACCGACTGGAGCCAAGATGCATCTAGAAAAATAAAAATCTCTCACGTCGTTTTTTTTTTTCAGAGCACGCAATACAAGGATTGCTACATTTCTTTACACCATGATGAAATGTTACACGTAGTGAAAACGAGGAATGCTTTCCTTGCATGAGGGATAATCATTTGATGGATTACTCTCCCTTGGGTGTAAACCTCTAAAACCTCTTTAATTTTCTTCAGAGAGTTGTTAGCTATCGAAATATTAGCAAAATTCCATTCCTTCTTTCTGATGTAGAATCTCCGTTTAGTGAAGTACCGACTCGTAAACTTAGATTCACGGATTCGAGTCTTTCTCGAGATTTAACTTTATATAGCAAATGAATTCATGGCTGTCTTAGAATATGTATTTAAATTCCCCTGTAGAATAAACTTAAGACAAAGATTCACTTACTTGTGAACAAATATTCCTAATATTTTGATCTCTGATAGGGATAGAAATATCGAACGGTAGCAACGAATGAATCTTCGATGCTCTTCGATAACGCTAGAATGTAACTGCCTGGGAATAACACTGTTCTACAAAAAAATTTATTTTTTCTAAGTAAGAGTTGTGTGATTCTTAAAGGATTTTTAGTGCAGACTTCAGATCTGTGCTTAGATGTTTTCTATCAGGGATAGTTTTCGAGTTAGACGATTTTTAATTTTTCATTTATTCCCAGATTTACAATGAATAATAATAGGGAAAAAAAGAGATTATTCTTAGCTTCCTTAGTATTAAAATGATTATAGATTCATACAGAAAATCTTACAGAATATTATACAGAAATAAATTGAATACCTAATAATTTAATGACAAAAATACCAAATGAAAATTATTTTTTTCTTTTATGATTATCTGTGCTGTCTCTTTTGAGATTCCAACAAAAATCAGCTAACATTGTAAGTAGACATCCACTTCCCTTCATATCGTTTTTCAATTGTCGAAATATCTTTGTGAAACCTCTCACCTTATTCATCGGAGACGTCACTGCAGCTTTCCGGAAAGTAGTCCAGATGTGAATGCAGGAAGTGCACTTTCAAAGACATGTTACATCCTAAATCCCGATATGCATAAAGCATCTGGTTTACTATTTCTTTATAATCTTTAGACCTCTTTTTAACAAGAAAATTGTCTGTAAGTTTCTTAAAACATGTCCAAACAAGCTTCTCTTTCTCTGTTAGAGATTCGTCAAATTTCATCTTTTTCTTCAACTGTCTTATTTGAGGGCCAACAAACACGCTTTCTTTTATCTTTGCTTCTGAAAAACGGGGGAATTTTGCTGTTAGAGAGGCAAATCCTCTACCATATTTATCCACTGCCCTGACAAATTGCTTCATAATTCCCAGTTTTATGTGAAGGGGAGGAAGGATCACGTCCTCATAAGCTATAATTATCTTCTTCTATAAATATTTTGCTCACACTTTCCAATTACGTATTGGGCAAATTTTCTTCAAGTAATTGGATGCTCTGTCACGACTGTTCCATGCACAAAGGAAACAAGGAAATTTTGTGTTCCCTTGTTGCATTCCCAATATCATAGTAATGATTTTTAAATCCCCACATGTTTGTCAATTGAAATCCGTATATTTAATGGATTTGAGCATTATATCTAGAATCTCATATAATTCTTTTGCCATACTAGCATAGGCAACTGGAACAGAAGGCATTAAATTACCATTATGTAGTAAAACTTCCTTCAAGCTAGTTTTGAATGCATCTATAAAGAGCCTCCAATTTCGTGCGTCATGAATAAAGCCTAAAGCTGTAGTCAAACCGGCAATATCATTACAGAAAGTCAATCGGCCAAAAGTCAATCAACAAAATTCCGTTCTCTATTTCTATATAAAGTAATGCTTGTACTAGGTTGGAGAAGATTTCATTATTGCAACCCAGCAGTTCAACATTTTGTTTACTTAGCCTTAGATCACGAACCAAATCGTTCAGATCTGCCTGCGTTAAGAAATGTGGAGTTGAATCCACGGTAGCCTCGTAGGAAGGATCACTTCTTTTTGGAGGTAATTCATGTGCTACACTTTCTTCACCAGTACATTCTTCATCTTCTGTTTCGACTAGGAGTTAGTGGAACTGGTAAAGTTTTAGAATGTGGTACTGGTCGTATTGCAGAAGATAAGTTGGGATAATCGATATGTCTCTTCGATTTTCTACTCGTAGAGTCTTGGATACTAATCATACAGAAGTACCAATCTGTGGAATGGTCTTTTGGTTCCCTCCATATCATGGGTAAGGTAAATAACATGGCGCTATCTTTACCCTTCCACCAGTTTATTAATTTCACATAGCAAGTTGCACAACATATGTGAGGGGCCCACTGATTATCCTGATCTCCTATTTTACATCCAAAGTAAAGTCTGTATGCTCTCTTTATTATAGGTGACATTTTTTGTGTCTTGCAAAGGTGAACTTGTGTTCTGCAAATATAACAGAAGTTTTCTGCCTTATTTTGGCATTTTCGGCGGGGCATTTTCTAGAATACAAAAGAAAAAAATAACAGAATAGAAGTATTCACAAACCTGTCATGTTAACTATAGAAATAGTGTCAAAAATATCTTTACATACCCTAGAATACAGTTTGAAAAAACTGATGTTAATTCCACAAATATCTTGTCACTTATACGTTTTTAAAATAAACTTTACAGAGGCAGACTAGTAGTTATCTAAATTATGAATAGAATAACATTGTTGCTAACAAGTGAATATAAACTATTGCAAACAAGTCAGTGTTGCCAACTTTTTTGATGTAACATTTCCTGATTTTTTTTATTCCCCAAGTAATATGTGTGAAATTGATGTGTTATATCTCCATAACTCTAAAACTAACCTTGATAGACCAATTCTGATCTCAGATTTCAATTTCCCACGTCAAAATACTTTAGGAACACATCAGTTAACCAAAGAAAATTTTCCCTTTTAGAACAGTGTAATTAGTACTTTCAGAAAAATTTCCATTTTTATTGGTGTATTATTAAAGCGCAACGCATTTTAGATATTTAACAAGACTAAAACGGAATGTTCCGTAATAAATCATACATTGCCAAGAAAACTGATAAAAAATGCGTACAACATAATAAAATGGGCATTTCTAACAATAATATATACAGGGTGAATCTGAAAAAGTGGGCAAAACTTTACGGGGTGGTAGAACGCAGCCATACGAGCAATATTCGTCATAGAATGTATGGTCGGAACGCAAGCGGTGAGAAGTTAAAAGGTAGTTTTCCACTGTCACATTTAAAGAATGAACACAAGAAGGAGAGGAGATACTTCAGAAAACATTTTATTAACAGGAATGTAATTGAGGTACATGCTCAAAGAAATTGCTCAAAAGAGCTGCCGCCAGCTGTAATGCAGGCTTCACACCTGCGGGATAGGGACCGACGCACATTTGCGAAGACACCAGGCATTTCCCGAATATCGCCGGCAACAACGGCGATCCTGGCGATTAGATCCATATCGGTTTCAATGGGGCACTCGTAGATTAAGCTTTTCATATGGCCCCACAGGAAAAGGTCCAAACACGAGAGATCCGGCGATCTTGGTGGCCAAGCTATGGGACCACCTCGACCAATCCATCGCCCTGGGAACGTTGCATGTAAAGTGTTCCGCACATCTAAGCTGAAGTGTGCAGGCGCACCGTCGTGCTGGAACCACATTCTCGACCTGCTGGGGGTTGGAATCGGACGCAGCAGCTCCGGCAACACCTCTCGTAGGAATGTGTTATACGATTTGCCGTCCAGACAGTGTGGCAGGAGGTATGGGCCAACCAAATGGTCATGGAGGATCCCTGCCCAAACATTTACGGAGAACCGCTGCTGGAACGAATGAGGACGTGTGGCATGCGGGTTCGTACATGCCCACGTGTGTGAATTGTGGGCCCTCCGGCTGCGCTGCATTCTGCTGGAGGTACCAACGTGCGAAATCGACAAGTGGCTGATAGTACGCCGGTGACAACGCTTATACCTTCTGCGTGCGATAGGGGTGCATTCCTTCCTCCTGTAGTACACGGCAAACCGACATTTGGGACACGTGTACTGCACGGGAAACCGCTCGCATGCTACATCCCGGTCGCTCTTCCACCCTACGCAGAATGTCCTCTGCAAGTTGCGGCGTCCTGACACTCCTTTCACGCCCTGCGTCCTGCTTGGCCGCGGCGAAGGATCCCGTTTCACACAGCCGCCGATGCAAACGCTCGAAGGTTTTCCGATCTGGAGTGCATCTCATCAGAAACCGGTTGCGGTAACGTCTCTGTGCCTCACTTGCATTCCCGTCCGCCGCACCGTACACAAAGTGCATATCCGCCATTTCGTGGTTAGTATAACCAGCCATTCTCTCGGCAATCACGGTAGAAATGCCGTTGGGTGCGAGGACCGACCCTTTTATACCATTTCCAACGCCACCTAGTGGCTCGCCGTTTGCGTTCCGACCATACATTCTATGACGAATATTGCTCGTATAGCTGCGTTCTACCACCCCGTAAAGTTTTGCCCACTTTTTCAGATTCACCCTGTATAATATAAATAAATACCCCCTCAAGCAGCTGCTTGCCACAGAGGTCTGACAGGAGCCTGTCAGTTTATATGCCATAATAGAAGGTCTGAGAGGATGGCAGGCCCTCAGCAGAAAACGACACAAACAGCCATGCCTTATCCGGGGCTCGAACCCAGGTCCCTTAGATCAGTAGCCAAGCGCGCTAACCACTCGGCCATGGGACGGCAATACATTATACTAATTGCGAATCGAAAGACACTGTTGTAGAAAAGATGTAAATTTGAATGAGGTTAATAAAAAATAATAGAATTTTGATTGAATATGGTAAAAAAGTGTTCATTAATTAATTGTCTGAGCTCTCTTTTTAATAACAAACGCAAGCAGACCTAACTTCCATTCTGGGTAGGTCAGATACTCTATAAGTCTACAGCCTGAGTGTGCATAGAGCCTCATAGAGCAGTATCAGACAAGTTCGATTAGTTAAAAATAGCCCTTGTAAGATTTAATAGTAGTAGTATTTTAGGAGTGTAAAGTTCACATTCCGTTCAATGGCACATTAAATTGGGTCTTCCTATTTGTCTTAGAGAACTTGTGAATGGATTTGAAGATGATCTTCCACCTGTCTTTATTTTTTCCCGTGTCTGAACATTCAGATCTTTATTTCCTCGCTGTATAATGGTAAGTGTCCAAAGAAAAATGGAATAATTTCTTCAAGGGGAAAATAACACTTATAAATCATCAAAATTCAGAAAAATGAAGTTTCTCTGAGTAGATTTATAAATTTCATGCTTTTCATCTGAATACATTCATAAAAAGTCATGACTTTTCCTTTCAGGTTCATAAAACTCAGGCTTTCACCTGAACAAAGTCATAAAAATAAAGATTTTAATTTCACTAGAGTCATAAATATGTCTTCTGAAGAGAATAAAAATCATATTCATCTCAGAAAATTTGTAAAATCAAGCTCTTCAGCTGAGAAGATTCTTCATATTCACGGTCCTCATCTGAGACGACTGGAGAAATTCAATGTCAATCTCAATAATTTTATAATAACGTTGTAGTAATCTCAAAAGATTAGTTAAACTTTTTGTCCTCATCTCAGAAAAAATAATGATAATTATTCTCGCTACATAAAAGATTCACAAAAATTGCGATGTCCACTTTAGAGATTAGCAATGTCTCGATTTGAAACTTTCCTTAAAAATTATTGTTCATTTCTCATTTAGTTCATAAAAATATTATTCTCCTGAATATATCCATTAAGATAACATTGTTTATTACAATAGATTCAAAAAATTATCTGCATCTGAGGAGATGCATAAAATCATAGTGTTCATTCGAAATATTCATGTAAGCCGTCAATTATATATCACGATTATTCATATAAATCGTAGATTATACACCTCGATGATTCATACAAATGAATCTGCTCAGATTCATTTGTATGAATCATCGTGTTTTAAATAGCATTCATAAAAATCAAGTTTATGCTCTGAAGAAGCACACAAAAATCTTTTGGTTATTTGGGTTGTTATACCTGTGAGCAACACTTTTTTTCACATTAAAAGCTAAATGGCCATGTGAAAAAGACCCGAGGGTTCAGCAATAATTTTGAGGAGGGGACCCACTGGACAGCTGTTGGGAGACAGATGGTAGCCTCCCTCAACGCCAACCAGCATGTCCTTTAACGTAAAAAGGGAATGGATCTCTCTGGAACACGGAGCCAGGGTTGAACCTCCCATCCGACGGACGACGGTCTTTCTAAGCCCATCGGTGCCCTATTGACCGAGGGCAGGGAGAAGAGTTTTGCGGAGATAAATCTCAACGCTGGCCCAGGCGGGACTCGAACCTGGGAATTGCAGATTATGAGCCTGGCGCGCTACCGACTGAGATACCTCCCTCTTCTTTCGGTTATTTGAGTAGCTTCATAAACATAATAATGCTCATCTGAATAGACTCATAAAAATCACGTTTGTTATCTAAACAGATTCAGAAAACTCATGCTGTCCATTGGAATAATAGATCCGCAATAACATGCTGTTCATCTGAGTATATTTTAAAAACGAGTTCGTTTGAAAAGATTCATTAAAACCATGGTGCCCATTTGAATCGATTCATAAAATTCATAAAGTTCATTTTGAAACACATCCTGAAAAAAAAATCACGAAGTTCGTGTTTTAATCCATTCATTATGGTAATGCTGATGTTCATCTCAGCAAATCAATAATTTTTGTTTTGAATCTAATGGAGAGAAGGGGCTTACCTGTTTCAATCTGATGGAGAGAAGGAGTTGGCCTGTTTGAAACTAATGGATAGAAGGGGCTTACCTGTTTCAATCTAATGGAGAGAAGGGGCTGGCCTGTTTCAATATAATGGAGAGAAGGTGCTTACTGTTTGAATCTAATGGAGAGAAGGTGCTTACTGTTTGAATCTAATGGAGAGAAATGGGGCGTGCCTGTTTCAATCTGATGGAGAGAAGGAGCTGGCCTGTTTCAATCTGATGGAGAGAAGGAGTTGCCTGTTTGAATCTAATGGAGAGAAGGGGCTTACCTGTTTCAATCTGATGGAGAGAAGGAGTTGACCTGTTTGAAACTAATGGATAGAAGGGGCTTACCTGTTTCAATCTAATGGAGAGAAGGGGCTGGCCTGTTTCAATATAATGGAGAGAAGGTGCTTACTGTTTGAATCTAATGGAGAGAAATGGGGCTTGCCTGTTTCAATCTGATGGAGAGAAGGAGCTGGCCTGTTTCAATCTGATGGAGAGAAGGAGTTGCCTGTTTGAAACTAATGGATAGAAGGGGCTTTCCTGTTTCAATCTAATTGAGAGAAGGGGCTGGTCTGTTTCAATCTAATGGAGAAAAGGGGTTATTGTTTCAATCTAATAGAGAAAAGGGGTTACTGTTTCAATCTAATAGAGAGCAGGGGCTGGTCTGTTTCAATCTAATGGAGAGAAGGGATGGCCTGTTTCAATCTACTGAATAGAAGAGGCTGGTCAGTTTCAATCTAATGGAGAGAAGGGGTTTACCTGTTTCAATCTGATGGAGAGAAGGAGTTGCCTGTTTTAAACTAATGGATAGAAGGGGCTTTCCTGTTTCAATCTAATTGAGAGAAGGGGCTGGCCTGTTTCAATCTAATGGAGAAAAGGGGTTACTGTTTCAATCTAATAGAGAGCAGGGGCTGGTCTGTTTCAATCTAATGGAGAGAAGGGATGGCCTGTTTCAATCTACTGAATAGAAGAGGCTGGTCAGTTTCAATCTAATGGAGAGAAGGGGCTTACCTGTTTCAATCTGATGGAGAGAAGGAGTTAGCGTGTTTGAAATTAATGGATAGAAGGGCTGGCCAGTTTGAATTTAATAGAGAGAAGGGGCTTACCTCTTTGAATCTAATATAGAGAAAGATTGGCCTGTTTGAATGTAATGGAGAGAAAGGACTGGCCTCTTTGAATATAATGGAGAGGAGGGATTGGCCTGTTTGAATTTAATGGAGAAAAGCGATTAGCTTATTTGAATCTAATGGAGAGAAGGGGTTGATACCTTTGATGTTCTTATTTTCTGAGACTGCCTCGGAAAATATATTATTCAAACTCTCATAGCTCTCCTTGGGTGCACGATTGACTGGTAATGTTTTCAGCTGGCGAGGGTTACAATGATGCCTAACCTAACATCACAGGAAGTCATGAATTACAAGGTAAAAAAGTCATGGATCACAAGGTAAATCAATTACAAAATCGAATTGTAAAATCGTAAGTTTTGAGTCCAGCTCTTAGAGAATCGGACATATTATCAAGAGTTTTTTTATGTGTAGCGTAGACCACCAGACATTTTTCAGTGAATCAGGCAGTAAATAGCGGTAAAGAGCTATCATTAGGTTGTTAATCACAACTCTAAAGAATCGGACATGCTATCAGGAAGTAATTTATATATTTATATATACATTCCATGTATATATATATGATATGTCTATTCTTTGAACTGCAAAAAAGAAACGCGAGGCTATTTTATATAATTTTCAAAATGAAATTTCACAGATCATTTAAAAATGTTTCGCCATCATTAATCTAGGATAGGGTACACCAATGTAAATCTGGTCAACCTTCAAATTGAAATAAATTAGAGCAATAAATTTTAGCTTGCTAAATAATTAATGCAAACATATTTAAATTTAATTCATTATTTTCAGTTTAAGGAAAGGAAATAATTTCAATAATATTTATCGAATCTTTTCACTACAATTATCCTATTAGTCGGCATAAATTGGATCAGTTCTCGTAAATTAAGGCCACAATTGTTTTGTTAGCTATTTATGACGACAATCCCTTTAAAACAATGCAGAAGCTCCATAAAACTAATCTTTTTAGAACACTCATCCTTCGATTGAAAACGTTATTTGTTCGTCTAAAACTGTTCTTAATGCGAAGATTCCTAAATCCAAAAACAATTTCCCATTAATTTCAATGCAAAAAAATTACAGCTGTGTTTTGGGTTACAGATGTCGAATAATTTATTCCCCGTAATATGCTGCAATGTTAAATAATCATTCAAGTAAAAATAATACTGGAATAGCTTATGCTTCTTGTACAAACAACATTACATATATAGAATTTTCCTAACTATATCTAACATAGTACTCTTGTTTACATAAAAATGTGGATGCATTTTTAAATGAAAAAAAATCCGAAAACAATAATACGTAAGCAATGAAATATCAATTCATGTTTTGATTTCTGATTATCACTCATTAAATACTGTACGCCTATAGAAATTTGAAAGGAAAAAAAGTTAGCTTGTAAAACTCACTGAAAGAAGTCGATATCGTCTGTGGGTGTTGAAGTGGGAGGGACGAATTCAGAGAGTCTCAATGTAAGTCTGATATTGGACAGCATCATACTCTACCGGATAGCCCATAGAGTCTCAATGTTGGACTAGAGAGTAGTGTCGACTTTCAAAGGATGCTCGTTAGCTATTTATCGCCGAAAATTCCAATAGAGCAGTGTCCAAGCGGATCAATTTGCAAACGCTTTGTCACATGACATTTTAAAATAATGTAGGAGCGATTACAATTTCATTTTTCAACCTCCAGTGTATTGTAAAAATATCGGACTGTTTCAGTTTTGAGGCATAACATCATTTTTACGCTGATTTCATTACAGTCATTAATATTTTTCTAATAACGACAAAATATTGTGCTCAATAAAGGCGAGAATATATCCTCTGTATCTCTTGCATTAAGTACATTCTCTTCGTTATTGAGAAAATTTCTTCGTAAATCGAAAGATGAGTAAAAATTTGTTTTGTTCGCTATTGCGAAAACTTGAAAAGCGAATATTCGTAAACCGAGTTATGGATCTACTAGATGTTAAAAACATTACGCGGATCTAAGTATGTTACTATTAATTTTAACCATGGTATTTCTTACACTCAGGTTTACTTCTATGAGGCTTAGATCATGTAAAGGGCTTTTATGCAACCATTTAATAAAATCAGTTGCGACAAATCACCGTTTTCAAGTATTCGGATCGGAAAACGATAAGGAATAAAAATCTATAAGGAAATAGATTCAAAAATTCAAAATAGGTAAACAAGAACCTAAACGAGGAAAGATGCAAGTATAATTGACATCGGACATTAAAATAATGCAGGAAGAAATTCAAGTTAAAAACCTAGATAAACGCAGAATTCAGAAATCAGGGAAACTTCGAAAACGTCCTTTCTTAAGTAGCCAGTTTATTCATAGGGGAATATCAAAGCATCAAAGAAAGAAAGAAACACAATCGAGACGCGAAAGTGTGAAAGATAAGGGGCAAGATATTGGATTTTCACTGCAACTTAACATTTCCTCACCATTTTACAGATCTTGAAAAATGCATGAAATATAAATAATTTCAACAATTTTTACCTCTATTATCCTTAGTAATATTCTGAAAAAAAAAGAAAGAAAGAAACGGGGGAATGGACCCCTTTGCCACCCACCTAGATCCGGTCGTTGTCAAAAGTGTTCATTGAAGTCAGAAATGATATGCAAATCAAGCGGAAATCATTTTTTCGAATTGAAAACCAAACAATCTGAAGTTTAAAAAAAAAATAACAGTACATATTTTACAATTTTAATATTTTTTGTACCATCAATCGATTTATGGAAGCTGTAATGCAGAAAAAACAAAATAAACTGTCTCTGATTCGAGACTTCCAGAAAAGCAGCATAAAGTCACAGAATCTGCATAAACATCTGACGCTGCAACACCACCTGAGATCTTGTATTATCACATAAGACTAGCTACGAATTATTACATACAGAAGAAATGTTGGTTAAAAATATTTACCTTCCGAATTACCTCTGTTTTTAATTAATCAGTTATGCAAAAAATTTTACACCATAAGATTTGCTTCCAAAACAAAATCTATTCACTTCTATTAGATGTGATGCTTTCGCTATGAGAATAAAATTAATTCAGAATCTAAAACTAATACCTGAAGCCGAAAGCTAATGAATAGAAATATAATAAAGATGCGTGAAATAAAGAAAAAATACGGCACCAAAAAGCACGGCTGAAGGAACGACGAGAATCTACATTTTTGAATTACAGCAGTATTTCTTGATGTTTCCAGTAACTTTCCGTTCTGTACGTGCCAACTTGGTAGATTTCTGATCTCTCCCTTTGTGAATGTTGTAGCAAATAACTTCACAAATAATTTAAATTCATAAAAATCTCTTCGACTGTAAGTGTCATAATTTTTTTTTTGTATTCGGGCACTTGAGATAGAAAAAACTAATTTCTCAGCAGCGACGCTTTCATGAGCATTTAAAGGAGAAAATATTGCAATGAATTAAACTGCGAATAATATTTATTAATCTAATTCAATTTGTTAGGATCTTTGCGCTTGATATTAGACAAGAGTTCGGGCTTTATTTTCGATCTCAAGAGCATTGAGAGAAAAACAATTTTGACGCAATTATAAAAATCCAAATACAGAAATGCATGCAATTTTTGCCCATTTTTGTTTCTTCACATTATACATTGTTACATAGTTTGTTATAATTAGAGTTACTTCAAGATAAAATTTATATATTTAATGTTATTTGGAACTACAAATACTGCAAATAATTTCCGGAAACTAAAGATTCTTAGGGAAATATCATCGTACATCCTAAGGGAGATGCTATGTATTACTAAATATTAGATATATTAGTTAAATATATCTTATATTTATTCATTATATGAATATTATTATTATGAGTATTATTATATTACGAGTATTAGTTCATGAAAAGACAATCTGCTTAATTTCTGTTAACAATATTATTGATTCAATACATTTCACAGAATTAAGAGTCCAGGTAATCTGATATACTTCAGTATTTATTTATTCGCCCACTCATCCATTACATTAGTATGCATTAATTCTATAGATGATTTCCCACGTTTGTATTAAGAGACAAATCATCCGCCACATTATTATTAACTATTCAGATGATACCACATGATTCTCAATTATTGCAGTTTTTCGCCTTAGAAAGGAATTTAAGAAAATTATCTTGAAAGATATTAATCACGACTGATAATGTAATCTTAAGATTCTAAATGATTTATTGAGAAGCAAAATGCACTCAATTACAAAAAAAAGGATTTGAACACTTCCACATTATCTGACCGAAAACCAAATTGGAAGTCAAACAATTTCTAAAGTGTTTTATAAAAAACACATTCTGAAATGAAACTTAAGGCCATTCATAGATTTTTTGCGTTCCCGAGTCCACGTATTTTCAAAGATTGAGAAAGATATGCATTAAAAGTTAATCGATGATACATATCTTTACAATATAATATTTTAGCCAAAAAACACTTACATTTATTTGCTGCTTTATTTTAGAAAACCTGTTTTATCTCTTGATAAGTCTTATTTTGATGCTCTTAGACGATGTTTTGCTTTTGTATCACCTAAAGAGGACCATGATAAAACTTTTGAATCAAATGTTTCTGAACTCGATTCTTACTAACATTCTCTCAGTGTTTAAAGAACTACAGGACCTGAAACGTTTAAGACTATCCCCATGCATCCTGTGAAAGTTATTTTCCAAAACTGACTGAAACTTCTAGGAATGCTTACGCGATTTTATTAAATTCTTTTGCAGCCAACTTCTTAGCATAAAAATTAATATTCAGATTACAGTTAAATTAAGAGAAAAAAATATTATTGGCAGCTCAGATATTGAATACCGAGTAGCTGTCGTATCGTTAAATGCTCAATTCTCTAACAACAAAATTTAACTTAACTCTAATGAATTTGACAATATTTGTTTATATTTTACGTTATGCAGTTTCGAATTTGGCTTTCGATTCATATAATAAGCAAATATTACATTAATATTTACATATAATATTTAGCGAATATAATTACTTTATGATATTACGAATATCATTAGATGAAGAAATATGTCTTAAGAATACCTGAACTAAATGGAAAATATCCACTTAGTCGTCATTGTTTCAAGGTGATTAGAGTTCTCTTGCTATCACAGCTATCCCATTGCTCTAATTTTAGAGGACAGATTTTTCCCGCAGTTTTAACCTGCTGAATTTCGCAGTAACTGTTATCGAAATTGCGATATTCCGTGACGACAAAACATTAGCCACATCCTCGACTGTTGTCAAATGATGTGTCGGGTTTGATTTTTCTCCTTAAAATCGATTTCATAATTCTTTGCAATTTGTCCTTTAAAAATAATCGCATCTCCGCTAACAATGTAGTGAGATATAATTGAACGAGTTTTTCTTTAATTAAATTAATTTAACTGCTAACACTCATGAAATCACATGCAATCAAGCTCGTAAAAATTCTTTTGAAAGTTGGCTTTTGTGATAAAACTCAAAGTTGCAACGCCGAATTACGCGGCGTACGTCCTGTGCATTAGTTATTGCAATTTTCGAGACATCGCTTTTCTGAAATAAAACGGCGTGTAGCGCAACAGCGAAATTTCCTATTAGAGCAATATTTCCATCGTCTTGAATATAACAATAAAGTTCTCATTAGCAGAACCCAGAAAAAACAAATTCAAAGCCGACAGCATAAATATTGTGATTTAATATTGTAATCAAGGTTGGATCTAGGGAGAGACCAAAGGGGCCTTGTCCTCCCTCTGTTTTGATAATGCTAATAAAAATAATATAGTTAAAAAATTATTAAATTTATTTATATTTCCTGAATTTTTCAAGAATTTCTAAACCTTTTAAAACTAAAGGGGAAATGTTATGTTGCAATGGAATTCTATTTTCTCCCCTCCCCCTCAGCTTTTTCCAGCTGATCTAGTAACTTGCTTCCCTCCCCTATCTTATTTTTTTCTAGATCCGTTCCTGATTGCAATTATTCTTTTGCAAATAACTCCGTAGAGTTTATTTCATCGACTATAAGTCTCTGTACATAAAATGATGCAAACACTGGAAACTGCAAATAAAAGAGAAAATCCAGACTGTTGATTAAAAGAAACTTAAAACATATAAAAATATAAAGAGAAAAAAATAAAGAGGATGAACCTAGTCCGTTGACAATACCGTAATTAAATGTATTAGAAGGCTTTTGTGTTTTAAAGGTTACGATTTAAAACTTTAAAATTAAAAAATGCAGCATTTTGAAAAGCACTTTGTTTCATCAGTTTAAAAGAAAGTATCTCTGTTTTTCATATTCAAGTTGATTAATTTTATCGTGTAATGACCGAACATTTCGGTTATCCAATTTTTCCTCCACTTCCCACAGGAATATTTACATTGACAGAAGGCTTTGGATAAGAAGCTATTTTGATTTCTATCGCACCATACACCAAAGATGATACTGGTATATTTTAACAGAGTTTTCAACTTCATTTCAAAGTCAACAAAACGGCTGAAACCTAATTATAGCGGAAGATGAAAAATAAGCTCATAAGGGTTTCAGTGATTTGCATATGTTTTGCACTCTGTTCTAGGGCGTAGAGCACTAAATGTAATGATGATAATGTATTAAAGGTAAATTCAGTTTTTGCTCCGTTCTCTCCCGAAACAAGGCCGAGTATATGGATAGATTTATATTATTAGTTCTTTCGATCTTTGAAGCAGACTAGAAATTAAACAAACACTGAACGTCGCTGATTTCATTATACATTCTGACCGTAAATTTTTAATTAAAAAAAAGCATTATTAGCCAAGAAAATTGAATTTTCTTTCAGAGAGTTCCTTTACAACACATGAGAGAAGCTTAATCAATACAATTTTTTAAGGGAACTATAACTGCATCTCAACTTGTAAAACCATCTCAATGTTCATTCCTTGTAGCAACATGGTACAGTTCTGAAACCTTTCTAGATTATTAACGGTTGCTAGATAATACACAGCAAAATATTAAATCCCTTTTTTACAAGATGACTGATAATGGTTCAGTCTAGTCTCCTGTGACGCCCCTGTGGTAAATATCTGCTTGAGGGGATATTTTAAACCAAATTTTCCTTTCCAGTGCATATCTTCAATAGATATGAATGTTTGGCTTCTCTTTATCTCTATGACCTTTCTCTCGCAAGCCTATTTCTATTGAGCTGCTGAGAGGCTAATGTTAAACTACAGTACTCAGTTGGCTTCGTCGGGTGAAAACTATTTTATTTTCACATCCTCAGGGTTTCGCAACTTCTTAGTGATGAATATACCAGACTAGTTAACACCTTCCTTCTTTATGTCATTGCAATAGTTGCAAGATGCTTTAAAAGAAGGTAATGATCATATGTACTTTCAGCTCTCCTGTATGACCTAGAGTTCCTAACAGAACTAGCCCATTTGCCGTTAATTGGTATATAATCAATCATATGCAGCCCATCTGGTGAAACCCATGTGTACTTAAGTATGTCGCGGTGTTTGTAATAAGTGTTAGTTATTTTTAAACTATTAAGTTTACGCCAGTAGGAGACGTTGCCCATTGCTCCCAAACATTAGAGTCAGTATCACGTTTTGCATTGAAGACGCCTAGAACAAGGGTAATCTCCTTTTTTGACCGAATTCAAAATACCCTGAAATTGTCCATAGATCCTATCTTTCTCTTCCTTAGCAGAGTCCTCGTGGTGGCATAACAACAGATAACATTCAAGTCTTTAATTCTTATTTTAAATTTAGCTTTCATTAATACAGTATTATCCTAGAAAAGCATCACTGGCGTGTCTGCTGAGAAGCAGGCCTACGCCTTGGAGATGCTTTCAATCATCCCTTCCTGAAAAGAGAAATCCGAATTATTTTTAAATATCTGACCTTTACTTATTCATCTAGTCTCTTGCAAGCTGATAATATCTATGTTATAACGGTGGAATTCTTGTATGAGGAGATCAAGGAAATAATCTCTATCAGAATCCTCCATTTCCAAGTACCTGTGGAGAGAAAATAGTTAGGAGGATTTTTAAAGAAACTCTGGTTATTGAGAGAGGAAATGCAGACAATGTCAAGCATCCCTATAATTGCAAGCATGGGGCAAAGACCTGTTCCCCCTAGTGCTAAAGGCTGACGTCATCAACATTGGTAGGAATTCCTCTAATGTAGGTTTGAAGATGCCGGTAGAAGCAGGGATTCAGGTACTTGTGATGGCATCTAATCAGGATCATCCACCAACTGATAAAATATATCCTGTGCAACTATTCACTCAGAGCTTTCACCCCACAAACAAACAGGAAACACAGAGGAAGATTTTCCCTCGACAAAAGCCACAGCCAGAGCAACAAGTATCTCAACAAGTATATCAACCATAATCAAACTCAGGGACATTATTCCTTTCAGGTTAGTATTTTTGGTCAGCACCGAGACCCTGTGTGGTTGAACACTTCTCAGCTAACAATAGTAAGAAAGA
This sequence comes from Ryuthela nishihirai, assembly GCA_038380435.1. NCBI lineage: Eukaryota > Metazoa > Arthropoda > Arachnida > Araneae > Heptathelidae > Ryuthela > Ryuthela nishihirai. Next base: position 63,863,168 of record JAWZYU010000016.1, on the reverse strand, counting down.
TACGGTTTGAGAAAAAGAAAAAGTAGCCATAGTAATCCAGATCAACACATTGATGCCGCAACCCTTCCCTTAGGTTATCTTCCATAAGAGAGTATCTGTTTCGAAAGGTATTAACGATCTGCAGCACGAGAAGGCGGGGTCGGACATTAGCATAGCCGGTTCTGTGCATCATCATGGTATTGGTACAATATCTCTCCTCTCAGTGAATTACTTAGCTCCCATTTATTGACCTGTTACTATTAACTATATTTAAATTATTGTTATTTTGCCCTCTGAATCATTAATGAAATTTTCAAGAAATGAAGCTGAATATAAAAGATATGAGAAGCATTCAAAAAGTTTTTGATATTCATATGCAGTACAAAACTCATTGCACTTATCTCAACAAAACTCTTACTGTCCTTCGAAGTATTCCCCTCCAGCATCTATACAAAGTTGCAGACGTCTACTCCAATTCTGGAATACTCAGTGGTACTCCTGTTGGGGAATATTCTGCAACTCTGAATGAACGTATTTTTCACTTTTGAGAAAGACTTTCCAGAAATTTTTAATTTTTGCAAACAAACAAATATCGCATGGTGCAACGTGCGGTAAATATGCAGGATGGGTTAGCTGTTTGTTTTTTTCCTGCTCCAAAATCAGCCGTAACTTAACCGGTTTTTTCAGCTGGGCTTGTCATGAAGAAGGAGAACACCTGATACGCCTTTTGTTGGACGCTGCTCCTTCATCTCCTTAACCATTTTGGGCAAAACAATGTTGGTGAAGTAGTTGCCATTTAGTGTAATTTTTTTCAGGTAGGTTGTCTAAGGCTACCACTCTTTGGGAACTGAAAAAATTGTGAACATCCTCTTCCTGAAACGAAACTCTTGTAGGAGGGTTTGGAGATGTGGTTCATCTTACACAACCCAAACATGGTTGTCTATCTTTCTGGAAGTTGTATAGTAATAGAACCACATCCATCACATGTGACAATACCTTTTAATCGTTTGGGGGCCATTAAGTTCAAATATTGCCAGCATCTCCTTGCACGAGTCGACTCCAGCCTTTTTTGCTGTTCTGTCAGCTTGTGGGGTGCCCATTTGGCACAGATTTTTCGGAACTTTAAACGTTGATGAATAATTGTCTCCACACTTCCAATCGATACACTGACATCTAAACGTATTTCCTAAATGTAGATGTATGGATATTTTATATTTTCATAAGGACACAGTTTGGAGACGACGGGAAAAAATTCATACCGATTTATCACAAGCATATGGGGATCATGCCTGTTCATGTAGCACTGTTACGGGATGGATATGCAGATTCGGACAAGGACTTCAAACCTTACTCGCGCAGGAACACCGAAGGCTGCTGTGAACGAGAGAACCATCGCTGCTACTCGTGAATTCATTAAGGAAAACACACACATCAGCATTCAGGAAATACGTTTAGATGTCAGTGTATCGATTTGCAGTGTGGAAACTTTATTTATCAACGTTTAAAATTCCGAAAGATCTGTGCCAAAATGGGTACCCCACAAACTAACAGAACAGCAAAAACGGGCTAGAGTTGACTCGTGCAAGGAGATGCTGGCAATATTTGAACTTAATGGCCCCAAACGGTTAACAGACATTGTCACAGGTGATGCGATGTGGTTTTATTACTATACAACTCCCAGAACATTCGACAACAATATTTGGGTTGCGGAAGATGAGCCGCATTTCCAAATCCTCCGACAAGACTTTCGCTCAAGGAAGATTTTCACAATTTTTGTTCAATTCCCAAGGAAAGGTAGCCGTTAACACCTTACCTGAAAAAGTGACTATAAATGACAATACTACAACAACAGTGTTTTCCCCAAAATGGTTATCGAGATGAAGGCGCAGCGTTCAACAACAGGCATTTCAAGAGTTCTGCTTCTTCATGACATCCCAGTACTCACAAAACCGGCAAGTTATGACCTATTTGGAGAGGAAAAAATTAAACATCTGTCCCATACTGCATATTCACCCGATCTTGCAACATGCGAATTTGTTTTTCCAAAAATGATGGAAGAATGCGCTAGGTAGCCTTTTTCAAGAGTACAAAACTTTGTAAAATGCGTTCATTCAGAGTTGCAGAGCATTTCCCAACAGGAGTACTACCAAGCGTTCCAGAAATGATGTCTGCAACTTTGCTTAGATGCTGGAGGGAAGTATTTTGGAGAACAGTAAAAGTTTTGTTGAGGTAAATGCAATGGTTTTTCTTCTGCCGAAGCATGTGAAGAAATTTTTGAATGTCCGTCGTTTAATGATAAAGAGGTTAGAAGATAAAGACAAAAACTGCCTTCAAACAACATCTTGTGCAGGGAATGATTTCGTTGTTGTGGATATGTTGACAATGCAGAACTGTAGGTTAGCAAAGAGCTCATATACACAGTCGTATCAGAATCATATGACCACCTACCTAATAATTGAAATAACCATCCTTGGCCCGGATGACAGTGGCGAGATAACGTGCCATAGACGCAATGAGGTCCTGGAAGATTGCCAGAGATACACGTGCCCATACGGACTCCAGAAAGAGCACCGAGGTTCCGGAGATGATGTGGTTGTGGATCTGCACGCCGAACCTGTCGATTCAAATGGTCCCACAAGTGCTCTATGGGATTGATGTCGGGCTATTTGCTGAACAAGGGAGAACAGAGACATCACTGTCGTGTCCTTGGAACCAGTCATGCACCTACTTAGCGACATGGCAGGACGCATTTTCCTGTTGGTAGACACCAACACCACCAGGGTAAATGTCTAACATGAAGGGATGCATGTGGTCCGCGAGGATGGACAGGTAGCCATTGGCGTTCAGGAACCCATCCAGTGGTACCAGCGGTCCCAGATCACACCAGGAAAACATCCCCCAGACATGCACACTGCCACCGCCGGCCTGTACTTGACCGACAAGCATGTCCGAGTGTTGGTTCTCGTGTGTCTGACGCCGTATCCACCACCGCATGTCACTTCTGTGGAGTAGAAACCTCGATTCGTCGGAGAAAGCAACCTTTTTCCGCTCTTCAATGACGGTAGTCCCGTACGAACTGCAGGAGTTGTTGCAGATGGACCTTGGTTAACATGGGCGCCTTTATGCAGCATCGACTCCGGAGAACCATGCATAACAGGGTTCACTCTACTCTTATCGGGGATACGTACCTGGATGCCCCAGCGTTCATTTGAGTGATCAATTGCTACACTGTTGAGCGTCAAATTGTCCTTTACCAGTTGAGGGAGGCGACGTTCTCCTCTGGGGTCGATGGCCTTTGGGGCCCATAGTTATGACGTCTGAAAGTCCTTGGTGTGCCAGCGGTCCATTCTTGGTACACCCTTACTACAGCACCTCGCGAACAGTCCACGAAGTCTGCTGTTTCCGAGATGCTTCCACCCTTGGCGCGGTAGCTGATGATCATTCCTTTTTGAACTTCCGTCAAATCAATATCTCTGCCCATTATGCTCACGCTATGCACTATGGCTCATCTGTCCTGCCCGGCCGCTTGTATCTCCGTGTGGTCGACCTCATCATGTACACTCTGTGACGCTCCTGGGCGGGTACACTGTGATTCCGTGGGTGGTCATATTATTCTGTTACGACTATGTATATTACACATCAGTGGCATACGCAGGAGGTTGGGGGTCAATGTTGTCTGGTCAACTGAAAAGTTTACTTGCATTTACATTTGCACAAATTCTGAGTCATTAAGCGATTCAATGCCTTTGCAAATGTAATAGGAATTCGTTCAATGGCTGTTAATAACATTAAAAATATTAAAAGCGTCGTATATGCATTCATATTATATTCATGATACTCGTCCATGGGATAATAAATTTAATATTTTAATAAAGTAACTACATTTCTAACATGAAAATTTAAGTTGTAAGTAGAACCGTCCTCAGTTTTAAGCATCTTTTAAGTATTAATATATTGCATGTTATAAAACTGCTTTTGGTAGATATATATAAATAACATATCTGCCAAAGTAGGTCTGAATTTCATAGTGCTAAACCCATCTCGAAATTCACACTATATTAAAACTAAGCCTTGACTTCTGTTCTACTTTATTCTCTATAGATATCCTTGCCCTTCCCAATTATTTCCTTTTAATTATCCCGCTGACTGATGCAAGCAGACGCTATTCAACGAACTTCAAAATTAATCGAACCCGAGATTCTCCTTCGTCGTCCTATTTAACGTCGTCTTTCCTTAAATAGCATTTAAACTATTTCCATTAGTTCGTCCTGCGAGGCATTCGTTCGTGTATAATACCGAAACATTTTCTTCAAGCTCCCGATGCGGCCTTCGAGAAATGTTAAGACCGGTCAATTTATCCCCAAGCAAGATTAAACAGACCATATTACCACCAGGCTCTATAAACACCATTTTTTTAGTCAAACTCTTCTCGTTTCGTGTCATTTTCGTATAACCGAAACCTAATCGACAATGAATGAACATCTCCTCCAGTTTTCCTTCACCATTTCTTCGTCCTTTAACTGCTGAGTAACCAGAGATGTTAAAATATCTTTCGTCCATTCAGTTTCCTTCCGGGAAGTTATTTGCTTTTGAAATTCCCTGGTCATAATATAAAGTGAAGCGGCATCGCTGCCCTTCTCAAGAGGTCACATTTTTTATTCTAGCGCGACAAGTATTCATGAATCTTCCAAACCATACATTTTAATGAGTTTGCCTCTAGTGAACGACTCCCGAGAGATCGTATTCGCCGCCGACTCAAGATCGTTGCACTGAAAATTTTATCCTAAGTATATCGTGAAGCGGAAGAAATGATTCCTTGGACTGTCTCAAGCATAGACTAGCTTATCGCCATTACCCAAAGCGTTCCGACGCCACATTGGCCATTCTTTGTCCGGGGTTTTTACCACCCAGAAGTCACCACGTTAATGTAATTGCCTACTCCAGGCACACTGAAATAACGATCACCAGCACGCAAAATATGCTGCTGTGTGGACTCGAGCAGTGCAGAGAAGAAGAACGTTTAATTAGCCGTGTCACTTTAAATAGGAAGACGAGGCGCAGCGCTCAGTTTCAATTGTTAAGTGATTTCCAAACATTTCTTTCGCCATTTGTTTTCATAAAATAAAAACCTGAAACAATTAAATGTTACTTCAAATTGTTTTATGCTTCAACAAATTAAAACTTGTCGCTGCGTGATCGGTTTTATTTTCCAAATAATTTAGAGCTGCAAAGATCAAAAGGCTAAGGCTGAAAGAGAAATTATGGTTGAGTTGTTTAAACGGCATTTTTTTTGCACAAAATGGGCTAAATGGCCAAATCACAAAGACCTCGAAGATTCGTAGAAGGTTGGGAGAGGGAACCCACTGGATAGCTGTTAGGATTCAGAGCCTTCTGTCAAAACCATCCAGCGTGTTCTTTAACGTGCACAGGGTATGGCTCTCCCGCACACGGGGCCACGGCTTAACGTCCATCCGATGGACGGCGGTCTTTCCAAGCCCATCGGTGTCCCCTAATGACCGTGGGCAGGACAGGGAGTTTTGCGGAGATATATCTCGACCCGGCCCAGCTGGGACTCGAACCTGGGAACTGGAGATTACGAGCCTGGCGCTATACCAGCTGAGTGAAATTCCCCGCCCCAGTGAAATAAAGGGAACTTTATTGTTGTAATTGCCTATAAAAGGGAACTCTCATAACAAATGTTTTGAAACTTACAGCAGCATATTTTTCGTCTCGGTGTGGTTTCTTTAAATGAGTAACATACTTATGGAGCTCAAAGAAAGAGAACACGAGGTGAACGCTCTTGGCGTATCGCTTGCAATAGTTTTATAAATAAGAAAATTAAAAGAATTTTGAATATAAGTAATCGTAATGATTCAAAGCAAGGCTCATGGAATACGCAGAAAGGAGCGAAAAGAACATTTGTATTACACCTTGAACTTTGAAAAATATATATATCCTATTAAAAAATTATGTGCATATACAGGGTGATTGTAAACTCTTTCAACAAAAAAAGAGGGGTGATAGTACACATCAAGATGACCAATTTTTGCAATGGAACCTAGGGTCGCATTCCACTCCTTCCGTCAGAAAAGAGTACTTTCGAAAAACTCCACGCTTGCACAAGTATTTACAACCGGTGCATGAAAATCACAATACGACGATTCGGAAATCTCTTACAATACAATCTTTGTGCTTCACGTCCATTACACCTGATTGGTCGTACATCAGGTGCATATCCGCCAATTCCTCGTATGTATAGTCTTCCATGTCCTTCACGAATACGTCACTTATCATGTAACGTTATCACGTTAATGTCGATGAACCGGTTCGGCTGTGTTTTTAATAAAATGTTTGTTCTTAATCGTCTACGCACTTGCTCAGCGCACCTGATTTGCATCTTGTGCTTTTCATGCACCGGTTATAAATACTTGTGCATGCGTGGCGTTTTTCATAAGTACTCTTTTCTGGCGGAAGGAGGGGAATTCGACCCTAGGTTCCATTGCAAAAATTGTGCGACTTGATGTGTACTATTACCCCATTTTTTTGTTGAAAGAGTTTACAATCACCCTGTATATATAAAACTACGGGATCCTTTCGGATATTTTGGAAATAAACTGTAATATAAGTACAATGAGCAAAACAATGAATGGCATCCATGGGAAGACGTTCACTCTTAAAGATGTAAAAATGAAGAAGAAGAATTTTTTTTTTCTTTTTGGATAATATATGTGGAAAAAAATAACAAAATTAACTCCTTAATACCACATAACTAGTTTTAAAATAGCAGAGAAAGTTTGTAAATTGTGAACTAGAAATATTTTTCTCAGCTTGATATCCAATAAGTATTTATTAATTTATATTTAAACCTAATGCTAGACTTATCTAGATTCGAGTTTTATTTTGGTGTTTTCTAAAATTAATATCTAAAACATATAGTCGATTGTGAGTGATTGACGTCTGACTGATCACGCTAATTCTAACTGTGATGTGGAAATGGTAGAGATCTGAAAATTTCCACACAAGGGAAATCCGGGTCGTAGACTCGGGAAAAATCCAAAATTTGGCCTTCTTAGTGTTATTTAAGGTCAAATAAAAATCATGCAGAGATCAAATTTTGATCTATAAATGCTAGAATCGATGTATAAAGACCTCTCTTATTACAACAAGTATCTGTCCGCAGAATGAATGCCCTTTGCCGGACCTTATTAACTTCATATTTTATGAACATAATTAAATGTTCACAAAAGAATGGAAATAAAGGCACTCCGTATCTCTAGGATATATAATATTTAATATCTACAACACTTTACATCGCAAAGAGAACTACTGGAATTGGGCGAAGTCTTAGTCCATTACCCCGCGCTACAACACTTTAATCCCACACTCCCTGGGTGCTGATTCACAAGACTTCTTCGTAAAGTCTTTCTCCTATGCTGGCTCCCAGAGCGCAACGTTCAGTTTACTAAGAAGTATTACTGAGAAGTTACTAAGAAGTCTTCACTCTCCACTTCTTGCTGCAAAAACGACTGCAGATCTCATTAGAGACTCTTCTGATCATGAGTCGGAGCTCCTCAGTCCGCAGGCCCCGGGCAGATCATATGTGCAACACATGGCTCGTGCCTAACCACTATCGTGTACCAGGGGGATGCATAGGAACTCAAAGATGGGAACATCCTTGATATGATATCTGGGGTAGTTTAGGCTTATAAAGGTGGAAAAGGTTACGAAACTTGATATTTGTAGGATCCTTCGAGGTCAAAGGTCAAATTTGAACTACTGGTGCTTAGATTGCTAAAATTTGGCTCATGGAGTTATTTTGGGTCTTAGATCTCAGAATTGTTGCGAAATTTTGCATGCGTTGGGTCTTTCGAGGTCAAAGGTCAAATTTGAACTACTGGTGCTAGATTGCTGAAATTTTCCTCATGGGGTTATTTTGAGTCTTGGATCTCAGAATTGTTGTGAAATTTTGTATGCGTTGGGTCTTTCGAGGTCAAAGGTCAAATTTCGATATACCAGTGCTGGAGAGTTAAAAATTCGTCAATACGGTTATTTCAAAAAGTAGAACACAGAAATAAAAGAAATTTTCAGATCCAGTGTAATATTGAAGGTCAAATAGGGGTCGGAGTAATGTTTTTAAAATAGGACCTTTTTTTTCCCAAAAAAATCAAGATGTGCAGAAGGCACCAATTGAATTCTACCAATATATAATATTCGGAATCCTCTTCCCCACTAGCATTAATTCTGTTATTTTCTCGACATATATTTGGGCATATATTTTCTCGACATATATATACTCAGTTGGTAGCACACCAGGTTCATAATCTTCAGTTGCCAGGTTCGAGCCCCAGCTGGACCAGCTTTGGGATTTATCTCTGCAAACATGATCAGTAGGTAACATCAATGGGCTTAGAAAGATCACCGCCCGTCGAATGGGACATTTAGCCGTGGTGCGTGTGTGAGAGAGCCATACCTGGTGCACGTTAAAGAACATACTGGATGGCCTTGACGGGACGATACCATCTTTCTCCCAACAGCTGTTCCAGTGGGTCCCCGCTCCCAACCTCCTCTGAGCCTTCAGGGTCCTTGTGACCTGGCATTTTGCCCATTGTGTGCAAAAAAAGTGCCACTCACAGGTAAAACAACCAAATGCACATATATTTTCCAAAAGTGAATTTCTTTTCTACTTCTTCCCATTTACATCTTTGAGTGAAATCCACTTTTTGTTTTTGTTTTTTTCCAGCACATATCCTTCACCAAAAGATGTAATCCTTTCCTTGACGTATACAATTGGTTGATTATCTCTAAGCGCGTACTTGCAAAAAGTCAAAACGAAAGCAAATATATTATATATAATTTAAAATTTTCCTCCCTCCCTCCCCACATCGGAATTCAAGATCTTTCAAATTCTCTTCATAAGGTTGCAGACGACAATGGCAAAAGGGTGCCACATTCATAATCGGAGTTCCTACGATTTAATGCCGAGTTATTTTTTTTTTCCTTCTGTCGTTAACACAGCTTGAAAGGAGACAGCGAAGGCTTTCCAGATCTTTCCTTCTGATCGGGTACCGAATCTTTCCGTATTTACCGTATTGATGATCTATCTTCCTATTCCGATAGAATACCGAATCGTGTCTTGATATGCAGAGAAGTGATACGTAACGAAAATCGTATTTTGGCTTGGCAGAAATTTTACTCGCCTCTAACAACTGGAGGACCAATGATTTTTCTTCACCTCCCCTAGCCATTATGGCCTGGACCATTGGTTCTCTAAAATCAAGTGCTACTCGAACTAAAACCACTCAAACGACACATTTAACTATAAATTCAAAAAACGAAATTAATAACAATAGTAAATGTTTATTGACTATATATATAACATATAATACACTTAATAATAAATAAATAATGCTTATACAAAATAATGAGTTAAAATAAAATCCACAATTCGGTATGAACAATTGAACAAAATATACAACTGATATAAATAAACCCATGTAATGTAAAAAAAAATATTATTGTGAAATGAAATATTTTTTTTATTGTGAAATGATATTCAATAAAATAGAAGCCATATAAGAACCAATGAGCTTTATGCTCTTACAAGTTGTCAAATTAAATTATTAGTTTTTAACGATATGCATTTTTATAATACAGAATTAAAGGTTTAAGTGTGGAAAAATTAATAATTTTTAATTAATAATTTAATTTTTAATAATTAAAAAATTAATAATTTAATAATTAATAAATAATAATTCTGAGCAGATATGTAATTAATTTGCCAGACAGAAATATCTTTGAATGGCGGTTAAAAGTGTTAAAAATTGGAATTTTGCTGAAGCTTTTTGTCCACTTCTTCAGAATATTTAGCAGTTTGCACTTGATTATCTAGCAGCATAACAATCTGAGATTGCAATGCCAATTTCAGAATATGCTTCTTCGTTACAAAGTGAGATATATGAGACGATTTCGATTCCCCAATATTAGTGGTTATCGTCTACATAACCAAGTCGTATGGTATGCACATCGAATTACTTCTTTTAGAAGTGATTAATATCTCAGAATAGGTTATTATGAATTTCTCATCTAAGATCAAACTGCCATGTATGACTCTGCTGTGTCAATGCATCGATATTTCTTCTGATGCAAAGAGCAATAACAAAATAAGCGAAAAATTAATCTCCTTTTACGAGATCCGTGTGATGTATACGCCCGAAACTGACTGTAGAGATGCTATGATGGTAGATGTTCAAGAGATAAAAAAACGTAACGTGGGAACGCAAGGTAGTTGCGTTTATTGCAGATTCATCAGCACAGAGTACACCCACCTCGGGGGGTTATACAAGCTTGTAGAAATCTCGGCATTACATAAGTCACATGGTTAATGATGTCCTGAGATGTAGCGTTCCAAACAACATCCAATTGGGCAGCAACTGTACCATGTTCGCCGCCGGAGGCAACTGGCGAAGATAGCGACCTGTGAGGTCCCACACATGCTCAATGGGCGATAGTCCGATGGTGGCCATGGGAGAATGTCCACACCTTGAAGACTCTCCATCATTGCACGTGCAGTGTGTGTGTCCTGCTACAGAATCAGTCCAGGCATGGTAGTAAGGAAGGGTCGTGCAACAGGATTAACGATGTCATCGATGTAACGTCTCGCCGAAAACATGGAGAAGTGGTGCCCGGTTATCATATGTGATGCCATCTCATACCATTGTATCATGGTGGGGAGCCATATCGCAGCTGTCGGAATAAGCTACCTCATGTTGTTGACGAAGCTGGCCCATGCGGACAAATGGCAGTCTGGTAGGCCAAAACAGAACAGGAACTTGTCTCTGAGCAACATTCTCCTCCATTTCATAGTCCACTGTTGATTCGCTCCACAGCAGTGGAGACGGCATAACTGGTAATGTCGCTGCAATGGCAGATACCAGACTCTACATCACCCCTTCATTCCTGTGTCATGCAAACGTTGTCTAATGGTTTGATGTCTAATGGCTTGTATGGAGACCACAGCGGTCCGCAAATCACTCTGCAGCACAGTCGCTGTGGTGAAAGGGTCGCGAATGGCCCCTCCTATGGAGCATGCAATCTTAACATCCTGTGGTGAAAGGGTCATGACCCTCCTATGGAGCATGCAATCTTAACATCCTGTGGTGAAAGGGTCATGACCCTCCTATGGAGCATGCAATCTTAACATCCTGTGGTGAAAGAGTCATGACCCTCCTATGGAGCATGCAATCTTAACATCCTGTGGTGCAGTGTGCTGGTCCTATACCTGTCCATCGTGTCATTTGGCCTCCGTGATATTGAATGAGATGCACTCTTACAATGTACTCGCATTTTGACCCATGCGTGCGGCGATCGTTCGCATTCGCTCGACTATTCGCTCTCTCTCATAAGGCATTAATTGCGCATAATTGTCCCCGCCAGCATTCCCAAGGCATGTTCCGAATATTTTAGCAGCATGTACTCCATCGCCACTAGCGGTCGCTCTATGAAACGAGTTCGTGGGCACTCGGTATTTATCCACGAATCGTCTGGGTGTCAACTGTTCGCTGCAATTCGATCATTTGTATATCTCCGATGACCGAAAACTCCGGCGATTTACATATCTCTACTTCCATTTCTCTTTAATGTTACGGTTTCCACTTTGAACAGTGTATATATTAAAGTAGAAATTCGTTAAGTCGAACACTGATACAGTATATTGTGTACTTAGATTAACAATAGAGAATTATGTCTTATATTAACGAAAAAATTATATCGTCATACAACAAAACTGATGATTGTAAATTTCTAAGGCAAAATTTCCTTTTGAAACAGAACTAAACTTACTATATTTAATTCACTCTAGCCGAAAATTAAAATCACTTTCTTATGTAGATTAAAGTTGACGATACACGCAATGTTACTTTATATTGCTTTATGGATAACTCGAATATTAGTTGTTAGCGAAAACTTCGCGCCCATCAAATAATTATTTTAATATATACATAATTTTCAAAATAAATTCCCCAACCTTATTAATATAAATTCTATTATTTGTCCCAATATTTATTTGCAAAAAGCTTCTTCCCTATCTTTTTTTTTGGTTTCTTATTTATTTTCCTCAATAAAACCCACATTTTGATTTTTTTTCGCCGCGCGGCTCTTCACCAAAAGATGAAATTCTTCCCTCGGTTTATAACGATTATCTCATTCGCGATGCACGCGCATTCCTCGAATAAGCGAAGATGAAAGAAGATACGTCACTTTTATATATTAAAATCGAACCCGAGACGGATCGCATCTTGTTTGGTTTCGGCATTCACAAAACCCAACTGAAGACGACCTGAGAATTTTGCACTCCATTTCGCCGGCTTCCTTCTTTCATAACAGCTGCAGGAAAGGGAAATCTTTTCAGGTATTGGGAGATAGAAGAACTGGCAGCAGGAACAGAGCTATTTCTTGAGCCGGATATTATTGGTGTGCTCGCAGCGGCTGAAACATCCGGCACCAATAGAAGACTAGAACGGGACAAAAGGTCCCTCAGATAAGTGGTCCTGTTTCGTCAGCGGAAGGCAACGAAGGAAACGAGGTCACGGAATTTCGTTTTCCCGCTTCCATTTATGTGTCCAGCGGGACCAGTGAAAAATCTACTCTTGGTTGCTTTTATTTCTTCTTCATTTGTTTTTTCGCATCTTTCCTTTTTCAGATGGCGTTTAATTCCAGTACCTTTTCATTCTATTCTATCTTCCAGAATATTTTCATTTTGGCTTCGAGCCTCATTTTTATTTTAGCTTCTAAGACAGTTTTAATAAGCGGATGGATTTGCATATCAATTTTTATTATTAAGCAACTAATGTTTTCTCCTTAAGACCAGGATTTATTATTCTCTTGAATGCATATGTATTTTAATAATCGTAGCTGTGTTTTTATTTTTTGCGTGAGTATGATGTCCTGAACTGTAACTCAAGGGAACAATGTTAAATCTAACTTTTATGATCAAAATAATATCAAATATTTTATAGAGTAATTGAAAACAATAGCGTTTCAAATCTGGTCCAATTTTTTATCGAAATATTAAAAGTGCATTTGATTTCATTTTGAGTTTCTTAACTGCAACGTTTAACCATCCAGTCGCAGGCCTTTTAGAATACAGATTAAATATTTAATTAAAAAATCGTAAAAAATTTAAATTGTTTTAATTTCCTTTTTACTGGAAATCCAAGAACATTTCCCACAACGTTTTCAGTGTGTTCGATGGATTTTAGGCTGACGAACTTATGAATTTATAGATCTTTCGGAAACAATTTTAGTTTCAACTAACAATATGGAGATTTATCAACTAGATATTTAGATTCGAACTGCACAAACCACAATTAAAAATTTTCTATACATTGTCCAACGAGTCCTTTCTCTAAACCTGTTCTGAGGTTTGACCATTAGGATGGTTTTAAAATATGGCTGATACTCATCTCCACTCCGTATTATGTTAAACTATATTTTCCCTTATCGTATCACTAAAGCAAATATTAATCGTCCGTCTTTCACTTTCTCTTCATGATATGAATAATTCAGCTATTTGTAAGATTTCGAGAGGTACATTAAAAGTTGGAAAGGTAAAAATTGAAAATAAAGAAAATGTCGAAATAAAAAAATATAAAAATGGAACTTAAAATTGGTCAAATTTCAATTCAGATTTCTGGATATATCCCTATAACACTAGAATTATTTCATCATCATCATCATCAAGCAGCCATGGGCTATGGAGGTCCAACCAGACCATGCAATTTAGTTCTCCAAGCAAGTCTCTCCTGAGCAATATCTACTGCATCTGGCCACTGCATACCAATTCTAACAAGGTCCTGTTTGGCATTGTCTGCCCACCGCATCCTAGGTCTCCTCCTCTTTCTGAAGCCTTTAGGCACACTGTTCATAACCCTTATCGCCAATCTATAATTATTCATACGGGCAACATGGCCAAACCAACGGAGTCTCTCTCTGCACAATATGCTGCTTAAAGGAGGTTGCAAACTCCTTTGCCTAATCTCATCATTAGTTACAAAATTAAACCACCTAATACCCAAGATACTGCGTAAGCATCTGTAATCAAAAGCACGTAGTTTCCTGTTATCTTGTTTATAAAGTGTCTAAGTTTCACTGCTATAACTAACCCTAGTAAGAACCAAACTGTTATACAGTCTAATTTTAGTCTTCAGGTGTACACCTATTTCTCCACACTCTCCATAGTAGATTCTTAAAAATCCCGGCAGCAATCGCTATTCATATATTAATCTCATGCCGCACATCACCAGTATCTGGTACACACAGTCGCATCAGAATAATATGACCACCTACCATACATATAATATGGTAGCTGGTCATATTATATTGAAATGACTATTATAACTCCCAAGATAATTAAACTGTGACACCTGCTCAAGACTGCAATCATTCAGATTAACTGAATCACAACCTGCCTGACCAATTTTCATCACTTTAATTTTCTCTCTGTTTATAACCAAACCTACTCTACTACCAGTCTCATCAACAGCTCGAATGAAAGAGTTCATCTCATCAACATCATTTGCCAAAAGGGCTAAATCATCAGCATAATCTAAATCAAAATTTTCCTATTTCCAGCCCATTTAAGGCCAAAATCTTTCCCTTGAAGTGAATTTCGCATAACATAATCAACAACCAAACTAAAGAGAAAAGGAGACAAAATGCACCCTTGTCGAACACCGGAAGTAATGCTAAATCAATTGCTACAAGACTTACCAACTCTCATACATGACTCAGTGTTATTATAGAGAGCTTTCATTATGTTAACTAACTTGTCTGGTATACTATATGATTTCACAATCAACAACAAATTATGACGATCAACAGAGTCGAAAACCTTTTTGAAATCAACAAAGCTAGCAACCAAAGGTTTCTGAAACTGTAAACATTTCTCAAGAATCTGCCTAAGTGAAAAGATCTGATCCACACATCCCCAACCACTTCTGAATCCACTTTGCTCATCAAGCAATTGACTGTCAACCAGATTCTTAATTCTATTAAGCACAACCATGGAAAGAACATTTCCTGGAATAAAGAGTAGGCTGATACCCCTATAGTCATCATAAGAACTGCAATAACATTTTTTAAAATAGCGATAATAATAGTTCTTGCGAAATTCTTAGGAACAATGCCATTATCATAAAAGATATTCGAAATTTCAGTCATCCAAGTGGTAACAGAAACATTCCCAGCTCTAAGCATTTCTGTAGTAATTTCATCTACCCCTGGGGATTTATGTAGTTTAAGTTTAGAAACAGCCAAAATAACTTCAGATTGTGTTATAGGGCCAACATTAAAGCTACCAATGCATCTATCATCATTGCAAACAATGGGAATAGAACTAACCGCATTGTTTAGAATATCACTGAAATGCTCAGCCCACATAGCCATGACAGAATCCTCCCCTTCTATGACCTTACCTAGTTTATCCTTCAATCCCTGTATACCTATCCGCTTTCTACCACACAAAACATTAATTATCTGGTACAGCTCTCTGCTGTTGTGTTGTCTAACTGCTTTCTCGGCTTTGTAAGCCAAGCCATCAAGCCAAAGATTCTTATTAGCTGCTGATCGACTGATCAACTGATCCTTTACACGTTTATTAAGCTCTCTGTAATGATTTCTATTAGGACTAGTAGGGTATTGATTAAGGATATTCCTGCAGTTCGTTCTTTCTGAAATAAGCTCAAGTGCCTTATCACTCAAATAATTCTGCCTCTTCCGTTCCTTTTTCCCTGAAAGAGTACTGTTAGTTTCAACAAAAGTCTGTTTAAGATGATCCCATTCTTCCTCAACTTCAGTGGTAAGCATATCATGACTGTCATAATGACTAAGTAACCTAAAATGGTAAGCTTTAGCTATAACAGGGTCTTTCAGAGCTTCAGTATTAAAGTAAATTTTTTTAACTTTAGCACAACACTTTTTAAGTTTAAGTTGCAAGACACTTTTAACAAGGTAATGGTCAGATAAAATTTCAGCTCCCCTATATGGTATTCCTAACAGAACTAGCCCTTTTGCTGTTAATTAATATGTAATCAATCATATTCTTATGCAGCCCATCGGATTAAACCCATGTGTACGTATGTATGTCGCGGTGTTTGTAATAAGTGTTAGTTATTCTGAATTCGTTTAGTTTTCTTACCTGTAGGAGACGTTATCCATTGCCATTGCAGCTACCAATACCAAAAGTTGTAACCAATAAACATACCAATGTTTATTTTCTTTCCTCCCTGAAAAGAGAAATTTACTATTATTTTAAGAATCTGACCTTTATCTGTCCATCTGGTCTCTTGCAAGCCGAGAATATCTAAATTATAACGGTGGAATTCTTGTGTGAGGACATCAAGAGAAAAATCTCTGTGCAGAGTCCTCACATTCCAACTACCTATGGAGAGAAAATGGTTAGTGGGATGTTTAAAGAAACTATGTTTATTGAGAGAGGGAATGCCGACAATATCAGACAGCCCCCTATGGGTATAATGATATATATAGGATATAATGATGGCACAATAATACCCTAATCGCAGTCATGGGGCAAAGACCCGTTCCCTCACCACTAAAGGCTGAAGCCATCTGCACTGGAAGACGTCCTCCAATGTAGAATTTGACGATGCCAATAGAAGCAAAGAAGTTCAGGTGCCTGCGATGACCTCTGCTCAGGATTATCCACCAGCTGATAAACATATCCTGTGAATCTATTCACTTGGGGCTGTACCCACAAAGAAACAGAAAACACAGCGGAAGATTTTCCCTCCACAGAAGCCCACCAGTGCAGGAAAATCAGGATCCATAATCAAGCTCAGAGCCATATATCTGTCCAGTCCAGTAGCTTTATATGGTCAGCACCAGGACCCTGTGTGGCTGACAAGTCCTCAGCAGGGTAGAAAAAAAAAAGAAAAGTAGCCAGAGTTGTCCAGATCAGTAGGCCACACTAATCTGGCAGCCCTCTCCTTCCGTTCACTTCCACAAGAGAGTATTTCTTTTGAAAGGTACTAACGGCCTGCACCACGAGAAGGCGCGGTCGGACATTAGGTGCTAGTCCTGGCCGGTTCTTTGCATCATTACAGGGGATTGGTACCTAGCTACCATTTACAGACCGAATTATTTCACATAGTAGATAAGGCAGCCAAACAAAGCAAAATTTCTCTTCGTTCAAATTATAGTACCGACAGATAATATAGGGACATTGAACAAACCATATTTCACAGTGATATAAACTTCAGATCGGAAAGATTTTAAGGTTTAGATCTGAGGCGAGATAAATCATCCGTTAGACATTACATGCAGATGAGCGTCGACATCCAGTATGATCTTTAAATACAAAACTGATGGCTTTCCAGCTCGTGGACACAGATACATACCTACAGGGTGAAAGGGCCCGAATTCCCCGCCCAAAATTCTCTCGTCGTATATTAAATCGAAACTTGTCTACCTGCTTTGAAATCGGAAACAATTTTCTTTGTATAATTTCATTTTAGCCCCATTTTACGTCCGACGCTAAAAGTAGATTGAAAAAAAATTATAAAATCTCATTCCATATACAATATCATTTTAACCTTTTCTGCAGGAAACCCTACTGAAGTCTTATTCTCAGAACCTCCCCCCCCCCCTCGAATCTAAATTCTCGGAGAGTCCCGGAACGGAATTCCTGAACCCCAAAACAAAACTCTCTGACCCATCCTGAAACTGCACTACAGGATATAAAAAATGCAATACTTGCAAGAAGTTATGCAAATGTGACGAAATTTAGGGAGGCGGTAGTATATGTAAATGATTAGGTTTGCAAGACGATCAGAACGACTGAACAGGCGTGATTTGACATCAAAGGTGCGGAGCAGTCAAACACAGATAAAGGCAGCCAAAGCTCCCTGGTTGATAAAACGTTGTGGAAATTGTTCTAAACCGCTATAGATGCCCTTACGCAGACGTCGACAGCCACAAACAAAAGTTAACAGACTTTGAGGGTGGAAGAATCATCGGCTTTAGGGAAGTTGGTTTGTCGTACAGAGATGTGGACAACCTTGTTGGCAGCAGTCCCAGCACCATCGTACGCATATGGCGCCAGTGGGTTCACAAAGAATCCAGCACACGCTGACAAGAATCAGGAAGATCACGTATGACCACGGAGCGATAGGACCGCCATTTGCGACGCATGGCATTCCGTGACAGATTCATCATTACAACGCAACTGCAAAGAGACTGGCAACAGGTAACACATCGAATACTTACCAGGCGGACGGTAAATAACAGGTTTTTATAGTCTTCATTGCGAGCCTATCGTCCAGCACTGCGTTTGTCTTTAACATCTGCTCACGTGCAAGCACGTATTCAATGGTGTCGTCTCAGACAGAACTGGAACGAACAAGAGTGGAATACTGTGGTGTTTAGTGACGAATCTCGTTTTTGTCTTGGTCAGCACGACAATAGACAATGTGTTCGCCGTCATCCAGGGGAAAGGAATGCCACCCAGTACGTGCGACATGGTCACACAGCTGGTCTTTGTTTGAGTGCCATTAGTCCGACATCTCGGTCAGAACTGGTCATCATGAGGAGATCTCTAACTGCCCAACGATATATTACCTGCCCAACGATATATAACTGCCCAACGATATATTGCAGCCAGTGACTGTCTCCTTTGTTCAGCAGCGTGGAACCTTTTACCAACAAGATGACTCCTGTCCCCACACAGCCCGCATTAGTCTGTAGTATCTACACGACGAAACGTTCAGGTACTATCATGGCTCGCACGCTCGCCCGACCTTTCACCATTGAACACGTCTGGGACACGTCTGGGACACGTCGGGACACGACTTCTTATCACGTCTGGGACACGATGGGCCGACAACTCCAACAACACCAGGAGGTGCGCCAACTACTGTCACTGAAGTGAAACAGCGACTTCGCGCAATTTGGTGCTCTATCCCTCAGGAGGACAAATTAGAGATGTGCGATAGCCTTCTCCATCGTGTTAATGAATGCATTGCTGTGCAGGGAGGTTCAACATCATACTAATTATACCACTTTACCTGCTAGATAAAGTGGCAATTTTCCATATTTGTTTTTAATAATGTAATTAATCGCACATCTCAATGTATGCTAACTGCTGCCTGCGTTTCAATAAAATGGCATTAATCCTTCCAGGTGTTGCAATTTTTTTTTCTGTAGTGTATATTCTCTGACCCACCCCTCTCGCCCGAAACTAAATCCTCAGTACGTGTCTGCATGGAGCCATGCAATTCGACTGACAGCGACCTTCCTCAGCTCATTCGTATCATCTTTCTCACTAAAGGTAAGACTACTATGAAAGGCAAAAAAAAGGAATTTTGTACTTTAACCTGAGAAATTCAATTCATGAGCCTCATAAGACAACAAACTGGATCCACTGCCATGATGATAAACAGAATAGAGAAAAACTTCGCTTCTAAAGTGATAGAAACCTTGGAACCATTCCTGAGGTAAATGTAAGAATTTATTTTTTAACTTTCTTATGGTGTGCAAAAAGACTCCTTGCAAATAAATTAATTTTGAAAGTAAAGAAGTTAGGACTGCAAAATGATTTTGCTCCGATTTTAGATTCAGTCAAACAAGGCATACGTATAAATGTTCCTAATAAAATTAATTGATAATCGAGATGGAAACAAGAGATGTTTGATTTCATATGCATCGTAACAGATGGACCCCTATTGGCGGTAACGCAAGCGTTACACCGTCAAAAATTCGAATCCTGAGATCTCGAATATCTTTTTTTGGGAAATATTCCTTCTTACTTCTGGAACTGCTTTCTCAAACGAGTAAAAGTTGGAGTCAGTTCAAATCTAATTAAATCTCTATTGATCACACATTAATTAATCTGTATTAATCACAGATGGACCTATTGGCGGCCAGTTCAAAGAAAAGTTAAATCAAAATTCCTTTAATTTCATTTTAATTTTGAAACGTGGGAAGTTAAATAGCTGCCAGTTTTAATGTAAAACTACACAGCAACATTTAGGTAGCAAAGTTCCCCATACTGTAAAATTATCGTATATACGAGCATATAAGCGAGAAATTAAAAAACCATAAACCTCTGAAAATAAGACTGTGCTTATCTACGGCTCAAGCCTGGAAATCACACGCTTCATTGTTGACTGTAATGATAGTGAAAAATCACCCGATTCTGCTTCGTGGGTATCGAACTAACAACTTTCAGTTAAATGTAACGGAGCAGATACTATTTTATAAACATAAAAATAATTGCATAAATGATGACACAATAATACCCATATATCCATGGAAGCTCTTAATAGATGAATAGAAAGAAAAGGAGAAACAGCAGCACATGCAATAGGCACCACCTATATCAGAAAACTAGAACAACCCATAAGGACCAATCAACTTACATTACGCTTCAGTTAAAGTCATCAACAACGGTGTAAAGGAAAGTAGCACACTGAAAAAGACACGACATGGGCTGAAAAGCGTTTGTGTTTTTAATATTTCATAGTATGTAGTAAATGTTTTAATGCGTAGAGTAAAAGGTTTTTTAACAAAAATCCAAGTTATAACAGTCTGCGGAATGAGTTTGTACAGTGATCATCAGTCTTTCGTAAAAATATGATAACATCGGATGAAAATGAACCGGTAGGAATAGTGCCACCAGCAAAGAGTGAAAAGGTAACCATCAAGACAACATCAAATCTGCCACCAACATCAAGAACGGAAGCAAAAGCGGTGTACACAAAGAAGCAAAGACGCAGAATCAGAAGCCTTACAATGCAACGCACGTAAAGAGGAGCAATAGGTGGTGTATTATTTTTGTAACGTAGATTGAGACTACAGTAGTGATACACAGTTTAGAACAATGTTTTAAATTAAGGTCATATAGCCTAACTGTGTGGAAAGAAACTTGCTGCGGACGTTTGGCCAAAAAACAAGCAAAATTCTATTGTAGATGGAAGTTTTAAGAAGTCGAAATGGTGAAGATGTACAAAGATAGATTCTCCCGAAATAATCATAAAGCTATCTTAAATCGATTGCATTAGCATTGCCATCGATGGTTCCGAAGAATATGTCATTTTTGAAAGCAGTAAATCCGATGAAGACTTTTCCTTTAATTAGCATTTGAACGCTTGTTTACGAGTTTAATGACATTTTAAATTAAAAAAGTTCGAAATAATAAAATTAACAAACCCAAAAGGAACTCGTGTATGTTGTTGTATAAAGGTATCTGGGTCTGCTTGTCAGCTGCTCGTGCAGATTACGCTGATTCTAAAGGTTCAACTTTAAGGATCGCCTTATAAGTGAACTATCTTAGGTAAGATCATGAGCACAATATCTTACTTACAAGGGGTACAAGACAAGGGGTCACTGTCACCCCTTCCCTGAAGAATCATCGAGAAATTAATTTATGCTAAATACAGAATATCAAAAAAAAAAAAAAAAAATCCGATTGGCTTGGAAAGGCCGCCGTCCGTCGGATGGAACGTTAAGCCGTGTCCCGTGTGCAGGAGAGCCATACCCTGTGCACGTTAAAGAACACGCTGGATGGCCTTGACGGGAGGCTACCATCTGTCTCCCAACAGCTGTTCCAATGAGTCCCCTCCCCCAACCTTCTCTGAGCCTTCGGTGTCCATGTGACCTGGCCATTTAGCCCATGGTGTGCAAAAAAGTGCCGCTCAGAGGTAAAACAACCCAATCCAACGCTGTTTCAGGTATGCAGGCTTTTAAACAAAAATATGACCAATGCTTCAGTTTTAGCGGTTTTCGATTCGCCGTTCAATAAGCCGGCGCATTTTACATCTCAATCGGGGTCATTCAAATTTGCAGTTTCTATGCACCTCTCACCATTTCGCAACATTTCTCACCATTTCTGATGAAATGGAAATCCTGATAAGCTGAGTCAATTGACCGCAAATACCGTACTAATTGAGTCGCTTGTGCTTGCCTTCAAAAGAAGTGATGAGAAAATTAGAGACTGTGTTAAAACGACAATTAACAGAAACTCACTAACGAAGAATTTCAGCAGTAACAACGAGAAAGAGACAGTCTGTTAAATTTGCTCTCACTGCTAAGGTCATTCAGCAATTTCTCTGCAAGGCTCAAAAGACTGAGTGAAGAAATCGTTGATCTTGACTCCATCATGGAAAGGAGTTTCAGCTGTAGGAGGGGCTTTGACTCCTTTCACGCTATAATGAGCTCTAGAAAAACTAACCAGGAGAGGATAACTTTCTTTTTCAAGCTTCAGGCTGCCTCTTCAGAGACTTCCACTAATTCTCAATTAGTTGGGTTGGATTGTTTGAATTCTGGGGGCATTTTTTTTTTGTTTTGCCAACAATGGGGTACTTGGCTAGGTCACAAAAGCCCCCAAGGGTAGAGGAAGGATACCGAACAGTTGTTAAGAGGCAGAAGGAAACCTCCTGTCAAGACCATCTAGTATGTTCTTTAATGTACACAAGGTATGTCTTTTCTGCAATTTGATCCTGCAGCAGGACAAAGGCCACCCCACACACTGCACATGAAACAATGGACAAGCTCTCTTATTGTGGGTGGGGAAAAACTCTTCCTCCGTCTTTGGACGTTACATGAGTGGCGAGAGCCGTGAAGTAGAAGTCAAGAGGTTGTCTCAGGGGAGACCGGTAGGTACTTGGAGTATGGCTTGGTGTGTTAAATGGGATGCGGAGAGCAGCTCAGCAGGAATGATTAGGAAAATGAGTATAAGAGCGAAAGCAACTACGGTCTCAAAAGAGTCCCGGAGCAACAATGGACAAGCCCTCTGTAATGAGGGGGAATGGGTCTGTCTCCATGGTTTGAACATTCTCCTACGGTCCCCATACTCCCCGGACTTGTCGCCCATTGAGCATGTATGGGACCTTATAGGTCGCCGCCTTCGCTAGCTCCCTCCGGCGGCAAACCTGGTAGAGTTGCGTGCCCAAGTGGATGATGTTTGCAATACCATACCTCAGGACACCATTAACCATCTGATTGATGGAATACCGACATGTCTACAGGCTTCTATAACTGCCCGAAGTTGACTAACTAAATACTGATGAATCTGCAATCAACAAATATACCTTGTCTTCTCATTTTTCCTTTCTTAAACATTTGCATATCTACCTTCATAGATTCCGTCCTGTCAGTTTCGGGCGTATACATTACTTCCTTCGCGGTGTTCAGGTTGTCACTTTGAGCAGTATTTTTGCTTATTTTGTGATAGACATTTGTATTACATTGTAGAAACTTTTATATGAACTTATACTTTAGTTGTACAGTTTTTAGAAATTTCGTGGGTATATTAATGCTTATGAAACGTTTAGGATTGTACATAACTTATACTAGAGTGTTGCTGAGTGCTAATTGTTCGTTTAAAATATATTATTGAACTTTACATCGCACATTGATGTTAATAGTCGACAATGGAAGAATATTGTAGTGATTGAGGTGAAATAATTTTGGATCATATGGAACTTTTGCGTTGCCGTGTATGTCAAAACAAATTTCATTTTTATTTTCTGGGAATTACGGATGGAAGCTGGGGAAAATGTCCGCAGAAGGGAAAAGTAAATGAAAATAGACTTTACAAATCTGAAAAGAGTAAATTGGATTCTGAAAAGGACAAACCTTATTCACAACCAATGGAGCAATTTTCGGAACAAATAGATGATGATAGAAATGACGATAATAGTACAGATTATTTAAAAACAATGAATAGACATTTTCAAATATTGAAAAATGATCAAATGGCAGTAAACTCTACATTTAAAGAGAATATTAAGGAAAAACTCTACATTTAAAAAGAATATAAAGGAAAAACTGTACATTTAAAGAGAATATTAAGAAAAAATTCTACATTTAAAGAGAATATTAAGCAAAAACTCTACATTTAAAGAGAATATTTGGAGGAGTTTCGAAAGAGTGTGAATATTTGTTCTAATAAATTGGATGAATACATCACAAATGAAAGAAATGTTAGAAAGTATTAAAGAAATTCAGACTGAATATAAAAATTTGAATGAACAAAATTAGTTTTTGCAAATGGAGGTAAAAAGCCTAAAATAAAAACTGAATGAATTACAACAATACACCATAAAACAAAAGTAGAAATAGTTAGAATTCCAAAAACGAGACAAGAAAATGTTTAAGAAATTCTAGATAAACTATCAAATGACTAAGTACAGACAAAGAAGACAGAAATAGTCAGACGGCGCACAGAATTCCCACAAGAAACAGAAATAGAATCAGACCAATAATTATCCAGTTGGGGTCAGCAAAAGTAAAGATAACATAGATAAAAAATGGGAAATTGTTTGTATTAAATAAAAATATTATTTCAGAATGCTTAAATATAAATTTTATTACAGTAGATGTTTGTCAAATTAACGTTATATTTAATAGGGTTAATTATGTCTCTTAGCTGTCTATAAAATTCACGAGAATTCAATCAAAGAGTTTATTGAAGAATTGGAAAATAAATTGATTAATACTGATGTGGTAACGTTAGGAAATTTCGATATTGATAATGTACACGGTGGTTGAAATGTGAAGAAATGCGATGACGTATTAACAACATATGGTTTTTAAACCACGCCATGAAGAAATTACTAGATCACAAACAAATACTCATTTAGATCATTTTTCATTAAAAGCATTGAATACAAAATTTGTAAAAGGTATATTATAAAACAAAGTATTATAAAATCATTTTTGACTAATCATTTTTATATAGGTTTTGTCGTTAAACCTGGGATGTGACATAAGTACAGGTTACAAAAAACAAACTGAAGATAGGAATAAAATTTTTCTCAATTAAAAAAGAATTCAAAAATATACATTGCAGTCAAATTAATGATCTGAATATAGATGGTGGTTTTACTGCTTCATATCAACCATCATTACAACTTCATTTAATTCAAAATGCAGCTGAAACTGAAAAAGAAAAGGTAATGTATAAAAATGCAAAAAAAAAAAAAATCATAGATCACAAAACGTATTGTTAATTCTATAAAAAAAAACTGAAAAATATTCGGGAAACGTTATAAATTAATTTTAATGCCTGAACAGGATATTATAGATTATAGATTTATATAAATTTACTCATATCATTAATTAGGGAAGAAAAAAAATCTATATTACAGAAATAGATTTGTAATATGTATAAAAATAGGTTAAACCGCTACAGGGATTTCAAAACCATATAATTAGTCACATGATAATAAAGAGAAGAAAAAGTATAATTCAGGATTATCAAGTGTTGGGCATCTTGCAAGTAAGAAAACTATATTTTTTAACATAATGGAACATATAAAGAAAACTTTGAACGAAAAATCATCACAGCCTTTGCAGTTAATACTAAATTATTCAAAAAACACTTTTTGGAACAGCTTTTGGAAACAAAGAATATTATTAGCAGACGTTAAATTTATATATTCCCAGGATTATTTAATTTTATTCCAAATTATACGAAAGATTTAAGAAACGTCAATAAATTTGTTACAAATCTTAGAAAATGAATATTGGAGTTAAATTTAAAAAATATTCAATTTTTATAAGAGAAAAGAGAGAACGAAATGGAGCCATTAAATGTAAAACTATTCTTTAAATATTAAAGATCATGCCAAATGTGAACTTTTCTTTATATATAGGGCGATTCTAAAAGAATTAAACACTTCCAGAAATTTATTATGCAGTAACTTGGCGACTCACACCAAGAAACTTCTTCTTGTGGGGATAGGGCAGGAATCTCGCATTTGTACCACCTCTTCCTCCCAGCGTTAAGGAAATCAAGGAAGCGTTAAGGATATCATGGCTGCCATTTCAACCATCGACGGTGATACGTTACAAAGAGTCTGGGATCAATTAGACTGCAGGATGATGTTTGCCGTGTGTCATAAAAAAAAAATACCCCCTCAAGCAGCTGCTTGCCACAGAGGTCTGACAGGAGCCTGTCAGTTTATATGCCACAGTAGGAGATCTGAGAGGATGGCAGACCTCAGCAGAAAAACGACACACACATCCATAGCCTAAATCCGGGGTTCGAACCCAGGTCCCTTAGATCAGTAGCCAAGCGTGCTAACCAATCGGCCACGGGACGGCTGTGTGTCATAAGGGGTGCAAATTGAGCATTTGTAAGATTATAGAAATAACTATGATAGTTCCTTTAAAAATGTTAATATATAGCCTAGTTACTGAGTAATCAATTTTTGAAAGTGTTCAATTCATTTTGAATAACTCTGTATATAAACCCCACAAACGAGTTTTACTTGTGTGGGATGTTTCTATTATTGCAAGATGCGTGGTAATGTTACTGTAATGACAGAAATTCTTATAGAAAAATTCACAATACCGATTAACTTTTTTATTGCAAATGATGGAATACCTATTTTAAAATTATACAAATGTAAAATATGCATTCATGTTTATTTAGAGTATATAAGAAATAACTGTTATTTTTTCATCATTTCGCTATAGCAATCATGCACTGTATGTGTACATAAAATAGAAAATAAACTTACTTACGTACTATTTTCAAAACTATATTTTTTTTTGTTTTCCTTGCTTTGTTTTGCTTTCGGGCATCCTTAGCTATATTATGCTATGATATATGCTTGAATCCTTATTTGCAACTCCATTCGTTAACGAACACGTAAACATAAATATTTCTATTTTGAAACATTGAAAGTTTTTTTTTGCCTTTCCTGAAACAAACACCCTCTGGAAAAATTTCTGCCGGAACCCCTCTGTAAGATGATAACAGTTACACATCATGGACGAAATACTGAGGAATTTAAAACAAAATACCTGCAAGTCTCAACTTTTAAAATTGCTTTTATTCTAACAAGTGATTATCCACAATTTTGCTACGCTGATTTGAAAATAAAGTTCATTTTGAGTGATAATCTGGTTTTTTAAAAAGATGTTTTAATGCATTTAATCCTCTTTGAAACCTGTAGAGATTCCTAATTCAAAGCATAAACTAATACACTGAACACTTTTTTGAGCGGAACCGAGAACATTTTCATAATGCCCACTGAAAATGATCTGTAAGACCCTCTCACTCAGAATCTCTCCCAAATTATTTTTAGAAATTAAGAAAAAGGAAATTGTAACATAAATAAAATTATTATTTATTTTAACGCAATAAACTGTTTTAATTACACTATGCAGAACTGAAATTGCAACACCCAGGAGGAATGATCGGAAGTGAATGCAAATCAGCAGGCTGCTGAGTTGTGCCGGGATATGCAAATGATTAAAATATGAGACGAATTCTGCTCCAGGATTTGAAGATATCAGCGAGAAGGCCTCTGCCATAACGTTATAACTGCGAACTGTTTCCTCGTGAAAAGGGTCGTCCGGATTCGACGAAACTGCACACTTCGACCTGCGAGTTCTAGGAGAAAGTGAAGTTTCTACGAAATGCCAAGACAACAAATTCACCGACCACATTGCTAGCTGAGAGAATTTGAGAGGGGGAAGATTATTGGTATTCGAAAGCGATGGATGGTAACACTCCGTATTTCTCAGCATTTACGCCATAACAACGCAACAATGCACTGAGGCTGGAAACAATTTTTGAGAGAATGCATGACCTCTCTCAAACCAGATTCTGGAGCACACAGGATGACCACGGTACGGGTGAACTTTTTCATCCATCTACAAGCTTACGCCGCCTTACTTTTATCTACGATCAGAAGAGCTATAAATATTGCTATAAGTCGACCCACCACAAGGCAGACTATATAAATAGACTGGCGGAGGCAAGACTTCGTGCCGTATCCACTGCGTCGTCTGCCCCTAACCAATAACCATCGTCACCAGTGTCGTGCCGTGCTCGAGTGAACTGAAACCCAGAATGGCATCGCGTGGTGCTCAGCACGAATTTAGCTTTTGTGTGGGGTCCATGATTGCCGGATTCACGTATGGAGAAGATGCGTAGAACGGAGTAATTCTAGAATAATTTTCGAGCAGCAAACAGCACGAACGTAAGGCGGCGTCATGGTCTGAAGAGCAATCAGCTATGACAGCCGAACACCTCTACTGCTCCTCACAACAGTTGATAGCTCAGTATATCCTTTTCGTAAGTGGGGTCCCTGACAGCATGTTTGAGCAAGGTAACGAACATCTGCATACAGCAAACATCGTCAGGGAATGTCTACATTCCGTCAACATCCTGAAGTGGCCAACAAAATCCCTGGATCTATCCCCAACAATAGAATTTATATGGAACATGCTTAAACGCCATCTCAGCACCCACCAATAACCAGTGCAGGCAACAGCCGCCTAGCAAGACCAGGTGCAGGAGGCGTAGTAGACAGTGTGGCAAGAGGCTATCAGCAATCTCTACGAGTCACTGTCATGACGCATTGCTCAATGTATTGTCAATAGCAATGGTTGTACCTCGTACATGTGCCTCACTTTTCTGGTAATAAAATTGTCCATTTGTTTTGAAAACTTCATTATGTCTTCCTTGTCTCCCACACTGCTCCATACCTGAATATCAGTTGAATTTTCCCACTGATTCTGGGTGTTGCCATTTCAGTATTTCAGGGTGTATTACGGTTGTTTCAAAAAATGCCAAAAATTAAAAAAAGAAAAGAAAAATAGTTATGTGAAACGAATACATCCTACCTCATTCATTTCAATTGTTTTTGTGAAATCGACGTCCTTTATTCTCAAAGCTTCGGGTGTTTTCTTTTTTATCCTTTTTTTTATCTCGTTTTCAAAACAACGAAATAATGTGTTCACTTTGTTGTCTGCTCATCTATAGACATCGAACTTTTTTTGCTTTTAGAGATATTTTAATTTATCTTTGTGTTGGATAGATATTGATGAAATATTACGATTCTCACTTTCCTAATCACCAAAAAAGGACAGTTACACACTCTAGCGGTGGAAATTTTTGAAAATTGTAAAATTTTAAACAAATATTGCAAACAATATATTTATGTTATATAAATTCAATATTTCGGTCGTGGAATATAAAGGTCAGAAGATTTGCATTGGCAAAAATGAATTTGACCCCTACCCCAGGGTGGGTGGGAAACGCAACTGTTTTATTTTAATAGATATTTGCGAAATTTTTTTAAGTTTTATTGGTACAAATGAAATATTATAATTCTCATTTTTTCAAATCCCTTATGTAGTTTTAATTTGCATATGTTGTTATAAGGCAATAAATAAAGAAAAGGCGAAGTTTTTAAAGAAAAGGCAAATTTTGGTGGTATAATATCAATCAAGAGATAATCCACTAACAGCAATAATCGCCCCTTTTCTCAGAGAGGTGTGAGAAAAGCAACTTTTTTAAATTAAAGGAACAAAAGACAAATATCTTTTATGATCTACAATTGCTAATAAAAAACTCCTCTATGAATTTCCCCCATCATCCATTAGTTCAAATAAAACTTTTAAGGAGTAAAAAATAGGCAAACGAAAAACTTTTTTCTCTTTGAATTTAGAAGAAATACTTAACTAGAAGAACTGCATATTGCCTCGGGAGCATAATGGAAATCTGATGCTCCCAAGCGCGCCATTTTGCGCCAGGGGCGATATGCTTTCTTCCAGTTGAGTGTTACTTCTGGAATCTCCCACAGTAACGTCCAGCAATATTTAGCCACATGCTGATATTACAACTTACCTGATTTGGTCACAACAGTTTTTTGAGAAATATATTTTGTTTCAGCATTTAAAACTTAATGAAATAATACTCCGATGCCAGTATGATCATGAAGCTTAGTGAAAAATCTGCACGTGATGGCGAAAACGGAAGAGAATTTTCGGAATCAGCATGTAGGAATTACTATAGAGCAGATAAAATATTTAAGAGAATAAAAGCATTGCAGGCTTGTGTTATCTATTTTCTGAAAAAGCATAACAAGCACCAAATTTTGTTAACTGCAGATTCCAGCACGAAATGACTTACCTACAACCTATGTAAATAATATTCAATGTGATTACTTTCACGGCAAATATTTAACTCGTTTAAAAACTGAAATTGATTATCCTTTTAATATCTGTTTATAATTCTACAAAATGTAATTATTTGCTTAAAATATTGGAAAATATGAAAGATAGGGAAATGTAAATATTGAAATACTAATCGTTTATGTAACAAACTTTGGTTATTCAAGAAATCGCTAAAAATATTTGTCATCAGCGTATGACAAACAAGTTCAAGCACAAGTTATTTTTTTTTTGTCATGCAAAAAGATGTCCAAAACAAAATCACAAGATATCCTATTTATCGTCAAAAGAGAAACAAACAGTGAAAAATGAACGCCTCCAGTGCAATTTTTATTCGAATTACTCGAGTTTTTCTCCGACCAAAAAGAAAAGTGAATTTTTTTAGCTTATTTTAATATACCTCGGAAACCAGAAGCATCGAAATGTATGGATACATGAGACAGTAAAAACTCTTTGGAGGTGACATATATAAAAATGATAATGATCCATCAATCTTCATCAATGAGCATTTAACATCAGCAAAGCAGCAAGAAAACTCTTTGAAAGGTGAGTAAGGCATGCAGAGGAATTCCGATACAAATTTGCATCATAGAAAGAAAAATGATCGGAACCTTTTTAAATTAAGGAGAAGAGGAAAAAAGTCATTTTTCTGCAGCTGACGACTTATTGAATTTTAACAATCAGTTAAAATAGCTGTCATTTATCAGGTTATTATAGCAGAAGGAATTCCTGACTCTGATACTCCGGAGAAAGAAAGAGAAAATGATTAGGAAGAGAAAAAGTCTGATCCCTAATACAGGTTTATGCGAAAGAATACCCATATTATAAAGTGATATATTTCATTAAATAATTACGTAAAAAAATAACTCTGCACAAATTATCATGAAACTCTCAATGTTTCCTTGTTATGACTGCGTAGAGTTAATATCAAATGCAACATCTTAAATGCCGAATATCCAAAACCTCTGAATTGGTGGAGGTGGACCGATCAAGTTGGGCAAAAAAAGTCCTGATTTTACACAACAGAATATCTTTTTTTTTTCTCTTTCTTTTCGTGCGGGAGGGGGTGATTCCTTAAGAAACATCATCTATTTCGAACGAAAATATGCGAAATTTAGAGTATTTACGGAAAATAATTACTGCAGCTGTTGCAAGTGTCACACCAGATATGCTGAGCCGAAGATGGAAAAAAAAGTTAAACATTACTCCACTAAAGGAGTTCACATTAAAGTCTATTGAACACAAAACGAAACTTTGATAGTTTCTTAACATTTTGTACACATTTTTTTTTCTTAATTATTTAATAAAATACAGCGATTTAAAATATGAACATTCCTTTGCAATGAAACTGTACATTAATCTAGACACTGGATATTTAACGCAATTCTAGTTGAAATAAGAAAATTTCTTGAATAAAACTGTTGATAACTTTAAAAAAAAAATCACGATTATTTAAAATATCTGGAGTATTTCTCTAAGTTAGGCAAGGTAGAGAGCAGCTGCTTTGAGATAGCAGAGCATTCCCTTCTGCCCTATTATCGGAATTTGTTTTCCAACCACAAAACAATAATGATATCACTGGGCAACACACAAAAAGGATTTGAAATGAAAATAGCCAATCTTTACAAATTTCGAAGTGCTGAACACGAAAATGACAGTAAAATTTGTCGATTGGTTCTTGTTTAGGAGAGACAGAGATGGTCATGTATAAACGACTCAGTCGGCATTGAGAACATAGGTAACCATTTCTCAACGCTGTATTTTAAACTCCAGATTGCAACCTATTGCGTTGTATTACATTAGCCCGCCATACACATAAAACCCCGGAAAATACATAGCCCGCCATGCACACATAACATCACAATACCCCGGGAGGTATTGTATCATTGTCTGAGGTATTGCATCATTGTCTGGAGCAATGTAGTTAAGTCATGATATCGTGGCTTTATGATCGGGTCAAAAGATGATGCAATCGTTAGTTGTAAGCGATGTCTCGCAGGGTGAGCAAGTCTTTTCAGCGACTCTCATTTACCCCTGAGTCATAAGTACAACACAAGTGATCCTTGCAGTTTTAATCCAGCAATACTTATATCTCGTAACGTTGTTAATAGTGCAGATACATTTTGTCACATTTGCGGGGAAGTGGCGTTTGCCAGCCAGTAAAGGGTCATCACTCCAATAATGAAAGTGGTGTATGAGTTTTATTTTGGATGCAAGACCAGGACAAGGCCTGGTCCCCATACATATGCTGCAGTACATGTGCAAGAAATCTTCCGAAGTGGTTGAAAAGCGATAAAGTGGTGATGTCGTTTGCTGTTCCTATGGTTTGGAGAGAGCCAAGAAATCACGCAAATGACTGCTACTTCTGCATGGTTCCACCTGTTTCTGGAGGCATCAAAAGGAAAGAGAAGTGGACAACAGCGTACCCGAATATACAATCTACTCTGCGACCAGTTCCGCATGGCAAAGGCCTTCCCGTTCCCGAACATCCAAAAGAATTTTCCATCGATTCAGACGATGAGGAGGAAGGCGAACCGACGTCGGGTTCTCCACAGTCTTCGGTGTCTAATGATGATCCATATCTCCCATGGTGCGTTATCTGCGTCACACATTCTTACTGAAGAAAAAATTAACGATCTTGTTCGCGATCTGGAGCTGTCCAAGGCCAAAACAGAATTACTTGGATCAAGACTTAAACAATGGAATCTTCTCAAGGAAAATGTCCGAGTGACTTCATTTCAAACTCGTCATGAGCAGTTTGCGATTTACTTCAGAAAGGAAGATGACCTTGTGTTCTGCTCCGATGTAGATGGCCTGATGAATGGACTCAGAATCAAACATGACCCTCAAGAATGGCGACTATTCATAGACTCCTCGAAATTTAGTCTCAAGGCGGTGTTGCTGCATAAATGGAAATCAACTTATATCCATTCCGGTCGGACACGCTGTCTATGTGAAAGAAACCTACCACAATCTAAAACAGCTGTTGAACTGTCTTTAATATAGCAATTATGGCTGGCATCTCTGTTGTGACTTGAAGGTAGTGACTCTGATGATGGATCTGCAGCTGGAATATACGAAGTACTGCTGTTTCTTATCTGAATGGGACAGCCGAGCAAAGACTTTGCACTACGCAAAGAGAAACTGGCCTGAGAGGAAATCTCTGAAGATCGGAGAGAAGAATGTGGAACATTCAGCACTGGGTGAAACGCAGAAAATCCTGCTATTGTCCCTACACATCAAACTCTGTGTGATGAAAAACTTTGTAAAAGCCATGGACCAGACTTCATCATATTTCAAATACTTGGCTGACAAATTCCCTTGATTCAGCGAAGCGAAAATTAAAGAGAAATTTTTTTGAGGATCCTCAGATCCGCGAGCTGTTCAGAGACCAGATGTTCGACAACCTGGCTTCAGGGCGACGAGTAAAAGGCTTTGGACACGTTAGTCTGGTGTCAACTAAATTCCTCGGGAATGTCAGGGCAGACAATTACAAGAAACTGGTTAAGGACATGTTGTCTCTGTATCACAAACTTAGCTGCAATATGTCCTTAAAGATCCACTTTCTCCATTCCCACTTAGATTTCTTCCCCAACAACTATGGCATGGTTAGTGATGAGCACAGTGAAACGAAGGACATTGCAACGAAGGAGAAACGATACCAGAGAAACTGTTCCACTCCAGTGTTGGCTGACTACTTACTGTTGAACGCTCGCTAGAGATGATCCTGAGCAGCTATACAAGCGACGGGTAAAGCGACGTCGGAAGTAGAAGCGGAGTTTTACCGATACATGTCATATGTACGTATTACTATATTATACAAGAAACTATTGCGGATTTCTCAGAAATCGTAGCCAATTTTACATTTTCATTGTCATATTCGTGTTCAGCACCTTGAAATCTTTAAGAAATACCTACTTTTATCTCAGAGATATGACTTTTATGAAAATTTGTTATCCAGTGTATTTTGAGATGTATTTAGCTGTCTTTAAAAGCTTCAAGGAATCTCAATTCAAAGGTAAAAAAAAATATATTGAATAAATAATTTTTTGAGTTGGAACCACAGAACATTTTCAATACGATCTATATGACCTACTCAAACAATCTATATGACCCACTCACTCAAACTTTCTGAGTGCTCCTACACTCAGGGTTTCCATTTCCCTATATTCCAGGTCAAGTATTTTTTTAAATATTACAGAAGGATAAAACATTTTCCGTTAACAGAGTCTTGGACGTTTCAGTTGGTTAGATTAACCCAAAACACCGTTCTGCAATTATTATTTCTTTCCAGAAAATATTTTTGTTAATAGTGTAATGTATGCTCTACTTCTACAATAATGTTCTATTAAAAATATTATTGCAATATATATGGCCCCTCCTCCTAATTCCAGCACACATTGCGGAAAACGCTGGATGAGTTTGATGGGAAAGTTTCATATGTTTCCTAGAATCCATTTTGCAGCAAAGTGCCATTCTCATTTAAACCAACCTAACGAAATGACGCTTAAATGACGGTGAAAAACAACAAAAACGAAATGTTTCATTGCTCCCCAGGGGTCGTCTACAAATTACCTGAAACTGTTTTAGAACAATTTAAAACTCCCTCTCGTAACACAGCCGAATCCTGGCCCCGAATCCCTCTCCCTCTCGTTACATAAAAATTTTCCTTTTGCAAGGATCTTCCCTCTTTGTACGAAAACCAGTATTGCAAATGAGGGTTATGATAGCATTGGTTTACTTACAGATGATATGAAAAATTTCGTTTTGTCATCATTTAATAGGAAAAAATGACTAATCAGAGAAATAAGTACAGCATTTTATATTTGTTGTAACACCATCTAAGAACCACCTGTAACACGACTTTGCGGAATCATTACTTCTCCGCTGCCCATTCCAGAGATTTATGTGATTTATCGCCGACCCCCAAACATAACTATATAATCCTATCCCGTTTCTAACTTATACTTACGCGATATTTCCTAACTGTAAGGTTTCTTTTTACAGCAGAAGATGACTTCCGGGAATGGCTCGAGAACATTTAGTCTCCATCTTGAATCGCCTCTTATGAAGCAAACTTTCCTATTAGTGACAAGGCCGATTTTAACAAGGTTGGAATTTGGAGCACTGAAAATTAAACGAAATTTGGAACATAAGGTTTTTGATCATAGATCTAATATGAATGTGTATGGGATGAACTGGAATATTGGATGGATGCATGTAAGGTAACCATGGCAGCTAACTGATCACTTGTAATATTATTCTAGTATGTAAACATATTTCATAAGTGTTCTATCAAAATATGTAGGATTTGCTGATGTTGCATTTATAGTTTTTTGCATAATAAATATTTAAAATCGTTACATTCATTTGTAAACAGCAGGTATATTTGCGATACTATAGTACACATCAATATACAGTTTTACCTCAATACATCTCATATCACTGTTTCAGATTCTTGCAAAACGTATTTGCCTTTATTTAGTTAAAGCTATTTGTTTCGAGCTAAAGTTGTTGTGACTGGAGTTAAACGGTCAATCAGACAAAGAGTAAGTCGACGTTATTCAACGAAAGCGACGGAGAAACAGTTATTTCAGTCTATACTGTTGTGGCTTTGTAAAGGATGACTTCGCTTAATAAAAACCGACGTGTACAACGAAAACTTCTGTGTTAAATTGGGTAGTACGTCATTAAATGAAAAAAACATAATGAAATAAAGAAAACGAAAACGACGATTAAATCAAATGTTATTCCCAGATGAATTGGGAGCATTCCCGCCTAGCATTGCTGCAAAACGACGGTAGGTCATTATGCTCCCTGCGAACGGTGGGGAATGGGGGCGTGAGAAGGTTCGTAAAAAGACTCCGATTTAAAACGGTCATATTATTGGTATGCTTGGTATAAGCGGAGGAAAAATAATTTGATGAGTTTCTTACCGAGGATTAACTCACTGAATTATTAGTGCGAGTTAGAACAGAGTATTTGGAGCCTTGGGGATCTAGTATTGATCACCCGTTGTATAATACAATTGGTATTAGGGTTAAATACCTGAGCAAACTGTCGTTTAACGCTAATTATGTTAAGGTAAGTTTAGCGTAATGCATTAACGGAAAGATTACTTCTATGTGAACAAGAGTTGTTGTTTGTAACGTTCAAGTTAATCGTAGTCTACTTGCTTGTTTGTCCTACTAATTGTGCAGTAGATTTCCTTCCCACACACATCTCAAACAAGTGGAGAGGAAATGACGTTGTTAGTTGTTCCTGTCATTCGAGAGCGATTTTACGGAAGATAGCAGCTCGAGCACCAGTAGGATGGAGGAGAGTTATGAAATAAATCTCACCTTCCAAAACTGAGATAGGAAGAACAATCACTGGTTTTACACATTTTAGGAACAAGGCGACGCAAAATGTGTTCGGTTAGCGGAAGTGACATAGATCACCAAAGCGAGACCATCAACTCGGTGCATGCTGGGAGTATATGGCTAATGTAATGGAGACCACAATTGCGTGACTATTAGGTAAGTATCTTTTTGGTAAAAACTAATATTAAATGATATAGCTAAAATCTAATTTTTGTTATGGTAGTAATTTATCGTATTGTTCTAAAAATTGAAATAAATTTTACTCTACGTATATTTTCGTAGAAAAGCCCATATTGTAATGGTGAAAACAGTTTCAAAATGAAATCTGCTACAGCTTTAATAACATTAAAATGGAAACTTAAATTGTTAACTGAATTTCTAAAGATGTGAAATAAAAATTTTGAACAAGATTATAATTAAGAGTTACAACGATTTGTATCTTAAGGAAACATAGGACGCTTTGAAGGTAGAACTGCAGTTTACGTCTCTTAGGCGCCATTTTTAACGCAAAGCAGTGACGCGTTCGTATGTAATAATAATAAACAATATATAAATAGAATAATCATATCATCTAGTGAGTTGAGCGATTTAAACTGCAAAAGTACCGCATTCAATAATTCCGTTTTTGTTTTTCGCATAGCAGTAATTTTGTTTTCTTTCATTAACACCGAATATTCTGTATCAGTGACTTTTAATTGAAAGGTTAACGTATAATTGTGGTTATCCATTTTTTAGCAAATGTATTTTTAAATATTTGTAGTTATGCATGGTTCATTATGTGTTTCAATAGCAGTATCTGTAAATTAAATTGGTATTCTCTTTTTTATAATTAGGGTGTTTTTTACGTTGGAATATTAGCAGCACTGGAAATTTTGCCTGAAATTCCCCAAATCAGTTAAATCGGTTCTTTTTCCTTATCAATTTGTCTGTATATCTTGTAGCCCATTTCAATGCTAGCTGTTTCAAAATGGAAATCATTATTTTGCTCTAGTTCAGAATATAATAGAAATTTTTAGTCACAAATTAAATTATATAATATTCAGGTTTTATTTTTTTTTTTGGGTGGGGAGGACTTGGATAGCAAGCATCTACTTTGCAAGTGTCATGTTCATTGGGCTTAGCAATGGTAACTCCAAGATTTCACATTAGCTGCTGTCGGAAGAAGTATATTTTTTAATAATATTGCTGGAAGAATGTAACCTTTCCCTGCACGCTAACCAAATTATCAGTAAAGATGCACTAAAATGCATGATTTTATTGATTAATTTACAGGCCACTATTTCAATAGGTTTTCTATCTGGACTATGTCATATAGACATTTCCTCCATGCAACTACAGGTACAAATATGCACTGTGAGTCTTTTCAAAATAAATTAAAATATTAGTCCGTGCAAAGATTTAATTTCCAAAGATAAAGCCTGTTGACACATCTTTACAAGTGGAAATATATATAGATGTTAAAGGAATTAATTTTTTATAAATTTCTTAAAATCAAATACCTTCTCTTCAACACGCTTCAATATAAAATTAAGAATTTCTGATGTCTCAAGTTCAGACAACTGCTATGATAAATCTCAGACAGTGTATTCCCATAATACAGTTGTACTTCTAGTATATTTTTGCAAGTGTGAGGTTAATACACTAATTAGAAAGAGAATCAGAATATCTACCATTGTTTCTTCATTATTTTGAGTGAAAAGGTTCACTATAGCACAAAGCTTCTGATTTATTTCCTACTAATAAACACATTAGTTTCAAAACATTACAAGAACTCTTCAGCTAAGATGTAACAAGGTTACTATCAATAAATATAAAAAGAATATAAACGTTGTATTAAAGAAATAAAAACTTGTAATATATCATATTCCTTTGGTAAAGTTCTCTTTTTCTTCATATGTAGGGGTGGAGGTGATTCAATTGATAGCACACCAGGCTTGTAATCTGCAGTCCCAGGTTCTAATCTTACACGGATTAGCATCGAGATTTATCTCTGCCAAACCCCCAACCTGCCTTCATTTGGGTACACCAATGGGTTGGGAAAGGCCGTCGTCCATCGGATGGGACATAAAGCGGGCCATACCCTGGGTGTGTTAAAGAACACACAGCTGTCTAGTGGGAGGACATAGCCCATTATGTACAAAAAAGTTGGGTTGTTGTTTTACGGAGCGGCACTTTTTTGCACACAATGGGCTAAATGGGCAGGTTACAAAGACCTCCAAGGCTCAGAGAAGTTTGGGGGAGGAGACCCATTGAAATAGCTGTTGGGAGACAGATGGTAGCCTCCTTCAAGGCCTTCCAGTGCGCTTTTTAATGTGCACAGGGTATGACTTTCCCGCACACGGGCACACGGCTTAACGTCCACCCGGCGGGCGGTGGCCTTTCCAAGACCATTGGTGTCCCCTGTTGACCTTGGACAGGCCGGGGAGTTTTGCGGAGATAAATTTCAATGCTGGCACCAGCTGGGACTTGAACCTGTGAACTGCAGATTACGAGCATGGCGTGATACCTACTGAGCAACCCCTGCTCCTCTGTGTACAAAAAATGATGCTCAAATGTAAAGCAACGCAATGCAGCCATCATTACATCCTTTGGGTTTTTTTTTATGATATATAGGTGATATCAAATTTTTAATGATATACAAAAGTAGCAATATTCCTATTGCAAACTACATAATTATTACTAAGTAAAAAAAAAAATCCCATCAAGCAGTTGCTTGCCACACGAGTTTGACCGCAGCCTGCCACTTTAATATATCATAGAGAAGTTCTGTAAAAATTGTAAATTGTTGAAAGTCAATGATGTCCCATTATTGAAATTTTTAACATTGTTTATGGAAAAAATGGATAGCTGTAATATTACTCTACAATGATATATTGCATGTCATATTATTCTGCCAAAAATATACAGGAATATATGAGAACTGCTTCAATATTATGATTATTCTGCATATATATGTATCATAATAATCCTAGATCAACATGGTGAGATCTTCACCTAATGCACCTAATTAATATTATTTTAAGCAGATACCCTTCTGTCTGCCTTAATTTTTTAGAATCTTCTTTAGTTGTTTCCATAGTTAATATCTGCTGTACTATTCTGCATACAAGGTAGGTTAGCTTTTATGCAAACCCATGTATTCTAAAAATTTTATTTACTTATATTACCACAACAGATCTAAGATCCAATAATAGTAGTCACAGTGTTTATATCATTTCTACTATACACAGATCACAGTGAGCAAATAATACTTTGAATGTGTTGTGAATGTTTCAAACATTTGTGTGCTGAATCATAATAACATTTGCAATGAGTGTAAAGATTAGAAAAATTGTATTTTTTTACAATATAAACGTGATTTAATTTTTTTTATTTTCTAAAGTATAAAATTCAAATTTAAATTTGATTTCCTCATAACATTTTTTGCTTTAATATTTCAAATAATAGAGTTTTAATTTAGAAATAGGCCAAGTTGTCGCATAAATCTGAGGGATCATATATGATCTCATCTTGTGATATAAATAATGAGTAAATCACATTGTGATTCTAGGATTAAATATTTGCATATTTAAGTAGGTTTTTTATAAAGTTAAAAAGGTATATATATATATATGTATATACAAGTATATAAAAAGTATAAGTGCTCGTATACAGTCCACAAAACCTTCACAAGCTTTCCTCAAAAAAACAGAAGTGAACTCTTCACAAACATCCCCCACTCCCAAAAAATGCTGTTGCATTTTTTAATACTTACTCTTGCACTCCACAAACCACTCCAGTGGCCGAGTGGTTTGTTACCCTATAAGGATATTTGTCACCTGTTAACGTAAGGCCTTTTTTTAAAGAATTTTGTTTTTTAAACTTATTGGCACCTTATTTACCCAACAGAAAATATGAAACTCATTCCCAGAAAACATGAATCCACCATTGACTATATATAATTTTCATTTTAGTTGTGTAACACTCAATATTTATTATATTTAGTACATCTGTTTAGTACCTCCAGTGGCCGAGTGGTTAGCTATTGATCACAGGCTCCTGTCAGCCTCGGTGGCAAGCAGCTGCTTGAGGAGGTATTTTTATATTTATGCAAGACCAATCAAGTAATAACTTTTTTGGGGAGGGGAGGCTAAACCATTACTACTGAGTGCAGAAATAGGGAAATATATGAATCTTCTCATAAATGATTTAAAATTATATTTTGTCTTGGATGCCTTGCATCTGTTACCTTCTACTTCTTGGCTGGCCCTCTGTTGTAGGACGTGGAAGAATATTGCACCTGATTAATGTTCCCTGGTGGAATATTGTTCCATGTGAACCCATTTGGATAACGAGTTGAAGAGGTACCTCTTGGGTGGCATGGAAACCCTGTTGATAATTGTGATGAGAAAAAAGATATAAATGAAAATGTTTGCAGCAGTTTTATGGGGTATGCATTTTTTGGCTTTAAAGTATGCTTTTTCGTTTTCATATCTTTTTCTTCTCGCCAAGTGCTACATGGCATTGCCTGACTCAGTTTTGAAATCTGCAATTAGGAGTATTTATTTACTATTTTGATTATATTTCCCGTTTTGACTATTGGAACAATTTTAATTTTTTCCCTCATTTTTCATTTGAATTTTTGTAAAACAATAAATTTCACTATTATGTTCCCTTAAAAAGAAAAAGATCAGGATGTATTAAGGTAGTCTCTTTGTAGAAAATAAAATGACTGTTTAACAACATTTATAACTGTTTCAGCATGAATTAAAAATATCTGCTATCACAAAATATGCATTTTTATATATATTAATCGTTTATTACAGATCAAAAACACTTTTTAATAAATTTCTATATATTTCAATCAATATTCTCAATGTAATCTATTGAAAGTAACATTGCACATGAAAGGATCTGAAAGAATAAACTTTCTTACCATTTGTAACCTATTTAATGTATACGTGAGAAAAGCAAAATCTGATTAATTCTTTCAGTTAGGTGCAACTACACAAAATACATTGTGTTAGTCCTTTTAATTACAAATCCATAATCCATAGTTTAAAAAAAAACTGGTCACAGTAACAGCAAGACCTATATCACAGTGTTGAATAAACAATACTTTTAATCCAGTTCGTAATCTGCAGTTCCCAGGTTTGAGTCCCAGTGGGCCAGCATTGAGATTTTTCTTTGGAAAACTCCCCCACCCTGCCCTCCAGTCAGTAAGGAGACACAAACAGGCTTAGAGAGGCTGCTGTCCGTTGGATGAGTCATTAAGCCATGGCTCTGTGTGATGGATGGAGAGAGAGCCATACTCTGTGCATGTGAAAGAATACACTGGATGGCCTTGACAGATGGCTACCATATCTCCTGACAGCTGTCTAGTGATTCCCTTCAATCTTCTTGAGATTTTTGTGACTTGGCCATTTAACCCATTGTGTACAAAAAAAGTGCTGTTCAAAGGTAAAGAGAACTCGCTTTCAATCCAGTTTGCAAGAGGCATTTGCCCTGCCTTTAATACAGCTGCAGAAATATATTGCAAATAATAAAGGATACAAATACACAAATCTTTGCGTCAATCAAAAAATTTACTAACGCCAACAAGAAATAAACACATGAGATTTCATTCAAATGGACAGACATCTGAGGCATGTCAATGATAAGTTATATTAAAATAGATAAACCAAAAATTGGCTGCAAGTGAGAAGAGGCAGTTATTATTGGAAATTAATACCAGAAGAGTGATTTGTCACTGATTTAATCTCGATAGTACAGTGGTAGTTGGATAACAGTAGTAAATAGATTACATAATAAAAACTACAATTGAGCAACGTAAAAAAATTATCCATCGTAGTAAGCTTTATTATAATATTATTAAGTATTACTTATGCCAGAAAATATCAAACGTCTAAAAGTACATAGAATATTAAAACATTAGTATTGTAGTTTACAAATACTCTACGAAGGTTGGGCTGCTTTACTTCTGTGTGGCACTTTTTTGCTCACTATGTATTAAATTGCTGGGTGACAATCACCTCAAGTCTCAGAGAAGGTAGGAAAAGGAGTCCAGTGAACAGCTGTTAGGAGACAGATCTCCTCAAGGCCTGCATGGTGATATGCATAGGTACAAGCACAGTTGGGCTCAAGTAGAAATGGAGTAATGATGAGGGTTTGAACCAGGGACTGCAGATTATGAGCCTGACACAATACCATGTTAGCCAACCATTGCCCATTGTACGAAGGTGAATGATACGAAATATTGGGATAACAAACTGAGAGCAATCCTAATATTAAATGTTTGGATCAGGATTATAAAGAAAAATATAGCTGAGAATTTAAAGAAAGTTATACATCAATAAAGTATGATATTTTATTTCCTATGATGAGTTTTTGTAAGAGTAGCTGAAGGATCTGAACAAAAGTTTAAATCCTGTTGGTTGTTTTCTTTAACTGACTGCATATTTATCAACTTTTAATGTTGAAACACGTGTGGCAGGGATACAAATTAATGGAGCTATTGCTTGGTAAAAATTGAAAAGCTAATTTCAATATTTAGCAAGCAATAGCTCCATTAGTTTTATATCGTTAATAGTAACTAATCAACTAGCACTCTTTGTACAACCCACATATTCTACAAAAACATTAAATTACTTCTCCTTTGGAAAGTATCTGTGTATTGGGGACACTATGCCAAACCCTATGTGGCTTCTGCTTTAATCAGGTACTGAATACAATCTATGGTTTTTACAACAGAAAAAAGATTTCCTTCAACTATTTCATTAAAGCTGTAACTTATAAATCTGAATTGAAGAAATGTGTACTGCATATTCATTAGTAAAATTCACCATTGTGTAGTGTAAACAAAAAGAAACAATTCCCACTAGAGCAATATGCGTCAAAATGTTTTAAATGAATTTCTGAAAATGACTCGAGATATATATACAGAGTTCTCTGAAAAGAAATATGCACTCAGACACTGTTAAACATTAATTGTAATGTGATTTATATGTGAATAACGTTTGTAATAGAACTCAAATGGAATATTTTTAGCGTCCATTAGAAATGTAATCAGCTACGAAAGAGCAAAAATGGTCAGCATTTTAGTTTCTAACTTGCAAATTGATACAAGAGAAATTTTTTACTTCCTACAGAAAAGAAATAAATAACTCAGAGTCACCGTGACGTTAACCGAACACTTCCGGCGTCGTCTTGTTTTTCAAATGTAGCAGGCTCAACAATTACTCTCCTGTGAATGCCAGATTCCGCACTGTGCAAAAGAATAAACGATGGACAGTGCACGTCCCGCTTGATTTGATGTTGAGTGTATGCATGGCATCCGCTTCTGTTGCATCGACTTGGGCACCGAATGAATTTTACATAAATCCGAAATGTTGAACTAAAACACAATATTGGTGCACGTGGCATAATATCAAGTAAATCCAGAAGACAAAATATTGCAGAAATGTTAATTGCCTGACATTACCTTCCAATGGATAAAAAAACTAACATCGATTACTTTTATTCATTTCTCTTAATAAAAGCTTATAACTTCACATTTGTTAAAATATGTACAAATTATTCCTTTTTCATGACAACATACACGACAAAGAGTAAACATATTATAAAGGCACTTAAAAAGTGCGCACTTCAACAGGGTGATAAAAATTTCAAAGTGGGGTTATTATTTTAATAGTGGTCAGAAAATTTTCTTAAATTTAAACTAGAGATTTTCGATTTGTTATTTTTCGATCAATTCTAACTTTGGCTGTTATATTTCACTTTGAATATGAACCATATTGTATAATGGATCATCAATACTAAGATTTTTACTTTAGTTTTCTCTCTGTTTATAACCAAGCCTACTCTACTACCAGTCTCATCAACAGATCGAATGAAAGAGTTCATCTCATCAACATCATTTGCCAAACGGGCTAAATCATCAGCATAAGATTAATCAGAAATTTTAAGATCTCTAGATCATTAAAGCCAAATTCTTTCTCTTGCAATGAATTTCGATAACATAATCAATAGCCGAATTAAAGAGAAAAGGGGACAAAATGCACCCTTTTCGGACACCAGAAGCAATGCTAAACCATTTGCTACAAGCTTTACCAACTCTCACACATGACTCAGTTATTATAGTATATTCATTATGTTAACTAACTTCTCTGGTATGCCATAAGATCTCAGGATAAACCATAAATTATGAGGTCAACAAAGTCAAAAGTCCTTTTTTCAATTCAATTTTAAAATTCTCTAAAGAATTTTGGCTGCACCCTGTATTTAGTATTGAAAACGAGAAACAATTAATCGTTTAGTATTTAAAAAGAGAAGGAAAAGATAAAAACAACTGCTGCTAATAATATTTTTTGGCATTCCATCGGAAAGAAAGATAAACAATTTTTATTGCAAAGTGAAATGGAAAAGGCGAAAATAACTGTGGACATAATCCCTTCAAAAAGCCATACGATAATATTTGAAGAGTGGAAAGGGAATGAAACCAAAAAAAAAGTGGAACAAAAGAAA
The DNA here is from genome assembly GCA_038380435.1 of Ryuthela nishihirai. NCBI lineage: Eukaryota > Metazoa > Arthropoda > Arachnida > Araneae > Heptathelidae > Ryuthela > Ryuthela nishihirai. The sequence continues at coordinate 63,818,340 of JAWZYU010000016.1, read as the reverse complement.
ATTTTTCTGGAAGCCATCGCTTCAGCAAACTTGGGGACAAATTTTAAAGAAGAATTGCGTCAAGAATTCAATAAACCTAGCCCGTATCAATGGTACGGTCAATATGGTTTCTGCCATAGTAGCTAATTGACATATTTACATATACGCAAACCTTTTCACATATTACCATCATTTATATTTAAATATACAGATAAACTAAAAGAATAACGTATCACCTCTGGCAAATAAGGGTTGCTCGTTTTCGAAAAAACTCTTTAACTGTAGTAATTTGCACTAACGGATTATTGGAGAAACGTAAATAGTAATATATATTATCAAACGATTAATGTTAACGTGGATAGCGGATAAAATTACAAGTAAAAAAAGGTTCTATTAAGTCAGATAGCGGATAAGATTTGCAAGAACATGAGTGAAAAAAAAAATACTTGAGATAACGGGAAAAAACCCTGATTTCAAAATTGAATGTGATATTCACTTTAAAAAGAAAAAAAACCTGATTTGAAAATTCAATGTTGATATTCATTTTAAAAGGAGAAAAACTAATTTAAGAATTTAATGTTGCTATCATTAATTGAAAACGATATGAATAATGTTTTTATTACTGCTATATTAAATGGTATTTAAATTTTTAACTGGATTGTTAACTTTTAAAAAATGAAGAGCAACTCGTCGAATTTTAACCAATAATAATTTAATTATAGCTCATATATAAAAGTAAACTTCGCTTTTAGAAAGCTGTCTATTCTTGACCACCATATTCCAGCGCAAGAAATTCAAATTTATGACATAAATACGTCATTAGCAATAGCAGCTCAGGTTTTACATTTTCTACATTTTAGCATCGTCTAAACCAGTTGTTCCCAAAGTGGTTCCTACGGACCCCTAGGGGTCCTTGTGATCGCTGAGGGGGTCTGTGGCAAATTAAAATTAATTTGGGGGTGCGTGGACATCGTCGGGGGTCCGCGAAAGGTTTAATGTAAAGTAAAATAATTCTGACCCATTTTCATTATTATGAAAGGTAAAATAAATAGCAATAAATAAATTGATAGCGATTTTTACGTCCTGAGTAAAATATAAGTATAGATAGGTGCATAAAATACAAGTATGACAAGCATCGCACGGTGGGAGTAGGGCCGACCGCGGCCGTCTATCTATATATCTATGCAGGTTTAAACAGGAACGGTATCTCGCCGCTACATGCAATAACTTGTCTAAAATATGGCACTATAAAAGAGTCGTGCATCTAATCAACAATTTAGTTCTGTTTTGTGCGTGATGTTAAGTGCATGCAACAAATTTTCTTAGTTTTGAACAAAAAGCAGTATCATTTTTTTGTATTGTTACGAAGATAGCATACGTTACTTACGTATTTTTAATGCAATTGATATCTTCTTGTATATTGAATTTATTTAAGCAAAGTTATACTTTTGTTTAAGTTAATTTATAAAATAGTTTTATTATATAATATTTATCAATATTATATTTTGTTATGTATTAATTTATTAGATAATAATTCAATTATTTATTTTTGAAGAAAAATAAATAATTAAATTAGTAAAAAATGCGTACCTATACAATATGTGACACTTACTTAAAATTTTATCCTTATATCTTAAATAATTAATTGATGCGAGCGTTACTTTGTGGCATTCCATTTTCAAAATAAAACAAAATATTAATAAATAGTGTTTTTTTTTGCAAAGAAATAATTCGTTTTATTTTCTTATATCTTAAATTTGTGGTCTTTTTTTACAGATAACAGTATGAGTGAGCCGAAGAAAAAATGCAGACAATATAGTGTTGAATATTTAAAATATGGCTTTATTCCGTTACCAGGAAATAATACTTTACCTATGTACCTTCTATGCAATAAAACTTTGTCAAACGATTCAATGAAACCTACTAAGCTTAAGGAACATTTGACAAAAGTCCATAGCGACAAAAAAGATAAAGATTTAACTTTTTTTAAAACAGTCAAAGAACAATATTTTAAAACACCGTCATTGCGACAATTCTTAGCGAAAACATCTGATCGAGATGACGATGGACTGCGTGCTTCTTATCCCATTTCTTTACTGATTGCAAAGTCCAGAAAGCCGCACACCATTGGTGAAGAACTTATTCTACCAGCTGTAAGTGAGGTAATACGCACCGTGCTGCATAAACCAGCTTCCGATATTATAAGAAGAATTCCACTGAGTAATAATACAGTACAAAGAAGGATTGACGAAATGGCTCAGTGCATAGAAAATTCTTTATGTGAGTACTTAAAAACGTCTGAATTCTCTATACAGCTTGATGAGTCAACTTTGCCAGGAAACGAAGCTTTAGTTTTAACTTATGTGAGATTTGTAAAAGAAGAAAATATTTCCCAAGAATTGTTATTTGCCAAATGTTTGGAAACTGATACTAAAGGTGAAACAATATTTAATGAATTAAAAAGATTTTTCGATGTAAAAGCTATAACATTGAGTAATATCCTCTCCGTTGCTACTGACTGTGCTCCGGCAATGGTAGGACGACACCGAGGCTTTCTGGCATACTTAAAACAAGCTATACCGAATGTATTATCTGTACATTGTGTCATTCATCGACAACATTTAGTCGCCAAAAATCTTAGTGAACGCTTGCATGGCTCACTAGATTATGTCATTAGAACAGTTAATAAATTCAAAAGGAATGCCTTAAATGAGAGATTATTTGCTCAACTTTGTTTGGAAAATGATGAAGATTATAATCGTTTACTATTAACACGGAAGTTCGTTAGTTATCTAAAAGTGCATGTTTGGATCGATTTTATGCACTCTTTGAAATAGTGTTGGAATTCCTGGTAAGTAAAGACAATGATTTGCGGCTCAATTTAATTAATTCAAAAAATGGCATATCTTATATGACTGACTTACTTGCCAAATTTAACGAAATCAATTTGAAGCTACAAGGTGATCAATTAAATTTAATCAAAACTAAAAGTATAATATCTGCGTTTGTTGCAAAACCTTTTCTATACAAACAAAACTTGGGGAGAGGAGAATGCTCTCAGTTTCCAAATCTTTCAAAATTGCAAAAACGAGATGAAGATTTGCTTGCTTATTGTCAACACTTAACGGCTCTTCATTCTGACCTCAGCCAAAGATTTGAAGACATTCTTCACTTGGTTATCCCCGATTGGGTGTTGGACCCTTTTGCAAGTAGACCCAAAAACTCAGATGAATCCATACTAATACAGGAGCAATTTATTGAATTATCCACAAATGAGGAGCTGAAACCAATGTTAGAACAAGGATACCACAAATTCTGGTTACAAAAACAGATACCAATTTTATATCCTGCATTATGGGTCACTGTACAGAAGCTGTTGATTGCTTTCCCGTCTTCCTATTTAGTAGAACGTGGAATAAGTGCAGTTACGAGCCTCATCACGAAAAAAAGAAACCGACTGGAAATTAGTGCTCGTGGAGACTTACGAATGTTACTCACAAGCATAGAGCCGAACATAAATAATCTCATATCATCCCATCAGATTCACCCATCTCATTAAAAAAAAATAATGTGTTTTTGTATTTTAAAACAAAAGTTATAATTTCAATAAATACTACTTCAAATATCAAAATGTTTTATTTATATTTTATTTTTACGTCACCATTTACCATTCAAGACATCAAAGTTAAATTTGTAATTTTTCTATTATGCAGTTATATAGAGTTATTTCACTTGGGGGTTCATGGTCAGGTTTTTGCTATAAGAAGGGGTCCATGGGCATAGTAAGTTTGGGAACCACTGCTCTAAACGATGTAAAGTTTTTTTGAAGGATTTGATAAAATAAGGATCATAATATTTCGTTAGTACCTATTTAACTCAAAACAATGTTGCATCTCCCTTCTTTCCCCCTCCCTACAAGGAAAAGAGACAATGGGCATAGTAATGGGCATAGTAAGTTTGGGAACCACTGCTCTAAACGATGTAAAGTTTTTTTGAAGGATTTGATAAAATAAGGATCATAATATTTCGTTAGTACCTATTTAACTCAAAACAATGTTGCATCTCCCTTCTTTCCCCCTCCCTACAAGGAAAAGAGACAAATCTTTGCTGTCAATCTAAACCTTTTGATCAACCGACTCCCTGAAATATCAGATTTCTACTCAAAACTGATCTTTTGCAATATTCTTTTGACGTTTTTCAATTATCAAACTTTTCCGCCATTAGGCGGCGCAGTTAAAACTTTTGTTAGATTCGGAAAGTGTTAAAGTCTCCACAGACGATCAGTTTGGCTTTCAGGTCTACCTGAACAGTCGCGTTTGATCCGGCTAAACCGTACCTGTCTGTGGAAACCGAATGGACTGTCTCGTACTCGTGTTTGTGACTAGTATAGGAAGCCCCTCATTGGAGGCTAATTCCACCATAAACTTCGAATCTTGAACCTTGAATGGACTGCTCAGGCCAAAAAATCTGCCTGAAGAACTTTCGGAATGGTTGGAAATCGAAGGCCAGACTGGCGCTTCCTGCAAGCCAATCCTGAATCCGCTCAAAGTTTTCGTAATGTTACCATCGGTCTTGGGTTGTTTGTATTCAATGATTTGTGAAGATTATCAGATTGGGAAACATTTCATGCTGTAATTTATTGAACTATTTCGTGAGAATGGGTGTTATGGAAGATAAAATGTAAAGATTACTACAATAGATTTGTTTTTAATGAATCTATTATGGTACGACGTGCTGATTACAAGGATGAAGGAAGTGGGTCCTACTGCCAATGGAGAAACTCATCACAAAAATAAATAACCTGGAAGCTCTTTCTGAAAACAGCGTATGAAAGTTATGAAGTCTAGAGTGTCTGTTACTGGTACAGACGACGTTTACATACCCAAATTATGGTACTGTGATAATTTATATTTTCTCGTCGATCAGAATGTTCCTATCAGTACGTTGTCTAATATGCACGACAGTAAAAGGAAGTAAAAACAGAAGCTAATAATCTAATGGTTGTTTATTCATTAAAAAAGTTTAAATTGTAAATTACTTATCTGATTAGCAGATAGCCCCGCCAAATTTTGATAGGGATGGAAATGCATATTTCATTCGGCAGTCTTTAAATCGAACTCGGGTTTTAAAACTGTAATTAGTGTCATTAGTGCTCTAAAATTCTATCTCCGATTCTATTAAAAATAGAGATTTGAGTTTCGAACGAAATACGGTATTTTACAAGGAAAATATTTGTTGGAAAATATGGACCGTTCTGGGGGCTCCAAAATCTGCTAAAAGTTCGTGAATTAAATTATGATTTCAGTGGCGCTGATAGCAACCGACCGCGTTCACTTTTGACGCCCACAAATGCGGAGAGCGAGGGACACACTCAATGCCATATAAAATATGGCCATTTATTAGAGCTAGTTTTATTTAAAAAGTTAATATTTTAACTTTATTCTCTGTTTGTCTGCAGAAATTTAGCTTCTTTTTGTTTCAAGAAATAAATTAAACATTCTTTTTGTGGTTTATTGATAATAAAATATATTGAGAATTGTATTATCCGAATCATTTATTAATTTAAATTACGTTATTAGTGGGTATTAAAGCAGCAAAAATCTAAACTTCATTCTCTTTTAAAGCATTCCAATCACTGAAGTGTTTTGTGTTCTTATGTAAATGACATTACAATGTAAAAAACGGGCTGAAATCCATACATTAAGGCAATAAGGTTTCAAGTAATGCAGGTCAGAATGCAAATCGAGAAATTAATCTCCCATTTATAAGTTTTATGTGAAGTTATTTTATCATGAAGTTTATTCTCTTGTGTAGTAATAAACATTTCATTGATTAACTGTTTACCTACGTGCTGTAAATATCATGTAATTTTAAATGTATAAAACTTTAGTTTCTCATAGGTTAAGAGTTAAATATTAATTTATAAGGTACATTTGGTGCTTGATATGTAAGGTATAACTAGGCTTGCCGTAATCTTCATTTTTCAATTTCTATTTTCGTCGACAGCACAAAAAACTACGGCAGCGTAAACAGAACAATTCACCAAGGCTCGCCATACCTAGAACCGTTCACACCGAAGAAACAAGCAAACTGAGCAAATGCCTTCAGGCTTACCTGAGCCGTGTGTGGGGTAATTGCCCTTCAGGCTTACCTGAGCCGTGTGTGGGATAATTGCCCTTCAGGCCAAAATGTTCAGTCCTGAAGTTTTCCGTTAGACCTGCAAACAAAACGGCGTTTGTGAAGCGCTTTAATCGTAACCTTTCATTAAAGCTTGTCCAACCCAAAAAAGTTTTAATCTATCTTTAAAAACAATTATCTCTATTTAAAAAAATTCTCTTTGGCAAAAATCAACCTTAAAATAGTTTTTCAATGCAAACTTTATGACGTTCACATTTTACCTTCAAATTTACAAATACTTTAGCATAAATGCATCTCTTGGAATATTCGTTTCAAATTTTACTATTTTCAACTTTTTCCACCGTTAGAGTGACAATTAAAATTATTGCATTTAAGATATTCGGAAAATGCGAATTCTAATGTTTGATTAATACTTATCGAATCGAAAAAGAATTATAAATTTTTATCTGAAAACGAAAATCTGGTTTCTTTTTAACGAGCTAAGGAAAAGAGGGGGGAAACTTTCTTGTATCATTTTTATTCGTCGAAAATGCTTCACTTCAAGAAACAAATTTTCGCATTAAGATTTTTCATTAAAGATTTCGCCAACATATGGAAAAAATTACCTTGAAAAATGAAAACGTGTATACTCTTTTTAGCGCAATGATTTGTTTTATAGATGTCAGAATAATCTTTATAAATCCAGAGGTAAAAATGCTTCTCCTGTAAATAAAAATCCATTTGAATTTAAACAGTCAATATTTTAACTATAAAAAGTCGCATTTATGATTTTTTTCTTTTTGCCATAGGCGCCAAGGGTCTGCAATGGGCTAAGTTTACTAGAGAATTGCAAGTTATGAAATATAGGCCTCGTTTCCCAGCATTGTCGCATTGCAAATCAGAAATCTACAATAGTGAAGGATTTTGCAGATTTCCTCCAAGATTTTTCCTTTCAAACCGGAGACATTTAGGAAAATGAAATATCCTTCCAGCATCACAAAAATGTGTAGCAGTAAATAATCCATTATGATTCAGAAGCTACTCTTTTGGCCGTAAGCACGAATGAAAAATTTGCAAGAAGAACCTTTTTAATATATTTTAATGCTTTTTTATTGAAGAGAACCACAGGCCGTTTTCTGAATTAATCCTCTGTTCTTCTAGCCTTGTTAGAATTACTGATAAATTGAGGGTTGAAATAATAGATCTGTTATAGCAAAAATAAACAGCAAGATATATTTATTTAATGGTAATAGACAAAAGGTAAAGGAATTTATCTTATTCATTCTGTATGTTGCTAGATGGATCGCTGTCAAAGCAGTTGTTGAATAACTGATTTTATATATGAGGAACAGAAAACACGACGGTGTGAAAAAAAGTATTGCTGATTTATTACTTTCGATGGCTATTTCGAAGTCATTGAAAAAGAAGTGGAAAACAGCAGGAACACTCCAGTCTGCTTATTAATGTTAGAACTGATAGTTCAACCAGCATGAATGCAGTAGAAATGAATCTATGTGCAAATTTTTACAGAAACTGAGTCATAAAATGGTATTCATTGTATACAGGTTAAAGTTTAGTTTGTTAAGTGAAGCGCAAATTTCAAAATATATCAATGACATTCATTCAGTTTTTAAAATATCTTTACCTTCACGTTACCAAATGGTTAGCGTGTTTGACTACTGATCAAAGGGATCTGGGTTCGAGCCCGGGACAGGCATGGATATTTGTGTTGTCTTTCTGCTGAAGTCTCGCTTTCCTCACAGACTTTCTCATGGCGTTAAACTGACCGGCTTATGTCACACATCTATGGGAAACAACTGCTTGAGAGGTATTTAATTTATTCTTTTATGCAAATTACAGAAAGAGCATTAATTTTGCCAACTTGTTATCTCACGTTATGTATATATCGCAATTTTTGTGTCTTACTATAAATTTAAAACTCCCCAAATATTATGCAACTATTAACATAAAGAGTACAAAAAGATTTAAAAGTAAGATAGTGAAATTTGGACATATGCACAATGTGAGATAACTGACTAACAAAGTTGTGAAAGACTGGAAATCTGTTTCAATGTATTTTGAATGCTTCACTACAGAAAGCAATAAAGTTAAGAAATTCCAAAGGATTTTTGAGAGATTCGAACATTTTTGATTTGTTCGCATGCTCCATTATCTCTTGAATTACCTTGGAACAACAGAGTCACTCCCCTTGTTGTTCCTAAGGGAAAAACGTTTTCTCAGCACAGTGGAACTGAAGGTCAAAGGTACAATGGTAATGGTGCCACGTGCTTCACTGACAGAAGTGGCAGGACAATATGAGCATAGATTCATCCCCACGACAAAGAAAAGAAAAATTAAAAGTAATTGCAGCTGTATATTTTAATTTTTTCTTGAAAACATTTATATTAAGATGTGCAGTTGCATGAGGTAAATGAAACTTTGAAATGGTACTGAAAGTTGTTCTACTGAAGCTGAGAAGGATAATTGATCTAAAATTCAGTTAATTACTTGGAATAACGATTTTTGAATCATCGTAGAAGCATTGAAAAGCTCACCACAAATTTTGATATCTTTGTCTGGCCGACAGGAAGCAGACGGAAAATTTATGGTGTCGATACGAAAACACCGCTAGGTCAGCATTCTCACAAACAGCTTTCAACCTTTAAGCATGAATGATGAGCATATCCAAGTTCTCCGTGATGATGGTATGAATTCAAAGTCTTTGGAAAGGGAAAGAAACTCAGCGAACTTCTGACTGGGTAATAATGAAAGATTTCCTGTTTTCGGAAAATTGTTGCTGATGGTGTCTGTGCTGCTGTATTAATGATGTCTACTGAAAGAGGTTTCAGCCTGAGGAACCTGGCGAAAAACAAATTCAGATAATCCATGGCAGCAGAAAGTTTAAATGACTTGAGAATGATTAACGTGAATGATCCATCAATTACGGAGTTTAATCCTTCAATAACTGTGGACGAGTGGTACTTTCGCTCTATCAGACAACTTGCAATGCCACAAGACACAAAGCAAGAATTAGGCCTAGGTACGGAACAATAGAAACAGTTCTATAAATATATTTTTGTGTGTGTATTATACAGTATGCAATATAATCTTTCTTCTCAAGTGACTTACATATATTATTATAATTTATTATTTTATTAAAATACTATATTTTGAAGTCATTTAATTACTCTTCATTATGAAACTTTGTGAAGGGGGAAAACTTAAATTAAGAACAGCTTTTACCGTAACAATGAAAAAAATATCATTAAACTACGCAACTCTCGACGCTGAAAAGCAAAACAGATTCCCAAATCACAAAAATCTGTGACCAGCTTTCTCTCAAATTATTCAGTCAGTAATCCCCGTGAACACTTACCATACTGCGGGATGTGTTTCTCTTTCCCCCCCACCTTTATTCGACCGTGGACATCTCTGTTCCTGTTCTCTCCACCGGCTTTTCCTTCCGCCTGCACTTCGTCATCAATGTGAAATTCTTCTCTTCCCAGATCGCACTTTATCGATGGAAGCAAATGAGAATCGCTTGATGCGGGATAAGCAAAGTTTCAAAGTCTCCCACTTGAATTCCAGCAAACATTATCATTCAACAGAGTGTGGTCAAGCAATTCACCCTCTCTCTATAGGCTCAGGGCATTTCCATATTTTTCATTTCATATCGTAATATTCATGAAATGAATCTTAATAATGAATATTCGATCATACCCGAATAGTTATTTATTTCAATGAAAAGGAAAAAATATGTCATCCTAATCGAATTTTTGTTCTACCAAAATAGACCAAATTGAGCCGAAAACTCTTCCTCTAGTTTTTACGAGTAACAGCTGTTAAATTAACGTTATCATCGTGCCTAAATTTCAGGCTACAAAATACAGTGGACTCCCGTATAACGCGCTCCGCTATAACGCGAATTCGTACAACGCGACGAAAAAATTGCGACTAGTACTCATACAGCGCGATAAACAGTCCCGTATTACGCGTAAGATAAATTTAACATTGCGACATAGTTTTTGATTTTTTTTTTGTTTAGAAAAGCAAATGTATACACTTTCCTGTTGTTTTATATGCAAAGTGAAGCTGACAGCTTTAAAAGATGTAAAGGTTTATCAAAAAAATAATATGAACATTTAAAAATATAAGAGAAAAATATTTTTATTCAACTTTTAATTAAAATTAAAATATGTACTTCACTATTTAACATTCATTCACTATCGGAAGTATCAAGAAATAAGTTCCAACGACGCCGTCTTGTTAACATTGATTGTACAGATTCATCGCTTGAAGAGTCCATAGTTTCGTTTTTATTGTTATCGTTATTTAAAAACAATTCTTTTTCCAGATAATTTTTAGATTGAAAATATGGGGATAGACAATTCGTCTGATAATGCATGTCCCGTATAACGCGATTTCCTATAAAGCGGAACGTATCCCCCGCGTTGTACGGATTTCACTGTATGTACCTTGCATGATCGATCGCAAAAAGGCCGAATATTGTTTTACAATATAAAGTAGACAAACCTTAAATGAACATCTTCCTTTGGAAATAAAAGAGCCTTTATATGCGCTCATTTCTGTCAAAGGATCTGGTTACAAAAATACAACAATAATTAACTTGCCACATTAAGGCATTTCGCCTTTCTTACATTGATCTTTTTTTTTTTTTCGGATTCTAGCGTCATCTATTAGAAGATATTGATTTTCTCCCGTCATCCTGCGATTGTTTGAATAAATAAATGATTTTCAAAGAACACATTCTGTACACGACTTTAGTCTTCTCCATGAATAATTTATTCTTTCGCACACTAAAATATGCATTCAATTTGCAAATAAGACAAATCCTAAACGAAATTAATTTCAACACACAAAAAGAATAGCGATGCAATTTTACCAATTCTGACTTTTAAATTAATGCATAATTCTTGAACTTTCAGCCTTTCATAGAAAGTTTTTAATCACAGTTTTTATTTCTGATATACAGCTTTCCACCTAGATGTCATATTCGACGTCATGTCATAATCGTAATAATTTGTTAAATATTATTCGTTCTACCCGAGAGAAAAAAGCAGCTCAAGTTAACCATTAAATTGAAAATCTGTTGGTAAACGTTTTGAATAATTAAATCAAAAATTAATTAGCTGTTTTCTCTATATCGAAATTGGTACAGAACTATGCAATTTGATATTAATTACATCTCTTGTTCCGTTAACCTTTTAATTTATTTTAAATGATTTTTAATTCCCCGAGTCAGAAAAAAAAAGAGAAAAAAACCACAAAATAAATCCACTGATTAAATTACTCCGTTTTGCATACTGTTTCAAAAGCTACTAAGTAGAAACTTTTCAATTAGCAATTTCATTCAATTCGGAATTAATCTCATTCAGATTGACTAAGAAAATCAATTTATCAAAAAGAATATTTTTCTGCCTCTTTATTACTTTGGCCTTTTGGCATTTGTTCACATTATCAAGTTCCTTTGAATAATCTTACTTTTATTTTATTAACGGCTACATAACTAAGATGTAATTAATTAAAAATTCACCCTTATTGCTATTGACTCCTTTTAAAAGTTAATTTACTTAATATTTAATTCGTTTATTTTTTAGATTTCTGAACATAAGCTTTCTTTATATTCAGTAACTCTTTGGGTACGCTGTCAGTTGTGTGGGAGGGTAGCGATTCCCTTACGTCCCACAGTGAAAGGCTCATTAAAAAAATGAACTCCTAGGCAAAAAGAATCGCTTCTTTTTTTGGCTAGATTATAAAAATCAAACTCTTGTTTCACTTATAGTCAGTATGTTGACTTTCAACTTTAGTTGTTTTTGAGAGATAAGTGAAAAATTATTTTTGGTCAGTTTGGTGGATCTGATGGGGATAAGGCTTTAAAAATAGGTACTAATGAAATATTACGATTCTCATATTCCCAAATCTTCCAATAGTTTTAATTTCCACCATTAGAGAGCACGGGACTTCAAAAAATAAGAAAACTTAAGCCAATATTTTATGCAGTCTATTCATACCGGAAATTTGGGTGGCAGAATGTGGTGGGTAGAGGGTTCGCATTGGCAGTAGCGATATGACCTCTTCTCCTGGTGGGGAAAAAGCAACTTTTATGTTTTAAGAGCTAATGAAAATATCTCTTTTATGTTGGATACGTACTAACCAGGCCTGGATCTAGAAAACAATTAGCTGTCAGAGAGCGACCGGATCGAGCCAGAGAAAAAAAAAATATGGGATATATTTTTTTTTCCTCCTTTTAAATGGTCTTTCAGACATTTCCGTGCAAAATATTTATAATATAAATGTTTAATATTTTTGCCTCCATTCTGGTTATTAATATTTAGCATTTTTCAAATTTGCTTACAATGTCTTAAGCCTGCTTTCAAAGCGTTTTCTTGCTGCCGAAATCGGAAGACAAATTTCACAAACAAGAAAATATAATTTCAATAAATATAGCTCTGTGCGGATATCCCAATATTTATCCGTGGATAAAAGATTAATAGCGATGTGGTTAGCGAATAAACACCCAGGTACAAAATTGGCCGGTGAGTAATTACAAAATGTGGATAGCGATTAAAATCTGAAGGAACATGGGCAAACATTACTGCAATATTGATGGTTGATATGACTAAAAATATACTTTAGATTATACTAGAAAAATATATACTAGATAAAAATATACTAGAAAAATAAACTAGTCTGAAAATTCAATGATGATATTCACTTTGAAAAGAAACGATGCATTAGGATAAAGTCACAAATAATAAAACTTATTTTATATGAAAGAAGCGGTCTTTTTGTTGGCAACGCAAATGTAAGTTCAAAATATTACTCGTTTTGAGTAGAACACTGAAATTGAATATGCGAAAATTTCGGTTCGTGGAGATCAAGAAGTTTACAGAGTGAAATGTAGAGGAGAGTTACTGAGTAATGAAAAAGAGTGTCTTCCCCATATTTGGAGATTAATGTATTTTAAAGAGCGAAATTTATTAAAAGGAATTTACAAAATTACAATCTGATATATATTTATCTAATACTCAGCATGGCATATTTTTCTGTAATGCAGTTTTTTTACTATAATACATTTTTTAGTTATTTATTAGTCATTAATATAGCATTACACTAATTTCCTTTACTCGCAAACCTTTTTGGAAAACCTCGACAGTTATTAAATGCCATATATACACGGATACTGATTACGTTTTGCGGATGCGGTTGCGGATAAGACCTTCGGATATGGGTGCGATGTGTACAGTACGTTTATTATCTTGCGGGGCTCTAACAATTAAACTAATCAACATTTTCGAGGATTACGTTTCTGGAAATTCACACGAATGTGGAATTTACGAATGTTGAGACAATAATTCAATTGGAAACGGCTCCACACAAGTAATAAAGAGATGAATCTATGACAACATAGACAATTACTGTAAAAGGACGCATATAGCTTCTGGCGCATATGGAAATCTCGTTTTCAAAGAGAATGAAGCTATTCGTTTAGCTGCCTTTTTACACCTTAAAAGTTTAAATTCGAGTTAATAGATGATGAGGAAAACTCAAATAGTAGGATTAGTGATAATACAACATAAAAAGCATTTCTCTTTTATTCCTTAAAATTAAAAAGTTGCTTTTTCACACCACTCTAAGAAATGGGCGCAACCTGATATGTATTAAGACTACCTAAGGATTCGAAAAAATGCTAATTTTAATATATATTTCATTAGCACCAATCCAACTAAAGCAAAGTTTTTCAATAATCCCTTAAAACAAAACAGTTGCGTTTCCCACCCACCCTGGGAGTAAGGGTTCGGCTCATTGCTGCCAATGGAAACTTCATGAACTTACACTCGACCACCAAAATTTAAAATTTCCTGCATAAATTTGCAATATTCGTTTAAAATGTTTGAATTGTTTTTGTTTTTTAACAGTTAGAAGGCGCAATTATAGATTTTGGGATATTCTGAAAGTGCAAATCGTAATATTTCATCAATACCTATCCAACACAACAAAAGTATTTTTGATTTATCTCTAAAAACAAAAAAGGTGCATGTCTGCAAAAGGACAGACAGACGACAACTGAACACCTTATTTTTTAAATGAAATAAAAATCGATATATAATGATACTGTAATACGTACAGTATACTAGTAAGGTTAATGCACGATATTTTAGTAAGGTCACTCCGTATCCTGTAAGGACAGCATTCGAAACGACTGTTGCTGGTCAGAGCAGAGGATTTTGAATGTAAAAAAAAATGTGATGATATTTTTTTTACTGTTTTCTGCAGTTCAGTTTAAATTTCAGTGTATATCTTGATACAAATGAAGTATTTATCTGTGCATCTAACTATTTGAATACTTCAGTACATTGAACTAGTATTTAATTGGTAGTCTTATTAAAATATCTACATCTAGATCCGTAGCAAACAGTAACTGACTGGTGTTGCTTTTGTGACGGAAGAAAAGCAATGATTATAGTGTCCATTGGCGTTATCTTCAATAGGTTTACGAGTGGAAGGGCAAATTTCTTTCCTTTGTAAAAATGAAATCGATACGTTTGTCGGATCAGCTCCATTCAAGTGGTCTGAAGAAATTAAATTCAACGTTGATTTTTTTTTCTTTCAAAAAAAATTTCGAAATGCATAATATTTAAAACAGATTTAATTTAGCTAATTATGGTATCTGTTTACTATTGAAATGATGAAAAGCTTATATCTGTGTTTGAGAATGAAGTGCGGGTGTACTCCTTGCACCTGAGTCTAATTAAATCCTGAATGCACAAATAGTAAAGTCACTACTAACAGCTGCCGCCAAAGAATTGAAATAATTAGTACTAAAGAGAATTAAAATATCTCCAACAACAAAATGTCTACCTTTTGCAAGCAAGATCTTTTAGCGAAGCACTTTTACTAAAATTATTTAACAGAGAAATACCGAAATTAAAAGCTTCTCTCGATGTTTTAATTTGCACCGTCATTTGTATAATTGAATTACATTGATGCGTTTTAATTGAACTGAGCAATAAGAGGCAATGTCTCTTTCAATGAACTCGTTTCATTCGATGTCATTTAGCATTTGCAACTTTTAAATTCAATCTTTCTTTTTACAGGAAAACTATTACATGAATCTAAGTAGAAACGAACAATGCTTAAAAATTTGAACGAAGCGCATTTCTCAACGTAATTAAGCATTTTTGTTTCTTTGAAATTTTTTGTTGCTACTAATTGCATAAAAGTTGTATTTCTTTTTGTTCAAAACACCTAAAGTAAATACATCTTGCCAAGCCACTGAAAATCTGTCGTAAAAGTGTTTTTTTTTACTTGTTATTGTTTGCTAGGGTTTTTTTTGAAGCTATTCTTTTCGGTAGAATTGTTTCTTAGTCATTGCTCCAAACAAACAGGATAGCGAAATTGTAAGAAGCAGTAATTGGCCAAATACAACGGTTTTTCTTTACCTAAAGCTCTGTTAACCACGGATAGCAAGGTTCACGACACTGAAACCTTGTTTTGAGAACTGTCTATAAAAGGAAATACATTTTTTTTTTCGAGATAGCCTTTTGTATCTTTGAATTTTCTGTTATGGGAATTATTATGTTTGACATTTACTCTTTCTGATTTAAACAATATTCGCAAGCCAGGTATCATACTGCAATGGATGCTCGCAGTTTAAGATTGAACTGAAATCTCGTTTGCGTTTAATTGAAGCATTAATTTAATTTTTAATTTAAGCTATTACATCTTCATTCAGTTATATTATATTACATTTCGAAATGAAATGTTAGAACACAATGGTTTTTCCTTTCTTCATTCTATGTGAAGATCCAGAATTTCATTAGTTCTCTTTTGCCGAAAAAGGTGTTTATTATCTATTGAGCTAAGGAATAAATATCTTTAATTGCATTACTTTTGTTTTTCTTAGTAAAGGAATATTTTTGGTCGGAAAATAGTATAAAATAAATGCTTCTGAAATTTTCTGATAAAAAAGAGTATATAAAATGCAATTATAAATAAGAGTAAGTACAGTCACTCAAAAAAGTATCCGAACGCTACGGTTGATTGCAGAATTCAGTAAAAAAATATATGGCAACGAATTTTTTAGAAATTTTTTAGAAATTTTTTAGAAACGAATTTTTTAGAAATTCGTTGCCATATATTTTTTCTGAATTCTGCAATCAACCGTAGCGTTCGGATACTTTTTGAGCGACTGTACATCTGTATAGGCTTATGGGCTTTTGCGATAAAATATTTCACAGGCTTTGTGAAATTGTTAAGACTATTTTTGTGCTGTAATCTTGCCAGTGGGATTGGTGTACGTAGAACTGCACCTATACATTCTAAATGTTTGATTCAGTTTTGTTATTTATTTTAAGAAATACCGGTTTTAAGCCTAAACAGCGGTAATGTCCCACATCTAGAAGTAACTATATCTGCAGCTGATGCGAATTAAACAATTTAGACTTTTCTAGCTCCAATGATGATTTAAAAACTTTGTCGTCAAATACATTTAATCACTATTCACATGCAAAAACGAATATTTAACATACATATTGTTATAAATTTAATGGATAGAAGCTTAGCGTGAGTTCAAAATTATGTTTACCAACAAAAGTATAATAAATAAATAAATACCCCCTCAAGCAGCTGCCTGCCACAGAGGTCTGACAGGAGCCTGTCAGTTTATATGCCAAAGTAGAAGGTCTGAGAGGATGGCAGGACCTCAGCAGAAAAACGACACATACATCCACGCCTTACCCGGGGCTCGAACCCAGGTCCCTTAGATCAGTAGCCAAGCGCGCTTACCACTCGGTCATGGAACGGCTAACAAAAGTATGAATGAAGTAATTTATTGCAAAGATATAAAACCATACAAATGAAGCAATCTTATCTAACAAGAAATTTTTCTCTTCACCAGTGTAAAGTTAATCCATAAGAATGATTTATTACGCCTAACTAATTTTCAGTGTTTACTTACAGTGTTGTCAATATTTACTCCTAGTACAAAAATGGAAGCTATTATTTTCATAACATTTAATAAACAAACAAATTTACGTTGAAATTCATTTGTGATATATGGTTACCTTAATAATGCTTTACACTTTATAAATGCGAGGCATCTGACGACGACCTCTTCTAATAGAGGACTTAAAAACAAACTTTACTGTTGGTTTTCTTTCACCAATGGAACTAGGCTTCATCTTGAGCCAAATAAAAGCAACCTTTTTACTTAACATCACACAACACTAATTCAACACAATATGTCTCTCTTTTTTTTATTACTCTACTACGTCTTTCGTTTTCATTCTCATTCTTATTATTCATCTCGGTCTGCGGACATACATGACGACAAGCCCGGATTCGACGTCGCATGCTTTCTACATATTTTCGAAATGCAGCAGAAGAGATTTTGAACTAATCCTCCTGCAAAATGGCTTGAACATCTCGAAGTGCAGAAGGGAGAGGTCTCTTCATTCGAATAGTGAGCTCCAAACCGTTCCATTTGTTTTCGATTGCTTAGCACAGGGAACATTATAAAAGTCACTTTTATTCCTCAAACCACGCCTGTGAGATTTGAAAACGATGAACATTATCATCTTAGAACATGTCATTTCCATAAGTTCAAAATATAAATGAATTAAAAATACGTATCTTTCTGAAATAATAGGAACTCACAGATAAATATCTGGTAGTAATTTGTTTATAATAATATAGAGGGAAAATTGTCATTAGCAGGTGGGATCTGAACATTTTTTATATCGTTTAACAACAACATATGGCAAAATTATGCTAAGAAAAGCGGACGGACAAAACATAGTAAATGTGGATATGTTTACTGATTTTGATAAACTTTAAACATTGTATTACATTTTTACCTTTAAACGATATATTCTGTGTTTAAAAGTAGCATTTCTATGGAGAAAAACATATGTGGATAATAATTTAGAAAAGGAAAAATGTTTTTTTTTTCTTCTGAAAATGATATCATAAATACAAATAACTCATTAGGAATTGCTCATCTTAATGTTAGAAGTCAAAAGAAATATTGGGAGATTTTTAAAATTATTATTGATAAATACTTGCAGTTTTACATATAATTATTCTCATAGAAATTAATATTTCTGTTATTGAAAGAGGCTTATTTAATTTAGAAGAATTTGAAGTAATTTATCAAAACACTTTAAATAGAAACCAAGAGGTATTGTTATATATTATAGAAATACTATCGAAATAGAAAAACTAAATGATGAAATTATACCAGCAGAAACAATAAGTATTAAAATTATTAAAAACAAGAAAATATATATTTTAGTTTTATATAGGTCACCCAGCTCTGTTATAATAACTTTTTTGAAAACTTTCGAAATTGGCTTGAAAACACAAAACAATTGCATAACCAAATTCTTATAGCCGACTTCAACATAGATACACTACACCTGAAAAAACACGGAACAGAAAAATATTTAACTTTATTATCGGAATGGGGATTTGAAAGGTTAATAACACAGAGTACAAGAGAAGAATTCCTAAGTGAACAATTGACTAAAACATGTTTTGATCACATGAACTTCAAATTAGATATTAATCTCAGATCACGTTTATTTCCAGATCACTACTTGATTGCAGCAAATATTACTGATTTTCAAATTGGAAAATATGATACTAGAAATAGTGAAAAAGATACTAGAAATACTTTATTAAACCAATTATTTTGATATGACCATAAAAACATAAATGAAGAAATCTCAACAACAGATTGGTTAACTTTGATATCTGATTCTGTTAATGGAAAAGATATTAAAAATTTTTTTAATAAATTTAAAGAAATTTATAATAAAATCCTAGAAAGCAATAAAATTCTTAGATGCAAAGCTAAGGAAAAGAGACAGGAAAAAATTTGGATAACAATAGAAATTGTTAATTTAATTGAAAAAATGGGCAACGTCTGGATACTTTATAAAAACTATAATAAGAAATAAGGAATACAAAGAGAATTATAAAACAATACGTAATTTAGTGACATGACGAATTAAAACTCAAAAGCAAAAATATTTTAAGAAACAACTTGTAATAAAAAATAATTATATGAAGGAAACTTTGAATTTAATATATGAAATGTAAAAAATGTAAAAGTTAAATCCGTCGATGAAACTATTATTGGAAATATACCTAAAGATATGCCTAAAGGAGAACTAACATATTATTTCAATAATAACTACAAGACAATTGAAGAAAAGAATCATATCAGTCAAATTGAAGAAAAGAATTATCAGTTTGACAAAGAATACATTAATTTTAACACATACAGAAATGCAGTTTCAATTTTTATCCCACCCATTGATACACGACAAACAAGAGAGATAATTAATACACTAAATATTAATAAATCACCGGGTTATGACAATGTTCATATCCAACATATAAAATAAGTGCTCAATTTATGTCTGATATAATTACAAATATTATAAATCATATAGAAACTGGAGAAATTCTCTCTGATCTAAAAACAGCTAATTAAGGCATCTGTTTAAGGGAGGTTAAAAAACTGATTATTCAAATTATAGGCCAATTGTTACATTATCAACTGTTCCTAAAAATGGAAAGATACATGCATGAAAGAAAAGCATAACATCTTAGAAAGCATAACATTTTAAATAATAATCAATTCGGATTTCAAAAAGGCAAAGATACTATAAAACTACTAACGAAACTTACAGATAACTTAAACTCTTCATTAAATAGAGGTCTTAAAGTAATAAGTATGTTTTTAGACTTACGGAAAGTCTTTGCTACTATAGACACAAATCTCTCATTGCAAACACTTGAAAATTATGGAATAAGAGATATTGAGTTAGGATGTTTTAAAAATTATTTAAATTAGATATTATATTATATAGATATATTATTACAAAAATAAACTCTCTGTACAGTGCCAAGGGTATAAACAATAAATAGGGTGACACATGGTTCTATACTAGGTCCACTCTTATTTCTGGTATACATTAATCATTTATGTAATATTAACTTCGAAAGTTCAGTTTACTTATATGCAGACGACATAGTAAAAATAATAACAACAGAAAGACTAAAGTGATATGCAATGAAATACATGAGGATTTAATCACATTTTACGCTGGCTTAACCATAATAAAATATAATTGAAAACAAGACAAAATGGATGATATTTTATTCTCCGGGCTATAGAGATGTAGAAAATATATTTATGAAATCGCACAAATTGGACTGTTTACATACAGGAAACACAATTATTAAAGATATTTGCAATTGTTATAAAATTCAAAAGATACGAAGGATAAAATATTAGGGTTTATATTTTGATGATATTTTTAGATGGAATAATCATACACAATATATTTCCAATAAATTAAGATTGGCTGCAATAAAATTACATAAACTAAGCTATACGATGAACAGAACAACACGTTTGCTATTTTACAAAGCAATTTGTGAATATTTTTTAAATTATGGAATCACTATACACAGAACTATACAAATATAACAAATATAAATAAAATTTAAAAAATGCAATCAGCAATTGCAAAAATTGTAATTAGTGACAATGAAAATGCTCATTTATTGACAAAACTGAAGAGATTTAAACCTTTAAATATCTTATTCAAATTTATATAAATACAGGGTGATTCAAAACTCTTGGGCCAAACTTTAAGGGGTGATAGAACACACCTAAACAAGGACTTTTCGTCATACAATGCATGGTCGGAACTCCAGTGGTGAAGCGCTAGAGGGCGCTTTCCAGTGAACACTTATAAGCGCTGGTTTTCGCACTCGCCGTCATTTCTACCGTGGATTGCAGAACGGATGGATTGTTTCACGAATCAGGAGAAGGCGGACATGCATTTCAAGTACGGAGTTGTGGACTGGAATGCGAGGGAAGCTCAAAGACTGTACCGGGAGCGCTTTACGACCAGACGACCTCACACAGTAACTGCTAACCCCAAGCGCTTCACTGCTTGAGTTCCGACCATCAGAGTATGACGAAAAGTGCTTGTTTAGGTGTGTTCTATCACCCCTTAAAGTTTGGCCCAAGAGTTTTGAATCACCTGTATAATATTGTATTAAGAACTTTCTTTGACCAATTTTTGGACTAAAATAAACCATGAGAAACAAACCAGATAAAAAAAAGGTACCTTTTTTAAACTACCAAATATTAAAAATAATTATGGAATATCTGTAAGGTGATTATAAAATATCCTTCGTCTATAATTCGTTTCCTGGAGATATACTATGCATCTGAAAATTTTCGACTTTGAAAAGAAAGTTAGAAATTGCACTGCTTTTTCCATGAAAAACTGCACGGGCTGTTTCTTTTATGGTAGATATTATATAATAGTGCTGTTTTTAAGTCGCTTTCGAATTAGATTTATTTTTATAGCTTGTCAATTGATATTTTCATTTCTGCCTATAGATATATTTAATATCATATGCAAATGTTTAATATCATGTTTATCACATTTATTTGCTTTCTGGCTTTGTGAATTATGTAATCAGATGATTCTCCTAGCCTTTTGTTTAATTTTACTTTTATTTTTCATTTTATTACCTTTTTTCACCTCAAATTATTTAAACTAAATAAATATTGTAACTTTTTATTTCCTGCAGACAAGCTATGTAACTTTGTGGGACAAGTGCAAATCCTTCTCTAACACATTATAATGAGAAAATAAAGATTCATTTAATTTCACCCATGACCTACTGATAACATACAACTAATACACTTATACACAATAACATACCACTAATACACATCCTATAATCACAAATAGAGGATGATTATTCGGTGGTCGCTAGATCAGTGGTCCGAGCACCTGACAAGTTATCAGAATGTCTTGAGTTCAGATCCCTGCCGACAATTTTTCCTCTATATTATATTAATCTATATTTCTATATGCGCCCTAAAAAGAAAATAAACCTAAAGCATATCGATATAATTTGTAATATAATATGTCTAGCAGAGTAGCATGAGATATTGTGTCAAAAGCCTTGGATAAATCAAAAATTATGCCAACAGTTGTTAAACTATTGTGGAAATTGGTATGCAATATGTTAACAACGCGCACTACAGCTGTTTCAGTAGATTTATTTTTGCGAAAACCATACTGATTATCATGTAGACATTCATTTGTATCAAAAAAAATTATTAAGCGAATAGTTATTATTTTTTCAAACACTTTGCTGAAAACTGATAATAATGGATATAGTGAATAATTAGATATTTCAGTTTTATCTCCAAATTTATGAATAGCTGTTAATTTACTAATCCTTATGAAATCAGGAAAGTTACCCGTTGAAACGCATAAGTTAAAAAATGCTGCTAGTGGCTTCGCAAGCATTTCAGTGACATGTTTAATAGCTCTAGGATGAAAGCCATCGTGCCCTGGTCCTTTTTCGGGATCTAAAGAGTGCAAAGTGTTAAAGATTTCATCTTCTGATAAAAGGGCAAAATACATGGAATGTAAATTAGAGGAATCAACAAGAAAATTAGAATATTGCTCCTGAGTAGGTGGAATCTGCGATAATAGTTTTTCGGAAGTTCTATGAAAAAAATGCTTGATAATGCTTGAATGCTTGAGGAAAATGCTTGATAAATGCATTTACCATTTCATTTATAGCTCTAATGCATTTACCGTCATAATTAATTTTATCGATATATGAGACCTTTTTGTTTGAGTTAATTAAACTTTTAAATTCTTTCATATTTTATGAGGAGTATGATTTTGAAAGGAGTTTTTGTATTAAACGTTTTTCGCCAAGCGTATGTCTTTAACAAGTAGATTTAGAAATGCCTTGGAAATTTTAAAATCATATGATCTTTCGTTTCTTAGAAATGCCTTGGAAATTTTAAAATCATATGATCTTTCGTTTCTAAGAACTTTTTAAAAAAGTTTAGTTTTATATTTGATATGTTTGTATATGGTAGGTGACATTCAGGCTTTCTAAGTTTTTTTTAATTACCTACACTTATGTATGGAAAATGAAAATCATAAATTTGTTTGAGATAACCATGAAATCTTCCATGTATGGCATTAGCACAATTCCGATTTAGAATTGGTCCCCAGTTTACCATCGACAGCTTTTGTTTCAATGCTTCGAGATGACCGTATGAATAGTCCGTATTACTTTCCGTGAATGTTTAAATTGTTGTCTAGGTTCAGTTAAATTTGTAAAAATGAATATAGGCAAAATGGTCACTTATATGGTAAAGGAATACACCAGCTATATAACTTTCAACATTAGTAATGCACAAGTCCAACATAGATGAAGAAGTAGCCGTGATTCGAATAGCAGAAAGGATTGTATTTTTACAGTTAGAGGGAATAATTATATTATTTAATACATTTGTACTATTACTTTTTACAGTCATGTCAGTATGAAAATCACATAATAAATATATTTTCTTTTTATAATTAATTGTGTAATCTAGCACACCAGAGACATATTCACAAAATTCGTCAATTTTTACTTGTAGATGGGCGATAATTAAAATGGAATCATTTTCCATTTTTAAAATTTCGTAATTATCATAGATCGTTGTAAAAATATTATTTATGAGAAAGGCTCTGTGCTTATTTGAAAAAATGTATTAAAACGCCTCCCTCTAATTTCATTTCTCGATTAAGAAAAAATGTACTTTTGAATTAACAGATTTTCGCATCTTAATTCTACCTTTTACTGTCCATATAAACTTTAAGCTGTTCGCTCTTCCCAATACTAAGGCCTCGCTGAAAAGTTTTTTTCTTGGTGGACATAAGTGTTCATTAATGAAAACTTGACTTTCCGAATTTGAAAAACCTAAGTCCTTCGCAAAATGTTTTTTTTCTTTTTGGCTCTTCGCAACAGTTAATTTTTATTCTCCCTGTACACGAACTTAACAATAATGGATTGAGCTCTCCTCTGATCCTTTATCGCTGGATGGATAGCATCAATACTGGTCTCTGACTAAACGAGACGGAAAAACGTTGCAATGTCATTCATGATTTTCAAACAATCTTCACCCGTAGTTTCTGATATACTTCATTTTTTTACCACTTCATTTTTGAACTGATTGACATCACTGTTTAATTTTTATTTTCTTCTCTTAGATAGCTATTCTCCTTAATTAGTTGTGAGAATTCATTCGACATATCATTAAAACATCCGTACGTATTCTCGAAAGTATTGTTCATGTAGTGCCTACTACTTCTGATATCTGAAATTTCCTTATTTCAATGTTCTCCGTTAATCACAATCTAATTTCAATTTCATTTCAGAAAATAAAGCATACGTATC
The DNA here is from genome assembly GCA_038380435.1 of Ryuthela nishihirai. Taxonomy (NCBI): domain Eukaryota; kingdom Metazoa; phylum Arthropoda; class Arachnida; order Araneae; family Heptathelidae; genus Ryuthela; species Ryuthela nishihirai. The sequence goes on along the minus strand of JAWZYU010000016.1, from coordinate 63,793,932 downwards.
GCGATTTAGCATAAGGCATGCCTGGCATTCTTCTGGCAAGAAAAGAAACTCCTCGACACTCGATTGTTTAGAATGAATCCCCACGGCATTCATATGAGACTCCGGCATCTTACGATTCTCCTTAGCTGTTAATGCCGACGACGATTTGAGAGTAGGAACAGCCTTGCACGTGGCAAGATCCACTGCCTTTTTCTCTCTCGAGACATTCTTTTGTAATTATTATCATTTGTACCAGCACATGTGACATGATATTGCTCATGCACCTATCACATTTCAAAACGTTGTTCGTAGCGCAACTTCAATTTTACATAAACCGCATTCTTTCATCTTGATCTCCTTTAGCAGCGGTCACAGACGCGCCCTACTCCTTCACCTGTTTCCACTCCTGATCGATATTGATTGAGAATATTTGATCCTCACAGATGCCTTTATACTTCTAGGAAGTGATGCGACCCTGCTTAGAAACGGGAAGATCCATTCGCTGCCAAGAAAACGCTCACTACGCCATCATACTGTCTGCAGCACGTTGAACAATAGGAGAGCCATTCGATGGGCCTTTAAAAACTCTCTCTGATTCTTACATAAATGAAATATATGATAACCATATAAACATATATACAGATGACTCCTCTAACGTAGATAACTCATTACTTCTGGAGCTTTTTATTACCCACCTGATGATTTCGCATATCAATTTAAATTTGTTTCTAGTTGTCTTATAATTTTATCTGAACTTTTGGCCATTATTCTTGCTATACACTGGACTTTAAAATAGTGATTATAACTATTTATTTCAAATATATATATAACATATAGTTTTAAAATATATATATAACATATATCATCAGAGTCTTCGAATACTGTTGTTTTCGGAAATAAAAGTCGTTCATATCGTAGTACAGTTCTCAAATTTCAAAATTTTCAATTTTCTGCTCGCTGTTATCGTCGAAATGAGTTTTGAAGTGCTGCTAGCTGTCATCCCTCTCAGCTGATGAACTGTAGCAACTCTATTTTGCAGTGCACTTCGGTTTATGCTAACAAACGCCTGTCTGTCAGAACCTTTTTCCTCCCGCATTTGCTACGATTGACGGCCATTTTTTTAAATCGTTGCCGTTCTCTATACACTTGAGATATTTGCGTCTTGATTATCTGTGAGTTCCATTACTTTCGTTTCTTCTGCTCGTGCCCATCACTCTCCCATGAGTGCCCTACTTTCGAAATCAGTCAGATCAGCCTTTTTACTCATATCGCACTTTGCTTTCCACTATTCCTTTGCATCTTTTATAGTTATACTTCAGTAATAAATTTTATACACACAGTGGCTATAAAATATGTTTCCCTATTTCAGGGTTCTCTTGAACAATAAGTTTCCCTCTTCTGGAGTCTCTGAAGTGGTATGTTTCTCTTGAGCAATACGTTTCCCTATTTAGGATTCTCTGGAGCGATATTATTCCCTATTCTGGAGTCTCTGGAGCAGTATGCTTCACTATTCCGGAGTCTCTGGAGCGGTTACAAACGAATCCACCGCGAAAATCGGTAGGTAGCTTAATGCGAAAACGCAGAAGTGATTTAGTGAAAAACAAAAATTAGCTCCAACTGTCGCCACCAGTAAGAAAAAAATGGCGCTTCAGGTGTTAATGTCGTTTGTTTGCATCATAACACGTTTCTGACACAAAAGATATCATATAAAAGTGAGAATGCCCACACCACAAGCAAACGGCTGTATGAAGGAGGAACGCAAGCTGTTAATCAAGTTATGCAACCAGAATCAGAGCAACACAAATGCAACACTGCGAGAGTATCAGCATCTGAAAAGTCTGTGGAGAGTGCCTATGACATCAGTGGCATTAAGGAAGATGGTGAAAAAGTTTGAGGCAACCGGGTAATTGGGAGTGACACCACGAAGAAGACGAATGGTCATTTCAGAAGATGTAGTGGATTAGGTGATGGTTGCCATGACACCCCAAGCCAGAAGTGACATGCGATCAGTCTCTACAAACAGAGTGGTGTCACAACACTTCCACGGGAAATGGTCCGCAAAGTGCTAGAGTGTGTTGTGTGACATGATCCATATGGTGCAGCAAGTGCAACTATGTGACTCGAAACATCACACCCACTTCAGTCTCCAATTTCTGGTACAGATTGAAGTGGGCAACACGTGGCCAAGACAATCACACTTTACTCTCATTGGAGCCATAGACAAACAGAACTGTCATGTATAGGGGGCGTCAACTCTGTCTGTTGAGCATGAACGGTTTATCAAGCCCCCCCCCCCCCCCGGTGACAGTGTGGTGTGGCTCAGTGCTCAGTGCAAACTTCATCATTGGATCATTCTTTGAGGAGGCTGCAGCTAATGGACCAGTGCTGTGTACTGCAGCAGGTGGCCATTACTCTACTATCTTCCAGCATCACGTAATTCTCACCCTCCAGGAAAAGTGGTGTCTGGGCAAAATGTGTTCGTGAAAGATGGTGCACCCCCACATGATAGTCGGCAGGTAAAGCAGTTTCTGCATACAACGTTCAGCGATCTGATCTCAAGATTTTCCTCAGGATTGGCCACCACACTAATCGGATCTGAATCCTTGTGATTTCTGGCTCTGGAGCTATCTCAAGGACCGGTATTATCATGGCGGCGTGCAGTCACTTGCTGCTCTGAAGGCCAGTATTACAGGTGAAGTAGCCAACATTCAGAGCGACATCTCCAAACAACCGGGGCCGCCCTTCCATGCAGTTCTTTGCTTCCAATACATTCTCTGCACCAGTGGAGAGCATATTGAGTATTTTACGTAGCAGACATGTGCATGAAACCAATAAACATCCTTTTCTCACCTGCACCTCTCTATCCTGTTATTACAGCGCCCGTTTTCCCCCTGGTAGTGGCAGTTGTAACTATTGTTTTTCTTCGCTAAATCGCTTTTACATGTTCTTAATAAATTACCTACCATTTTTCGATGCTCTATCTCCTTTCATCAGTGCTTTAGAGATTCCGAAATAGAGAAACTTATTTTATAACCACCATGTATGTTGGTATGTTTCATAGTGCTATGCACAAGAGGCAGCATTCATAATAATTTGACCAGGCAGTGCATCTCGTGGTACGAATAGGAATATTACAGTAGTTATGGAAATGATTGGTTTTGAAACATAATTACTCAGTCTGTGCTATTCCTCTGAAGTTATTGTCGAGTCAGACGTCCTACTGTTCCCTCTCACTTAACAGTATTTACAACATTTGATACTTTTCTTATGTCCCCTAGCTCTATATTGCTGTTCTAGTGTTCCATAATTTAAACTCATCATTTTTCTCTGGTTTGGGAACAAAATCCAAATTTCTTTTGTTGATTGATGTTCATTTTTACTGAATATAAATTTAATTATTCCTTATGGCAAAATTAATAATTGTTATCATATTAGCGAATAATAACCGACCAAAGTCTACCATTCATGTTATAGGGAAACAAGCAGCACAAGCAAATGATTGAAAATAACACTACCCAAAGAAATAGGAGTTATAGAAGCATTCTTTAGGCACAGTTAGTAGGCAGAGTAAAACCTCGTACTAAATATTAGCAATTAATTCTCCTTTGACCGCTAATGTGGTCATTTTAAAGAAAAACTGATGCGAAGGATTACCGGAATTTAAAAGTGCAGAAAATGTTTATAATAGGTCAATGAGTATGATAGGTCATCCAAACAGAGCTCTGAAGTTTTCACATATCTTATTTTCGTTTTCTACGCAACACTCGAATAGTTTTGTGTTTGAAATTACATTCTGCTTTATTAAAAAAAAATATCGTTTTATTCATACAAAATAAGTTTTTTAATTTCTAAAATAAATTTTATCATTAAATTTTCAACGATGAGCTTTTAAATGCAGATATCAGCATAATATATGAGTGCTCCACGGATAAAATGTTAATACTAATGCGGATAACGGATTTTTACCCGTGGAGCGCATTTCCCGTTACATCAAAAATTATATTAACGCAAATAGTGGATAAGATCATGGATAAGATCTACAGAAGCATAGGCAAACGTTACATACTGCATTATTGCTGACTGACATGAGTGAAAACTAATTTGATATGATGGGGAAAAATAATAAATGGGAATATAATGGAGATTTGAAGTTTGCTGATGTTACCGATAAAGCAAAATATAAGTTCAAATAAAAAAAACTATTCGAGTGTTACGTAAAAAACTAAAATTAAATCTGTAAACATTTTAGTGGTGAAGATTGCAAAGTTTATGCAGGGAAATGTAGATGGAAATTACTGAATAATAAAAATTTGTCTTCACTTAATCGTGAATAATGGCATTAAAGAGAGTAAAATTAACTCAGAAGAATTTGAAAATTACTTTCTGGTAACTTTTCGTCTCAAATTTAAAAAACTTATATTTTTCTAAAATACAGCCTTTTTTTGTCATAGTACATTTTTTTATCTTAATATTATCAATAATAAACCCTTAAATTTATATGTTATACTCGCAAATATGCATGGGATCTGAAGTATTTGTAAAACCTCGAAGGTTAATAAGTAGTCAACATACGCCGAATCTAACAAAAGCTTGCGGATATTGGCGTGGTGCGGATAAGACTTGCGGATGCGAATGCGGATAAGACTTGCGGGTGTGAATGCGGATAGGACTTTATGGGATAAGATAAGAACATATGTTATCTTCATAAAGGCTTCTATCCTAAACTAAACGCAAGAAGTATGCATCATGATTTGTATCTGTGAAATCTTCGTTAGATATCATCGACAATAGTTTTTGTTGCGTATGGTAATCATTCTTTCATCAAACGAAAAGACAATATTCAAACAGATATTTTTAAAACAATTATCACAGACGGTGTTAGATGTATATTATTAGATGTACATTAAACGCCAAGAATGGATTTTAATACCTAAATATTCTTTCACTACTATTAAATTCAATTAATTTTGGTCAACTTCTTTGACGACACTGGGAAATCAAGATTTCACGCGTAGAAAATACAACTCTAGTGAAATATAATCACTTTCGTGTTCTTTGTTTGGTAAATAACTATGATAAAGAACGAAAGAACGTACACAATTCCAGTACCTTCAAGCAAAATATCCAGAGATGTTTTGTTTCCGAATTCATTTCGAGAAATCAAAATTTAAATTAAAAAATACATTTTTCTGATCATAATTTAAGGAAATTGAACAATTCATCACTATATTCGACCCATTCTATAATGTCTCTCCGGTATGGTTCCCGTATCGTGTCTCTGATATTGAAACTGTTGTAAAACCCAGATATCTTTTACAAAAAAATAAGCTACTGGGCTCTCCGAACAAATAGTATCAACAAAGACTAAAATAGCTCGCACTGTACTCTCTGCAGTGGAGACAACTTCAGTACGACCAAATTCTATACTACGAAATCACCTATAACTTCCGTACTTTAATCCCGAACAACCCTTTTTCCACACAATCAATAGCAGGACTAGTCAACTCCCGCTGTGTAATGACATCGCATTTGCAAGAAGAGATTCCAGATACCATTTCTTTGTTTGAAGAATAGAAAGAGTATGGAATGATCTTCCTGAAGACATTGTCGTCGCTCCTACCATGGTCGTTTTCAAAGACCATTTACGAAGCTTGGACTTTTCTAAAAATCTCAAAAGCTATCAGTTGTAGGTCTTCAACTGCCGTCATTCAAGATTGCCAAAGGATTATCTCATCACTATATTATATACGTGATGCTGTACATAACCATTCAATTACTTTTATGTTTGTAATGCTATATCGGTATCCCAATTCTTCCAAATGGAGTCACTGTAAGCAATATTTACCTTCCATTTATTGGTATTAAATTAAATAAGGCTAGTTATTACTCTTCTGGTGCAGGATGCTTCCGATATCCTGAGGTTGGCGAATTGAAAGAACACAGGTGAATATTCTTCATTATATGCAAGCTTGCATTCACTACATCATCTGTACTCACTCTGCTTATGTTACAATGTGTATCTATCTCTTGCAGATAAGTTTTTGCTCTTTCATCAAGTATTCCAATATCAATATATTGGCTGTAGAGGTGATTACATAAACCAGAACATGACTGAAATAACTGAGTATAAGAACCAGACGCCCGCTGCCAAATTCTCTATACAATCAGACCCCGATTTACCCTGTTTCAGGGGCGCGGGTGGCTCAGTCGGTAGCGCGCCAGGCTCGTAATCTGTAGTTCCCAGGTTCGAGTCCCAACTGGGTCAGCGTTGAGATTTATCTCCGCAAAATTTCCCCGCCCTGCCCACGGTCAGTAGGGGACACCGATGGGCTTGGAAAGGCCGCCGTCGGTCGGATGGGACGTTAAGCCGTGGCCCCGTGTGCGGGAGAGCCATACCCTGCGCACGTTAAAGAACACGCTGGATGGCCTTGACGGGAGGCTACCATCTGTCTCCCAACAGCTATTCCAGTGGGTCCCCTCCCCAACCTTCTCTGAGCCTTCGGGGTTCTTGTGGCCTGGCCATTTAGCCCTTGGTGTGCAAAAAAGTGCCGCTCAGAGGTAAAACAACCCAATCCAACGCTGTTTCAGGTATGCAGGCTTTTAAACAAAATTATGACCAATGCTTCAGTTTTAGCGGTTTTCGATTCGCCGTTCAATAAGCCGGCGCATCTTACATCTCAATCGGGGTCATTCAAATTTGCAGTTTCTATGCACCTCTCACCATTTCGCAACATTTCTCACCATTTCTGATGAAATGGAAATCCTGATAAGCTGAGTCAATTGACCGCAAATACCGTACTAATTGAGTCGCTTGTGCTTGCCTTCAAAAGAAGTGATGAGAAAATTAGAGACTGTGTTAAAACGACAATTAACAGAAACTCACTAACGAAGAATTTCAGCAGTAACAACGAGAAAGAGACAGTCTGTTAAATTTGCTCTCACTGCTAAGGTCATTCAGCAATTTCTCTGCAAGGCTCAAAAGGTTGAGTGAAGAAATCGTTGATCTTGACTCCATCATGGAAAGGAGTTTCAGCTGAAGGAGGGGCTTTGACTCCTTTCACGCTATAATGAGCTCTAGAAAAACTAACCAGGAGAGGATAACTTTCTTTTTCAAGCTTCAGGCTGCCTCTTCAGAGACTTCCACTAATTCTCAATTAGTTGGGTTGGATTGTTTGACTTCTGGGGACATTTTGTTTTTGTTTTGCCAACAATGGGGTACTTGGCTAGGTCACAAAAACCCCCAAGGGTAGAGGAAGGATACCGAACAGTTGTTAAGAGGCAGAAGGAAACCTCCTGTCAAGACCATCTAGTATGTTCTTTAATGTACACAAGGTATGTCTTTTCTGCATTTGGATCATGGCTTAAAGTTCCGTCCAACGGACGGCAGCATTTCCAATCCATCGAGATTCCCTTTCGCACCTAAGAGCGAGTTTTGGGAAAAGGGCATTAGAAGAGATAATTCTCAATGCTGACACAGTTGGATCCTCTCAGCAGGGTTGGGTTGTTTTACCTCTGAGCGGCACTTTTTGTACACCATGGGCTAAATGGCCAGGTCACAAGGACCCCGAAGGCTCAGAGAAGGTTGGGGGAGGGGACCCACTGGAACAGCTGTTGGGAGACAGATGGTAGCCTCCCGTCAAGGCCATCATCCAGCGTGTTCTTTAACGTGCACAGTGTATGGTTCTCCCGTACACGGGGACACGGCTTAACGTCCCATCCGACGGACGGCGGCCTTTCCAAGCCCATCGGTGTCCCCAACTGACCGTAGGCAGGGCGGGGAGTTTTATGGAGATAAATCTCAACGCTGACCTAGATGGGACTCGAACGTGGGAACTGCAGATTACGAGCCTGGCGCGCTACCGACTGAGCCACCCCCGCCCCTCCTCTCAGCAGATAAAAAAACAGAAGAACCTGATAAACATTCATCAGATGACAAATTTATGTATAAACACTTTTGTTTTTCAAATCAGATCTTAGTTTGCTTTTAAATATCATTTTATTGGGAAATGATAAGAATAATTTATCCCAGGTCTTTATCTCTCATATTCCATGACCCTGCTGCCTCGAGTAACACGGTTCAGTAGTAGAGTATCAGGAGATGTAGACAGCGGACTCATGAAATAGCCGCAAAAATTTCGTTTTGCCGTGAGTGTGATTCGAATTGCACGGTTTCAATTTTGCACAGTGTTTCGTAGAGGCATACGCCTCACATAACTCTGGGTCCGACTGTATTTTCGAGTCGTATGTTGTAAGATTAGGATGCATACGACAAAAGGAAAAATACCTTTCAAAGTAATAACGATGTCAGCTGCCTAACACAGCCAAACATCGTTAATTCTGGCCCCACTAATTAGGAAATAATTTAGCCGTAATTATCTAGTAACACCAGCTGTTCCCTGGGATTCTTAAGGATTACTAAACTTTTGATTTGGTAAATTAACTCATATGCGTTAAAAGACTTCTACGTTTATGATAAGTTATTAAAGAATAGAATCTTAATGTGAATACTTTTTTTCGTCAACTTATTTCATTTTATTTATTAAGACACATTTATATCTTAGTTTCTAACACTTGAAAGGGAATTAAAACTAAGCTTCTTTTTAAAAAAAATCATATTTTGGACAAGACACCTCATCCTCACCAACATTTATTTCTCAGTTACTGAGATTTTACTAAATATGATAAACATATTGAACTAGCGGATTGAAGAAATCACGATTTAAAAAGGCATTTGAGGATAAAATGAAATCCAAACGATTATGTATAATTTATACTGGATTAGAACAGTGGTTTCCACACTTTTTGAGTCCAACACTCCCTTTCACTAAATAATATTTTCTAACGCCCTTTTACCAAGTATTATTTTCTAACATTCTTCTCCATGTTAGGGGGCGGGAGGTAGCTCAGTTAGTAGCGCGCCAGGCTCGTAATCTCAGGTTCGAGTCTCACCTGAGCCAGCTTTGAGATTTATCTGTGCGACACTCCCCTCCTGACCTCGACCAGTAGAGGAAACCGATGGGCCTGAAGATGTCACCGTCCATCGGATGGGACGTTAAGTCGTGGCCACATGTGCTAGAGAGTCTTACCCTGCGCACTTTCAAAAATTCGATGGCTGGCCTTGACGAGTGACTATCATCTGTATCCTAACAGCTGTCCAGTGACTCTCCTCCCCGCAGACTTCTCTGAGCCATCGGTTCCTTGTGACCTGGTCATTTAGCCCGTTGTGTGGAAAAAAATGCCGCTCAGAGGTAAAACAAAGCAAATCAAAAGTCTTCGTCTTAATCATAATATTTTTACTATATAAAACTAATTCAAACTAGATGGCGATAGTCCCCCCGTTTTCTGTTTAATAATAAGTCGAACGTCCGCAAAGATTTCTGAAACGCCCCCGGTGGGAACTATTGGATTAGAAGTATTGAAATATTTCTCACACTTCATATGTTATAGTAGTTTTCATTTTGCTAATAGTTATTTAAACTAATATTTATTTAGTTTTCTTTCAGTTCATTTACTGTTTATTCTTTATTGATGTGAATTCATGCAGGAAAAAATGGCTCTGTGTCTCTCTGAGTCGGATAAGAAGTGCAATTGAAGACGATTTCCTGAGCAAGTCCTTTTATCTTGCCTTCCGGGTTCTTTGCTTCCATCACTCTGTCGTTTACGAAAAGAGCTCTGCAAAAATGCATTAAACATGAATTGCCTTTCACATGGCTTTTGTTGAGGGAAATGTAAGCTGACAAAGCGTCTCCGTTTCACGGCATATTAGCAAAGCATACGGATTCTGGCCTAAATTCTAAATCCTTACCGAATGGTCATTTGAAACGGCTTTACATTCACAACTACACGAGCCGCAATATAGTCATAACGGATTTTACAACTCCAAGCTGAATGCCAAGTGATCTTCAAGCTCAAAATTTCCCACAAAAAAGTTCCTTTTCTTTATAGGATGAGTGGAATAATTTTTAGCGGAGCATATACTGAAAAACACGCAAAGTACTATAAAAATAAAACAAATGATCAACTACACTTCAGTTTCGTTCAGTCTTAAAGCAAGATTCAGGTCTTACAGAACAAGATTTTGAGAACTGTGGTCGATGCCCCCTGGTTTGTTAATTCCATAAAGACCTGGGCATCGACCATATATATACACACATATAAAACGCACCTCAAAAAGATTTTTTGAGGTGCGTTTTATGTGAAATAATCCCAATGAGATTATTTCTTCTCTGATTCTTTACGATCATAAATGTTTTGATCAAGTACAAGAAGCCTAAAACGGTAGCGTTCTCTAAGGAGACCTACCCATTTTTGGTTTCTTATACATTTTTACTGCTATTTTTAGCTTTTCTTATGTTTGCCAATAGGGGCCCAACTAAGGGTAGTTTACTTATTTATTTTGTTCTTACTCATGCCAAATAGGCATATCTTTATGATGTATATAGTTAGAGGTAAAATTATTACCCGGTACATCGAATATGTTTATACGATCTATGTCTTAAAGCAAAAGCCTTAATAATAGGAAAATGAAAAATATGCATTTTCTCCACATGTCTTCGAATGAAACTGAAAGCTAAATTCCACCATTGAAAACAGAAAATATTTTTGTTGAATGTTTTCCTTAAATATATCTTTGTTGAATCATAGTATACAATGCGGGACGTTTTTACGGCACTAAAAGAGTCAAACTGAATCAATACCGAAATACATGTATACCAGAATACAGAGTTGGCCCGTATTTTTGCGAGGTCTAATGCAGTTTGTCATCGTGGCTCCTCCTTATCATGCGACAATGTATAAAAAGGATTAGAAACTGAATCTGCCATAAATCTATAAAACAAATTTAATTTAGAAACCAAACAGAGTTATTTACGAAAAAGGCGTGGAAAAACGTTGTGACAAAAAAATATGCTTTTGTTTTATAATGGTATTAATTGAAAATTTAAATTTTTTGGGAAAAAGTTTTTGTTCGAAGTTTTCTTCACATTTCCTGCACTGTAATTTATGGACGTCTGAAAGTAGGAAGAGGCAGCCTGAGGCTTGAAGAGGAAGTTTTCCTCTCCTGATCATTTTCTTCTAGAGGTCATTACAGCCTGAGAGGGATTGCGCAAAGCCTCTCCTACAGCTGAAACGCTTTCCATGATGGGGTCAAAATCAACGATCCTTCACTATACATTAACGAACACTTTTCATTTAAAAAAGCATTTAAATGAGCTAGAAAGTTTATTCTTTATTATAAAGAAAGATGTTGAACTTTCTAACACCTTTTTCAATTTTAATAAATTATTACAATTGGGGTTTTTCAATCCATAGTCAGTGCTTGTAGCATAAACCTTTACGTCACCAGTTAAAAGCTAAACTGTAACAATATAAATGAAACACAAACCTTACTACAATTCCTAATCTTACTTCTAACGAATGCGTTGAGTATGATATTCTGTATCCAAGCTCTCACATCTTGATTAGATATTCCTTTCATAGGAAACCGAAGCCATGGCCTACGTTGATGGATATGGTAAGGCTGAAACTCTAACAAGTGAAGCTCTTACTGGAAAGCTTCTTCTCTTAATCACACTGAGAACAGATTGGTACCGAATATGGCTCTTTTGATTGAAAAAGAACTGTACTTGCATCACAGCGTTGGACTTGTGGTGTTATTTGGCCAATGAAACGTTTGCTCCGAAAGTTGTGAGATCATATTCAAATGACCACAACGAAGACAAAGGTTTTCAAGTTTCACCCCTTGAACTTGAATTAAAATTGCTTTGTATTTATGACACTGATATATGTATAGCACAAGTCACTTATTAACTCAAAATAATTTTGTGTTTCCGAATCATTTCTTGCATAAAACAGTAAAACATGCAAAAAACACGTCAGTAAAGATAGTTCAGTAAAACCTGATGAATTTGAAATTCAAATAACAGAAAAAAATATCGAATTACAGATGAATTTTGAATTACAGAAAACCTGGTTAATTCTAAATTCATGAAAACAGTAGTACTAACTATTTAAAACACAAATGCATAAAAGTAGATCTGGTTTATCTTTATAATGCGATACTTATCTAATTCTTAAAACAATAATTGCAAAATTGAACGCAAAATTTTATTTTACTAATAAACAATAGAATTCTTATCGTTATCACTATTACCATCCATATGCATAATGCCACCAAATTTTCTCCTTGTTGTCACTGGCATATCTTGAGTCCCTAACAAGTATCGCTGAAGAATGTCGAAAGACAAAAATCTTTCTTAGATGACAGTAGCTTAATCGATGCGTCATTATCATGTTCTCTTTTAATACCTTGGTTGCGTTCGCAAACGCATATATTTACAAACATTTTGTTATTTCATTTTTTCATATTTGTTTTTAATTATTCAGGCAGAAATATATTCGTATTATGAGAACAGATGTTTTTTTTTTTTCTCCGAAGTACCCAGCCGAAGTTTTTCCGGAGTACTTAAGTCATTTCTATGTATGAAATTTGCTTATGGAACCTTAAGCTTTAAAAAAGATTCAAATTATGTGTCAATTTCGAAGTAAATAATTTCTAATCAACTAGGATTTAATATAGTTTTCTAAAGCCTTTAGCATCAGTGCCCAGTGTTCTGTGTGATTCGATATAAATCAAGTAAGGCAAGAATGGTGAATGTAAACATGGAGATTATTGAAATTGGACTACAGGAGAGGCAGAGATGTAGATCATAAGCTGCAGCAGCCCTCAGATCGTAGAACCTTAAATCCAACAATTATTTTTCACTTTTTAAAAAAAAAATATCACATGATTTACTTTAGTTTGATTTGTATTTCGTTTTTTGCCATTTGTGCACATATATTTTCTTTTTGTCTGTGTGTGTTTGTGTATGCAAATGTGAACAGAGAGATTCTCTATGAAAATGCATCGGCTAATCGATTGTGACTCCAGTCCTATTGCAACGAAAACATCGTAATCTTCTTGTGATTGTCTGAAAATACAAAAGTAATGCCTGAATGTTTTTCGGCGAACGCTAATCTCATAGATTATGTTCCTTTCTCCGCTTCATTTTAGTTCATCTATCTCCCATTTGCGTTGTTAAGGATTGCAGACACTCAAATGCCATTTCCATTTCGTGTCTTATTAGGAAATGAAGCCCTATAAAGCTGTAGATAATAAAGTCACGTAAACAATTCTGATTTACTATTACTTCCGTTTTTGTTTTTTCATAAGTACAGATGTCTGCGGGGACATATTTAGAAATGTGCAATCTGTGCTTTTGCACAGGTTCCGCAATAAACTTAAATTAAGCTTAGATATTTACTTTAGTACAAACATTAAAAAAAAAACAGTAGCTCAGTTCCTAGGTTGTATGAAAACCTAGGTGTATGAAGCCTGTTGTAGAAGTAATTTCGTGTTTAAAAATTGTAAACAGAAAAAAGTTCGAGCTCGGGCTTTGTAGGGCTCAAAGTAGCACAGATGACATTGAGCTTGGGATCACAATAATTTAGATTTAGAATATTTCTTGCGGTTGTGAAAAAAAAAGTAAATATATTTGTTATTATAATTTCAGAGTTTAATTAGTTTCCAGTAACTTTAAATTCTTTTTATTAGTTTCCTTTTAATTAGTTTCCAGTAATTAAAAATAAACACCATGAGGCTTTAGAATTTTTTTATGAATTCCCTATCTTTACAAAATTAATGGCTCATTGCGTTTATAACGATGTTACCCACGAACTTTCAGTCTCTACTGGTAGCTCTAATATTTTTCTTTACAAGTAACATTGATATTTTAATTTTGTCATTAAATGATTATAATTAATAACATAAGAATAACATAAATGATTAACGATATGAAATCTATAATATGTCTTAAGGTAGGCTGAGGAATCTGTTTCCCAAATAGGGCTCGGGCGATCTCGAATTCAATAATTTCGAGCTCAGACGGTCTCGAACTCAATAACTTCTGTCTCTGGCAGTCTCGAACTCCCATAACTTCGAGCTCGGATGGGCGCGGACTCGAAAAAAATGAGCCTGATGTCATCTCTAGTTGTAAGCTTTGACTGCCGGTTTGTACGTGAAATACATTAGGCCACAAAGGAGCCAAGTCTTCAAAACTGAAACTTCTGTGTAGGTCCCTCATAGACTCAATGCCATCAATGTGTAGACCTCTCATAGTCTCATCGCCTCAATGCCATCAATGTGTAGGTCCCTCATCGCCTCAATGCCATCAATGTGTAGGTCCCTCATCGCCTCATCGCCTCAATGCCATCAATGCGTAGGTCCCTCATCGCCTCAATGCCATCAATGTGTAGGCCCTCATCGCCTCATCGCCATCAAGTGCCATGAGCGTCTCAATGTATGAAACGATTAAAATGCTCACAAGATAACGTCTTTCTAAACAAATGGAAAATTTAAGAAGTCCCTTGTAAGTTATTAAAATCACTTACGTTATCAAAAATATTCGAAATTCAGAGATATAATGGAAACACTCTAAAAAAGGCTGCTTGTATCAGAAGTCTGACAATCTCATGGTTAAATCAGAAATTGTCAGTTTATACGCCATAGAAGGAGGTCTGCGAGAAGGCGATACCTAAGCAGAAAACAACGCAAACATCAATGCCTTACCTGGTCGATTGGACAAATACTTATCCAAACATCAATGTCTTGAACCGAGGTCCCTTTGATCAATAGCTGAGCGCGCTAACCATTCAGACAAAAACAGACAAATATAAATCAGAAAAACAATGTATATAGACATTAAATCCAATTTCGGGAAACAAATTCTGATTAGAATAATTATTTTAGAAAATTATTGTTTACGTTTTACTTTAGATTTTTTGCGTTAGTTATACATAGGTTATTGATTGCACATTTCTTTGGCGACCCACTCTTCCATTCCAGTTTTATACCCTGCCCTTCAGCCTAAATGTTTGAGGCTTCCAGGATGCTCTACACGTTTGCTATGTGAATCATTTACGTCATTTATAATGTTTTCTCAAAGTTATTTTAAAAGTTACTGGTATTAAGGACATAAAGAGTGGACAAGTCGAGTATATGAAACATTTATGTTGTACCTGCTAAAATACTTTAAAAAGATATGTTTCGTCGTATTTAATGCATTTTGAAGCAGATATCACTCTGAAATTAACGTCGATCAATTTTAGAGGAAAAATTGTCTTGAGCCGGGCGGAATACGAACCCACAACCTCCTGATAACATATAATAACTATCGGTCGCCGATCAAAAACCTCCTCTAATTGATGCTATGAACTTTCTGCCAGCAGTACAACAGTTCTCCGTGTCTCTCTGAAACTGATCGACGTTAACTTCAGAATGATATCTTCCTTAATATTCATTAAATACGTCGAAACATAATTCTTCAATTTAAACAACTGTACACTCAGAATGTACTTACCATCTTCATGACATGCTTGTCATTGTTACTTGAAACTGATAGCAGCTGGGACAAATGCCTGCATGAAAACGGAGAATTGTGTAGTGCTGGTAGAACGTTCATATCATCAATTAGGCAGCCGATACCTCAGTGGTCTAAACCATGTAACATGGTATCAGGTGGTCATGGGTTCGTATCCACCCGACTCAAGGCAATTTTTTATCTAAAACTGATCGACATTAACTTCAGAGTGACATATCCCTTAATAAAATATTTATTTTTACTCTGTTAATGCAACGTTAGATATCCCGGTATCCGACAGATTAGAAGAAAGAAAGAAATCCTAACAAAATATTCTCTTTCGTCCTTGCTGATGTTGACATCATTGCAGGTCTTTGTTATTGTGTATTATAACGTAGGACTCAGGAGTCTCTTGGTGTAATACACTACATATGTTTGAAGAGATTGTTTTATTACATTTAATAATAATGGTTAATTAAAACTATAAGCATTAATATATTTTTTATTTAAAGAGACAGATTTTGGTCATTTTCAGATAGGTAAATCCATATAACAATGCCGAAAAATTCCAATTCCTAACGATAGTGTTTCCCAGAAGATGCTAAGAAGGTGTCAAAGATAAATTTATTTAACGAAACAAAAACAACATAAAGAGATATTTCTGTTGTTTTACCTTAATTTAAGGGAGCTAATGATTTTTCAACGTGGGGGACGGTTTACATTTATAATGACTGAAACTACCTCTGTTTCATTACCTCGTTTTAAAAAAAAATACGAGATGATGTTTTTATTTTGTCATGTCTTCCTATCAGCCTTATTCTTTACGTATGTAGAAATACAATTTTTTTTTCGTTTTTAGAGAAAAATTAAAACTTCTTTTTGTTTTAAGTAGGTACTGATAAAATATTACGATTTACACATTCCGAATATCCCTAAAGGCTAAATCGTGCCCTCTAGCGATGAAAAAATTCGACCCTTGCTAATTTTTTTACGAATATTGCAAGAGATGTATTTATACTAGAAATTTGAAATTATGATGGTGGAATGTAAAGGTCAAGAGGTTTGTACTCTTGCAACGATAAGTTTCCCCTTTATACCCATGGGGGTGAGAAACGAAAAACTGTTATGTTTAAACAGATAATTGAAAAATGATTTTTAAACGAATTGTTATTAATGCAGTGTTATAATTCGCATTTATCAAATCATTGGGTAGTTTAAATTTACATCATTAGAGGGGACTAAACACGGAAAAGGGGAAATCATTGCTTTCGGTGGACTAGGCAGTAGGTTCATCTAATTAGGTGAACTATGTCGCTTACAATATATTTCAAGGGATCTGTTTAGGGTAGAAATCTGAATTTTTGGTGGTACAGTGTCAAAATATATATTCCAGTGAGAGCAAACGTCTGTCCTTTTTCTCAGAGGGGTGTGAGAAAAGCAATGTTTCCATTTCAAGGAATAAAAGACAAATACTTTTCAGTTGCATAAGTACTAATAAAATACTATTTTCGTCTTCCCAGTTATTCATTAGTTCGAATCAAAACTTTTAAGCAGTGCAAATATCGATAAACTTTATTTTCTTTGAAGCGAGATTCCCACATTCGCTACAGGCGATATCTGTTTTTCTACTTCCTTGTTTTATTCTCAGGGCCGGGCCTAGGCATATGCTAAGTTACAGCCTCACAATATGAGGGGGCCTCAAAGAAATGCAGTTCAACTTTTACTCTGTTATGAAATAAAAATTTTAATATTAAAATTAATTTATTGTGTAAACACTGTTCATCTTAGCTTACCAATGCCAGAATAATGTTTTCATCACTTCAATTTTGGGTTCAATTTTCAATATTTCCTTCAATCAGAATATACATTTCAACTTTCGAATTTTTGCGCCCTCTTAAATTTATATAGCTTAGGGCCTCAAAAGGTCAAAGTCCATCCCTGTTTATTATCCATTGCTTTTTCTGCGAAATTTAAACTATAAGAGCAAGATATTTAGTAACGCAGCATATTCAGCATGAAACAATTAAAAATACAGGTATTTTGCCTCCTTTAAGGGGAATCATTTCCTTACTGTCCTATACCTTGTACTCTTCCAAGGGTACACAAGAAGCCCTTATCTCATATACCCTACTTGTATCGTATTCATCAAAAATAATTAATTCACTGTGATGAATGCTTTGTGGCCCTTCAAATAAAAAGAAAAAAAAATTCCCTCAAAGAATTTTTTTAAATGCTAAATTTTGAAATTTTGCTTAATCCTAATGATATAGGTTATTTTAATGTAAAGTTTAAATGACTTCAAGTATAATGAATGCATAATAGCATTTTCATTATATCTACGAATGCATTCTTTTCGTCCTTGAAGAATTTAAAAGATTATATATTTGGTAGTCTTTGTCAATCCGTTGGAAGCAAACTGCACTATCATATTTATTTTATTATTAGTGTGCAATAAAACACTTCACTACGTTGGCTATTGCTTTTCATTATATTATAAAAAACTGTCTCCTTATGTTCTGTTAAGTTTATGAATTCAGTTTTCATACTTGCAGAACTTTTCTTTAATGACATAAACAGTGGGAACTTCTTAATAGCAAAGCATTAACCTCAACTGAAGAATTCTTTTGAATTTATGTTAAGCTATGTTTCTGTACTATGTGGCACACATTACCTCTAAACGCAAACGTTCTAAGGTTCAATATGTCTGCATTACTTGTTGTAATAGACAAAATAAATTTAGGTTGGAAAGATTTAAACAACTTTCAAACCTAAATTTGATCATAAATGATTTGAATTAATTCACAGTTTAACAACATTATTCTCACTTCAGTTAGGGAATCACCGTCACGATTCCAAATTGCATCCTTTGACTTCTCCATGGAGAAGTAAAGCGTTCCCTATTCATTTCCGCTTTCAAACTATTCCAAGTTACAGTCAATCAAATATCCAGCCTGGTGCCACCATTCCTCTGTTTCTTTTTATCTTCTTTTTTATACTCCTCACTTACATAGCACAGTTAAAAACGAATATCTACTACTTCTGAAACAGTAAAATAATTTTGTATGAATGGATAACCGTTAATATCCGAAATGTGCTTAAGGCATTCACCTTTGAATACTTTAGCTAGTTAATCTCAACTGAGGAAAAGACGTTAGTAGCAATCGATCACGTTGCCAAATGAGTAGAGGAGCATTCCTCCTGCAGTTGAAATTCTGTGACAGTAAAAGTATTTGGAAGATTAAGATGGAGAAACCAATTTTTATATCTATTAATTTATTATTCTACAATTTATTAAACTATCAGAAATACATAAAAATATTATAAAAATATCATTTTTTCCTCTACCATCAATTTTTTCATTATTTCTCACCCACCACCGAAATTTATCTTATAAATGGTATACAATGAATAAAGAAATAATTTTTCCTGCATAAACCATAAGACAGCGAGAGCAAGAAGAATTGACAAGCAAGAAAATATAAACTCCTGACCATGCAACCATATCCATAAAATATAAAAATAAATATATCCGATTAACAGTTTAGGAAAGTCCCATTAAAAATATTTACTATTAGTTAGAAAAAAAGATCTGTGATGGGAAACCTTGCTAGCTCGTTTTAAAGTGCACTGTTCTCATCGCATTATTCTGTGCAGTAATTTTTAAGTCCCTTGGGAAAGGCAATTTCTTTCTCCGTTTACAAAGAAACTGATCTGATGGTTTAGAGCAGTGCTGTCCAACTTCTCTAAGACCGCAGGCCATTTTTTCCTTTGTCAATATTTCGCGGGCCAAAAAAGCGAATGGGATAGGATAGGTAACTGAAAAGTCCGTTCATGTCACCTCAAAAAATTTTTTTATTTATACGAAAAATAATAAGTAATAATAAACCTCAAAAAATTATTTTTTATACGAAAAATAATAAGTAATAATAAATCAATATAAATTTTCTAAACCTTATCAAATGTTTAATAAATGTAATGGGAGCATTTTGGCCGTAGTTGTTGGGCAATAATTTCTTTTATGTCCATATCGATATTTGTTGTTGCGAGCCGAAGTATATGTTCAAGCGCAGAGTCAAGCAGTTTCTGTATCTTGATTTTATATATTTCATATCAGAAAATGCGCTCGCAGATATATGTACTTCCTAACATAGAAATTATTTGGAGTCCAAAATCTTTCATTTTTGGATATTTTTTTAGGCAAAAGTTTGAACGATTCTATTCCAGTTTCTCTATTACATGCAATAATTGGGTCGGCCTGAAGGTCACATAATTCCATTTGATATTTAGCATCTACGGTGCTAATATCAATATTTAATGGATTACTGAATAAATTTAAACTTTAATTAAAGTCATCAAATTGGGAAAATCTTCCATTAAAATCTTCAATTAGGATATCTAATTTAGAAACAAATTTTTCAGAATTAACTGTTTTATTAAATTGGTTCATTTCTTCGTAGAACTCTTTACAAGTTTCAAAATGAATTAAATTGTATTCCTGCAAATTTGACTTCGACAATTGTTGTTTGTTTCTAAACCCAGTAACATGATTATAAAGACAGCACACGTTATGATCTTTTCCTTGTAAGGATTTATTCAAGACACTTAAATAATCTGTAATATCTGTTAGGAAAGCAAGTGAACATAAAAAAATTTCATCAACCAAATTTGCTATTAATTCTTCATTGGTTCCCACTTCTGTGAGAAAAAGACGAATTTCTTTTCGAAGTGTAAAAAATCTCTTGAGTCATTTTTCAACACTTAACCAGCTAATATTGCTACGTAAAAGCAGATCGCCATACTCAGCATGCAGTTCGTCCAAAAAAGCTTTAAATTTTCTGTGTGTAAAAGAACGATATCCGCCACGAACAAAATTGTTAATTTTAACAACATTTTCCATTACGTCGTTTTGTCTCAGCGAAATGCCACACAATGTCTCCTGGTGCACAATACAGTGCAACAATCGACATGCATGCCATATGCATGCAGAGAGAGAGCGATTCGTGCTAATCGTTAGATGTTTCTTATTACTGCAGCTTCATAGAAACATTTATTTGATGATGCCGCACCTCTCTTAAAGGTTTCAGAAGTTTGCCGATCGACTTAAGAATGTTTTGTAAACTTTATTGAATGAGTAGGTTGAAGATTGCATATCAAGTAAAGTAATATAAGTTGACAAAAATTATAAGGTGGATTACAGATATTTATTTAAAATTTCAAGTAAAACCTTGATTTTGTTTGCGGGCCACAAAATCTTTCTTCGGGCCGTATGTGGCCCACGGGCCTCTAATTGGACAGCACTGGTTTAGAGTAATATAAATCACACAATGCAAAAGACGAGCTATATCACATAGCACATAGCTTTTGCACTTTGGGATGTGAGATGTGTTTGAGAGAAGTAATGTTAGCAAATAGGGTGCTCTTTAAATATGGCAATAAGCCGAATAATACTCTATCGGAAATTTTACATAACGAACGTAATATGAACTTTACTGACCCATTTCATTCACTTAACTTGATATGACCTATACTTTAACCCATATACTATGACCCATACTTCATTTGACTGAAATATTTACATATTGACATATTCTTAACTTAGTCTTTAAAACTCTCATATTAAAGTTCTTTTTTTTACCTTTACAGGGTTTAAAAATTTAACTTGTATGCAAAATGTTGACCTTACAACACAAGATTAAATCCTTCACAGAACGACAGGACCATTTCCAATATTAGTATCAATCCTAACAATCATTCACTGAAAGACATCTATTTTAGAGTTGTAAAGAAATGACAAATATATTACAGTTAGATAACAATACACTTCTGTGTCTCACGTTCCTGTTTTTGTATTGTGAAATAAAATTACCTATGTATTTTCAACTAAGAATTCGCTAGAGAGATCTGTGAATTCTCAAAAATGGTTTCCTCAGTGAAAGGAAAGCTTTCACTTTAGAAGATTGCACGTTGCATTGACGATATTATTATGGCTTTCTACTATGACAATTTTGTGTTAACAGTCTATTGTTGATGGCACCTGTAATTATTTGGATGACCGTAAAGTGCCTAAATCTTGAATTACTTACTCCTGATTTACAAGTGCTGACCATTGATACGACATCATTTCCTCTGATCACAGTAACAATTCAAACAACACAAGGCTATGATCTCTCAAATAATAGACGAGCTCTCTAACTACTACAACAGTTACAGAGTTATTATTCAGGCTGTTGGCCTGAATAATAACTCTCTAACTGTATCTATGAAGAGAGATATTCCATGGTGCCTGTCAGTGTCATACCCAGAAAATATTAATGGGGAAAAAATTTATGTGTTTGAAATTCATTGTGGAGAGAATTGTCATGCTCGAGTATGATTTTGATTTGCGACATATAAGACAGAGAAGAATCCTAGAAGCTACTCCTAGCTTAATACAGGCCTTCTCATACAAGGACATGCTCTACTAAGACCGAAGTCACTGCTGACCACTGCCTTAGTTAGAGCTAATACAACACACAAAGTTTGCCTTGCTGGAACAATCGCTAGCTGCCTAACCACTATGCCAGTTAAGACAGTTTATGCACCAGTTAAGGAAAATTTTCAGAGATTATTTAGTATTTAAGACTTCAGAGAAGGTATGGGGTAATAACGCCATACCGCTCCCATCTTGTGTGCGCTACTGGTGTATATAACATTTCCTAAGAGTACACTGGCATTAATTTACATTCTTACCTGAGAAAACTCTGATTGTATATATTGATCAATTCACAGTCTTTCGGACGCAAAGGACATAACCCGAAGGTCATGCAACAGAGCTTTCCCTACAATTTTTTTTAACTCAGAAATAGCACCATTACATATAGCATCTACATATTCCAAATGTTACATATTTATATCTAAACATTGAAACGAAGAATAAAACGATGAAAATCAAAGAGAATGGATATTTCTTACACACGTTCTGAAGTTATGAATTGTAGAACAAATATGTATGGATGACATCTGTGATGTGGAAGAGTATTTCTAAGAAATGTACCTGATCACTGTAATATTTCTAAGGTGGTCAAGTACAGTCGTAGTAATCGAATCACAAATGAATTAATAATAAAATTAAAGATAATTTATTGTCTATTTTGATTTCATATATGATACCATCTATAGATAAAGAATTAGGGCAGACATACTCGTAATTTCTGTTGTTGCTAACTTAATCTGAAACATAGACTAAAGAAATCATCTTAATGTTGGATGGATTGGATATTTATAATCAAGAACTTGAAAGCGAGGACATAGAAACATTAAATAAAAATTCCTTTTAAGGTGATTCTAAGAGAGGCGCACAAAAAGAGCCAAATGGGAACTAAACAAACTGGGGAAGATATTTACTAGCCATATTCTGCATTGCTCACAATAAAAGCAAGCTCGGAAATTGAAGCGCGAGAAAGAAACGAGGGATTACCTTCTTCCTCTGGAGCTTCGAGCCAAAATTGAGTGCTGCACCAATATTCTTTTTTCTGAAAGAATTTCAACCCTATATCAAAGTGCCAGTAATCCCACTGAAAGATTACACTTCGCGTAACACAGAAAAGGACAGCTCTAAGCTCTTAATTCAATGGCTTAGCGATATTTGGGAACAGAGCAATCCAAGGGCAAAAGAAAGATTTTCTCATTCTCCCTTACTCTTACTTTGGCATAAAAAAGAACATCTAACACCTTGACATATTGGCTGAATGTTTTTATGCAGGAAAAACTTGAGCTACATAACTCAATACAAATAACTGATTTTATTTTCCTACTTTCTTCCCATCTCCAAAGTTTATGAAAAATATGTCTGCATATTACCTTGTGCATTAATACATGGTATACTAAGCGCAAGATTATTTCTCGGTTAATTATTAGCAATTCATTAATTCCTTTAATACAGTAGGACTGCGGTCATCAATTAGTTTTCTGTACGCTCCTTAATACAAGACAAGTAACCCGTCGCCGTGACCACCTTCATTGACATAAAATAAATGAAACCTCAAAAGAAACTTATGCTTCAAAAAGTATTTTCATTTCCTTTCATTAATTATTTCACCAGTCACAGACAATGATAATAAATATTTCCAAAACTAAAAAAAATTCCCTTTATTTAAATATTATTGTGTCAAAATCAAATTATCCCAAATAGAACCTCAGTTATACGCCTCACGAGACAGAGGTGGTGTCGTATAACGGAAATGTTGTTTTGGCGGGAAAGCGAATAACCACATACACAACTTTTTAACAGTGTGAAATTGGCATTTATTAATTTTAATTATCTATAGTACAATAATACTTAGGATTTAGTTATTTCACTATTTCTTTATTAGCATACAGGGGACATACTTCTAATCCTCATCAATATCGACAAATTCTGTACTTCGTCATCTTTTGCTCTTCCTTCAATCTCATATCCATTTACTTCATAAAGTAATTACACCATATAAATGTGCCTGCAATAATTAGTACGTACCTACACTGCCTGGCCAAATTGTTATGAGCATCTACCTAATACGTCTTCGCATGAATCATGGTACAGTTCAGAAATTTGAAAAGTTTTCAATTCTCTGCCCATAGTTCTCTTTGAAATGTCGAAGCAATGTTCGCTGTATCTCTCTCAACTGATGAACTGTCGCTTCGCTGGTTTGCCGCACACTACGTGCCAACAAATGACTGTCCTTATCTCTCAGAGCCTTTTTCCTCCCGCATTTGCCACGATTGGCGGACTTTTTTGAGATCGTTGGTATTCTCCACCTACTTGGGATATTGTGTCCCGTGTTTCTCCGCTGAGTTCCATTACTTTTGTTTCGAATGCTCCTCCGCATCGCTCTCGAACGATGAGCCCTCTTTCCAAGTCCGTCAGATCAGCCTTTTAACCACGTCACACTTTGCTTTCCACCAATCCTTTAATGCTTTTATAGGACCTCGTAGTGACGTAAAATATGTTCTTTCTCAGTAACAAATTTTGCACACATTGGCATGCTTCATGATACTTTGGACATGCTGCAATGTTCATAATGATTGGATCAGACAGTGACTATAGTTTATCACATTCATGCTGTATCTCCCTTATCACTGTAAGTGTTATATTTTAATTATATACATGTATTTCTCAACAATATATGTTATTATTCTCTCTCATGAAATTGCCCTAGGAATTTTTTAAGAGGTCATGTACGTATTTTCAGAGTGCCAGAACTTTTCTGAGGAATTTAATTATTTCACAGGGGAATAATAATTCGATTCTGTGTTTTCCCCTTTGTGTCGTGTTTTCGAAAACATAATCCCGACATAACTAGGGGTTTTGCTGCAGTACGTAAGAAAACATAAATGACTCGTCGAGCAGCTTGCTTGCCACCGAAGATCGACGGTCTTTCAGTATAATAACACTATAGATTTTGAGGAAGAAAGGCAACACACATTAGTTACAAACATTCACTCCTTATCTGGCTGTAGTGTGTTTGGAAAACGATAAACTGTTGACTATCTTGCATTTCCAAAGGGCACCAAATTTTCTTGTATTCTTAATATAACGTAGTTCTCTTGTGTAATTGTTATACAATTCAAACTTCCAATGGGCTCCAACAATCCTAAGACCACTGTGTTTTCTGTGACTCAAATGCAATTCTTTTAATCCATAACTAAGGAGAGCTTGTTATAGAACACTACTCTACGCCTCTGAAATCTTTTGAATTAACTGAATATTTGAAACGCATTCTGTTTCATTTGATTTTTTATCTCTGTTGTATTTAAATCAGTGATGAAACTTCTGGGAACCCTAGGGTTAAAACTCTGATACCCTTCCATATTTAATATGTAGCAACATAGTAGTATATCCTAATGATAACTCCCTAGCGCTTTACAACGACCCAGCCCTTTACGATCACTTTTTTTTTTGCAACAAAAGTCCCCCTTTAGAATAAATTCAACATCATTAAACCTTTTTAACACAGATATTTTCACTCTCTTGTATATTTTCTTTCAGCTGAGGTCTTACTGTCACGATCTCTTCCGTGCAGTTTAAGACAGCTACTGGGGAAAAAAAGTTTATCTTATTTGATAGATCTGGAAACATAAAGTAATTATCATTTTAAAATTCAAAAGTTCAAAACTTCAAAAAATGAACTTATCAAACCGTTAAAATAAGTAATAAATTGAAATAGTTATCCTAAAATGTCTGCGTTAAGGTGATTTCACTAATCTTTACTCCCATTTCTTGCCTGTTGCTTGAGAGGCAGATGAAATGAGTAAGATCTCCCAGACACAACAGTTGCGAGGGAGGAGAGAGAAATTAGTTATCTTGCGAGAGCTCATCAATTTTTTTTCTTTACAAATTTCTCTTCCCACTTTTGTACTATGGACATTTTATGAGCTCTCCCTGGAACACACAACAGAATCGTCGAGGGAGGAGGAGGAGACGAAATTTATAGTAACGCCACTATAAAAAGCTTCTTATTTCTCTCGTGTTTTTTTTGCGCAAAGTTAGCAACGTATTAATTCAAATATCCTTCATTGAATTATTTACACTAATAAAAGTATAACAGCAAAATAAATTTTATTTACATTTTTAAACTTTGCATATATACCTAGTTTTTTGTGGCCACCTAGGGCGAAACACGTGAAACATTATACGACAGAAAATATGCCTTTATATTTTTTTAGATAGGCAGAAGGTAAACAATGGCAACAGTATAGGTATCGTTAGAGAAGAACAGTAAACTCCGAATTACGCGATAGTTTCGTTCCGAATAATGGTTGCATTACTCGAAATCGCGAAATTTAACTTTTTTTTTTCCAGTAGCAGTAATTTTATAAACAGAGGTTGCGTTCCGAAACATTTGCCTAAGATCACTTTTCTCTATGAAATTTGGGACGGGTGTGAGCTCAGTCGATAGCGCTCCAGGTATGTAATTTGCTGTTCCCAAATTCGAGTCGCAACTGTTCCAGCGTTTAGAATTATCTCCGTTAAATCATCATTTTGCCAGCGGTACGAAAGGGGACAGCGATGGGCTTCGAAAGGCCGCCGTCCATTGGATCGCCGTCCATCAGTCTTATCGCGCACAGCAAAGCCATATCTGTGCATATTGGATGGCCTTCACGGGAGGCTTTCATCTGTGTCCTGTCCAGTGGGTTGCCTTCCCCCAACGTCTCTGCGCCCTTAAGGTCTTTGTGACCTGGCCATTTAGTCAATTGTTAGCAAAGAAGCCCTAACAGATGTAACATAACCCTACACACAACTCCTCAATGCAAACATAACTTGTTACACAAATTTCGTTTCCTTCCATTGATTCTTTGGCTTACATTTGACGTCTCTGAGACGTGAGATAAATGAAGCCAATCTTATATAAACGTCTCAGAGACGTTTGAGTATCTGTACTCATTTCTTCGTATCATCCCTGTCAATAGATGGCGTAATGTGTCAAAGATACCTTGCCTCAGATGATAGACGAAGGGATTGTTTTACGAATCATTTGCAACTATACCTGATGCAATTGAGCTGTAAGAATCTGTAAAATCTCCAGCAAGACTACAGTGGGCCCATTTTACGAAATGTTTTCCTGTCCCCCCCCCACCTTATAAAAAGAATCCTTTGCGAGACTACGTATTGTTCGAGGCAAGAAAATAAAGCCTGTGGAAATGCATTATTGTTCTACCTTATGTTGATTGTCTTAAAGCGTTATATACCAAAAAATGTTTTAAAAATATCACAAGAAACCTTTCATTGTTTCAAAATATTACAAGTAAAAATTTCGACAGTTTTGTATGATTTTTTTTCACAGTTTAGCTCTGATTAGACAAAATTATATACTCTTATAAAAATTAGGTGAAATTGATATTATACATAAAAGGCGAAATTCCATTTTATAAAAGAGTATTTCTGAGCATGTTTAGTCTACAGATATTTGTAAGCCAATGGCTTAAGAATTCAGATAGCTCCATCTTGCATGTAGTTACACTCAGATTGATTTGACCATAAAAATGTTTTCGAAGGTTTAGAAATGCAAATATGCATGCTCAATATTTTTTTTCTAATACAAAATAGGAAGAACGTATCACGAAAAGAATCTCTTGAAACTTCGATCAGGAGCACGTCTCTCTGGTTAATGAATGATTTTCGCCACCTTCTCAGTTGCCCTGTGTGGACCTCTACTTATGTGAACGGTTCAAGCTATTGAGTTGCAGATTCATATTTTCGCATATTTACGTTGCATGTAGTAGCCCTGCGAATATCGTCGGCAATAATTAAAGGTATTTGTCATAGAGCGATTTTCTCAAAGCATTATGCTGACGATTTTCAGCAAATTTTGCCTATTTTTAGAAAGTGCCCTCCCAAGCACTTAAAATTCTGAAAATCCTTACATCTTCAATGAAAATAAAGTGCACATCAACTTCAGACATTACAGATCTCCCAAGTGGCAACACTTGAAGTGAAAAATTGAATGTTGTGTTTGTTGTCAATCACAAGAACATAAGAATTTTTGCGCAATCTATGCTACAAATCTAATTGAGGCTTATTTGGTGATTCTTTAATTCGATTATTAATAAACTTGATATTCAATTTCCAGACATAATATATTTCTCTTCTCCCTCATCGGCGGGGGTGGCTCAGTCGGTGGCGCGTCAGGCTCGTAATCTGCAGTTCCCAGGTTCGAGTCCCAGCTCAGTCAGCTTTCAGATTTATCTCCACAAACTTCCCCGCCCTGCCCAGGGTCAGTAGGCCTTGTGACCTACTGACCCTGGGCAGTAGGTCAAACCTTGTGACCTGGCCATTTAGCCCATTGTGTGGAAAAAACATGCAGCTCAGAGGTAAAATAACCCAACCTCTCTCCTATTTCGAGAGAGGAGGATCTCATTATGAAAATATATTCTGTGGTTACTGAATTTTATCTTCGCTTTTCTTTCATAAAAAATAAATACCCTCTCAAGCAGCTGCTTGCCACAGAGGTCTGACAGTTTATACGACACAAGAGAAGGTCTGTGAGGATGGGGAGACCTCAGCAGAAAAAACAACACAAACATCCATGGTTTTCTCGGGACTCGAGCCCAGGTCCCTTAGATCAGTAACCAAGCGCGCTAACCACTCGTCCATGCCTCTTGCAAACTGCATCGCAAAAACCATCTTAAATACCAGTTATAATGAGTTATGTTTCATTAGAAGTTTAATTCATTAAAATTAAATTTATTTTATCAAACTCAATAAACTTTTGAAAGAATTTTTCTGTCTTTCAAGACCCATCAAATGCTTTAAACCCTCCCTGGAAATTTATATATATATATACAGTATAACCTTGCTGTCATAATTAAGGCATATATGGATCCATGTGATAACTGAGTTCGGCAACCTCAGACACAATTCTAGATAGAAGAATCCACAGCAACGACAACAAAACAAAAACTCAATTAATTACATTAATGAGAAATTTATTTACGCCCGAATTCAGGCAGTCTTTAGCTGCTGTTAATTTCTATACCACGAAGAGCCCTTCTGCGAAGCTGACGAAGCGCGTTACGACGTTAACATTAGTTAATTAAGAAAACTTAATATCCAAGTTAATTGTAAAGCAAAGAACCTGATGCATTTGCGAGGAGAAGCGACAGACGATGAAGGTCACAGCAGCAATTGTTGCTCTCGTTTTGTGCGAAGTTAATCGTGAGAAGGAAAAGGCGACAAGGGATTTTGACTTGTTATGTTCCGCAGAAGAAAATTTCGAACAAATAAACAGAATACAGAAAGAATATTCTTCTCTAAGAAAATGAGTTTCTAATCGAATGAGAGCATATCCCCGAGTTAAATATCGCTGGCCCAATATATTGACCTTTTCACTGACAAGCTCAAATTCAAAGTATTGGAATTTAAGAGTCACTTTAATACACTATATTACCAAAAGTGTTCACACACTTCCATTGTTATGTAAATGGAAATCCAAAATCAAAGCTCTCTAACTTCAACTCTACATGAGTAAAAGCTCGTTTGTGGATATAATAGATTAAGAAAATGTAAAATATTTTAAAGCAACAGTGTCAATTAATTTATCCCTGACATAACAAACCCGTTAACATTATGACTCAAATGTATATTTAAACACTATAATCATGCAAAGAATAAACACTATAACCGATTTCAACATTTCTCACGAGTATCTATTTCATAATAAATTTTTTAAAAGATAAAGATTCCTTTCATGCTTTATGTTATTAGGTATACTGTTGAATATTTTGGGAGAAAGGTATACATAATGCTTACAAAGAACTGTTTTCTCGGAGTAACCATATTTAAATGCACCATTGTTGAAAGTCGGGTATATTTATAAAACTTTTATATTTGAATCTTCCAAATGTTTGACAATATACAATACGTTAATAAATGGTAACTATATAATTTTCGGACTTCTAAAGTTTGTAATGAACTATAATAATTTTCGATACTATCAAACTTTCATTTTTTTGAGCATGCACCACAACACATAATTTTGATTATTGACACATAAATTGATTTTATTATTGTTATCATAACAATAATATTATATAACATTATATAACCACACCAAATTATATAACATTATTATATCTAGAGCACATCAATATCATTACATAAAATGAAGGAGAGAAAAATACTAACAAATGAAAAAGAAAAACCTATAAAATGATAAACTTTTCCAATTAAAAATATCGTTTTTACATCAACCACTCAAACAAATTTTCTTTAACATCAGAAATATTACTTAAATTAACAATTTCTCTAAGGAGCAAGTTAAATAGATAGGGAATTTGATATTCTTTGTAATTTTGTCTGCAATTATTATAAAATTTTGGTTCTTTCAAAAACTCTTAGCTTTTTTTTAGTAGAATTATCGTGACAAATATATTGCTTATAGGTATTATTAAAGAAGTTATTGATAAGACAAACAAACACATGTAAAGTTTAAATAGGTAAAATTATGAACAAACTAAATATATCATCTTTTGTTTTAAGGGAGTTTTTAACTTCTGAGTTACACAATCCTTTAGGAGACTAATTTGTATTCTTTTAATTTTATTTAATTCTGTCTTATAGGCTCTCCCATAATAGCATTTTAACTATTAATTTTTCCACATAGCGTATTAATACAGGATATACATGTTCTTTAATAAAATTCATATCAATTAAAATAGGACCGGATGTTCTTTGTTTTTAAAACGTTAGTAGTTAATTTTTAAATATTCAAAAATATTCTAATATAATACAAATATTTTTTTCCGTTTCAAACTGAATGCATTTTAGGCCTTAGCTAATAATTATTAAAATAAATAATAATTACTTAAAGAATTAGGCAATAGTAATTAGGTAATTAATCCACCAATTTTTTTAATTTCTTTCTCCGAAAAAAAATGGAATTCAATAGTCGAATTCTATTTTATTAAATACCCGTTTCGCCAAAATTTTTATACCATTATACTACCATAGACAATAATCTGTACAATCCCACTGTATTGAATACCTTGTAACTTTATTTTATAAAAATAAATTACTCTAAATATTTATATATATATATATGATTTCGCTCCTTTTTTTTTCGTTTTGTTTCTACCATCTAAATAAGATCGGACACGACAGCTGTTCGAACCCAATCTGATCTAGGTGGCGGTGAGAAAGTGTTTCCACCAACTGACTTGCCTCTTAACCCTATGGGGTGAAAAAATTCAACTTTCTCATTTTACGAAATAAAAACAAAACTCTTTCACATTGCATGACTAACCATACATTAACATTTGCATTTGCCCAATGATACATTAGTACGAAATACTACTTTAAGTAATAATAAGTAATTCCTCCTCAAGCAGCTGCTTGCCAAAGATGTCTGATAGGAGCCTATCAGTATAATACGTCATAAAAAATAATCTGTAAGGTAGGTGAGGCCTGAGGAGAAACACAACACAAACATTCATCCCTGGGCTCAAACCCCAGGTTCTACTGTTAAAGGTTTCAAAATATGAAAATGAAATTTTCATTTCTTTAAAAACGAGCCTTCCAAATTCTCCAGAGGCGATATGTTATTCTTCTAGTTACAATTTCGTGCCACCAAAATAACTTATTTTGGGGTAAATCGTAAATAATAATTTACCTAAATTTTGAATGTTAATTTTTGGAAGTTTATTAAAATTATATTGAACGAAGAAAACTACTACTCAAGTAGCTGCATAAAGGCTGGAGGTTGCTCAGTCAGGTAGTGCGCCAGGATCGTAATCTGCAATTTCCACGTTCGAATCCCGCATGAGCCAGCATTGCGATTTATCTCCGTAAAACTCTCCACCCGCCCTTTGTCATTAGTGGATACCGATGGACTTTGGGAAGGGCCCTGTCCGTTGGATGCAACATTAAGCTGTGGTTCCGTGTGCGGAACAGCCATAGCCTGTACACGTTAAAGAACACGCTGGATGATTTGACTGGAGGCTACCATCTGTCTCTCAACAGCTGTCCAGTGGCTCCCTTCCCTCCAACTTTCTCTGAGCCTTCGGGGGCCTCGTGACCTGGTCATTTAGCCCATTGTATGCAAAAAAGTACCGCTCAGAGGTAAAAACAACAACCAATTAGCTGCTTCTAGTGAAGGTCTGACAGGAGGTTGCCAGCATAACATGACATAGAGGACTGTGGGGAAGGAGAGCCCTCATCAGAAAGACAACCAAAGAAACATCAGTACCTTATTCAAGACCCAAACCCAGCTAACTGCTTGTACACCTAGATTGAAATGCCACTGAAAGGAACTTTTGATGTCAGCTGAAGCAGTTTTTTGCTTCAGCTGACATCAAAAGTTCTTTAATTCTTTGCGAAGCTTACTGGCATTCGACCACAGCTACGCATTGGTAAATTAATATCAATTATTTTAAATTATATTCATTTAGTTGTAAAATTCAATATCATGAACTGCCGAAAGTTTGGAAAATAAATGTTATAGGAAAAACACGAAAAATGATGAATTTTATGCAAATAAAAGTTTGGCATTATTATTAGAAATAACATACAATAAGCAGAGAGAAATTAAGGAAAACTTTTTATTGGACGCTGAAATGAAGAAATTTAAATGTATTAGCGATATTTGCACCCCGTATTAAACAATAATTTTCTATCATCGTTTTGGGATAACATAAGCACTTCATTTGCCTGCATCATAATAATCGAATTATCAGCAAAACCCATCATAATCTCACCCAGCAAGCAATTTTTTCCTTTCTGCTCTCTTCTTCTCCTTTCCATTTATTCCCAACGAAGCTTGTTTCTGAACTCCTCTTCACATCAAGGCTCTTGTTTTCCACTCTGAGGCAGTTTTGCACTCAGGAAAAAATGCGGTCACTACGGAAATTAAAAGCAGTTGCCACATATCCAATTTTACAGAAGATAGTCGTTGGCTTTCCATTTTTTGGGGTTTCTAATTCTATGTGGAAATAAAAAGTACATTTGCGACAAAATAAATAAAAAGTAGTGCAAAACGAAACAGTAGAAGTTAGGAAACAAAAATACCGAAGAAAACCGTTCATTTATTATTCTTCCTATTTACAACACGTTTAAACTTAATCCGCTAATTTGCTCGGAAGATACATTATTTTTCACTTTAATATATTCTTTCATATTTTCCATATTTCACAGAGCCTGTGATTCCTTTCGTGATCTCATGTATGCAATCGAATAGCCCAATGTTTTCCATCAGGTGTACCGCGAGCATGGCCTAAGTGGGACGCGAAATGTCCCAAAAAATAAGATTTTTCTATAAATTTATATATTTCAAGAGGAAAATAAAATTTCCCTATGTTTATAGATATTTGAATAAATATTGTTGCAAAAATGTTAATTTCTCGTTGTATGGTAACCTTCTCTAGTCGCCACGAATGGCAACCCAGGTTTCTCCTTCTTTCGTGTATTTAGAGGAAGTTCTAGGAAATCGCTACAATAGCTATATGAAGAACCACACATGTTAATTTTATATTATTTCATCTTTAAACTATTGTATGAATTAAAGTATTTTGTTTCCACATGTGATGTTTTTTTTTTTTTTGTTTTTGTTTTTTTTTTGTATCAACTGTGACGTGTTCCACCTGTGACGTATTTATTTTGCTAAATCTATTTTTGTATAGAATTCTACCTTTGTTTATATTCAATATAGAAAATAAACTTTCACATATCCTTCGATTTTCCCGGTGATAGCCTTAGTTTTATACGGTCAAGATATTACAGAAAGTTTCGTTTTACTCGGTACACGATAGAGATAGAGATTTTTCATTTCATGTATGTAAATATAATACACATTATGAAGTAGCAATGGTATAGTGTTAAGGAAGATTAAGATATTAGACTCTCATCCCAAAGTAAAATTCAACTAAACGGTTTTAATTGATATCATTTATTTTCAAGAATCAATAGATAATAATAAAATCCTCTGTTAATGAAATCGTCAATGTAACAAGTTATATTTATATTATTTCGCTGAAATTACATTCTTGCCATTGTAATGCAATCTGTCTCACGGCATCTTATTGAAATGAAGCCTGTTTTTAATAGGAAGCGAGATCTGACTTTTCTGGACGGAATATTTTCGGACTACTAAAACCTTTAGAAACTTCTCACTTTTAGCAATAAATTTAACTTTACAGATTATTATACACTCTAAATGCAGCTGATTCGTAAATACAGTGTTTCATAAAATATCACAAATATAATAATTTTTCAAATAAAATACTAGGTACAAATGCTTAATTTCTAATTTATATTCAGTTCTTAAATATCTTTCAAATTTGTCTTCAAATTCGAGAGTGTACGTCTACATTAATGATCAGCATTTTTCGTGACCAAAATGAAATGTGAGATATCAATTTAATTTTTTTGAATTATGGCAAATAAATAATATTTTACAATGTTTATTATTTATTGCTAAACTTCAATTTGAGATAAATATGTAAAAATAAAACTTTGAATGTACGTTTTATTCATAACAAGGATTTCTTGCGGTGTATATCCCCATTTTTCCCATATGTTGTTGGTTCCGAATTGCACGATTTCGATTTAAGTGGCGAATCCGTGGAAATAAAAAGTAAATTAGCAACAAAATAAATAACAAAGACTGAAAATCGAGCATGCAGTAACAAAGAGTGCTATCTACCATGTAAATCGAGAGATGGGTGAGCATGTAATACTATAATGAATGGGTTAAAAACAAATTAATACACATCTTTTTTTTAATCTTAACTTGCTAATTTTATCATAATCCTAGGATTTCGGAGAAAAAGGGGCGAATGCCCTAAACCTGTCTGGGGACTTAAAATTTATAGTTAATTTCTTAAATATCTTAAAGTAATTAATTTGTTTTGAAAATAAATAAAAATAAATAAGCATTGTCTATTTTAAGCATAAATCTGATTCAGTTGACATCATTAAAAAGTTTCTTTTCAGTGGCATTTCAATCTAAGTGTACTAAAAGCAGTTAGTAGATCCTTCTGGTGGAGCCTCCACTAGCAGAATAATCTATTACAACGAAATCAATGGTCACCTCATGCATATCATTTGCGTAATATTTAGCAGCCTGCCATTGGCACTTTTGCCTTAATCATTTGAATTTTGCCGAAATATCTTGAATGCAGAGCAAAATCGATATGCAAATCACAGTTGTTGGTACTTCTAACACATTGCATGTCCGTATTATCTGGCGATCAGGACCACACATCTCATATAATCACTGATCTCAAGTTTCCAGGCCGTTTAATTTGTGAAAAACACTCAGCAGTTTCACGAGGATTCTATCAAGGCATTCATTTACTAAGTAATTTAATTGCCAATTCATTCGTGCTTCTTATTGCGTGCAATATTTTCTAATAATTTTTGCATGTTAAATCTACACACACAAAGCAATACTTCCATTGTCAATTACGTCAGTTGCAGTCTTCGCGTTCAGTAAGACTTTTTTAGTCGTTTAGAGAATTTTGTTGTTTACAATTTTTAAGTTATTCAATACCGATTTAATCCATTAAGTAAAATGTTGAATAATTCAACTTATGGATATAAAATTAAAGCAAACGGTACAGGAAAAATGAATCACTTGTTTTACGTGGATGATCTAAAATTACATACTTCTAATTATATTCAGTTACAAAGCTTATTAGAAATTGTTAATTCATTTAGTAAAGCAATTTGCTTAGAATTTGGACTGGGAAAATGTTCAATATTAAATATTAAATCAGGAGAAATTAAAAAAATAGATAACATGACATATATGGATAAAACATGCATTACAGAACTACCAATCAACAAAAGTTATAAATATCTTGGTATAAATCAATTACTAAATATAAACTATAAAGAAGTGAAAGATGTTTTTCGTAAGGATTATGTAAGACGTTTGGAGAAGATTTTAAAAACAGAACTTTATGCTTAAAACAAAATAAGAGTTATAAATATGTTGGCTATACCTGCCATTTCATATTCTTTTGGAATAACAAACTGGACAAAAACTGATTTAGATGATTTAAATATCAAAACTCGTAAACTACTAACGAAATATTAACTTCATCACCCACATGCCTCAATTATTAGGCTTTATCTACCAGGTAATTCTGGTGGTAGAGGATTTTGGATTTGAAATATCTCTACAACAAAGAAATCCAGAATTTACGTCATTACTTTCGTACTAAATCAAACAACCAAATTACTCAATTCTTAATACAGTATGATACAAGTTATACTTCACTACACATGAATGATAATAACTATGAACTTACATCAAATGAAACCATTGCTGAAAGCAATACATGGCCAATATGCTAATAGTCTTTATTCTGATGACATTGATACAGAGACTTCGTCAGCAAAGGTTTAAACATAACAATATTTTCGGCGAGACCGAAGGATTCATCCAAGCAATTCCAGATCAAGTCATAAGGACAAGAAATTATGACAAACATATTATTGGAAGCAACATAGAAGATAACTGTAGATTATGCAATTACCTATTGAAACTATACAGCATATTTCCGCAGCATGCCCATTGTTAGCTCATACAGAATATCTACGAAGGCATAATAACGTAGCAAAAATTATTCATCAAGAACTTGCATATAATTCCCATCTAATAGATAAAAAAATCTCCATATTACAAATATAAACCTGAAACAATCCTTGGAAATAAGTTTTATAAAATTTATTTGGATAGAATTATTATTACTGATAGAGCAGTTACTAATATTCGACCAGATATAGTTCATATTAACCTACAAGAAAAAAAAAACAGCAATTATAATAGATATTTTAGTACCTCTTGATGATAATTTACATAGAGTAGAAGGAGAAAAAAATCAGAAAATGTGGAGAACTAAAATATGAATTGCAGTAAATACTTAATCTAAAATCGATTAAAATCATCCCAATAGTAATATATGTAAATGGTTTGGCAACGAAGAAATTAAAACACTCTCTTGAAGATTTAAACATCAATCATAAGTTAATATCAAACATGCAAAAAACAATTTTATCAGATACAACAAGAATTATAAGAAAATTCCTAAACTGAAGAAGTTTTATTCAATCTATGTTTGATGTTATATAATACGATTTTTCATATATTTGCAATTTACATTGCCAGTCTGACTGGGCACCTATTTTCATAGCTATTCAATAGATCTCTTATATAATCGATGAACATTTAGATTGTATCCATTTAACAGGACTGATAAAATGATACTTATCATGCTGGACGTTATAGTGCTGTTTAGTCACTGTATGCTGAGTGCCTCATGATGCATTTTGAAATTATGAAGACTTTCAGGATTTAACCTCGGTGAATAATTGGATTGAACACATTTAACAGGTGAATTAATCCAAGATAACAGATTTCTATCACGTTGGACGTTGCAATACTCTTTCATCATTATATACTAAGTGCCTCATTACGTATTTTGACATTATAAAGATTTTCAGGATTCAACATCGGTTAATACTTGGATTGAACCCATTTGACAGGATTATTAGTCCCTGATAGCGGATAACTATCATGCTGGACGTTATAATGCTGTTCAATCACTATATATTAAGTGCCTCATTATGCATTTTGAAATTATGAAGACTTTCAGGATTCAACTTCGGTGAATATTTGGATTGAATACATTTCACAGGACTATTTATCCCAGATGGCAGATACCTATCATGTTGGACGTTATAGTGCTGTTTCATCATTATATACTAAGTTCCTCATTATGCATTTTGCAATTATGAAGACTTTCAGGCTTCAACTTCGGTGAATGTTTGGATTAAATCCATTTAACAGGACTATTACTCTCAGATGGCAGATACCTATCATGTTGGACGTTACAGTGTTGTTTAATCACTGTATACTAAGTGCCTCATTATGTATTTTGGAATTACGAAGACTTTCAAGATTCAACTTCGGTGAATGCTTGGATTGAACCCATTTAACCCTAGCTTCATAAGACATTTGGGATGGATAACTATCTAACATGAAGAAATCTTAAGTTGTTGAAGATTAGATACTATTTATTCAAATGCAAATGTGTACTTAATTAGTTGATATTATGACGACGTTTTGGACTCATCTTTTTATCTTTATTAATTATATTTCAATTAGCCAGCATTGTTCTTCTAGGAGGATGTTCTGAAACCTTGTTATAGTCTGGCTACTTGAATAGCCCCTGTAATGTGTTGTACCGCGTGAACGTGTATTTGTTAAATAATAATAATAATACATCACAATGCAAAATACATATACAGTACAAATACAATAAAAATAAATGATAAAAGAAAGAAATCGTAATCTTGGTCATTTTTTTCATATTTTGATCATATTTTGAGCCAATGATTTTTACAACCTGTCCAGGTTCAAAAGACTTGCATAATTAAATTTCAATAAGCAACAAATAATTGGCTAGCACTATTTTGAAATAAAAATCTAATATTTTAAGTTGTATAAATTATAGAATTCCAAGCTAACTGAATCCCAGAAATATTTCAATGTTTAACAAAAAATCTCTAAATTTCTGCTTAAAACTTCGCAAATTAGTTTAATTTTTAATGCTATTTTTCAAAAAATTTATAAACCCTTTGTGCAAGGAAAACGAAATATTTTTTCAAAATATTTTTATGAGGTAAAGGCACTGTATATTGATTATTTCTTCTCATGTTGTAGGGACGCTTTTCACTATCTAGCCAATCAGGGTTTACTTGCACAAACAGGGAAAGTTTGAAATCACAAATTTGTCGTATATAATAAAAGTGAATTAATTTCAGAGATTTAATATCTTTGTAACT
The DNA here is from genome assembly GCA_038380435.1 of Ryuthela nishihirai. NCBI lineage: Eukaryota > Metazoa > Arthropoda > Arachnida > Araneae > Heptathelidae > Ryuthela > Ryuthela nishihirai. The sequence continues at coordinate 63,755,256 of JAWZYU010000016.1, read as the reverse complement.
TTTCACATTGAATATAAGCTTATATATTTTCTTATTAATAACGCTTAGATTCATTAGGTTTATCTCATAGTCTCCCCCCAACAACAAATTCCACATTGCATCTTGAATAATCACAAGAAAATAAAAAGAGCGAAGAAAAGAACTTGTATCTTCCATTTTAAGTTACTCTCTATGATTACACCTAAATATTTATAATGTTATATCTCAATTATTCTACAGTTACAAACTTGTGTTAGGTTACAATTCAATTTATGATACTTGATTTCAAAGTCAGTGTTATCGTCATGCAACTCAAAAATATATATTTAATTTTTTGTACATTTAAACATAATTCATTTCTAGTTGCTTATTTTATTAATATCAAACCCAATTTTGTTTTTTAGCTCATTTAAGTTTTCTACAGTATACACAACTGCGTCATCATCTGCAAAACATGTTAGTGATCCATATATATCAAGAGAACAGAAATCATTTATAAATATTAAGAATAAATTTGTTCCCTGTACAGAACCCTGTGGGATTCCTTTCTTAATATTTTGATAGTTACTGAATTGAATGCCAATACAAACTGCTTGTTTTCTGTTTCATAGATAGCTTTTAAACCATTAATATGCAATACCTCTTATTCCACTATTATATAACTTATGTAACAAAATTTTTGATCCACTGAATCAAATGCCTTGCTAATATCTGAAAACATTGCAACTGTCTTTTTATTTTCATTTAATCCTACTATATTTTTAATTTGTAACATTAAGTATTGCTTTTTCAGCATTTTTTTTCTTCTCTAAAACCAAATTTAGCGTTACAAAAAAATGTTAAATTTGGTATAAAAATTCAACTAACTTTCACAATTTTTCCATTACCTTTGTAAATACTGATAAAATAGAAATTGGCCTGTAATTTGCAAATGAATCTTTATGTCCAGTTTTAAAAATTGGTAATACTATATCAGTTTTTAAATAATTATAAAATACCCTATTTTGTAGTGAAATATTTTTCAGCTATGTTAAATAATCCAAATGATGCTTGTTCATAATTTTTAACTTTTTTATAGATATATTATAAAATCCAGATATTTTTACTATTTTTTAGTATGTTTATAATAATATTTTCCTCCAATCCATTTGTATTTTTAATGTAAATGTAATTTATGTAGGTATTTGTATCACATTCATTGCTATTCTGTTTACAATTTCTTGTTTCGTCATTAGTATTTGCACATACTTTTTAAAATAAGTTTACTACATGAGCTATAATAAGGTTGGCTGTACACAGGGCTGTGCGGTAGATTTTCTCATTATGATGCAAGTCTTCGAAATGCCGCCCCTTAAAGGTTTTTTCTTTAAAATAACCTTCGATTGTGATTTAAAAAAAAACTGCACAAAATGTACGAATACTACTTTTAATTTGAAAATATAAACTACTTTAAAAAATGATATCAACTACAACAATCTACTAGAGTTTTACCCTTCTAACTTTAGCAAATTCGTTAATTAGGGATGTCTAGTCTAGAGTGGCAGCCAATGTACATTCAATAGAAATTAATGACAGATTTCTAAGTTTTGTTTGGCTTATTGAACTTTTTAAGTAGTGTTTTATTAATTTTAATTTGGAATAACTTCTTTCCCCACCAGCTACAGAGACAGGGAGTGTTAATAAAATTCTCAGAGCTACAACAGTATTCGGATACAAAGTAATTAAGTTATTTTGGCACAAATAATTTAAAACATCCAAAGGTTTCATAGAATATGGTAGCATTCGGAATACATCACGTAATTCTTCTTGAAGATCATTTGCATTTATATCTGATTCATTTTCGACCGAAAGTATTGACTGGAGACTGGTACAATAATTTTCTAGCATTTTGTCATCTATATCATTGAATTTTAAAATGTCATATAAAAACTGAAAATTTTTGCTATGGGTTTCCAGAAGCGTGAATCGTTCATTCAGAGAATTAAGGCTAATGTCCAGAATATAATTGAAAAAGTTTATTACAAATTTATTCTCCTCTGTTAACCCTTTCACGACTAAGGGAAACATTTTTCCCATTTTAAAATTGGTGATTGTCGTATTTAATTATAACCTTATCTGCATTTTTTATACAGAATGTCAAAATAGAACGTATGCCGAACGCAATTACGTAAACGGGAACGTTTAGAAAACAAAAACAGAACTGTCAGGAAGCATAATATATGTACTATGTGCAATGTCCATCTTTGCCTCACTACCAAAAGAAATTGCTTCGCAGAATATCATAATTATCACATCATTTTGTATAGTAATTTTATTTCATAATTTTGTATTATTTTAGTTAACATTTTGTTCTAATAAACCAATAAATAAAAGACATTGCATAATAAGCCTATCTATAATTTGTGTTACCTTTATAGTCCATTGGGAAAAATATTTCCCATAAAATTCCAAAAAAACCACACATTGTTATGTATTTTTCTTATGATTTTTATTTATTTTACGTCTAAACAAACTAAAATAAACAATTACATATTAATATTTACTCTTAAAAACCTTATGGTCCTGAAAGGGTTAAGGGTAGATCGACAGCTTCTTCATAGTCAAATTGATGCTTGTTCCTTCTGGCTCTAACTTCAGTTTCGGCAGGAAATTCTGCACTGCATTCAAGATTCTCTGCAATCTCATTAGCAGCAATTTTCATCTGATCATATCCAGATTGTCTATAACTTTTCACTTTTTGTATGGTTTCTGATAACATCCTTACACAATCTGACAAATTTATAGTTACAGATTGCAATAGCTTCGAGACTGAATTTATTTCAAATAAAATATCATACCAAAGAATTACACCGCATATAAACTTGTAATTTTTAATATTTTTTGCTAACCCTCTTGCTTTAACTTTAGTTTCTGATCTCTGTTGATGTCTTCTATTATTTGGAATAATGCATCATAGATTTCGCAAAGTTGAAATCGTAAAGGCTTTAACGCATCTACTGTGCTTGACCACCTAGTAGCACTCAATGGTTTTAGAGTTAATTGTGAAACATATTTTTTTAGCACTTCCCAACGCTTTGTAGAACCAGAAAAAAAAGTTTAAAGTTCTTGAACAATAGAAAAAAAAGTTGTATCTGTAGAAGTAGACGTTGCATCATTCACAACTAGGTTTAAAGAATGACATGCGCAGGGCACATAAAACGCCCTTGGATATTTTTCAAGAATTCTATTTTGTACACCCTTTCTTACTTCTTTCATATTAGCTCCGTTGTCATAGCCTTGTATTTTGCTGCCGTTGTATTAGCTCTGTTGTCTAAGCCACTTTAACTCAAAACCTAACTTTTCCAAATGTGTCAGAATAAGTTCTGTCAAAACAAAAGCTAGTAAGATTTGTAGGTAACAGAACATAATAAATAGATAATGAATATCTGTCAAATTTACAGCTAGCAGCTGTTTTGACATATGCATTTCTTTAACTTGTTATTGTATTGTCTCCACTTCAACGTATATGAATTTGGTAAAAATAGAGCAATAAATAACGAACGCAAAAGTAGGCAAATGCAAATATTTCCTAAGCAACTCACTCTCTATCACACACAGAAAGCAAAAGTAGCCCAATATTACCTAAATAACTCTCTATCTATCACACAGAGGCAGACGTTCCGCACCTGAGATATACCCAGTCCATGCAAATACTACTTTTTAATTCGAGTCCCAATTGTCATAACATAATCATTTTCAATGATAATAAGTAACTACAATTTCTGTAAAAAACAATAATTCTCTTACCTGATCTACTTTTTAAACACAAAAACTGAATTAGTATAAATGCACAAATATTATACTGATACAGATATATTACATATCTGATTTACTGATTTAAATACAGCACAGCCGCTTGCCACGTCTCATGACAAACTAACATTAAAATCAAATATTGTCAATAATTGTAAGTTCAAAGCAGAACTATCAACGCGTAACACTTGTTGTCTTTTGTGATAATTGCCGCCTCAGCAATTGTCTTTTGTGATAATTGCCGCCTCAGCTTTTAGGAGCGGACGCTGTCAGATCAAAAGTCTTTCGGCGAGCGCTCGCCAACGATGCACCTGCACCAGAAACCGAGATCAAAGGATATCGAAAGCGCTTAGGCAGAGGCGTACGATAAATCATAAATCGTATACATCAATATCGGAATAACATAGACCAATATAGAAAAGCGTTGCGTAAAGATTATTAATTATTGAATGGTTCAAATTGTATTTTGATTTCGCTGCTTATGCCGCCCCCTTACGGTGCCGCCTGATGCGGCCGCCTCTCTGTATCATAGCACGGCACGGCCCTGCTGATCGCTGTCGTCTATCCAAGTTTTCTACCGCTCCAAGGCGAGCTAATGATTCTTTCGGAATGAACTGTTCAATTTGGCGAAAGCCTCTTAGTTCCGGTCCCCTTTTTTCCCCCATACTATAATTTAGGGAAGAATTGCCGGTTGGTGTCCCCCTTCGACTATATGCTCACTCATAGTAGAATTTTTTATGATTACAGCTTTCATTGCAACATTTATCTGCCGGATGGTTTAGTGAAAAGCTCTGACGCCACGTCAAGGCACCATCCATGTCAGAGTGTTTTGCTCTAACCCAGGAGAAAACCCCTCCACACACAGGCAGCTAATGTGGAAGGAAAAAGAGGGTGCCGGCTCCATTAAATGTCATTACTGACATGTCAGAGTGTTTTGCTCTAACCCAGGAGAAAACCCCTCGACACATAGGCAGCTAATGTGGAAGGAAAAAGAGGGATCCGGCTATTTTAAATGTCATTACTGATACGTCAGAGTGTTTTGCTCTAACCCAGAAGAAAACCCCTCCACACATAGGCAGCTAATGTGGAAGGAAAAAGAGGGATCCGGCTCCATTAAATGTCATTACTGATACGTCAGAGTGTTTTGCTCTAACCCAGGAGAAAACCCCTCCACACATAGGCAGCTAATGTGGAAGGAAAAAGAGGGATCCGGCTCCATTAAATGTCATTACTGATATGTCAGAGTGTTTTGCTCTAACCCAGGAGAAAACCCCTCGACACATAGGCAGCTAATGTGGAAGGAAAAAGAGGGATCCGGCTATTTTAAATGTCATTACTGATACGTCAGAGTGTTTTGCTCTAACCCAGAAGAAAACCCCTCCACACATAGGCAGCTAATGTGGAAGGAAAAAGAGGGATCCGGCTCCATTAAATGTCATTACTGATACGTCAGAGTGTTTTGCTCTAACCCAGGAGAAAACCCCTCCACACATAGGCAGCTAATGTGGAAGGAAAAAGAGGGATCCGGCTCCATTAAATGTCATTACTGATATGTCAGAGTGTTTTGCTCTAACCCAGGAGAAAACCCCTCCACACATAGGCAGCTAATATGGAAGAAAAAAGAGGGATCCGGCTCCATTAAATGTCATTACTGATATGTCAGAGTGTTTTGCTCTAACCCAGGAGAAAACCCCTCCACACATAGGCAGCTAATGTGGAAGGAAAAAGAGGGATCCGGCTCCATTAAATGTCATTACTGATATGTCAGAGTGTTTTGCTCTAACCCAGGAGAAAACCCCTCCACACACAGGCAGCTAATGTGGAAGGAAAAAGAGGGATCCGGCTCCATTAAATGTCATTACTGATATGTCAGAGTGTTTTGCTCTAACCCAGGAGAAAACCCCTCGACACATAGGCAGCTAATGTGGAAGGAAAAAGAGGGATCCTGCTCCATTAAATGTCATTACTGATACGTCAGAGTGTTTTGCTCTAACCCAGGAGAAAACCCCTCCACACATAGGCAGCTAATGTGGAAGGAAAAAGAGGGATCCGGCTCCATTAAATGTCATTACTGATATGTCAGAGTGTTTTGCTCTAACCCAGGAGAAACCCCTCCACACATAGGCAGCTAATGTGGAAGGAAAAAGAGGGATCCGGCTCCATTAAATGTCATTACTGATATGTTAGAGTGTTTTGCTCTAACCCAGAAGAAAACCCCTCCACACATAGGCAGCTAATGTGGAAGGAAAAAGAGGGATCCGGCTCCATTAAATGTCATTACTGATATGTCAGAGTGTTTTGCTCTAACCCAGGAGAAAACCCCTCCACACATAGGCAGCAAATGTGGAAGGAAAAAGAGGGATCCGGCTCCATTAAATGTCATTACTGATATGTTAGAGTGTTTTGCTCTAACCCAGGAGAAAACCCCTCCACACCTAGGCAGCTAATGTGGAAGGAAAAAGAGGGATCCGGCTCCATTAAATGTCATTACTGATATGTCAGAGTGTTTTGCTCTAACCCAGGAGAAAACCCCTCCACACATAGGCAGCTAATGTGGAAGGAAAAAGAGGGATCCGGCTCCATTAAATGTCATTACTGATATGTCAGAGTGTTTTGCTCTAACCCAGCAGAAAACCCCTCCACACATAGGCAGCTAATGTGGAAGGAAAAAGAGGGATCCGGCTCCATTAAATGTCATTACTGATATGTCAGAGTGTTTTGCTCTAACCCAGGAGAAAACCCCTCCACACACAGGCAGCTAATGTGGAAGGAAAAAGAGGGTGCCGGCTCCATTAAATGTCATTACTGATATGTCAGAGTGTTTTGCTCTAACCCAGGAGAAAACCCCTCGACACATAGGCAGCTAATGTGGAAGGAAAAAGAGGGATCCTGCTCCATTAAATGTCATTACTGATACGTCAGAGTGTTTTGCTCTAACCCAGGAGAAAACCCCTTCACACATAGGCAGCTAATGTGGAAGGAAAAAGAGGGATCCGGCTCCATTAAATGTCATTACTGATATGTCAGAGTGTTTTGCTCTAACCCAGGAGAAAACCCCTCCACACATAGGCAGCTAATGTGGAAGGAAAAAGAGGGATCCGGCTCCATTAAATGTCATTACTGATATGTCAGAGTGTTTTGCTCTAACCCAGGAGAAAACCCCTCCACACATAGGCAGCTAATGTGGAAGGGAAAAGAGGGATCCGGCTCCATTAAATGTCATTACTGATATGTTAGAGTGTTTTGCTCTAACCCAGGAGAAAACCCCTCCACACATAGGCAGCTAATGTGGAAGGAAAAAGAGGGATCCGGCTCCATTAAATGTCATTACTGATATGTCAGAGTGTTTTGCTCTAACCCAGGAGAAAACCCCTCCACACATAGGCAGCTAATGTGGAAGGAAAAAGAGGGATCCGGCTCCATTAAATGTCATTACTGATATGTCAGAGTGTTTTGCTCTAACCCAGGAGAAAACACCTCCACACATAGGCAGCTAATGTGGAAGGAAAAAGAGGGATCATAAATAAGCTTCCTTAACAGTCTTCTTTCCTTTCTCCATCCCATTTATTCGATGTCTTCATCATGGAGTCAACCGCCTTAACTGGAGCAAAGAGAGTTTCCTTCTTTTTTAATCTAGGAACCTGCTGGGACTTTCCTTTCAAGAGCACTGGGACGAATATCGACTTATAGAGTGCATTATAGTCCATTTCACTCATCTTACTTGGCCGTTTGACCTGTCCTCTAGTATAATTGTCTGAACTTTCCTGTCCTTTTCCCCACATATTCATAATTTTATCCTTGGCACTCATTCTGCTGTATTCTGGGGTAGGAACTTCTATCATACCAGAAGGTACCTTTGGGAACTGTTGTGGAGGCGATTTAATAGGTCTCTTCGCAGAAGGGATTTCTTGTCAATGTTTCTCCGCTCCAGCTCTTTAAGATCTTCTCCTTGGCACTCATTCCTTTGTTATCACAGGCAGGAACTTTTATCGTACCAGGATACACTTTTCCAAGCTTTGGAGGAGGCTGTTTAAGAACTCTCTTAGTAGAAGGATCTGTTGACAATATCTCACTTTTCCAACTCTTCATAATCTTATCTTTTTCACTGTTTACACTGTTCTATGTTGCAGGACTTTGAATCCTACCAAGATGTCCTATTTCCAAATGTGGTGGTTTAAGAAATGTCTTGGTAGAAGGATCTGGCGACAATTGCTATAATCTCCAAGTGTTCATTATATTCTTCTTCTTGTTTGAGTTTTCAAAAGGGCGGTGTTGGAAAGGTTCGATAGTGAGGCGCCATTAGCCACCCGCCTACACAAATTCACAAGCTGTCAGCAAACGGCGAATGAGACTGTCCGGGAGTATGCTGCCCGCATTCGGACCTGGGCCTATCAGTTTTTGGGAACAGCAGGAAGAAACATGGACAGCGAGGATCAGGGAATCGGCGATCAGATGCGCCTTGCCCAGTTTTTGGCGGGCCTGGCCCCGCGGCTCAAGCGGTTCGTACTGTCTCATAACCCCCGCACATTTGAGGAGGCTTTAGCAAAAGCTACACTGGAGGAGAGCAATGAGCGTGCCTCCGGACGAACGCCAGCCATACGAGCACTTGACGAGGAAACCCCTGCTAGGAACACAGAGTCGAACCCTCTGCCCCAGCTACAGGATCTGTTGGCAGCCTTTCCGCTGTGCCAGATCCAGGCAGATCTAGTACGTTTGGGGGAGCCCCTCCACCAGATTGAGGGACAGCGAGAGAGGAGCCATACCAGTCAGCCCCAGCAACAGCGGCACCCCTGGGCGGATCGCCAGGGTGTCACGTGCTTTGCGTGCGGTGGAGTGGGCCATTACGCTTGTCAGTGTGCGTCGCCCCCGACCCTACGCCCACGTGACCCGCAATACCAAACAGGACGAAACCGGCAGCAAAATCGAGACTGAGCAACTCCACGGATTCCAACCTCGGACTTCAAGATAGTAAGACGTGTTCGCTAGTGCTCTCTGTTTTCCACGTGTTTGTGAATTCAGCTAACAATGGATATGAATAAGGACTCCAGATTAAATCGTTGTTTCAAGTTTTTACATCGTGATCTCAGCTATGAGACTTTCGTGACTATATTGGCCAACAATAAGGACCCAGCTGCTATTGAAGTCGCACAAAGTATTTCCAAAGATATCACCATTATTACTTTTGCCTCTGAAGACGCTGCGGATGATTTTGCCGCTGATCCGAACCTGGTGTTTCCCACGGACCAGCCCATCGCATTCAAGCGCCTAGGATATCCCCAGAAAAAAGTTTTCATCTCTAAACTACCATTCTTCATCCCTAACTGTGACATCGTGGACGCCCTCAAGCCATATGGCATTGTAAAAAGCATTGCAGAAGAGTTCCTGAACCTCCCGGGATTGGAATCCATCCGGACGGGTACGAGGGTAGTCCACATGGAGATGAAGAAAATGGTACCCAATTTCCTCCACATCTCTACCTTTTCGGCTACAATTAATTACTCTGGCATGATCCGGCTTTGCAAGTGGTGCAGGCTCCCAGGCCACATCATAAAGGACTGCGAAGCCTTCGCCAAGAAGAACCTGCCACCTCCCGCATCAAAATCGGTCATAATTTCGGACTCTATCTCGACCACCAACTCTTCGCAACTGCTGGCACCAACCTCCATTCAAAGAGAAGAAGTTCAGGATGCTCCAAAAGAAATTCCCGCTCCTGAAGAGTCAGCTCCTTCTACTCCCCTTCAACAAAAAAGAAAGCACCTTCCCTCTCCATCGGATTCACCTTCTGCCTCTGAGTCTACTGCCCATCAGAAGAAAACACAGCCAGCTCCTGACTCGCCTTCCTCATTAATAGGTAATATTCAAAATTTCATCATAGATCGATCCACCTCCCCCTCTATTACTCTAAATTCTGACCCCCCTGATTTTCTTGAAACCTTTGAGGACCACCTTGATTTTCTAAAATTTCTTATTAACCCTAAATTAGCCTCCTCCGAATGGGAAATCCCCCCCCACCTTAAAGCTCTTAAAAAAACGCTTTCCAAGGACGGTTGCATTTTGCCGAAGTATCGAGACCTTTACCTCTCTGCTTTAGGCAAATGCCCGCAGAGAGAGTGCTTTTCTATTTGGGACTTCCTCCAATTAGTAAAGAATCTCCTCCCTCTTTATAAATAATTCACTATTCTTCCGTTTTTAAATTATTTTCCGTTCAAAATTAGCCCTTTTCCATCTTTTTTACTCATTTAGCGATCAAAATTCTGCCTCCTCTCCATTCCTCACTCTCAGCCAATCCCAAAATTCCTTTATCCTCATTGGCTGAGACCCCTCTTGCCCACTCGTCTCCGTTAGCGTCAAACCTAACCAACTTCCAGCTCCCGCTCTCAGCCAATGCCAAAATTCCTTCAATCCCATTGGCTGTGACGTCAGCGATCGATTTCCATCATCTCGCTGCTCTGACGCTACTTTTGGCTTTATTTCTCCCCCCCCTTCAAATTATTGCTCCCCCGTCCACAATTTTAATGTTTAGCCTACTTAACACTAAATTATCACTAAATTATACCCTTCTCCCCCTTTTTTTCTCTCTCATTCCACGATTTTCGCGACACTTACCAACTTTGGAGCAAAATAAGATCTGTGCAAACTTTCGGCCTTTCCTTCCACCCTTGCCTCTAAAAATTAAAATTCCAATTTTTAACATCTTCTCCCTCACTCTATCACCCACAGAAGATATTGGCTCGTGGTCCTGATGATAAGCAGGCCGAGGCTTGCTTTACAAATAGGACCAGCATTTAGAGGGATGTGAAAGAAGAAGAGCAACTCCACGGAGTACCCGCTGGACGAGAGAGAATGGATTACCCTTTACCCCCCCTCAGCGAACTCGAGATCAGGGTAGAGAAGAGTTATGACAAGCCAACCACCATACGGCTCCTTTAAACTAGAACGGGAGGGAAGCCCCGGATGCACTTCCCAGAGTCCCCTCGAAGAGTCAGCCGTCCGCATTGCCCCGTGTGCCATACTATGCAGTGATGAAAATTCACCTATTGTGTCTGGCCGCATGGAGGACACGGAGGTGTCGGCCCTTGTCAATACCGGCGCCACTCTGTCCGTCATGAATAGCCAGTGTTTTCAGCGCTTGAGAGGCCGAATCCTGCACAAAACGGTCCCCCTCCAACAAAACTGTAGATGGCCACCCCCTTCCAGTGATAGGCAGATACATGGTGACCCTCACATTTGACGCGCTAACGCTACCGCGTTAAATATATAATTGAAATCCAAAGTGAATGCACAGTATTCCCTGTTAAGAAACAATAATTAATAGATTCTGAAAAAAATTCATCGCCGCCACGGCGGGAATCGAACCCGCATCTCTCGAGATTCATGCCAGAGCGTGCTAACCATTTACACCACGCGTCGGACAACGAATATTTTCAGAATTTGACCTTTTAAGTTTTTCTTCTTGAGACGTGACTGAGACAGCGTGTTTCCGGGGGCTTCAATTTCCGACTGGCGTAAGCTACCGGATGACGGAAACCGTCGTCCGTCTCCTGCTCGAGTACGCCGGCTACCGCAATATCCGACGCATCGGTTGACAGGAAAAATTTCCGTCCAAAGTCGGGGTACAGGAGAAGGGGCTCGGTCATTAATTTCCTCTTCAGTACTTCGAACGCTTCCTCCGCTTCTGGAGACCATCTAAAGGGGTGTCCTTCTTCACTAAATGGACCAAGGGGGCTGTAAGATCGGCGTAGCGATCGATAAAACGCCGGTAGTAGCCGGTTAGGCCTAGGAAGGCTCGAACGTTCCGGACACTACGGGGGCGAGGAAATTCTTCAATGGCCTGGACGTTCCACGGGTCCGGCTGGCCCCCTTCTGCGGAAATAAAATGTCCCAAGTAAGTGAGGGATTCCTTCGTGAATTGGCACTTTGCTGGCTTCAACTTTAAATTGTAGGCCCTTAGGCGGTCAAATACCCTCTGTAACCGTTCTGTGTGTTGTTCAAATGTCTGGGAGGCCACCATTATGTCGTCGAGGTAGACGATAACTTGCTCTTGTCGCATTCCCATTAATACGTGGTCCAATAAATGCTGGAACGTAGCGGGACTGTTCTTCAGTCCAAATGGTAAGTAGTTAAATTCAAATAACCCTTTCCTGCTGATGAACGCAGTTTTCTCCACGTCACGTGGGTGAACGGGAACCTGCCAATAACCGGATACCATATCCAGTGAGCTAAAATATTTGGCGTGAGCTAGTTGGTCGATAATTTCGTTTATGAGGGGGAGGGGGTACGAATCTGGGACTGTTTTCACATTTAGGGCCCTGTAGTCGACGCAGAATCTGTAGGTGGAGTCTTTTTTCTTCACTAAGACGATGGGTGACGCAAAAGGAGAGGCGCTTTCTCTTATTATTCCTTGCTCTAACAACTCATCCACTTGTCGGTCCAATTCGCCCTGCAGCGCGAACGGCACCCTGTATGCCCGCTGCCTCGTCCTTTTTCCTGTGCAGTGTGCCTGAATGACAATCTATGATGAATCGGTGCTTTTTGAGGATATCGTGTCCCATTATCATGTCGTATCGTGGAGTGTCTATGTCAAGGGCTACTATGGGGTGTTCAAATCTAATCCCGTCAAATGTGAGGGTCACCATGTATCTGCCTATCACTGGAAGGGGGTGGCCATCTACAGTTTTCAAATTATGTTGGAGGGGGACCGTTTTGTGCAAGATTCGGCCTCTCAAGCGCTGAAAACACTGGCTATTCATGACGGACACAATGGCGCCGGTATCGACAAGGGCCGACACCTCCGTGTCCTCCATGCGGCCAGACACAATAGGTGAATTTTCATCACTGCATAGTATGGCACATGGGGCAATGCGGACGGCTGACGCTTCGAGGGGACTCTGGGAAGTGCATCCGGGGCTTCCCTCCCGTTCTAGTTTAAAGGAGCCGTATGGTGGTTGGCTTGTCGTAACTCTTCTCTACCCTGATCCATTCCTTACTGGACAACATCTTTTCCGCCTATGTTTGATAAAATCCCAGGTTTCTCTAATAAAAAATCACATGACTCCACAATTATAAAAGAAATTTCCTTACTACACATTAATTATCAATTTAATAATTATATCAAAATTTATACAGATGGGTCTTCCAACCCAAACACTAAAAGTTATTCTGGTGCTATTTTTTCCCAGAATTTAATTTCTCTTCAAAATTTAAATTTAATACTTCCTTTTTGAACATAGCTACTGAACTTTACTCCATTATAGAAGCCACAAAATGGGCCACAAAATTTTACAATTCTAAAATAGTTATTTTTGCAGATTGCAAATCTGCACTTTTTAGCCTTTTCCAAAATCCCCTTAAAACTAACTTTAATGTATTCACAAATGATCTTTTATTTCATACTTTTAAACATTTATCACATAACAATATCTTAATAATTCAATGGATACCTGCCCATGTGGGCATTCCTGATAATGAAACTGTAGATAGGCTGGCTAAAGAAGCTTTAAATCACAACTCACATATTCCAACCCCATCATTTATTTATCAAATCAAATTAACAAATAAAAAATTACTAATAGAAGAATTGCAATCTTGGTATAATAATAATAGATCTCAATCCAACCGCTATAAAATTAATCCCAAAATTCAAAAATTCCATGACTTTAATTTGAAAAAAAACGAAATAAATGCCATTCTTCGAATTAAAACCAATACAGCACTAACTAAGTATAGACTCTTTCAATATAAAATTATTGATTCTCCTAATTGTCCAAACTGCAATACTTTTCACACATTAGAACATATTATTTTCAATTGCAAAAGTTATGATAATGAAAGAAGACAATATTTCTCAAAACTTTCAAAACTTAATATTTTATCTTATGACTTTCAAAGTATCTTATTTTCTTCAAACTCAAAGCTAATACCTGTTCTGTATAACTGTCTCATTCAATTTCTGAAGAACTCAAAAATTCTTGATATTTTATTAAAAAAAAATTACAAATACTATCATCATCACCATCATCCTCAAGCAGCCATGGGCTACGGAGGTCCAACCAGACCACGCAGTTTAATTCTCCAAGCATATCTGTCCTGAGCTACATCTGCTGCATCCGGCAACTGCACACCAATTCTAACAAGGTCCTGTTTGACATTGTCTGCCCACCGCATCCTAGGTCTCCCCCTCCTTCTGAGGCCTCTAGGCACACTGTTCGTAACCCTATTCGCCAATCTATAATTATCCATACGGTCAACATGGCCAAACCAGCGGAGTCTCTCTGTGCACAATATGCTGCTTAAAGGAGGTTGCAGACTCCTTTGCCTAACCTCATCATTAGGTACAAAGTTAAACCACCTAATACCCAAGATACTGCGTAAGCATCTAGAATCAAAAGCATCTAGTTTCCTGTTATCTTGTTTACACAGCGTCCAAGTTTCACTACCATAACTAACCCTAGAAAGAACCAAACTATTATACAGTCTAATTTTAGTCTTTAGGTGTATACGCCTATTTCTCCACAATCTCCATAGATTCTTAAAAGTCCCGGCAGCAATACCTATTCGTCTGTTAATCTCATGCCGCACATCACCAGTATCAGTTACATAGCTCCCAAGGTAATTAAACTGTGACACCTGCTCAAGACTGCAACCATTCAGATTAACTGAATCACAACCTGCCTGACCAATTTTCATCACTTTAGTTTTTTCTCTGTTTATAACCAAACCTACTCTACTACCAGTCTCATCAACAGCTCGAATGAAAGAGTTCATCTCATCAACATCATTTGCCAAAAGGGCTAAATCATCAGCATAATCTAAATCAGAAATTTTCGTATCTCCAGCCCATTTAAGGCCAAAATCTTTTCTTCGAAGCGAATTTCGCATAACATAATCAATAACCAAACTAAAGAGAAAAGGAGACAAAATGCACCCTTGTCGAACACCAGACGTAATGCTAAACCAATTGCTACAAGACTTACCAACTCTCACACATGACTCATTGTTATTATAGAGAGCTTTCATTATGTTAACTAACTTGTCTGGTATACCATATGATCTCACAATCAACCACAAATTATGACGATCAACAGAGTCGAAAGCCTTTTTGAAATCAACAAAGCTAGCAACCAAAGGTTTCTGAAACTCTAAACATTTCTCAAGAATCTGCCTAAGTGAAAATATCTGATCTACACATCCCCTACCACTTCTGAATCCACATTGCTCATCACGCAATTGCCTGTCAACCAGATTCTTAATTCTATTAAGCACAATCATGGAAAGAACTTTACTTGGAACAGAGAGTAAGCTGATACCCCTATAGTTATCACAAGAACTGCGATCGCCTTTTTTGAAAATAGGGATAATAATAGCTCTGGTAAAATCTTTAGGAACCATGCCTTTATCATAAAAGTTATTCAAAATTTCAGTCATCCAAGTGGTAACCGAAACATTCCCAGCTCTGAGCATTTCTGTAGTAATTTCATCTACCCCTGGGGATTTATGAAGTTTAAGTTTAGAGATAGCCAAACTAACTTCAGATTGTGTTATAGGGCCAACATTAAAGCTGCCAATGCATCTATCATCATTACAAACAATGGGAGTAGAACTAACCACATTGTTTAGAACATCACTGAAATGCAAACAGAAAACACAGCGGCAGATTCTCCCTCAACAGAGGCCCACCAGTGCAGCAAGCCCAGGATCCATAATCAAACTCAAATCCATAAACAAGTCCAGTCTGGTAGGTATAAATGGTCAGCACCAGGACCCTGTGAAGTTGACCACACCTCAGCAGGGTACTATACCATCATTAATACTATACCATCTATTTAACTTAATTCACATTCAAAAAGCCTCTGAATGAGTCTGCTTTTATAAAGCAAGAATATTCAATTTATGTTATGTGTTCTACTACTACTACCCTGATCTCGAGTTTCGCTGAGGGGGTGTAAAGGGGAATCCATTCTCTCTCGTCCAGCGGGTCCTCCGTGGAGTTGCTCGGTCTCGATTTTGCTGCCGGTTTCGTCCTGTTTGGTATCGCGGGTCACGTGGGCGTAGGGTCGGGGGCGACGCACACTGACGGGCGTAATGGCCCACTCCACCGCACGCAAAGCACGAGACACCCTGGTGATCCGCCAAGGGGTGCCGCTGTTGCTGGGGCTGACTGGTATGGCTCCTCTCTCGCTGTCCCTCAATCTGGTGGAGGCGCTCCCCCAAACGTACTAGATCTGCCTGGATCTGGCACAGCGGAAAGGCTGCCAACAGATCCTGTAGCTGGGTCAGAGGGTTCGACTCTGTGTTCCTAGCAGGGGTTTCCTCGTCAAGTGCTCGTATGGCTGGCGTTCGTCCGGAGGCACGCTCATTGCTCTCCTCCAGTGTAGCTTTTGCTAAAGCCTTCTCCTCTACATCTCTTCCCGTTCTTATCTTTGGCACTGCTTTCCCTGCTTTCTGGGCCAGGAGCTTGTATCTGCACTTCTTCCTTCACTCGATCTTTCTGTATACTCAACATGGCTTTTCGCTTTTGCAATCTGTCGCCCTGCTCTTTCCTCTCATCGTTAGGAATGTAATGCCTAGTTAGTCCAGGATAATAGAACGCTACTAGGCAACCGTTTGCAGTGGGCTGCGAATTTCTTTAGTAAATTGCTTTAAAACCCTTCAAGTGACCAATTGATTGCATGCAGCGTTGTTAATTCAGCCATTATCACTTCTCATTTCAAATTCTCATAATGGAAAAAAAATCTCGTAAAGAACGTCCAAAGTGTGTTGCAGATGAAGTGAAGCATCGCTAGGATTGTTTTAATCCAAACCTCTGGCTGATGGATATTATAGCATGGGATATTATAGCATGGGAAGTTTCTATTGGAATCCATTGTATCTGTGGACAAAATGGCAGTTATTAAGGACTGAGATCGACGTGGTTCCCTTTCAAATGGTAGTCATGATCACGTCCATATTTCAACTGGTCATGAGTGATTTCGGGAGCATCCCAGTGATCTGCTGTATCTATCTTGGCAGTTTCAATCCTTGATTCCAGTCTTATGGAATATATTTCAGATTGTTCTGAAGAAATTTAACCTACACAGAATGCCATTCCTATCAACCCTTGTGGATCTGTAAGTGATAATTGTAAAACGAAAACAGGTAACTCATCCGAAGATATAAATTCTAAGATTTTAATGTCTCCATATAGTAACGTGTTGGTAGAGTACGCAAGGATTAAGATACAAGTTGTAATCTCTATTACACACTTAAATATATACTTAATGTATATTAAGAGAAGTATTTATGGAATATGGTAGCTCCTAGTCGCCAAAGTATCAAAACCCCTCAACTTTCCTTACATGAGAAGATGTTGAGTACGCACTGCAGCGTATATCGTGAGGTAAACTAACTTGTTATTAAACGCATTCTCTAAAAATTAATCACATGGAATTTGTATATTAAATCAGAGTTGAAAATCATCTTAACACTGTATTGTACTAAAGCTGTTAAAGTTTGCACGCAATAAAAAGTAAATAAAAATAACGTATCCTTTATGTGAACCACAAAGGCAGTTTGCATGATAACTTGGAATTGCACCGTGTTCTCGTATTGCAACGAAATGGCCAGCTCCATGTCTTTCGAAATATATCTTTTACACTTGAGAATGACCATCTTCGGGAACTGCCGAAACATATCGCCATGTTTTATCTGAGTTACGTCATTATTCATTATTTATCAGGTGTTAATGGGTTTTTAATTGGTAACCTGGTACTTGATGTTACTTTTTTTGTCTCTTATAACTACTAAGCTATATAAATACTGCTTTGAATTTTATCATGTAATTTTCATAAATCTTGGTACCCTGTAGGTAAAAAGAGTAAAGTCATAGCACTGCGATCAGCTTAAAGATCATCAGTGTATTCGCTGACATTCGATGTCAATTTAACCAAACTCAGCTCAAGGAGCGATCTAGAGAGTTTAAACTCTAACAAATGAAAGACAATTTCGGTGTGTTGAATGGGCCAATCAGAGAGCAGATAACGCTGATTATCTAGCTAACCCGACTGAAGGGAACAAGCTATTTTGAAGTCTCCTGAACAGAAGCATAAACTGAAACTTTGGTACCTGAGGTAGCCACCATGTCTTGCCTGAATCATAATCACCAGCACCAGACTAGTAATGCGATATTCCCAATTTCGAGTTCCCACTGTATCAGCGTTGAGATTTATCTCCCATAAGCTCCACCCTACTCTCGGTGTGAAAGGGAACACCGATGAGATTACAAAGGTCGCGGTCATTCTGATGGGTTGTTGAGCCCTGACCATGTATGAAGGAGAGCCATACCCTGTGCACGTTACAGAACATGCTGGAAGGCCCAGACAGAAAGCTCTCATCTGTCTGCCAAGTGTAATCCAGTGGGTCCCCTTCCCCAACCTCCTCTGAACCTTTGTGGTCCTTATGACCTGGCGGTTTAGCCCATTGAATGCACAAAAGTGTCACTTAGAGGTAAACAACCCAAACCACAACAAAATTCAGCTTCAGTTAATTCTTTCAGTTTCTCTGTCAGCGAGGTAAAACTCTGGCTGGACTTTAAGGCTATTCATTTTTTTCACCTAATTGACGGGAAAAAAATTAATACTGTAGTCTTGTCCCTAATAGCAGTTGAACATTAGACCGAATGACTCCAGCACATATCTATTACCGTCACTAATAAGATCATTTCAGTGAAAATGAAACGATGTAAATTAAAGCCTTTTGAAGGGTTTGAAAAATATGAATCATCATATTTCGTTAGTACCTGTTCAATTCAAAAAGAACTTTCATTAATCTCTTAAAACAAAACGTTTCGTCACTCCCTGCACCCCCCCCCCCTCCCGAAGTGAAGGGACAAATCGTTGCTGCACGTGTTAAGTCCTTGATTGTGATATTTTATCAGTAAAACATCATATCTTTAGCAATATATGTTAAATGTTTGAAATTTTGGAATTATTCCACCGTCAGAGATTGCAATTAAAACTTTTGGGAGATTCAAAAACTATGAATCATAATAGTTTATCAAACACCTATTCAACGAAAAAATAATTCTTTGTTTTTGGAAATAAATATTATCACTAAAAACAAGAAAAATTGTGCTTGTGCTGATGGTGAAATGTTACCATTAATATTAAAAATTTCTAATATAATTACATCGATTACAATATTGAAATGTTTGTCATTTTCAACTTTTTTCATTGTTTGATGGCGCAATTAGTTGCATGGAGATTTCGCAAGTACGAATCGTACTATTTCACAATACCTAACCAACACAAAAGAATTTTTGATCCGTTTCTAAAAACAAAGAATTTGACAGACTGACGACAAAGTGAAGCATTCTCTCTTTTGTTTCTGAAAAGGAACAAAAAAAGTCTCCCAGAGGAAGCCTTTCGCTTATGACTCTGTCAAAAGCAAATTATCCTTTGGACGCTACTATAACCTTTCAGTCTGGGCCAGATGACTCTTACTTGAGACCCAAAGCTAGGATATCTTTAGGTCCTCTGACTTATTTATATATAACCTTTTGTTTATTGTAGAACTTCACATTTTCGTGCATTATGATTAACAAGCAAATTTATTTTCTGTTGCTCGGGTTTTTCTCTTTCTTTAAAGCAGTGATACTCAAACTTTTTTTTTGCTCACGGCACATCGTATATTTCGCCGTGAATACTGATGGCACTAAAAATTTGGTGGTAATACTACGGGAAATTCGCACATGCGCAATTTGTCTTCAATAATAGCCATTTTTGTGGAGTCGTTTGTAAACGCAGAGAACTTTTTTTTAAGTTCTGACGTGTATTAAGGTTAGTACTACGCTGTGTGTATTAACGGTATGCTTTGTGTAAGGCCCGTATCTAGAAAAAAATCGAGGCAGGCCCCAAGAAACAAAATCGAGTCAAAAAAAGAAATGTCAAAGGGGAGGCCAAGAGACTTCATTTCCAATGCACTCTAACATTTCATCCTCTACTTGAAGGTTTTTAAAAAAAATCTTCAAAAATGCATAAAATATAAATAAATTTAATAAGTTTTCCCTCTTTTACCCTTATTGTATTCTGAAAGGAAGGGGGGGGGGGGTTGGTCCCTTTGCACCCCCTAGATCCGTCCCCGCTTTGTGCCCTGCATGTTATCCCATTTTCATATGGATAAGTTTTTTATTAAACGGAAAAAAGTTAAATGAAGAATCAGTTTCAGGAAGGAGCAACAAAATGGTTTCTAAATTTCCTTTTATCTACAATTCCATCCCAAATTTCTCGGCACATCCTTTGAGAACCACTGCTCTAAAGTATATGGGATTTCACTCTCCACGTCGCAAGCTTTCATTTCGCATAAAACGCTTACGATTGATTCTCCTCTACTAATAAAATTTTGCCTCCCCTCTTTTTGGGGAGGGAAGAAGTGGATGTATTGTGGGATTCCGAACATAGTCTCCACGTCAGAAGTTTCTAAACCCGAAAAAACAATATTGTCTCATTCACAAAATGGAATTTTTCAAATAATTTCGTATTTCAATTCAAGTTCCAGCACTTGGATACAATTTGTCAGTCATAGAAAATTCTATAACGAAATAAAATTAAATATGGGCAAATTGTGCTATGGTGGGTTTAAGTTGTGCAGAAAATTTGTACGTACTCGACCGCTGTGGCAAGCAGCTGCTTGAGGGGGTATTTATTGTTTATTATATTTAATAATGTAATATACAATGAAAAGGAAAAGCATTATTTACAGGTTAATGCAATTTTATTAATATTAATGTAAATATTATTAATACTAATATAATTAATGCAATTGTTATTAATGTAATTTGCCATAATTGAATATATTTCGAAACATTTGGTAAAAAATAATTGGGCATTTTTATCTGTTGTTAAATGATAAAGAACAGAAAGATGTTTAAAATAATTGAAACCCGATTTCCAGACCAGATGTAATGAAATATCGATTTCTGTGAATGGAGGGTATAAATCAGATCCACCTGGGTTACTACAAATCGACCCGAATATATTTACTTACTATTTATTGTATTGAACGTCTTGTTAACCGGCTAAACGAAGGTTGGATTACCAAGGGTGTAAGCCTTGCACGTCTCCGTCTACTCGGTTAACACATAGATATAACATGTAACTGAACACATAACAAATAACTCCTGAGCTAAAGTATACTTAAACAATAACAGAAATCTTATTCCCCATTTAACTCCCAATATATTACCATTTCTTACCACCGCGATTTTACAGACGTCCGCACTTAATGCGGTGCAACCAATCTTCTGAGCGTCCAACGCTCGACAAACAGCAAGGATATTGGCTAAAAGAAATACAACAAGTATGCACTAACATAAATTCACTACTGCATAAACACATAAGTTCCCTAACTAGATAAATGGTATATTGAAGTTCAGACCTACTTTGATTAGATGAGGATGCGAAGGAGAACGACCTCGACGACGAGGAGTTGTAGGCAATTCTAACAGAGAGACATGGCCTCTTCTCCAACGTTAACGTATTTTTCATTGTTTCGTAATGAATTATTCTGTTGCGTACAACACTATTCTACGACTTGGTTTGTTACGTATAACAATAGTGAAGTCAACGCAATTGATGTCTTAGTTATTTACAAAGTCTTATCTGCGTTGCCAAAGGTATACTCAGAAACTTTCAATGAGAGTTAACATGTTTTGGTCTATTTGTAATTTCTTTTATTGTATGCTTGAGTGTTTCATTTCTGGAGACTCCATTAAAAAACGTATGATACTCAGATCCACAACCTTAACACCCCCCAACATAAGCACACTTGGGTACGCCTGGTGTTGCCAACTGTCCCGCATCATCAATATTTATCCTGCTTGTCGTACCAAAGCCATATGGGACACCGCATTGACTGATCCAAGAATACTGTCGATCACATGACGTGCATTAGATCTAATATGAGAAATGAGCCTTAGGGACAGTTCAAACTCCACTTATCTGTGCAACCCCACTCTTTAAATAGCTGAGACTCTCTCGAAATTCAGATGAAGAATCATCTAACTAATTTTGGTCAACTGCTCAAAGAGTGATTTTTCCTGTTTATTCATAAGTAGCATGTGCCGACGCAAACTTTTCATCACAAAGATACGATATTCTGACCTGGAAATTATAATTGATATATTGAATTTGAATGGAAAAATTGAATGATAAGCCATTTGTGGAATGTTGCATTTTTGAGAACAATATTCAACATACTATTGATATGGATTGGAAAATATTAATGGAAAATGAAGGTCTTTGCTATTTTTTGAAATTTGTGGTAAAAATATGTTCTAAACCATTTTACATTATTATTATTTTATATTAAGTATACCGGGCCCCAGGCCGGATCTATGGGACGGTGGAGGAGGGAGGGGAGAGATGTATAGTCCAACCAGGCAGGTGCGCAAGATTAAGTTTCGGTAGGGGGGTCCGAGAATTCAGTTTGGGGGAGACTCCGGGAATTTAACTTCAGTGGAACAGAAATGTTTAGATTAAAGTTTATGGTTAAATTCTACCTTAACTGTGTATTACCGTATTTCTTCGATTCTAAGACGCCATCGATTCTAAGACGCACTTTAATTTCAGCACCACCAACAGACAAAAAGTTTTGATTCTAAGAAATAAAAAATAAATAAATTGCTAAAATATATCTAACAAATATTTTTATTATAATAGAATTCAATTTACTAACAACAATATTACTTATTTATCAGTAAGTATTCTATTCATCACTTCCTTCTGAATCAATATCAGAGTCTGATTCTTCTGAGCCGTCTTTTCTGCGATTCTAAGACGCCATCGATTCTAAGACGCACCCCGTTTTTAGAGACGTTTATGTGGGAAAAAAGTGCGTCTTAGAATCGAAGAAATACGGTACTCTCTTGGGATAGGAGGAGCATATCGAAATAACATAAAGCCTTTGATATTGTTACAAAGTCATATAATTAAACGAATTAATAAAAACAAAAACATGCACGTGTAATAAGCAAATGTCATGATGCAAATATTTTGCCTATAAGGAATTAAAAAAATTAATTGCTTATAATGTACCTATGACGTAAGCGGATGTGTGACGTCATAGGGGCAAAGCACTGTCTGTGGGGGGTATTATCCTGCGAATACAACTATTAGCTTATTGGCAAATTTGCAGCACGGTGAGGTAGCTTTGATCCTGGACCTTTCAGTTCTAACTTCATCTGGTATGACTCAGATGTTTGCGCTAAACGAAAAGGAAATGAAGAATAGATAACACGAACGTATTTTGGAGATTGGAGCTTCTGCAGCAGTTAAAAATTCTTTGATATAATATTAGAGTTGAGTTAAAATTTTTATATTTGATTTTATTGTTTGAGATGGCTTTCGTTAAAGTACCTACTTCCTACATACGCTCAAAACATACAAAATAAACCTAAAGAATATTGATGCAATCAGTCATTGAATTCGCATTTACTACAATGTGAGATAAAGCGCCAATTTACCTACTCAACAAGAGTAATTCCAAAGAAGTACCTAGAAACCCACGCTCCTGAAAAGTTCGTCCCCCCTCCCTTCGAACTTCCAGCTGTCACACTAAATCTCAAACTTCATTACCGCTTTGAAATCCAAAACACTTGTCTTTACATAATTTTGTTTCAGTCTTTAATTTCATGTCCGGCACCAAAATATTAAATTTAAAAAAATATAAAATCTCATACTATTTAGTTTGGCAAATGAGAAATCATACACAAGTGAGATTTCCCAAAACTGAATTTTCGGACTCCTCTCAAAACAAAAATCTCGGACCTCCCGAAAACAATCTCCCTCCCACTGAAACGAAATTCTTGGATCGTCCTGAAGCTAAATCCGGCCTTGCGGGCTAACTATCTTCTTTTGAAGGGAATACGAACTCAGTGACTGATTGCACAATCCATGTATTTCAGGTTTATTGTCTAAGTTTTAAGGTGTTTATAGGTAGGCCAGTTTTTTAAATTTATTTTTCATTTTTATTATACCACAAAAAGATGCAGAAAACAAATCCTGCCCACAAAAGTTTTATTTTATTTTACTCCATTGTAAACAGCGGAAAGAAAGAAATTTGAAATATTCATAAAATAATTTCACATAAATTCTCTGCAAGATTAATTTCATACATTTGATATAAATGTATGAAATTAATCTTGCAAAGACTTTTACTCTTAAAAACCTTAATGTTTCAATAATCCAGCTTTAGGAAAAAAAATGAGGCTCATATTGTTTTCAAAAAAATATAGCACTCGATTTTAAACTTTTGCCCAATATTTTTCTCTTTTGCGTTTGTCTTTGGATTAGAAAAAGTTGATAACTACTTATCTACTCCATGGTATTACGATTTTTCCCAAATGTCAGAGCAATTTGCAAGTGGATTAAATATTTTGTTTAAATGTTGACCAAAAATTAAGCTGTCTAAAAAACTAATAACTTACTAGATTGAAATTTTATGGGGAGCAAAAAGGGAAAAATGTCTTTTTTTATATTATATATTATACTAATCGAAAATAGTGTACGACAAGTAACGTTTAAAAAGCTTTTAAAATATTAATTTCTAAAGATATAATTTGCCCATTATTTTATGTTAATAGGAGCGTTACTAAATATTTTACTTCCTTATTTCCTTTTCCCACTACCACACTCATTTGGAAAATTTGTGAAGTTCTCTATCGCCATGAAGTTAAAACATATAATTCTTAAAATTATCACATTTTTAAATTAAAAAAAATGTTAAAAATATTTTAAGAGAAAAAAAAATAATGTTACGAAAATATGAATGCCATTTCTCTTCTGATAAAGATATAGTAAGCGTTAAAACAATAATCTGGAAATCGTAAAGATCAACAATCCACTAGCAGAAATATTTCGCAGTGTTAGACCCAACTTTCCTACAAGCTTCGCTCTTACTCTCCTACCCAGCTTTGCCTCTGGTGGAAATTACTACCGAACTCATACTGTACAACGGGGTGCAAGCGAATATTGTCAGTGACACTTTACAGCACCCCCGAGGGAATGGTTGACGACGCCCCTTTTGCCTACCTCGTTAATCCCTCATTTGCATTCTCATTGCTAATCGTTCAGAGAGGGAAAGCAATATTGAAAACTCTCGGCCGGTAAGCTGGATCGTGGCGATAGGAGTTTTCAGACAGCTTGGTATCCAAAGGATTAATGGTAGATTATGATGGGCAAAGGGATATACAATGTGGGAGTTGTCGCCTTTTAACTCCGGGGAAGTTGGAAAGCACAATTTTTTTCGTTTTAGGAAATAAATACGTACGTGTTCTGGACACGTTTTGTATTAATTCTGGTTTTGGCTAAAATAATTGAATTTTTATAGATTAGAAGCAATAATTTGTAATATTGCATAAAGTTCCAGGATGATTGATTTTTCTCTTGACTATTCAAATTCTTCAAATAGCATGCATTGAAATATATGATATATGAATTTTGGACATTCAAATTATCTTTGGTGTCATTTTTCGAAAAAAAATATTTTACAAATGAAGGACATTCAGTATTTCGCTTTGAAAGCTCTCTAAAGAATTATATATTTTTTCTGAAAAAACATGTTTTGCCCTGAGTGAAACTCGAACCCACGTCTTCTGTATATTTACATGCCAACAACGTTCCCTCTACGATGCAAAGACACTGCCAAGATGGGCCTCGCGCAGATCCATCATTCTCCGTGTACGAAAGTTCGCAAAAGATGAACCCAACAGCCCGGCACACGAAGAATTTCTTCTGCGGGCACTATCTCCAAAAATGAGAGAGAACGTTGAATGCCAGGTGTTCTAACCACTTAGTTATCAGCAGCTTCTTCATTTCTCTCACAATGGTGCCTATAAATCATTACAATTTTTCGCGCTCTTGACGCCATCTATGATCGAGAACGATAAACATTTCTATATTTGCCCCAAGGGAAAAATTTGTTGCAATGTTCAAATGTTTCACGTTCCAAATCACAGATGGCGCTACGAACAGCGACAAAATGGGATAATCTAT
Organism: Ryuthela nishihirai; assembly: GCA_038380435.1. Lineage (NCBI taxonomy): Eukaryota > Metazoa > Arthropoda > Arachnida > Araneae > Heptathelidae > Ryuthela > Ryuthela nishihirai. The sequence continues at coordinate 63,729,460 of JAWZYU010000016.1, read as the reverse complement.
AGTCATAGTTGTCCGGAAAAAAACTAGCTGTTGATGGTATAGTGGTTAGAACACCTGGAATGTATTCAGGAGATGTGGGTTTGAATATCGCTCAGTGGGAAACTTATGTTTTGAGATTGGGGTGGGAGTGGCTCAGTTGGCAGCATGCCAGGCTTGTAATCTTCAGTTCCCAGATTAGGGGATAGCGATGGGCTTGGAAAGGTCGCTTCCATCAGATGGGATGTTAAGCCGTGGGCCCATGTGTGGGAGAGCCATACCCTGTGCACGTTAAAGAACATGCTGGATGGCCGTTATGAGAGGTTACCATCTGTCTCCTAACAGCTGTCCTGTGGGCCCAACCTTCTCTGAGCCCTCGTGAACATCGTAACCTGGCCATTTAGCCTATTGTGTGCACAAAAGTGCAACTCAGAGATAAAACAACCCAAACAACTCAACCCATGTTTTGAGTAAAAATATTTCTTTAATTCTATACTTAGAAGTAATCTGTATCTCTTTACTCTTGAGCTTTATAATGATTTGATACGGCTGTATAGCAAGGTCAAATCTGATAGTGGTAGTGGGAGAAGTCAAGGGGTCATGCCCCTCCCCATTTTAAAACTTCCCCATTTTAATATAAGCAAAAAAATTTTAAAACGCTAGTAAAGATATAGGCAAAAATCATTAAACTTATGCATATTTCATGCATTTTTCAAGAAATGTTTTAAAGAGCTCTAAAAAGGAGGGAAATGGTTAGACTACAATCGAAATACAGTCTCTTGCCCCCCCCCCCCTTTATTTTTTACGGGCTCGTTTGCATCACTTGGCCCATTTTGTTGCATGTTATTAGAAAAGCGGAAACAAAGTAAGCAAGCTACAAAACCAGTCACCTTCTGCGAGGTAAGAACTTGAATGGAAAGCACAAGGAGAGGAAGCTGTTGCCTTTGGAGGAGTCTGATCTCGAAGGATGGTGGTGGTGGAGGAGGAGGAGGAGGAGGGGGAGACTGGAACAGAAGGAACAGAAGTTGGAATGCTGGAAGAGCCACTTGGAAGAGAACTGGATGCAAGGGGATCTACTTCACTTTTGGTGACGTGAAAAAATTATCTCGCTGGAAATCTAGTAAGGAAAAAAATGATAATTAATTCTCTATTTCATTAAAATGTAATTTTTTAATTTATTATTACCAATTGTTTATATTAACTTCGGATATAGGTAGAAGCGTAGTAGGAAGATAGAGAATAAAGGAATTCAGTGACTTCTTTGTTTATGGATCTTGAAAACTTATTTTGTGGCCATTCACGTGATGACTTCTGAACAATGAAAAGAGCAGGATGAAAAACGAGTTAAAAAGTTTTAATACACCACTAAAAATTACTTTCATTGGAGCTGTTGATGAGACTGGTAAGGTGTTGGTGACAGAGAGAAACTAAAGTGATGAAAATTGGTCAGGCAGGTGGCACTTTAATTCGTTTCACCCTTGAGCAAGTGTTCCGATTTAATTATCACTGGATTAACACTGGACTCAATATTAATTATCACTTGACTGAACATAATATATATATATATAGCACATTTCCATCATAGTATAAGGATCAATATCCATCATAGTATAAGGATCAATATCCATTACACTGTAGGAAAATGCTGGTCACACCTGGTCTTGGGTGATCCATGTTTCAAACCAATAGTCCTCCGGTTGGCTTATTTACATGGTGTAAATTTTCCTACCACAGAGAATTTTAGGGGACTAAACAATTATAAAAGCATTATTTAAGAAGAATCGTCTGTTTATAAAAGAAAAATAAATCTTAACCGTTGCTTCTTTTATACAAACACTTACATGACATAGAATGCCCTGATAAAATAAAGTCAACATAGAGAATAGACAAATATTAGCACTCGCCTCTGAAGTCTGAGACCACGAAGTGTTCCAGGTAACTAGTTTGCAATCGCTGCAATGCTTGGATTTCCAAACTCAGTTCTTCATGGAGAACACTTTCTAATTCGCATTTCTTCCCCAATTCCCGCACTTTGGACTGGAAGGAATAGGAAACATTTCTGAAAAGTACTTTAAAGAACCTTAAGTAGCGAAAACGAATAAAAATAAACTTCATTTCAACATTTCTTAGATTGAGGATTTTTGGTATTTTTCCTAAAATGGTTTCTTAAGTAAAGTTCCTAAAGTAATCCTTAATAACACTGGTTTACAAGGATTTTATAACTGCCTTTAACTATTTTTCAAGTGCTGATGTCAGATCTGGCCTTAAAAAATGGCTAGCACGCCACGTTTTTATGTTATTGGTAATTTTGACTCGTGTTAGAATCTTCCTATACTTAACACTTCCAGGCAACTGGGAGGATACTGGATATTTTACTTTTTGTGGCTAGAAACACTGATTGCGAAGTGGGAGAAAACATGTAACAGTAATCTAACCTCAGACCGCCATTTGTTGTTTTCATTATAGGAGGAACATGTGCTGTACCTTGAAGAGTGAATTTTGGCATTTAAATGGCACAAAGTCAGCATCGTAAATGTGTTATTGTGCCAGATAAATTTTGTTATGTGTGTGGAAATTATATTTTAAAATCCCAGGGTCGTTCTCTGACAAATATTGCCTATAACTTGTATTTTGGATGTCATGTTGGAGATCAGGACAAAACATGGGCTCCACATGTGTGCTGCATTTCGTGCATTGTTGCTTTGAGTGAATAGTTGAGAAAGGTAAGATAAAATCCATGCTCTTTGCAGTTCCAATGATTTGGAATTAGCCAACTAGTCATTTGCATGATTTCTATTTTTGTTTAACTAAAGTGTCGTGCTTTTCAAAAAAGAACAAAAGCAAAATACAATATCAAAATGTGCTTTCAGTCATAAGGCCAGTTCCTCATGTAGAAGATATTCCTATACCAACACCTCCAACTAACTGGGAGGAGATGGATTCCCATTCATCAGAGGAAGACTTTGAGGCACATACAGATTCCGATCCTACATACACACCTAAAAAGTTAGATGAGTCTCATCTGATTCAGCAAATGAACTAAATGATCTTGTTCGAAACCTAGGACTTTTTGCATGAAAATCAAATATCAAAATATCAAATATAAAAAAAAATCAAATATCAGTGTTGCTTTTCTTCATAAGGGAAAAATTCGTTTTCACCGGTGTCACTGAACAGTAGTAAATATCCAAAACTTATTGCTGAGGTTTGTACTTTTAAATTATTCCTGCAAATTTTTAGTTAGGCGGATTTTTATGTTACCGAATCGAAGAAGCTTTATCATGTAGCTTGTTCCATAGATATACTGATATAATCGCTGAAGTATTTGCTAAATTTTGACGATCACTCCAGCTGCAAATAAAATTTCGATGGATTAGCTCAGGTAAGTTGAGAGTTGTTATCAGTATATCGATCGAGTGAGACTTATTAAATGTATTATTTTTATAGTAGCTTAGTGTATGAGTGTATTTTATACTATTTGTTAAAACTAATATCCCCTACACCATTAACATACATTCATGTTGGACTTGGATGTAGAACCAAAGTTAGATGTTTTACGCACCGTAAGCAGAAACGCAAGGGTATCAAGGTAATTAGGAATGCTAAATTTAGAAAACAATTCATACGTTGAGGATACTCAACGTATGAATTGTTTTCTAAATTTAGCATTCCTTACTTTCTATAGCATTCTGCCGCGTACAAAATTCATTACAGAATTATTTTTACCCAATGAAAACAACTGACCTTGTAAAGAGTAATGCACACACGTGTACTAACCGAGAGGCGCAACGCGAAATAAACGTGATTCATAGGATTCACAACGTGAGTCATAGGATCACACGTTCGCTGGTAAATTGAGGAAAAGACGATTTATAAAAACTGTGAGAGCGTTTAGAATTACAGATTTAAAAAAAAAATGATATCTTACTTTCAAACAATTAGCTGATTTTTCTTCCGAGGAAGAAATAATATTTTGTTATAGATTGCTACTGCGTAACATTACTTCGTAGGAAAGAATATTTTGCATCTTGTGGTAAGGATGCAGCGGTAATAAGTATTAGGAATAAAAAGTTTTAAACTTGTGACCCAGTCGCGTAACGGATATACAGAAATTAAAAAAGTTAGTTTTATTGATTATTCTTTTGCAATCACTATGTCTTTGAAGTGACTTAGTAGAGGAATTGGGAGATGATTGAAATTTGTAAGGAAGAGGGAACTTTTTATCTGTGATTCGATGAAAATGCGGAGAATAATAAATTGAGACTCGGCAGAAATAAGAATTTAACGTAAAATCACTTTTATCATTCCGAAACAAGTCCTGACGCGGAAAGTGCAGTTCAGAATATGTGTGAACACAGATATCTGATGGCAACATCCTTCAACCCAATGGAGATTAATTTTAATAAGAGAGGCACAACACTTGGAGGTTTAGGGGCGTGAAGGGAAATTTCAAAATTTTTTGTCTTCTTCCGGTGAGGTACATTGTTTATTTACAAAATAGCTGACCAATCATAAAGGGAAGATGGGATGTTTCGATAAGAGGATTGAAAATTATTTCCAAAACATTGTTTCCCTACCGTATCTCCTGTGATGGCCTGAAACAAAGGGGGGTAGAAATAGGGGTGACAATGCGGTTTAGTCAGAACGGCTGTCAATGAGTGACATCTCTGGACTTAGTTTTCGGACCCATCTCGAAATTTTTCGACGATCAAGAGTGCCAGTGGGTTTTAATGTTGTAACACATCACGTCTGATATGGAAAGAAAGGGAGGTCGACAGCATGGCAGGTAACGTAATCCAAGATGACCGTTGCTAGAAATTTCGAGAAGGATTAACCTTTCAACACTACCACCCAGGATGTGAGGGGGTGGAACTTTTGCCGAGTTTTAATTAATGAAGGTTTTCTTAATAAATGGGAAATGGGAGGACTTTTTGATGAATAACGGATTTATCGAAAATGACCGCCAAAGGGATGAGAGAGATACCTTGAACTTTGCCACCGAAAGTTCAGTTGGACTTGGTAAATTTCAGATGAGGGTAGAAACCAAGGAACTTATTCGGGAGTTTGTGATCGGTGAGGGGTGTTTAATATAGGGGGCGGAACTTTTCATAAGGGTTTTTTTAATGAGGGGGGGATTAAATAATACAGGTCGGTCAACTAGGGGGTCTTTAAAGTCGGGGGATTAGAAAATACTGGTTGGTCAACCGGGGCAGTTTTGATAGGGTTTTTAATAAAGGGGGTGGAACATTTGATAAGGGATTTTCTTAATGAGGGGAAGTCAAAAAATTGGAAAAATTATGGCTGAAATAGAGGGCTTTTCTAAAGGTATAGTACTCATGATATACACTAAATGGCGCCACGGGTTTTAATTAAGTTAAAATAAAGGGGAGCAGAACTTTTGATAAGGAGGGTTTTTTTAATGAGGGGGAATTAAAAAATACAGGTCAACCAAGGGGGTCTTTATTAATTATTGATTATGAAATATGAATTATTAATTATGAATTACTAATATTAATAAGATGACGTGGTCAGTTATAAGTATTAATAAGGGGGGGTGGCCGGTGACGTCATAGGGGGAAGCACTGTGCAAAAGGGGTACCGTATAATGGGACTCTACTACTGACATTCACTCCATTTTACCAGATGATCGCGACAAATTTAATGATGCAATTTTGGAAAGATTTTATATTGAGAAAGACATCAATGAGCTTGTATATACTGAACATTGCTCTTCTCAAATCAACGGTTTGGAAGCCATTCAGGATTTAACCTCTGCCCCAAAACATGGATTAGATTTAATTCATAGTATTTCTGATACTGTCAAAAAACCCAAAGGGAAGGGTAATGACAAAAAATCTAAAAAAGGGAGGAACAAAGTACAATAAAATAACTTTAGTTAATCAGTTTTTTTAAATCAGTTGTAACGCAAAGAAAAATTCGCTTGCGATCTCAAAATAATTTTTTTAGGAATGAGGACAAAAGTAAATTCGCTTTTCGGTGGTAAATGTTTTGACCCGGCATTGCATTCAGTGCCGGGCCAATACATTTGCAACCGAAATTTATTGCCATAAACCCATTATGTTATTCTTATAACCAGTTGAATTTTTAAAAAAATGATTTGCATTTGTTTTGTTATTTGAATTAAATTTTCTGCACTTATTGATAACTTACATTAATGGAAAGCTTTAATTCCTAAATCAGCTGCTAAAATTTCGAAATAACTGGAAATATTTCTAAACTTCCTCGCAAAGACGACTTGCATTAATAGATTTAAAATTTAATCTTTTTTACTTTTGCATAAAGATCGGCGAACTGGATCCCTTAGCAAAGCTCTTTTATTAAATCTCTTCTCGGCATTATTATGGCAATTTACAGCTGAACAACAGCAAGCAGGGCCGGGTTGTTTTACCTCTGAGCGGCACTTTTTTGCACACCATGCGCTAAATGGCCAGGTCACATGGACCCCGAAGACTCAGAGAAGGTTGGGGAGGGGACCCACTAAGAACAGCTGTTGGGAGACAGATGGTAGCCTCCCGTCAAGGCCATCCAGCGTGTTCTTTAACGTGCACAGGGTATGGCTCTCCCGCACACGGGGCCACGGCTTAACGTCCCATCCGAAGGACGGCGGCCTTTACCAAGCCCATCGGAGTCCCCTACTGACCGTGGGCAGGGCGGGGAATTTAGCGGAGATAAATCTCAACGCTGACCCAGCTGGGACTCGAACCTGGGAACTACAGATTACGAGCCTGGCGCGCTACCGACTGAGCCACCCCCGCCCCAAGCAAGCAGGGCCGGACTTACACATAAGCTAACTAAGCTACAACTTAAGGCCTCACGATATGAGGGACCTCATTGAAATGTATATCAAGTTTCACTGCGTTACGAAAATTTCTTTAATATTTATTCTTCTGTGCAAACGCTGTTCATTTTTGCTTAACAATGCTACAATAATGTTTTCATCACATCATTTTCATGTGTATTTTTTAATGTCCCCCCTCAATCAGAATAGATAGATATATTTCGACTTTCGAATTTTTGGGGGCTCATAAATTTGAATAGCTTAGAGCCTCTTCAATATACCTTAGTTTAGGGCCTCAGACAGTCAAAGTCCGGCCCTGACAGCAAGGCATTTTGTTCAAAGTACAATAAAATAACTTTAGCGTATAATGCTAAATTTCAAATCCTAGACTTTTAGCTCAAGTTGTCGAATATATTCCAGCAGAAATAAGGAATTGATTATAATGTTAAAGCAGGCACAAAAAAGTTCAAAATAACACATCTTTATTGATGCCAAATATTGCGGAATTATCATCTTGGTTAAAGTAAGCTAACAAAGCATCTATTTCAAACTAAAAAGAGAATCTAATTAACACTGGATGCAAAAGATCCGTCTTATACGTTCATTTTCAATGTACATCGTTTGAAGACAGCACTATTTGGCAATAACATGGCTGACTTTGGGATTGACCAATCAGGTTGAATCACCCGTATGGCCACTCTCTTCTAATAAAGAATCTCTAGAACAGCACTGCTTGCAGCGCTACTTTTGTCAGCCGGTCGTAATTTTTATTTTCCCACCAAGTTTCCAAGTGTGTGGACAGCTTGCTTTTCAGTTCCGTATCTATTATTTGTTTTCTTTAACCAGGTAGTGCTGTCAGGCGGAACCGGGAATTGCCGTGGTTGCACAAGATCGCAACATAGAGATCCATTGCCTTTCAAAAAAATATGAAGTAGAAAAATTCAGTTATTAAGATTATATAAAAATAATATAGAATAATGTGAAATGAACTACTCGCTTTAAAAAAAAAAAATTAGGTGTAATTTTAAAATTGCAATTATATACTACACTGCTCGACATTGAAAGTGCCCCATCCAGAAGGATATATCGTACAAACATTATACATATAGAATATTTACATTTTAAATCTTTACACACAGTGCTTCCATTTTACACAAAATATCAATAAAGCTATTCGTGTTGTTACCTTTTTCTGGCATTTTACCAATATCTCTTAAATTTTTTAAGTGAACATTATCAATAAATGCCAATACTTGAAGTTCAGCATTAATAATCACAGAGCATGCTATTTGAGGTGCAGGATCAATTTGTAAATTAATGAAATAAACAGCATCATCTTTTAAAATCAGTGTCCAAAAGGGAGAAATATGAAGAAGTGGAATACGTTCCCTAAATTCTATTAAGTTCGAAAAGTTCATTTTACTTTCATATTGGGCCTTTTCTTTTAAGCTATCCTCTATGGCTTGCTGAAGGGACTTTTCTTCATTTCTTGTTCTACTATGATCTGGACTTTCACGATGAAGAAAGGTATTTTGGGTAGTTCGGCATTTGAGAAGGAACTGCATCTTTGATGAGTGTAGGCTTTTCTAAATTTGCTGTTATTATTCTCCCTGTGGCTTCATCACACATGCTTGTCTCATGCTGAATTTCACTGGGTTTAAAATGAAGGTCACATACCTACAGAGTTTTTTTTTAATTTTACTATGCTGGAACATTAGAAGTAATTGTGAAAATTAATTTTTACTATTGTAATCTATATTTTTGAAATATTCTTGTCTTAGTAGCAAAAATAATAGAGTATGAATAGGAATGCATTACTAATTAAAAAAACTGTAAAACAAAGTATATATGTAGAAACAAATCTTGCATATGACAAGAAATTTATTAACTGTCGTTTTTTCACAATTTGTTCTTATGGCATGATCTAATGTGAATGCCTTTTCTGGTTATTACAAATATTTTAAAATTTTACTTTCCTTACTATATAAATGCACACACTTTTCTATGCTGACTGGCAAATTAATGGTCAGCTCTACAATTAATTTGATTCATAAATTTTAGTCAAAATTGATTGGCACCAGTAACTTATACGTTACAAACACCCTAAACTGCATTTCCTCTATGCTAGCGAAGGTTAATAACCTGAAAAATTACTTATTATTTTATTCCTATAAATATTTGCTAACTATCATGATACTGAAATGCATGCAAATTCAATAATTCAAATTGGTTATTACAATTTTTAACATATATTATTGGATTTTGCAAATAACATTAATATTTTATCAAAGTAAGAGATTTAATGTTTATTTTATTAAACATCAAGTGGCCTTAATGCCTACACAACACATTATTTATTTAATTTGATATACTCGGGTATTGCTGGCAGAATGCATTGTCAGTTTTTTCTTTGGGTTGTAAATTGTGCAATATGTGAAATTTCATTCGTTAACTATTGTCAGAATTATTTAATTTGAAATTAATATTTAAAAAAATATAATCAGAGAGCACTGACCTAGTGCGTTTTGCAATAGGTTTTGACATAGTGTATTCTGCAAACAAACCGGAATTTTTCAAACCATTTATTTTCAAATTCAGCGATTTCTAATATATTACAAATCGCTGAAATTCTGAATCTTAAAAATATAAAGGATTAGAAGGAATCACCTTTTTGTGGAAGGAACCAATCAATATTATTTTATAGTACAAATAATAAATTCATAATAATTTCGTGTAACAAGATTTTTTTTTTCGTACAATGAAACAAGTTAGATAATAAAAGTACAAAATTTACTTTGTATTAATTAATCATATTAGCTTAGCGTAACGATTTCCTGGTAAAAATTCAGTTTAAATCCTGTTAACCCTTTGAATATATAGAATATATTTAAAGAAAATAAAAAGGAGAACTTATGTTACTTACCTTATTATGAATTGTTGGTATGAAATTCTCTCTCTTGATCGCTTTGATCCAAGCTTCTTTTTGAGAAGTATCCTTCGGGAACTGAAATACGTGAACTTTTGTCCCATTCCTATAATTACCTTTACACTTTGGAACGACACATGAACTAGGCATAGCTGTAAACGCAAAAACACACTCAAACAAACTAATCAACTCAACCAGTGTGACTATCAAAACTAAAGCTATTCAAAAATGGCGACCGGAACACCAATGTTCATGACGACACAGCTCTTCCGGCAAAAGGAGTTCCTTGGCATTGTCTCTCGGGGGTCACGGCATTGCAAGGTCCAAGCATTGACTTCCTGGCTGGAACCCATGCTCAGATACCTGGAACCCATGGTGATTTCATATGTCTGGCCCCTATCGATCCGTACAATTAGGGTCAGACGGCGAAGACCACGATCATTTAAGGTTGGTTGTCCTTTGCAGTTTGTCCGGGTGCTTGATTTTTTTGCCGCAATTTTTATACTCTCGGAACCCTCTTGAAATTGTCGTACGAGAAAATTCAAGTTCATTGATAATTTCGGAGATCGAGTCCGGAGATCCCATCCGTCGCACACCTACGATCTGCCCTCTGTCAAATGCATCTAAATCCCGCGCCTTTCTTATTACGTTTCTCGACGAATGCTTGGGGAAGCCAAAGCTGACAGTTAATATGAACACAGTCACGAATGCGCGCAAATGCGGGACTTGCAGGATTGAATTTGGATAGCGTCTCCTATCCCTAATTGAATGGCACTTCAGTGTATTAGGGATTTTTTAAATTGAAGACTCATTACGAGAAAATTTCTTCATAATTACTAGCAGCTAAATACTGTGGCCGATAGCCTCCTACCTCGGCGCATATTTTTACTAGGCAGTCTTCCTGCTGTATTCTTACCCAATTTTGACTGGAGAACAGTTTCGAAATGCCCGCTGCTCGATGCATTTGCATATATGCTGCCAGTGCCATTCATTTGCATACCGTATCTCAATCCGACATCGCATTTAACATACTATACATGACTTTCATGAATTTCTATCGTCGGAGTTTTACGATATCGTTTTTTTTTTATTTGTTCCTTAATTTATGGAAACCAGTGTATGTTCTAAAAAATTGGCAAACAAATCAATGTGCTGATTTTCTCAGCTCACACACACAGTAAATAAACTACTAGTTATACGAAGAACTGATACGGAACTAGAAAACCATACATTCTTGCAGCGAGTGAAGTTGCTACGTTTAGATTTTAAAGAACTACAATTTTGATAAATTAATTGCGGAATTTTAATCGACTAATTATGTACTTAAATTGAAATCTCCAAAAATATACACATCACTATGACTTACAATAATGTACTACAAATCGAATTCCTCGTTCTCCAGAAATCGTTAAATTACCTTCTGATGACTAAAAAAGGCTTTTGCCTTTTTTAGTATTTAAATCAAATTAATCATCAAAGCGATGCATTTTCATTTCATGAAATCATTCTACAGAGTTCTTTCTATATCTTTGAAGTCTCTTCTGTTAAACATTATGTCTTTAAAAATAGGGGTATAATATTATTTGTATATATAAGGAAATAGAATGGGTCCACCTGTTGAGCCTTGTGCAACACCATGATAAGAAGGCTTTGGATAACCAAAATTTTCTATTCCTTTAATTACAACACATATCTGTTTGTCAGGTAGTTTTGAAACCAATTCAGTACTCCACTTTTATTCCCAATGTCACATAATATTCCAAGTAACATATTCTGATCATTTGTGTCAAATGATTTTTAAAGGGCCATGAATGTTGATCGCACACATATTTTTTATTTTCGTAGTTTCCCATTTACAATTTCGGCAAAGTTATCGAAGGGTATCGTTGCACTCTTTCCCTTTTGAAATTCAAATTGATATTCCAAAATTAACTTAAATTCCGATATGTATCTAATGTTCTAAAAAATTTTTTTGATTTTATCAACATACGTTTTTCCATAATTTTGTTAATGGCGGAAAGTACGGAAAGCAAAATCTCCGAAAAAATTAATATTATAAATGAAAAATGCTTACTAGAACATGAGCTTCAATTAATGGTTTTGTATGAAAATATCTTATCTATAATTTTTTTTGACTACTAGTATTTATTTATTATTTTATCCCTATTTATGACTTTCTTTTCTGAATACATGAGAATAAAACTGAAGAAACAGTCAAGTTTGTCTTACTTTTCGCATGTGACTTTTAAAACTCTATTATTTTAATATATTTGATCAAACTATTTACGCACTTATTTATTATCTTTACTAATTTCTTACTAATATCTTTTTCACTTTACGTTCCAAAGAATATCTTCATCTTGGATACTTAGTACCAAAACTCTCTACGCCGTGATATGTATTCACACAACTTTTTTTAATAAGTGTGGCGTTTTTTTTCAGAAGGTTTGAACTTTTTTCGGTGTTTTTATTCTCTGCGGAAAAAAAATAAAGTTTCTATATGCATCATGCTGATGGAAAGATCAGAATTTGGCGCAAACACATGAGGCCATGGAGCCATCTTCTCTGGTGTCAGCACTACAGACCAGTGGTGGTATGCAAAATGGTTTCAGCAAAGTGGGGAATGTTTTCCTGATATACATTAGACCTCCTGATACCCATCGAAGGACATCTGAACGCCACAGCGTATTTAAACATATTACTGACCAAGTTAATAACTCCATAGCTAAAGTTTATCCTCACCCAGATGGACATGTTCAGCATGATAATGCTGGTCAGAATCACAAAGCACGCATCATCACCGAATGGTTCCAGGAACATGCCGATGAGTATTTCTTGCTTTCATTGGCTTGCACCATCCCAAGATCTGAATCATCTCTAGCATCTTTGTCATTAGGTGGCATGGGCTTTGCGCAGCGAGATTGTGCAGCTGTCCGATTTTCAGCAACTACGCGACACAATCACTTCCGCGTGGTACAGCATTCGTTCACAGCACATCTTGTACATTCCATTGTCCGACGAATTAGGGCAGTTCTGAAAGCCAAAAGAGACGCAACACGTTCTAGGTAGGTGTACTTAATAAACTGGCATCTCAGTGTAGTTTACTTGCTTGTAAGACGAAAGGCACTGAAAATAAAAACGCTTTATATAATACTTCGGCATTTTGTGCAAAACTGTTGATTTTGCGATTTATGTGTTTTAACGGCTTTTAACGGATCTTTAGTAAGATCAAAGACAGAGAAAAAATAAATTAAAGGAAACCCTGTTTTGTTTGAACGAATTATTGAACAGCGAGTCTAGAAAAAAATCAAGTACAGATTCACATCATCTCAGTTTGCTTCACAAAATCTTTCGATAAACACAGAAAAGGAGGTAAAAACTTCTCCATCAAGAGTTCTTCACGTATTCTGTCGACCAAACATTGTGTATTTCAAACAAAAGTCTTTCATATTTCCCTTGTGGATTATGGGAATCATCAGATGCAGCCAGTGTTGAAATTCCTCTCAATGATTAGAAGCTTTCATTTCACAACAAAATTGTTATTTTTGTTTTCCACGAACAAATAAACAACAGTTAAGCAATATCTATTCTGTTTGTGTTGTCATCAAAATGGAAAGGAAACAATGCTAGTTTAAGTGCAGTAAATAAATGATTTTCAGAGTTTTTCTTTTCATGTGCTCGGCTTACTGCAATTCTTTCTGGTGGAATCAAAATATTTATCTCTTTCAAGACATGCGTACCGCCCATAGTACGGAAATGAACAAAATGCAACAAGGATATTTCAGAATTTTTTTTATCCTTGTTGACAGATTAGTGCAAAGTAAGGATTGTCATTATGTTGCCAGTTAGTTATAGTTCAAAAATTTAAATTAAAAAAATTTAAATTAGAAAATACTTTCGTGCATTTCAAAAAGTTTAGAATTAAAAAACTGTAATACATCTTTTGCCAAAATCAATTTTTCGAAAGGTTACCAGTAGTTTTATCTTACTTTTAGAGTTTAAATACGTTGATGCCTTAAAAAAACAATTTTAACTTTTCAATGAATTCATTTTGGTATCATATGTTCCCTCGATATTAATTTGGTTTGAACAAATTATATAATAATTAGAATTTTGTTCATTTTCTAACTTCTTAACGTCGTTAACGCCTTGTTTTTACGGAAAAATCGTATATCGTTCTTTTATTAAAAACGAATAGATTCAGTTTGCATCAATTTTTACTACTTCGGATTTTCATATTTCATATCTCATCCGAATCTTATTTATAAATAAAATTTTTTTGTGATCTTTATTACTTTTATTTTTTCGGATAGAATTTCTTTGGTTGATGTTTTTGAAAAAATTAGTGATGTTGTCAGATAAGATTTAACCTAATCACTTGAAATGTTTATGTCTTACTCACTTGTTCTGATTTTTCGGATAATTTTTTGCTGACAATAACTTTAATAATATTCTGAAATTTCAATTTCTAAAAGGTTTAAAAACTTCATCTCTTAGTAGGGGGGAAAGAGGCTGAGTGGGAGAGGAAGAGGTCACGATTTTATTTTACTGTTCTCGAAAAATTTATCGCTTACCAACTGGCATAGCGGTTAGGAAAACTTTGTGTCATCTCTAACTGAGGCAATGGTGAATAGTGAACCGGGTCTTAGTAGAGCATCTCCTTGGATGAGAAGGCCTGTACAAACTAAGAGTAGCTTCTAGAGTAAACTAAGAGTAGCTTCTTCTTCAATCAATATCTTCGTTAAATTTATTTGAGCAAACTCTATACCAAGGACAGCCAAGCATCCTGACTCTGAGAGGATTTCCGAAGCATGGCAGAACAGCATTCAAAACTCTTCAACATGCAGGAGAAAAAGATATCAAATCTTGAGAACAAGTTTATTAACATTAATTAATATGGACATCTTCGTGTATATATATATATATATTGGTTATTTTCATCTTCATCCTCTTTTTCGGAAATCTTTTCCACTTTTTATTATTGTTCCTGAATTGCGATGAATTACATTAGAATGATTTTAACGGAAATTTGCATTTTGAGCTAAAACAGTAGGAAGGAAAAATTTATGCATACAACTAAAATATAAAAATACACAATATTTACAAACCAAAATCATATCATTTGCTCAAACAAAAATTAATTTCGAGGGAATATATGATGGCAAAACGAACTCATTTGAAGGTTAAAATGATTTTATTATACCCTTGTAACGACCCTCTCGCATAACATGATTTCGCATTAGGAATTAGGCCCCTTTGTTTTGGCGAAACGATCGCAATCTCGCTTACCACTGACTAACATTTGGCTGTCATTTCCAATAACCGTATATGCTATAACGACAGTCATTACGGACTGGATCACGGTAGTTATGCGAAGGGTCTACTGTAAATTTATACAACCAGAAAAATTCTTGAAACGTTCACGCAAAATCCAACTGTGCAGTAGTGCAAGTAGCCTTTAAAAGAATTATGCATTTTTAAAGTTCGTTATAATCATATATTATTGCTATCATATTTTAATGCATAGTGAGGTTATTATGCGATTGAAAATGTGGAGTAAATAAAATGCAGTGCAACTAACTCCTGTTGAAATTGGTTTTATTCGTACTCTATTTCTTCATGAAACATCGATGTTATTGATTTTGAGAAATGAAATAAAATTAAATATATTTATATGCGATCTAAAATGTTAATAGCAATAAAATAATTTACGATGATCATATAACAGGGATAGCCAAATCATGGCTCCCAAGCAGTAGGAGGCTCCTTGTTGTAAATTGTTTGTAGCTCTGCAACATATATTCAGTGGACTCCAGCATCACAAATTTAATTCGTTCCATGAAAATTTCCGTTATGCGAAAAATTCGTTATGTGAATTTGGGGAATACATGTTCAAGATCTCATTTGTTCCAAGACCATCGTACGTTCACTTTTTTGACCTAACACCATAGTTGATAAAATTCCAACACTAATTTTTGACAAATAAGCATTTAAAAACATGGTGAAGAATTAAAATTAAGAAAAACATAGTAAAAGAAAAGTCAATAAATAAAGAATGTAAATATTACAGTAAAACAATCTTCTCAGTTTTAAAAGCTTCGTCTCTTAGGGGGATTAGAGCTTATACAAATTATAGAGGGCTTAGAAACCGGTTTAAGGTGTTGTTGGAGCAGTTGAGGTAAGAAAAAATTGATTTCAATGGGAATTTCAAAGTTGATGAATGATGATAGCTTCGAGAGAACTCTTTTCACAACTAAAACACAGCAATGTAAAAAATAAGCAAAGGCAACTGAACTCATAAACGGGCGTTGCTGATTGGCTGAGGACTGCTGAATCCATTTAGGAGCTCTCTGATTGGCCAAATCTAGCAACTTGCGTGCATTCGTAATCAATCCGTTATGTAGGAAATATTCGTTGTGTGAGTCAATGGAGGCCTATGATAGGCAATTCGTTATTCAGTGGTCTACTGTAAAGAAAAACAAATATTTGAGAAATAAGTTCCGCTTATGAATCTTCATATGTCTAAAATCCACACTTACTATATACCCTTGGTTTTTATATTATGTTTATAAAACTAATTGTACATATTCACTAGTGTTCTATAATCGAGCGTAAAATACATATTCTGGATGTTCTCAAAAAAGTGGCAATCAAATGCTAATCTATTTGAAGTCAAAATGCATTACTGTACTAAGTAAGGCACAATATTCTTCTGCTTGCTATGTTGCTTTGCTACCTCAATTGCTCTTTTAAAATTCGAATGCTTTCTTTTGTCCATCCTATGACCGCTCACTGCATTTCTGCTCCTTATCTTGCGTTGCGTAAAATAATAATTTATACCCGTATAATTGAATACACAGAAGGGTCAGATAATACATAACATTCTTACTCCTTCCCTGTTGACTAAAAAATATGAATGAAAAGCAAAGGACCGTACAAAAGTTAACATATACAGGGTGTCTCAAAAATATAGATACAGACTTTTAGGAGAGGTAGATAATATCTAAAGGAATGAGAATTGCATAGGAACCCATAACCGGAGTCAATAGGCGGCGCAGTTCATCAGTGCGCTAGAGGGAAAATTTCGAATTTCCTCATTCGAGCGGTAGTCGGCTGACGAAGAGCATGCAAAGGTATTCGACAGGGAGCTGGCAGACATGCACTTAGTGTATGGAATAACTGAGGGCAACGGACGAGCCGCTCAACGAATGTATCAAGAATGCTTACCACACAGACATGTACCGGGCCACCGTTTGTTTGTGCGTGTGCATCAAAATTTGTGCGATTATGGGTCAAACTTCGAGCATCTGCTGTAACATTATGAAATGTATCATCAGTACGCCATTTGTAATAATTATGTCCAATAAATGTTTTCCCATTAATCACTGTCTTATGTCCTTTCAGATCTTGTACCTCTGCTACCACTTTATCATGACGTTTCCGGTTATGGGTTCCTATGCAATTCTCATTCCTTTAGATGTTATCTACCTCCCCTAAACGTTTGTACCTATATTTTTGAGACACCCTGTATAGAAACAAAGTAAGCTATAAGGTAGAACGTAAAGCATCAAAGAAATGGTGACAAGTCCACTTCTTTCAATTTTTTCCCTGAAACTTTGGAATGTTGGCGAAAGCACCACTTCCGTCGGAAGTTGGTTCGAAACCCTCCCTGATCTGCATAAGAAAGAATGATGTTTACAGTTTTTCTTTGCCAGAGGAATGTTGATACTCATGTGGTGCGTTTTGCTACTTGAAATTGTTAGCAAGGTATGATAGATGTCTTGTTGAGTTGTCCCATAAATGAGTTTGTTGCATGTTTCCAGATCAAGTTCAAGTCTTCTCCATTCTAGTGAATGGATATTAAGATTTGCCAGCCTTTGTTCGTATATGTATAGCTGAAGTAACCTGGTATCTTTTAGTGAGCCATCTATGTGGACTCTCTAATAAGAGAATATCACAGAGGAGGTGAAGGCACCAAACTGGAGAAGCATATTCGATCGAGTACGGGTCACGTTGTGTGGCGCTTGCGTTACGTTGCGTCACAAAAAAATTGCTTTTATATCAATATTCTCCAGTTGACCTTTGGTCATGACCTTTCCTCCTATTATGCTGCTGATTCATTCATTTATTTATCAGTGCATCCCTGTAAACTATATAATTCATTCCTTATATCGACATTATCTATCTAAGAATTTTCCCTTCTCAAATTTCAACGGGAATAGAGAGGTTACCAAGCACAAAATTTAATTTTTCCTTCTGATTTTTCCTATCCTAACAGAGAGGCATCGAGTAAACTAATCGCATGAGTTATGCAAATCTATGTAAGAGTGTCCATAGCTAAGGGACCTGTTTTAACAGAACCCATAGGTTTATACAGAGTATGAAGACCCGAACAGCTAGCTGTACAAACATCACAATGATTTTTCATACTGTTTTCCATGCAGGTAGTGAGGTTTGGTGGCAGCACATCCCACACTTTCCGGAGAATAGATTGAGGGATTCGTGGAGGGGATCTTGGATGGGTTGACGACCTCCAACCCATCTTCTCAGTGCTTCCCATACATACCCTGTACGGTTCAGGTCTGGAGAATTGGATGTATATCCTCACTTTTGAGAAATTCATCTAATGTCTGAGATGGGCATTATCGTCCATCAAAAGTCCCCTGTAAAACTTTGAACCAGTCCTTTACCTTGAACCAGTCAGAGTGCCTTCGGCAAAGATATGGAACAGTGTGATTTCATTTCAAATAACGTTGCCCAATTGGTCAAAACCAACCCAAATTACGGAAAGTTTATTTAGTGTAATTTAGCTTATATTCACCGCCACCATCATAATGGTATCGTTCTGTGATGTTAGAGAATTCCTTGCTGTCTCCAGATTGAACGGGGTCAAAAATAAGTCTGAAGACAGAATTGGGGTCCCTCATCACGACATGTTAGTCGAGCTTTCCTGTGGCAGGGATTAAGGGAAATACAAACCTTTGCTTGTCTGACATCACGTCATCTCTGGTGAAATCTTCTTTAAACATTTTGCTCGAAACTGTCCTCCCATTGGCTGCAGAATGTTTCAGGGAGAGTTATTTGGTTGACATAGCAATATGACGTCTGGCTGTTAGTCCAAGATAGCAGTCATCCTGCACTGTTGTCACTTCAGGACGACCTAGCATTCATCTACGAATAATGTCTCCAGTCTGTTGGAACTATCTTCAAATGTTTGAAAGTACTGATTGGGTTAAATTAGTAATCTTAGTTATATAGGGTTTAAATCAGTCGGATTTTAACAATACTGAATGCGATGAGTTATGTTGTTTTACCTCTGAGCGGCACTTTTTTTGCCCACAATGGACTAAAAAACAAGGTCAAAAGCACCTTGAGGGCTCAGAAAAAGTTGGGGGAAGAACAGGGAACCACTTGTCGTGGTGGGGGTTCTTGTGACCCAGTACGGTCGAAGACTCTGCTGACCGGTTTGAACACCGGTTGGACAGATTCAAGACCATTCCGAGGTCGAGGGTACTGCTGACCGGTTTAGCGGCCCGGTTGGACAGTGCCAAGACCTCAATCAGGTGCTCAGTGGAGCAAGTTTGGAGCCCTGCTGAACGACTTGGTACCTCTAGTAGGCTAGGGCCCTTTTCAAAATCTGGTTCCAACTAAGAGTTCCCACCCCGGGAGCCGACTCAACTTGGATCTATATATCCTTGTTGGAGCTAACCGGGGAACAGAGTAAATTTAGGTTTTGACCCATGGATGAGCTTTCCTTCTATAGGACTGTTTGCCATAGGATTGTCGGGGATGAGCTATATCTATATCGTATAGTCTTGCCCCTGACAGTAGATAGTTAACACGGCAATTCCTTACTGGTAGTGTCGAAAGATGGAATCAGGGTTTGTCGTGATTGCTGTGGTGTCACACGGCAGTGTAGAAATTAATGTACAGTTCTTCGCCCGTCACAGGCGACGAGTCAACTTGGATTCTCAATATCCTTGTCTGTGGCGACCCAGGACGAATGTTAAAGTTAGGTTTTGAAAAAGGCTGGACTTTACTTCTATAATACTGTTAAGCCGCGATGGAGGATAGTGGTAAAATATGGCATTATCCCAATATATGTAGTGCATTATTGCGGAACATTTGGGTCTTGTAATTCATCATATTACCTGTACAGTTCTTAGGAGATAGATGGCAGCATCCTGTCAAGGCGATCCAGCTTGTTTCCTTACGTGCTCAGAGTCAGGCTCTTCTGCACATGGGGCCAAGATTTAATATCCCATCTGACAGACAGTGGTCTTTTAAAGCCCATCTGTGTCCCTTACAGACCGAGGGTGGGGTGGGAATTTGCGGAGACAAATCTCAACGCTGAACCAGGTGGGACTCGAATCTGGGAACTGCATATTATGAATCTCGCGAGCTACCGACTAAGCCACCCTGACCCCATACCGATTGCTCTACCACGTGTAAAAAGCATCAACATGTCTCTGGGCCCTTCTGTTGTTAAGAAATATCCTAACCACATGAACACTTTTTTTTCTTAACAGGAAATATGTGGCACAGAATCAGATTCAGCTTTTATAATCCCCATCGGAGTTACTTTTCGAGGCACTTATGCAAATTTTGTTCAGTCAGATAAATTTTAAGAGGCATGCGCAGTTTCATTTTATTAACACACAAAAATGTAATGTTAATAATTTCCGTCGTTTGTGAGATATATTAAAGTGTGGAATTATGTTAAATTTTAGAAATCAATGTATAATATTGTATATATATTATATATAGTAACTTTCTTTTTCCTAAAACATTACGTTTTTGTTTTCCTTGTTACCTTACAACCTGCAATGTTTTCAATCTTCGACGACCTTGCACTCATTATTGTTTAAAGTCTCCTGTGTGTTGGATCAAATGCAAATTTCCGCTGAAATCATATTTTTTTATTTAGTGCAATTCAGTAACTGCAATAAAATGAAAAAGATTTACGAAAAGAGGTTTAAAATGAAAGGAATTCTGAAAATAAAAATAGCTGTTGTTATTCATTTGGACGTTGAAATTATTATTCATTTGGACGTCTTTTCCAGTTAACGCGCCGCTGTCACGTTTGGTGCTATCTAGACTTCAAGATCCATTCTTATTGTAGAAGAAAAGCTCCCGAAAGAAACAGATACCTTTAGATCGGATAGAAAATCGACAACAAAAGGGAAAAATAAAACAGACGTTTCTTAGCAGGATCTGGGCGATGCTTCGCTTTTATTTATTGTAATTATTTCGCTGATAACATATCAGAAATTCTATGAGATGAAAGATAATTTCTGATATAAAGAGGTTGAAACAGATTATGTAGACAAGTGTGAAAATATGATAGATTCTATGAACTAAGAAGGAAATTTTTGATTCAAATAGGTTGAAACATATGTATACTTCTAATGCATATGATAGATTGACATTATCAAAAAAATTTCAAATTATAACAAAGGATAAATAAAAAACGATGCTTTATGCTTTCAAAAAAATATTTTAACGAAAAGGCGTCACTGGAGATTTTGGTTCAACTAATCTTAAGTTTAGTTTACATATATATTCCTTTTGTATGTAAATATTCAAAACTGAAGTGAAGAGTCGCCCTTTATTTATTCACAGTTAGAGGAAGTGAAAAGCGTCTTTGCATAAAATGATAATGACTATTAAACTTATGAAATAAATCTCTTCTCATATGCACACACAAAAGAGCACACCTAGAATGAGGAGTCGCCATAATTTACACATCTTGAAGGAAGGGGGGGGGGGGGGAATGATTCATTTGCGTTACGTTACATGGGGTGTGGGGGAGGGGAAATTTCGAAGTGGTGTTGTGCGTAAAGCAAAAGCCTTAACAAATTCCTTCAATCAGTAACCATTTTTTCTTTTTAATATGGCGAAAAACAGCTAATTTATTACATTATTACTTACAATTTTCTCTTGTCGTCTTAACATTATTTACTATCCTGATTACAGTTAAAGATATGAATTCTGTTGCAAAAGGCAATTTTTACGTAATACGGAGGGGTCCTGCTACCCGTTACATGGTGTTATTCAGGGGAGAGCGAACTCCGCTGAAAAAGCGTTACATAATTATTTTGCGATCTCTGAGGTGGGTACAGATTGTCAAACAGAATCTTATTACCTTTTTAGAATAGCCTACTGTAACCACATTCAGCAGCTGTTGCTCAAAATACACGTGATTGGAAAACTAAATAGCAGTCTAATTGAAAGCACATTTACTCTGAGCAACGGCTGATGAATTTCAACACAACAGACCAATGCTTAGAGTGGAAATCGCAACACCGCGAAGTAATATATATGCCCGAAACTGACAGGATGGAGACTATGAAGGTAGATGAGAAAATGGTCAGAAAACGGAACGTGATAACGCAAGGTACGTGCGTTTATTGCAGATTCATCAGTACATAGTACGCCCACCTCGGACGATTATACAACCTGTAAAGATCTCGGTATTCCATCAATCAGATGGTTAATGGTGTCCGGAGGTAGAGCTTCCAAAGAGCATCCAATTGAGCACGCAACTGCACCGGTTCGCCACCGGAGGGAGCTGGCGAAAGCGGCTACTCCTACAGTCCCACACATGCTCAATGGGGGACAGGCCGGGGAGTACGGCGTAATGTCAATCGATGCACATGCAATGTATGGGGTGGCATTGCACTGCAGCAGAATCAGTCCGGGCATGTGGTTACGAAGGGTCATGCCACAGGGTTAACGATTTCATTGAAGTAATGTCTCGCTGTTAGCACTCGAGAAAATGAAGTACAGATGTCAAGCTGCCATATGTGATTCCACCTCATACTATTGTCCCATGGGGGGGAGCCGTATGATGGCTAATGGAATTGGCTTTCTCATGTCTTTGACGACGCCTATGCTATGCGGACAAATGGCCGTCTGGCATGCTAAAACATAATCAGAACTCGTCTATGAAAAACATTCTCCATCGTTCTGTACTCCAATGTTGCCTCGCTTTTCACCAGAGAAGACGTCATAACCGGTGATGTCACTGCAACAGCAGATGCCGGACTGAATAACTCGCCTTCATTCCTGTGATATGCAAATATTATCTAAGGGTTTTCATGGAGACCACAGTACCCGTAGTAGTCCACAACTCACTCTGCAGCACAGTCGATGTGGTGAAAGGGTCGTGAATGGCCCTCCTATGGATCATACGATCTTCATGCCCGGTGGTGTGGCATTCTGTTCCTGTACCTTTCCTTCGTGTCATTTGGTGCTCCATGATGTTGAGTGAGGCGTACCATCGCACCCTATGTGTGCAGCGATTTCTCGACGGCTCAATCCGAGTTCTCATATATTGACGATTTGCTATCTCTCAGAAGGCGTCAATTGCGCATAAGCCGCAGGCGTCTCCAAGTAATGTTCCAAACATTTTCGCAGCATGCACTCCAACCTCACTGTCAGTCGTGCTATGATACATGATCGTGGGTGCTGTGTATTTATCCACTGCTTGGCTAGGTGTCATTTGTCCATTCGTTGTAGAACTTTGATCATTTGCAAATTTCCGATGGCCGATTGCCTTCTGCGATTTACATATCTCTACTTCCATTCCTTCTTGGTGTTGCGATTTTCACTTTGAGCAGTGTACATATCGTGTCATTTAATTCGTGGACAGAAGCAAAAAGTTACTTTAAATATCATCCTCTGAATCTTCCTGGTATTTGTCTTTCTCAAAATAATCTCCCTTGCACTTCAAACATATTTGCCATCATTGTACCCATGCATTAAAAGAGTCTTTGAAGCCATTTTTCGAAAGCGTGCGAATTGTTGTTGTTCTGGCTCTGTAAGCATCGTCGTCGGATGCGAAATGTTTCCCTTTGAAAGCTTTCTTCAGTCTAAAAGAAGAAAATAACGGACACCGAACAAGTAAAAGAAGAAAAGGACAAATACCTAACAAGTAAAAGAAGAAGAGAACGAATACTGAACAAGTAAAATAAGGAAAGGACGAATACTGAACAAGTAAAATAAGGAAAGGACGAATACTGAACAAGTAAGAGAAGGAAAAGACAAATACCGAACTAGTAAGAGAGGAAAAGGACGAATACTAAACAAATACTTTTTTTCCTTTTTTTTTCATTCCTTCAAGGTGTTATGTAAATTATGGCGACTCCTCATTCTAGGTGTGCTCTTTTGTGTGTGCATATGAGAAGAGATTTATTTCATAAGTTTAATAGTCATTATCATTTTATGCAAAGACGCTTTTCACTTCCTCTAACTGTGAATAAATAAAGGGCGACTCTTCACTTCAGTTTTGAATATTTACATACAAAAGGAATATATATGTAAACTAAACTTAAGATTAGTTGAACCAAAATCTCCAGTGACGCCTTTTCGTTAAAATATTTTTTTGAAAGCATAAAGCTTCGTTTTTTGTTTATCCTTTGTTATAATTTGAAATTTTTTTGATAATGTCAATCTATCATATGCATTAGAAGTATACATATGTTTCAACCTATTTGAATCAAAAATTTCCTTCTTAGTTCATAGAATCTATCATATTTTCACACTTGTCTACATAATCTGTTTCAACCTCTTTATATCAGAAATTATCTTTCATCTCGTAGAATTTCTGATATGTTATCAGCAAAATAATTACAATAAATAAAAACGAAGCATCGCCCAGATCTTGCTAGGAAACGTCTGTTTTATTTTTCCCTTTTGTTGTTGATTTTCTGTCCGATCTAAAGGTATCTGTTTCTTTCGGGAGCCTTTCTTCTACAATAAGAATGGATCTTGAAGTCTGGATAGCACCGAACGTGACAGCGGCGCGGTAACTGGGAAAGATTAGCAGACGTGACTGACAACTGACACATAACGCTCTCCTCCAATCTCCTTTTCTTCTTCTTTTGGTGCATTGTCTCGACATCTTCTTTTCTCCTCTATGTCATCCCCAAGGTGTGATTTCCTTTTTGTAGTCTTGTTTGGAAACCATGAAAAGAAAGTATCAGAGGTTTTATGCTGCTTGTCGACAGTTTTCTTCTCAACTTCTATTATAGAAGTATTATAAAAAATCTGTAAGTTCAGTTTTTGAAAGGAGCCACAGAGAAAAGAGTTGGACATATTTAAGTCATTTTTCTACCGGATTTTCGATAGTTAGTTACAACCATAAATTTAAGAGTTATTCTAAATATTTAATTTATTCTTAACTCTGTTTTGTCGTTTAAAGATGTGAAGCCATTTCTTTAAATATTTCAACGTCCAAATGAATAACAACAGAAAAAACATTTTAGCTAATTTTTAAAGATCTACTTTTTTTACAAATTATAAAATTTATGATAATCCGCTTAAGGATTTTCCTTTTACAAATTATCGTTATTTAGTTATAAATGGAAAGAGCTCAACATATTTTCTTTCTTGTTAAATCTGCCTAATATTTTTATAGATGTAAAATCTTTTCGTTAACTATTATCAAAGTAAAAACCAATAAATCAACGAAAAAATTGAAGTAGTTTTTAACGGATTTACCTATAATGCTATATCTACCAATTTATAAAATTGTACAATAAAATCCTTAGTGATTCATCTTTCCAAATTGCTTGATTTTTTCTCAATTCGCATGATTTCATAAAAATTGTTTTAACTAGTTGTGCAGCATCAGTTGTCATTTCTTCATTGCTTCTATTGGGTAGAAACAGAAGCATGGTCGGTGTATGCAAGACAATTTGCCTCCCCTAGGGAATTTGCATTTTTGCCGCCTAAACGAATCTATTTTTTAACCCAAAACAGCGGATTTGAGCATTTTAAAGAAACTTTTTTAACATGTGTGTCAAGAAAACTTACTTTTTGCCTCCCTAAAAGTGTTTAATAATTTCATGCTCATAGGAAATTCAGTTTTCTTGAATGGGATTATTTTACCTCTGAGATGCAGCTATTTTGCATAGAGTGAGCTAAATCCTAAGGTCTCAGAAACCACTGAGTTAGAAAACACTTGTCCAGGATGTTCTCTAACGCAATGGTCCTCAAACTTTTATGATCCACGTACCCCCCTGGAAAAGTGTATGTAACTGGCGAACCTCTTATATAGATAGATAAAACTATAGTTGTAGTATAACAATGACAATAAAATAAAGCATTTATATAATATATATCTAGCGACTTTTGATCTCTCACGGCGTACCCCAAAAAATTTTACCGCTTACACCACATTGAGAACCCCTACTCTAACGTGCATAAAGGGCGGTTCTTCTATACCCTGAATAAAAGCTTAACGTCCTATTCGACGTAGGCCTACCTTAAAAAAATTAACAGCGTTGGAAGAATGAGAGTTAGAGGTGAGTATTTTCAACTCATGTACAATTGAAATTCGAGATTGCCAACATCAAATTAAGAGACCAATGCGCTACCGAATGAGCCACTCCCAGCCCAATTTCATTTTTACTTGAGAATAGGATAACTCTTGGGATATCGATGACATAAGAGTGCTTTGTAATTTTAATTTGCAAGCGACAGGATCAAAATTATTTTCTTTCCATATGCAGCATTTAGCACAAAATCATTCAACATGTATGCTTTTTTAGTTGCAAATAGCAAAACGTTCTTCTCTTAGCCCAAGTCCTAAATATATTTAGCCCAAACGACCGTTTCAATGCTTATGAATAAGAACAGGCCCGGTTCTAGGGGTTGGGTCAAAAGAGCCATGAGGATACTAGTGATATTTTATGGGGCTTTTGATGATGCTACTATAGGTAATCGAGGTCAAAAAATTATTAAACTTGCGCATGTTTCATGCATTATTCAAGAATTTTTTTGAAAAACCTCTAAAGCGAAAGGAAAACGTTACAGTGGATAGAAATCCAGTCTCTTGACCCCCTTCTATCTTGTTCCAGCACCATTGCACCGCTTGTCCCTCCCTCCCGACCTTGATTTTTTCTAGATCCGAGCTTGGATAAGAATGTCTCTGTACTTAAGATATAATACCTCCTGTATGTAAGATCTATATAATCTACATATATCTGAAATCTATATATATATATATATATATATACGATATCTATATTTATTCATTTATATATATATGTGTGTAAGATGTGTATAATGTTCAAAAACTTCATCTCCTAGGAAAGGAAAAAGAGGATGAGTGAGATGGGAAGAGATCACGCTTTCATTTTACTAATTTTGAAAAATTTATCGCTCGATATCTTCGTTTGAAATTTATTTGAGCAAATCTATATCAAAGATAAGCAAGCATCCTAACTCTGCGAGGATTCCAGTTGCATGGCAGAGAAGCGTTTAAAACCCTTGAAAATGCCGAGAAAAGAGTTAACAAATCAGTTTTTATTTTCTTTAACATCATCATATTTTTCAAACAAATTTCTTTAATTTTGAAAATCTCACTATCCGCAAGAGTTTGTCTTATGTAGATTAATGTTCTCTTCATCACACTGTTACATACACAGCAGATTTGCTATCAGATTAAGCAAGCACAAACTTTCACACTATAAAATTTACAGTCATTGTTAAAGCAAATTTTATGTTGCAATTCAAAACATTTTAAAGAATTTAATTAATTACGGTAGAATTTCAATATCTTCATGTAACCACGACTTTAACTTATTCTTAAGTTCATGTAACCACTTTAATTTTTGCCTTTAAAATGTCCAAATGTTTTCGGCTTTTATATTTTTAGGTAGACTATTACAAATAGAAGTAAAGTCTTGAGAACATGTTTATTACAATTGCTTATTTTCGATTTTTCTACTCTGTTTCTCATACAGAATGAATCTTCAAGTATTGCTCAAAGAGTGTTTTGTCCGACCGCTTAACAATGAAAACCAATGAAAAGCAAGATTATACGCCTGAAAAAGTATCAATCCTCAAATCGTTAGGGAGCTTGTACGACAAGTGTTTTATATCTATAATAATATGTTTGTGATTGCCAAAAACTCTTCATATAAAGCTAATAGGAACGTCGAATTTTACAAGAAGATTAAGAGTAGCATGAAAATGTACAATGCAAAATATAGATTCGATAAGTTGAAGTGGTTGTTAGAAATCCCACTTTGTTGATCAAAGGTCTTTCTACTCTGTTCTCCATTCGTAGTTTCTGCTCATTCTAAAATTCTAATTGTGAAATTCAAATTCGTAGCTTCTGCTCATTCTAAAATTCTAATCGTGAAAGTAACCAACCACGAGTAGAAAGGTTCCTCACATTCCCAAAGATATTATTATATTAAGACGTTCCATTGCAGGTAGGAACCTGTTTTTCACCGAACATACGAAAACAAAGCGGGAACCCGCAAATGAAATTTTGGACCATTCGATCAAAAATCTCCGAAATTGCAGAAGACCTAAATCAGTCGAAACGGAAATAACACTTTTCATAATTTGGGTATGGAGAAAACTGTCAGCAATGACCAGAGCAACCTCTTGATAATCCTTCTAGTCGCTAATATACCAGACTAAAAGAAATTATGTCATTGTGTACTTTGCAATATTCTGAAATTAAAAAGAGTATTTTTAATTGCTCGTGTCCGTAAAGTATGCATATTAATAATAATGTACGTGTACATTAGATAAAGTTCTCATTTATGGCATATGGTGTGGAATTATTTCCTCTGGCGGAATTTCATCTGCGAGTTGTTCTTATAAGAATTCACATGGTTGTGACCTTTTTCATTGGTTGCTTGCTATTTTTATTTTCAGATTTCATTTCATTTTAAACCTCTTTTCGTAAATCTTTCCCATTTTATTGCAGTTACTGAATTGCACTAAATAAAAAAATATGATTTCAGCGGAAATTTGCATTTGATCCAACACACAGGAGACTTTAGACAATGATGAGTGCAAGGTCGTCGAAGATTGAAAACATTGCAGGTTGCAAAGTAACAAGGAAAAAAAAGTTACTATATATAATATATATACAATATTATACATTGATTTCTAAAATTTAACATAATTCCATACTTTAATATATCTTACAAACGACTGAAATTATTAACATTACATTTTTGTGTGTCAATAAAATGAAAATGCGCATGCCTCTTAAAATTTATCTGACTGAACAAAATTTGCATAAGTGCCTCGAAAAGTAACTCCGATGGGGATTATAAAAGCTGAATCTGATTCTGTGCCACATATTTCCTGTTAAGAAAAAAAAGTGTTCATGTGGTTAGGTTATTTCTTAACAACAGAAAGGCCCAGGACATGTTGATGCTTTTTACACGTGGTAGAGCAATCGGTATGGGGTCGGGGTGGCTTAGTCGGTAGCTCGCCAGATTCGTAATATGCAGTTCCCAGATTTGAGTCCCACCTGGTTCAGGGTTGAGATTTATCTCCGCAAATTCCCACCCCACCCTCGGTCTGTAAGGGACAGAGATGGGCTTGAAAAGACCACTATCTGTCAGATGGGATTTTATATCGTGCTCCGTGTGCAGGAGAGCCATACTCTGAGCACGTAAAAAACAAGTTGGTTGACCTAGACAGGAGGTTGACTTAGGTTGACCTAGACCGAAAAACACGCCCCCCATGGGGAAAAACTCGTGCTCCGTCGTTAGACACTACACGATCGGCAATGAGAAGCCTGGAAGTAGAAAATCAAGGTTTGTCTCAGAGGAGACCATAAGGGACTTGGAGTATGGGTGGCGTTAAAGGGGGTGCGGAGCGCAGTCTGCCTAAAAAAATATGGAATATAAGTAAAGAGCGAAAGCAGCTCTGGTCACAAAGGAGTGAGTCCCGGAGCCGGCAGACGAGCCAGCCCATGTCCTATAAGTGTATCCTAACTTGGGCGCTTTTGATGCACACCATGACTGCCTCGCCTGTTACCTCTGATCTCTTGGGAACTTCTGAGTTCCTTAGCAAATCTTTCTGTGATCGGGCACTGGAGGATGTAGTGCCGACATCTGCGTCTGGAGTCCCACAGCCGCAGTTACTCTGGGCAGAGATGTTAAAACGCTCTATATACGCTGGAAATCTCCCATGTCCCGTCAGTACCTGCATGAGGTAGAGTCTGACATCAAGGATAGACCGAACCTTTGTAAGAATCTCTTTGTTTGAAGACCATTTTTGGTCGTATCACAGAGCCTCTGCCACTCGTCCATTACTCTTTGACTTAACATAGACTTCAGGGTAATTTTAGAAGTCTTTACCGCGCTTTCAGGTTAGCTGTCAGTATCTGCTGAGCGTACCAGATGGTGCATCCGATCGTTTCCTTCATGACCTACGTGTGCCTTGATCCAGGAGAAAGAGATCCTGGCCATGTTCTGAGTACCTAGGATGCGTTGACCTCGTTAACGTATGATACTTGTTGTTCGCATCTTCAAGAGCTTTA
Organism: Ryuthela nishihirai; assembly: GCA_038380435.1. NCBI lineage: Eukaryota > Metazoa > Arthropoda > Arachnida > Araneae > Heptathelidae > Ryuthela > Ryuthela nishihirai. Next base: position 63,699,454 of record JAWZYU010000016.1, on the reverse strand, counting down.
ATTTGAATCTAAACATTTGAGTGGAGGCATTCGATGATGCAGGAATTATAAACAGGTTCGGCATTTTTATGGAAGCATGAGCTAGCCAGTGTTGCCATACTGAATTGGATTAATTCCAGCCAAAACTAATAAAACTTGAAGTGGTAATGAAATCGCGATAAATATGCTCTTTCCGTTAGAGTTTTGTGGAATATTAAAAATAACACGTGGACTTTCGGGAAAAGACGTTGAGAACAACTGGTCTAGAAGAAATTAGGGGATCAGCCGTTTATGATCTAGAAAAAACTTTTTCGCTGTAACATGTTGATGTAAAAACAATAATCTGATACTTTACTTGCGATTTAGAACAAGGATCGTCATCTTTAGCACGACTGTTGTTTGTTGATTTATTGCTTGTGAAGAACTATAAGATCTACAATACAAACTGTTTATCCAAAATGATTTGTGTAAGACAATCTGTTCGAGTTTAGGAAAAAGAAATGTACAGCCAACGTTATTATAGCTCATGTAGTAAACTTATTTTGAAAAGTATGTGCAAATACTAATGACGAAACAGGAAATTGTAAACACAATAGCAATGAATGTGATACAAATACCAACATAAATTACATTTACATTAAAAATACAAATCAATTGTAGGAAAATATTATTATAAACAGACTAAAAAATAATAAAAATATCTGGATTTTATAATATATCTGTAAAAAAGTTAAAAATTATAAACAAGTATCATTTGGATTATTTAACATAGCTGATAAATATTTCACTACAAAATGGGGTATTTTATAATTATTTAAAAACTGATATAGTATTACCAATTTTTAAAACTGGACATAAAGATTAATTTGCAAATTACAGGCCAATTTCTATTTTACCAGTATTTACAAAGGTAATGGAAAAATTATGAAGGTTAGTTGATGAATTTTTATACTAAATTAAACTTCTTTTGTAACGCTAAATTTGGTTTTAGAGAAGAAAACAAAATACTGAAAAAGCAATACTTAATGTTACAAATTAAAAATATAGTAGGATTAATGAAAATAAAAAGACAGTTGCAATGTTTTCAGATATTAGCAAGGCATTTGATTCAGTGGATCACAAAATTTTGTTACATAAATTATATAATAGTGGAATAAAAGGTATTGCATATTAGTGGTTTGAAAGCATCTGTGAAACAGAAAACAAGCAGTTTGTATTGCCATTCAATTCAGTAACTATCAAAATATTAAGACAGGAATCCCTCAGGGTTCTGTACAGGGACCAAATTTATTCTTAATATTTATAAATGTTTTCTGTTCTCTTGATCAATATGGACCATTAACGTGCTTTTCAGATGATGCTGCAGTTGTGTATACTGCAGACAACTGAAATGAGCTAAAAAATAAAATTGAGTTTGGTTTTAATAAAATGAGCAACTAGAAATAAATTATGTTTAAATGTTCAAAAAACTAAATATATATTTTTTGAGTTTCATGACGATGACACTGACTTTGAAATCAAGTATCATAAATTGAATTGTAACATAACACAAGTTTGTAACTGTATAGTAATAGAGATATAATATTGTAAATATTTAGGTGTAATCATGGAAAGTAATTTAAAATGGAAGATGCATGCTCAGACACTTACAAATAGATTGAGATGCGTATTATATAAGTTTTATCATCTAAAAAATGTTGTTACAAGTTCTTTCCTTCGCTTCTTATATTTTCTTGAGTTCATTCAAGTATACAATATGGAATTTGTTGTTGGGGGGAGACTATGAGACAAACCTAATTAATCTATTAATAACAAAATATATAAGTTTATATTGAATGTGAAAAGTTACAAAGATATTAAATCTCTGAAATTAATTCACTTTTATAATATACGGCAAATTTATGTTTTTAAAATTCTTTTGTTTGTGCATGTGAACGATGATTGACTAGATAGCGAAAAGCGTCCTTACAACATGAGAAGAAATAATCAATATACAATGTCTTTACTTCATTAAAATATTTTGAAAAATATTTCGTTTTCCTTGTACAAAGATTTATAAATTTTCAGAAATATAGCGTTAAAAATTAAACTAATTTACCAAGTTTTAAGCAGAAATTTAGAGATTTTTTGTTAAATATTTAAATTTTTCTGGGATTCAATTAGCTTGGAATTCTTTAATTTATACAACATAACATATTACATTTTGATTTCAAAATAATGCTTGCCAATTATCTGTTGCTACTGCTATTCAATTATGCAAGTCTTTTGAATCTGGAAAGGTTGTAAAATTCCTTGGCTCAAAATAGTTGTGACCAAAATTCTGTTTCTTTCTTTTATCAATTGTTTATCATTTTGTTTCTTTCTTTTATCAATTGTTTTATTGTATTGTTTTATTGTATTTATTTGTACTGCATATGTATTTTGCATTGTGTTTGTACTGCATTGTGATGTGTTGATGAATTAGGTATTACACAGCGTGATCATTTAATTCGTGGACAAAAGCAAAATGTTACATTAAATATTATCCTCTAAATCTTCCTGGCATTTGTCTTTCTCAAAATACTCTCCCCTGAACTTCACACATTTTTGATACCGTTGTATCCATGCATTAAAAGCGTCTTTGAAGCCATTTTTCGAAAGCGTGCGAAATGTTGTCATTGTGGTTCTGCAAGCTTCGTCGTCAGATGCAAAATGTTTCCTTTTCAAAGCTTTTTTTTCAGTCGCAGAAAGAGAAAAAAATCGCAGGGTGCTAAGTCCGGGGAATATGGAGGATGTGGCAAAACCTTAGCACATATGGCGGATATCACTGGCTGCACAATGTTATCCGTATGGGCCTGGCGTAGTCGTGATGGAGAAACCAAGTCACACCAGAAAGTTCCGGACGTTTTTCACGAATGGCACGCTGACGTTTGGTTCTGAGAACCTTCGAGTAGGCTTCCTTATCCGTGGTTGTTCCATGAGGCACAAAATTAGTAACGAGAACACCTTTGATGTCAAAAAACACAAGAGCCATTTGTTTCCCAGTTGAACGAGAAACCCGAATTTTCTTGGGTGAATCGGGATGCTTCCATTGACTCGACTGTTGTTTGGTTTCGGGATCGTAGTGAAAGATCCAAGTTTCATCACAAGTCACAGTTCGACTAATAAAGGTTGGACCCTTGCTTCCAAAACGATTAAGCATCTTCTTCCACAGCTGTACCCTTTTCTTATTTTTGTTCTGGAGTCAAACAGTGGGAAATCCATTGAGAACCAATTCGTGACATTTTCAGATGGAATTTCACAATCGCGTGAGCGCTTCCGTATGAAACTGACGTTTTCACAGCCACTTCACGAAGTGTTATTCGTCTTACTTCATTCAGGATATCCAGGGCTTTTTCGATTTGCTCAGGAGTTATTGAGAAAGAATGTTGGCCAGGTCTTGGGTCATCGGCAACAGATTCGTATCCTTCTTTGAATCGCTTATGCCACTTAAAAATGGCAGACCTACGAAGACAGTCATTACAATAGGCTTCACTCATCTCTTCAACAATAGCAGCAGCACTTAGGCCTTGCCTAACACAATAACGAATTACAGTATATTTGGTGAGTAAAAAACAGGAAAGAAATTATCTGAAGAATAATGTCATTAAAATAGACGTGCTTTTATTCTTGACAGTGTCGGTTTTAGAAGTTCAAACATTCCCAATCAAAATATCGCAACGAGCATTTTTTTAAAAAAGTAAAATATAAAAACAAATAAATAAGAGCCTAATTTTCGTTACCGAGCACGGCCAAATTCGAATATCCGCGCCCATTGAAGGCAGCTGGTCATCATTCCAAAATCCAGTTAGGACATTAATCCCTAGATATGTGCATGGCTTACGCTCTTTATCTGTTGATATATTATTAAATAAATTGGAGGAAATTGGTATATCATCTATGATAGTTGGAGGGAATTATCACTGTGATAATTGTAGGGATGTGTTTCCAATCAATTAACAATGAACTCGCAATAACTTTAAAATGGGCCTTCGGTATATAAATAAAAACTGATGAAAGTAAATAAAAACTTTGGTAATAAGCTTCTGTTAAATCGAACGAGTAAAAGTACATATTTTTCTTCAATATTTTATTAAACAACATTATTATGCTAAACCACTTCCATTTGCCAGAGCCGGGATGAGGAGAATGATTTCGTTTCAAAGCTGAACTGCTCGAGGTGTGTTTCTGCAAAAGAAAGTGACGCATTCTTCGATTCTGAAAGCAAGAATAATATTTTTTTGCTTGTTTAGAAGCACCTCTTTGAATAGTAAAATCATACCGTAACCTTCCTAATTTTTAATTAAATAACTATTAGTTAAAATTCGACCTGTAACTTTTTTTTGAAAAAAAGTGATTATTTAATTTAAAAATTTGAGTAATATTTTAATATAGTAATAATAGATAAATTATTTTATTTTATATACATTACGTTATTCGCCTCTTAACATGAGAAAACGAAAATATTTCAGTTTCAGAGATAAACGAGAAAGTCTTTCTGCTTTGTACAGGGTTCATAATACATTACTAATTGCATTTTCCAGTCACCCACTAGTACGAATTACTACTGTTAGAGGTTAGAAAATGAAAAACTTTTCTTTGAAACCGAGCATCCCATATTTGCCAGAGGCGATTTATTATTCTTCTAGTACTATATGTATTTTATTATTCAACTTGAACAACATTCCAAGTATTTTCAAATCTTTCGTAACTTAACTTTTTATGCACTGTTACTTTGAAAAGAATGGCTTTTATACAATATTTAGGAATCCTTTCCTTTACAAAAATAATTTTTTTTTCAGTGTAACGTTATCTTTCGGTAAAGATGTTTCGACTTCAAGAACTTTAAATCATCCATTTCCAAATGCGACCAGAATGGAATAAGTGGTACTTGCTCCTGCTTCTAGTAGCCCTCGAAAATCATTCTGGAATAACCTCAGAAGGGCTCTAGAAATTCGTGAAAACAAGACGTTTCTCTCGAGAGAGATGTTTTATTAATGTTAAATGCAACAAAAGTTTCAGCTTGATACGTTGCATGGTTCTGTAATTCAATGCGTTTCAAAATGATTTGCAAGGAAGAAGAAAATATTTTCTAAAATGTAAAACATATTTCGCATTTTAAATTAAAACTTCGAAAACGTGAAAGTGAATTTAAAATGAATGATATCATAGATTTCCTAGGCGTAGCTTAAGTTAAAGAATATGAAATCGAAGCTTCGACTTCTGGAATAATTCCAGAATGCCCTAGCGAATAGTTTCAAGCTGACAGTAAAGCTCTCTGATGACGTCAAGCTTGTATTATATAGCATTATTCGACTGACTGAAAACTCTTGGCACTTGAGTGCTGAATTAAAAAAAGTGTTAGTTGCAATGGTGGAAGTAACCCAAAGCAGATCTCCCAGAGTGAAAATAATTACAATTTGCAAAAAAAATATTGTAGTAATACTCTCCTTGGTAAATATATCTTCATTTGCACTTCAGACCTTTATATTGAAACTTGCACTTCAGACTTTTGTATTGAAGCATGCACGTCTCAGCATCAGCCAATGTTCGCATAGAGAAGTGCAAGGTAGAATTCTGCATGGGACAGGCTTGTGCTTCACTGAGGCATTTATTATTTAAGCTCTATTTGACAAATACGAGCACCTTAAATCTTTTAGTCAGAAGTGCTCCAGAAATCAGCTAACTTCATTTCTCCCACTGTCTAGATGCTTTTCGTTTCAATTGCAAATCGTTTTCATGAAACAATTCACTGCACTAAAAAATGACTCAGTTTGAAAGTTCTATTAACAAAATTAAGCCCCGAAATACTTAAAATTTAGAAGACTGCTTCCGAATTGATAAGTTCATAAGTGTCAAGAACAAGCATTTTTATTTCGTTTTTCATTTAAAAATTGTTCTGTTGTACTTATATAACACTAAGCGACCAAATTACAAGTGTTACGAATACCTACCCAATACTTCGTCTTATGTATTACAATAGAGTTCCCAAATTTTGCAGGATTCAATTCTCTGCGCATAGTTCTCGTAGAAATGGGTTTTGGAGTACTGCTACTAGCGTCATCTCTTTCAGTTGATGAACTCTAGCAACTCTGTTTTGTTATTCAGTGTGTGTCAACAAACGTTTGCCTGTTAGAGCCTTTTTCCTCCAGCATTTGACATCATTGGAAGGCGTTTTTTGACACCAATGCCATTTTCCATACACTTCGGATATTGTTCCTCGTGATTTTCCGCTGAGTTCTATGTCTTCTGTTACGTATACTTTTTTCCATCTTACTCTAACGATGAACCCCCTTTCGACATTAGTTAGATCAGTTTTTTTTATCCATGTTACACTCGACGTTTCTTACTGCCATGATTCACGGCTTTTATAGGAGTTCGTATTGACGTAGAATACTTACATCAGAAAAAATATTTTGATACTTTGCAATATTTCATGGTACTTGGAGCACGATGCAGTGTTCATAATAATTTTGCCAGGCAGTGTATATGAAGCATTATTTCTCAAATGAAATTAATTCCGATTTCTTAGCGGTTACTTCACAAAGATAACTTGTTGATGAATATATTCAGACAAGTTAGAAATTATGCATTATTAAAGCTATAGGGGCAGTTAAAGACATACACCTACATTGGTTAGATAATAACTATAAATACCTTCAGAAAGAGTTGCAGAATAATGCCAAGATCCAGTTCTTCAGAGCAGCGTTGTTTTAAGATGTTTCAGTTTTTGGTTCCTTGTTTCAAGGTTTATCACAGTGCTCTCAGTTCTTGGATTCACCGTGTAGTTTTATTTCATTGTTTCACAAAGTAATCTGAATGTATTATTGGAACTTCCTTCTGTTTTTATTTTCTTAGGTGTCCGAGCATTATACAGTTTGTATGGTGCTCTATACAGGGTGTTCCCTGAATTCATGGCCCAAACGTGAGGGGATAATAGTACACACCGTACTTTTGTCCTGGAATTCATGGCCCAAACGTGAGGGGATGATAGTACACACCGAACCCACCAATATTCGTCATAGAATATGCGGCCGCAAACGCAGCCCGGTGCCGGTAGGGGGCGTAGACGAGGCGGCACGGCTTAAAAGTTCCCCAACATTCCCAACATTTTTCCAACATTCAAAAAAATTTCCCCAACATTCCAATTTGAAATTCCATTTCAAACCCCAACATTCTCAGCGTCGACCGGACACGAGATGGAGCAGTTTACGAATGCAGAGAAAGCCGATATGCACCTGATGTACGGCGTGTAGCCGAGGGCAATGGTAGAGAGGCGCAAAGACTCTACTGTTAGTGATATCCTATGCGCCGTGTGCCCGATCAAAATGGGGCGGGGGTGGCTCAGTCGGTAGCGCGCCAGGCTCGTAATCTGCAGTTCCCAGGTTCGAGTCCCAGCTGGGTCAGCGTTGAGATTTATCTCCGCAAAACTCCCCGCCCTGCCCACGGTCAGTAGGGGACACCGATGGGCTTGGAAAGGCCGCCGTCCGTCGGATGGGACGTTAAGCCGTGGCCCCGTGTGCGGGAGAGCCATACCCTGTGCACGTTAAAGAACACGCTGGATGGCCTTGACGGGAGGCTACCATCTGTCTCCCAACAGCTGTTCCAGTGGGTCCCCTCCCCCAACCTTCTCTGAGCCTTCGGGGTCCTTGTGACCTGGCCGTTTAGCCCATGGTGTGCAAAAAAGTGCCGCTCAGAGGTAAAACAACCCAAACAACCCAAAGCCCGATCATAAAATGTTGGCGCGACTGCACTGCCAGCTGTCTGAGGCAGGCACCTTCTACGTCAGTCGACATGATGCCAATCGAGCACGGACAGTCAGAACGCCAACTATGAGCGAGGGCATCTTACATATGGTGACAGATAACCCAGGTACAAGCATGCGATCCGCCGCATAGAGCCTGGGTGTGCATCGGAACAGTGTCTGGCGAGTACTGCATGAAGTAGGGCTACACCCCTATCACTTGCAGCTAGGGCAGGCATTGACAGCTGTTGATTATCCCCTGCACATGGAATTGTGGTTCCTGCAGCAAAGTGCCGCACATCCTGATTTCCCTGAGCATGTGTTCTTTATGGATGAATCAACATTCTCACGCGAAGGCGTATTGAATGTCCATAATGCGCATTTGTGGGCGGTACAATGGTACACGTCCAAATTCGAACCAGCAACGGATTGCCATCAATGTCTGGGCGGGGATCGTACATGACTACTTATTTGGACCCTACCTACTGCAGGACAGCCTCGATGGGCGAACGTACCGTATTTTTTTGCAACAGGTTTTTGCCGGAATTGCTTCAGGATGTTCCAGCCGCAAACCGCGCCCGTATGTGGTTCCAGCACGATGGGGCTTCCCGCCCATTTCAACATGGACGTGCGTCAGCATCTTCATACCGCATTTGGGAACCGGTGGATTGGGCACAATGGTCCCATCCCATGGCCCCCCAGATCGCCCGATCTTTCTTGTATCGATTTCTTTTTGTGGGCAACATTTGAAGAGTGTCGTGTACGAGACGCCGTGCAGTCCGCGGAGGATCTGGTAGCCCGACTGTCCGTCGCAGCCGCCGATGTGCGCGACAAACCCGGTGTTTAAGAGTAGGTACGCCGATCACTACTCCGAGGTTGTGCCGCCTATATCAAACGTTGGTGGGCGGACGTTTGAGCATTTGTTGTAATGATCTCCAATAAATGTCACTCTGGAAACCTCTGTGTCTGTCCTTCATTTCCGACTCCTCACTGCGTTTGCGGCCGCATATTCTATGACGAATATTGGTGGGTTCGGTGTGTACTACCATCCCCTCACGTTTGGGCCATGAATTCAGGGACACCATGTATAGTCATAAAACATGATTATAAAGTTTTTATACAGTGAAATTAAATTACTCGGTGAATCAAGAACTGAAAAAGTGCTGAGTAACCTCGAAACAAAGAACCTCTAATTGCACATGTTAAAAAAATGCATGAAATATCAGAGAAGCACTTCTCTGAAGAACTGGATTTTGATAAAATTCTACAATTGTGTCTAAATGTATTTATAGCTATGTATTTAACCAATTCAGATGTATACTTTTAAACTACGTTACAGCTTAAATAGCGAACAATTGCTAATTTGTCTAAATATTAAATAAAAAGTTGCGGAATTATTTTGGTTAAACAATTTATTACAGTTGACGAATGTTGGAATTGCGTTTATATTTTACAAATGGAACTCCAAGTTAAGAAAATCTTGGAGAATATAAGATTTTCTAAAATCATATTAATACATATATGAATAAATGCAAATATTTCTGAAGTTGGATGTAAGCTCAGTAAATAGCTTACCAAGCTTCTAATGTAAATTTCCCAGGTTTTCCAGGTTGTGAGCGAGTTAAGATTTTCTCCTCTAACCCACTCACCATCATCGGTGAGAAAGAACTCACTTATGGCCCTTGAATGGACGTTAAGCTATTCACTGTGTATACAGAAAATGCCGTAACCTGTTCTCCTTAAAGAACACGCCGGATGGTCTTCACGGGAGGCTTCCATCTGTCTCCTAACAATTGGTCAGTGGCTCCTCTTGCTCAACTTTCTCTGAGGCTTTGGCATACTTGTTTTCATTCAATTTAATTAATTAAAATTGACCATTTAGCCAATTTTGTGTACAAAAAAGTATATTTCAATGATAAAACAAACAATAAATATTCTTGAACTTTTTTAATATTTAATTTTTAACGTAGTAACGTTAATGCTTACGTAGTTAACGTTTCGTAGTTTAAAATATTGCTTTTATGCGTATGATGTATTTCCTGTATCAAAATAAATATAAAGAGTTAACATCAAGATGCCATTTGGAGTGGGATAGGAGAAACTCTTGCACTCAGCTGGAATTTTATAAATCAGCGAATCATTTTATCTTCAGCGAAATCTAAGACACAAACTGGCAATTGTGTTTTTTCTCTCCCCACCCCCGGACAAAATTCATTCTTTCCGTTTGCTTACCACAGTTAACGCATTTATTTCGTCCCTTAACAAAACAGCATCGGTAGCTGTTCGGAATAAACGTCTAAGTACCACTTGTTTAAATGAGCAAAGAAAACAAACCGAAACATTTCCATTTACGTTCTGTACCCTATTGCGCGAAGCGTATAAATTCTGAGTGTTCAAGTACCTGCTGATGTGTTTGTCCTCTTACTTAAATAAATTTCACGAATGAACGACTTTAAACGGAGGGTCACATGCAAAAACAAAACATTCAGCATCTTAAATGCAGAATGAAATGTCAGAATTAAATGAACCCTTGGAAGTCGACTAGCAGCACTTCAGTGTGCTACGATGATTTGCTGGAAACATGTTCCAGTCCCCAAAATGTTTACGATAATTATGAAAGTTATCGATTTTAAGTATTTTACAGAAAATGAGAAGTTTTGGGATATACAGCTGAGAGCGAACATAGCAACTTTACATTGCAGGATAAATAGGAATGTTGAAATACGCTTTCTAAACATTTAAGTGGTAAACTATTTCATATAAATTTCTGTTATTTCATGAAATCTTTTGTAGCGTTCATGAATTTATAAAAGGCAGTGCTAATGTGACACTTCCTCTAAGCAAAGAAACTAATCAATCCCTTCATTCACAAAAGAATGACATTTTCATAACAAAAACGAAAATTTGGTGTACGAATTCTAATGTGGAAACAAACAATACAGCAACACTAAGATCAAGTTAAAACTAGTTCGATCCAAAACCTCCTTCTGTAAAAAAGCTCCAACATCTAACTGTAGAAGTATCAATAAACGAAACAAGCGCTCTCTTCAGCCATTCATTTTCTATATGTCTGACAGATTGCTATTATTCACAAAAATGACAATGGGTATTGTGCAAAGTAAACAAAACTATTCATTGAAAAAGGTGGTAGATGACGCAGAAGAAATAATTAGCGATCTCAGTGATAAAGTTAAACTGGTCTCATCATAAAAACACCCGAGACTCGTGCTATCCGGATCAGGGTTACTTCCTTTCCGGATCCGAAACAACAAAGGAAAACTACGAATAGAAACGATACAAAAAATATAAAACGACAACAATAAAAGCAACACTAAAATATTAACTTTTAAGCAATCAAAATTTTCTTTGTGCCCTTAGCCTTAGGCAAAAGACGTACAATTAATTTCCTGTACATAAATAATTTTTTCTTTTGTGTCATTTTCTCATTTATTCCTATAAATATTTATTAATTACCCATCTCCTCAAGATGCTTTATCCCTTGTCACTTGTCTGTCAGTTTGCTTAGGTTTGTCAGAACAGTTGTCCCGACATATCTTTCTAACCCTTTGAACTATATCGACAAGTTATATATCAAGTAAAGCTTGTCACGCTGGGTACGCCACAGGCTATCAAAACATTAACCTGCCTCTCCCTTTTTCCCCCCTGAAAAAAGGTGAAAATGGGTTCTTTCGCTCCATGTTCTAACGCCAAGGATCACAGTTATGAGTTAAGTGCCAAATGAATGTTTGTGACATGGGGGCTGTCATGTCTGTGAGTTTTAATAAGGCTATGTATCAAGGTGACCTTCGTTTTATCCACACCCTCCCCCCACGAAAAAAAGAGACGGAATTTTCATGGGGGCCAACAAGTTATATTTCAAATTATATCTTGCTACGTCCACATTGTCTAGAGAAACTTCAATCAAGCACCCCCCCCCCACACACACACACACACATACTCCCCGAAGAAAAGGGGGGGGGGCGAAATAAGTTAACTTTACGAGTCCTAGCAGTTCCGAAAGAAGTGTTTTAGCAACAAAGCAAAAATTATAAATATTTTTCTTTTATTAAAAAATCTTCGTAAAGAGTAAAATATAAAACTAAAGCATACCGATGGTGAAATCATTCGCTGGATTCCTATTCGCTTCAGAAAAAACTAGGGAGCCTTTTTTCAAGTAGGTTCAAACGACATCCAATCTTCCTTTGAGCTGAATACGAATCCAGCAAGGGATTTCAGCATCGATTTGTTTTAGTGTGATTCTTCACTTCTTTGGAAATATAGATATTTTCTAAAATATTTAATTTATGTTTTTTAAGCTTGGCATATCATTACGATCAATACGCATATTTTGATGAATGCATATGTCGCTGTAGAAAAATGATTAACCGGCGATTATGCGCAAATACCGAAAATGTTGGTGAATGTGATATGTTAGTTGTGATAAATTCGACCTTATTTATCCGTTTTACAAGTTTTTTGATATAGTTCCCAACATATGTTGATAATTGAGATAAATTTCATGTTTATTTAGCAGTTTAACCAACTGTTTCCTGTAATTTGTAATATATGTCGGTAATGTAATAACGTTTTAGTCCATTTATTTTCAAAAGGTGAAATCACCCAGAAGCAGCAAGCAACCTTAATATTGTTACGACAGATGAACGTGCTACAATGAATTTATGATAAGCGTGTCACGAACGTTCGCGTATGTTTCTGCGTGAGAATTACATAACCAACGAATTAGAACACAGAACTTATCTGAAAAATAAAAAAAGATAGAATTGTTATGTTGGATTTGTGATATCCGAAAGGAGGCATAATTAGTTTCAGTATGCACACGTTGGCTGTATGAAGGGAAGAAGTATTTTATTATTTGAGTGCGCGGGAGGTTTATTAGTTTATTGGTGTGGATCGAGTTGGTAAGCTGGTAAAGGAAAAGAATAATTTGTCGTCTTGTGCGTGGTGATCAACGTCTGAAAAGTATTGGTTCTGAGAAACCAGTACACTTTGCCAGTTTTGGAGTATTTGATGACTAAAACCTTAGAAGGAAGTCATTTATTGTATAGTTATTTAGTTTGTTTAGGAATTGGTAAGGATATTCTCGTTAGATCCAATGTTTATTTACCAACATGATTTTATTGTTCTTTGAATGATATTAGCCTTGTTTTGTGATTTGGGTGTGAATAGAATTAAGATAATAGATTCTTCTGAAAGTTTATCTTTGTATTGTTGTAGAGTTTCTTGCCGGTTGACTTAGTTTGTTTACAAATAATTTCATCGAGGCTTTTGTAATAAATTGCATTGTTTTGTAATTAACATTGTAAACTATTCACCTAAACTCATGCTCAGTACTCATCCAAATTAATTTGCAACAATATAATAATGAGATACTGACAGCTTTAATTGTAAGACAAATCAGTATCCAGGAAATAAAATTCAAGAAAATGAGAATTTGGACGTCAACGTCAAAGGGGAGATATGAAATAAGCTTCAAAAGCGTAATGAAAACAAGCATTGTGGCACAAATCACTCTGCTTGTTTTCTATCAAATGATATACGAAAAACCGTAAATGCTATTGATTTTGAACACTTATATTTACCTAGCTTTAGTGCAATGAAAATAAGAATTTAAAGATTCTGTGGATATGACAGTAATTCTGATATTAAATTCAGATAGTAATTCTGATTATAAATTCAGACAGTAATTCTGATTATAAATTCGCATTTCCCAAATGTGCGTCTTATGCGGAAAATCTGTTAATCCTTACTTATACTCTCATTTCACTACTTTGTACAGTGATTTTGGCGAACTTGTACAATCGCCGCTTACTATTCACATTCGCCTTTTAGTCACATTTACCCATAACATATCCCATCTTAACGAAATTATCTTACAATTAATTAACAAGCATTTACTTCGGATATTTGTTGAACACCTTTCATGGGAATAAACCGTCTCATCACGTCATAGTCTGGTACATCCGTTTTACTTTTCCTATTTCTCAAAATCATTAAAGTTCACAAATATACTGCTCACAAAAATTAGGGGATATTTCAAAATGAATATGAAACGATAAAAATATCCCCTAATTTTTGTGAGCAGTATAGGTAATGTCTTCAGACTCCTGGCTTGTATTAATAAACTCGATGGCAGTCACTGTAAAACAACTGCAGACATGAACTACTTATGTAAATAATTAATTTCAGAGGAAAGTAAAGAGACTTCACAGCTCTTTATATCACATGCTTTTGATCTACAGAATAATTATCCATGTTGTAAAATAAACGTTTTCATACAATATTTCATAATTGTCAATTTCTTTCTGGGAATTCTTTAAACAGATAATTAACTCTACGGTGGAAACAAAATAGCATGGATGGCATTTACTTCAAAAAACCTCAAAAAGGTTATTTATTATTTGCTGAATATTTCATTGATTACGTCAAACCATGAGCACAATTACGATTCAGAATTTAAAGTTTCTCAAATGCCATTTTTACTTCTATCAAAAAGTCCATAAATAAAATTCTTTGGCCCTATGATGGAAATTTGATGAAATCTCTTGACATTAGAACTTAAAAAGGATTTTAGCGTTGGTCGCGGAGTTCTTAAAGAAATTCATTAAATAATATCGGAAACTTTGCACTTCTTCAATTTCAAAAATACCATTAATTCGTCTAGCAGAAAAAAAGTGATTAATTATATTAAATAACTTTTATTTTAACCAATTTTTAATTACGAGCGTTCGTATAATGTTTTTTGCACATTATAAACCAAAAATTAATTAATTTTGCCTCTTACATATAATGAGCATTTCAATGAACTGATCACTACCTAATAAATTACATATTTTGAAGAGTTTCTCTTTGCTTGTTTGAGAACTAAACTGGAAGAGCTACGATCACCAAATTTCGTCTGCATCTTCATCTTATCGTAACGTAGTGCGCTTTAAGGTTTTCTACCCCGTAAAATTAAACCCTCTCCCAAACGTTGGGCGCGAAAAAGTATGCCCATTCATAACTTTCACCATTGATAACGTACTACTCCATTCATAACTCTTCAACTCTCCATTCATTAGGCGATCGCAGCGCCCTCAGATATTTCGAACTCTTGCAGCGGGTTTAATCCCGACCCACCGCAGCTAGGAATCCGATATCAAAACATTATACAGGAAGCCAAAAGTGGGACCATCACACCAAATCTGGCACCGATTGGACACGTATCTGTGGAATTTCAGGTATCTGAAAACTTCCGCCACCAAAGACGTCACCGTTGACGTACAAGAAACGTATGTCAGTGCACCTGGTCGGAATATGCCTACACGGAAGCTTAACACTTTGAATCGTTTACTATATACAGCAGACTCCCTCTTATCGGTCTCTTACGGGGACCGGACCCCTGGCCGGATGAACGAAAGGCTGGTTAATCCAAAAATTGTGTCAGAAAATAAATAAAAACAGCAAATGACAAAAATACTAACTGTACTGTATTTCAATTAAAAATTGTTGTATAATATTAACAATTTACTCACACTCACTTGAAAAGGTCCGTGATTTTCTTTCGTTTCTTTGAACTTAACACTTTTTTACCTGCAAAGTCTTGCCATTTTTAATAAACATCACATCAATCGCAGATGAGACCTGTTGTTGTTCAATGTATCTCACTGCAATATCAAAAGCTTCTTTTCCTTCAATATGGCTAACTTTCTCTTCTTTCTCTTCTCATTTTCGCTTCTTCTCCGTTCCCTTCTTGGCAGACTGCATTGATAATTTCGTCATCATTCAGTGTTTCATTTTTCAACTGTTCATCACCTTTTAACCATTTTTCAATGTCATCTTCTTCAAGTGTGTCATCCAGGCAGCTGTTTAAAGTCATTAAGCAGCGAAATATTGTCATTATCCGTCATATCTTCGGCAGGCGTAAGCTCATTCGATACTTTCGTGTTGTCGTCTTTGGCACTTTCTACGAGTCTATCCAAACAGATTTTTGAGCTTTGTAGTAAACTGGCAGAGCAGCTGAATTTAAATGCTTGAATGCTCGGGGTTTTGCAGATATGCCAATTACAAAAAGACGAAGTTTGTGCGAACCTGCAGCATTTATACCCACACCCACAGTGATTCTTTGTTTGTTTTAAATTATGATGCTGAGGTTTCTTGCACTGTCACAAACCTTTTCGTTGTAAGAAGTTTAAAATTTAACCCAGTCTCATCTACATTGCAGATTTGTTCTGAGCATATGCCTTCTTCTTCAATAAGCACTAAAAGTTTTTCTGAAAATTCCTTTGCTGCTAAAGGATTAGTTGACAATTTCTCACCACAAACACCAAGGTAATGAACACCATACCGTTTTTTTTAGCGAGAAAGCCATTCCTCGCTTTCCGAAAAATCTCCCCCATTATCGATTTTGGAATGAAGGATTAATTTCTTTTTCTTTCAAGATTGGCCCATTGATTGGCGTTCCTCTTTGACGCTCTTGCATGAACCATAACCAAAGTGCATCATCGACAATTTCATTTTTCGGCTTTTTAACAGTGCACCGAGAAGAAAGTGTTTTTCCAGACTCGACTTGAGTGCAAAAATCCTGTAAAGATTTTCTATTCCTTCTCCATTTACCGTGCTTTTACCAACACCTAGTTCATCACAAATATGCCTTACTGGATCACCTTTGTCAATACATTCTAATGATTTTAATTTCATCTCCGTCGTAACGACATTACGCTTACATTTGCACCCACTCATTTTGTACCACATAATAATTAATAGATCACAACACACACTCCTGTATACGCACAGTACACTGTAATATTCACAAAGAGGAACTGAAGCAAAATATGTACTGTACTATAAACAAAACACGCGGCGACTTGTTTCCGCTTCTTTTAACTGAAAAACGAAACAAGCGGCGACTTGCTTCTGCTTCTTGGAACGACCTGTTAAAGCGGAGGCCGGTTGAGCCGAGACCGGATAAGAAAGAGTCTACTGTATATATATAAAGCCACGAGCAACGCCGGGAAATTCTTCTGATGTCATATAAGCTTTTATCTTTGATTTGCACTGGGTTGTTACATCGTTAAATGCCACCTTTTCTGGTGCATCGTTAAATGTCACATTTCCAACCTTCGGACTAAATGCCCTGTTCCGAAACGTCACAAATTGTAGAATGACATATTGACAGACCAGCTGTGAAGAGAAGATGGAAACCTCATTTCAAGACCATTTCGCTTGTTCTATACTGGAAAAAAGATTAAGGCTGCGTCTCTTGTCCCTAGGAGAACGGCAAAACATTGACTATGATGGACACAGAGTATTCCGACCTCATCGACCGTTTTAAACAAATGTACAGTTTAGATAAGCTGAAAACAATATCTTCTACAGCTTTGTTATTGAGAATATCTTACTCTTCACTCGTTCTTACATTCAATTAATGTAAGTATTTCGTAATAATAACTTATTAAATAATACACGAAGTATACATTGCAGTGTTTCGATGTTGTATAAATTTCAAACTTGCTAGAGAAGAGATGATATATCCAGTAGATAAATAATGACCTAGATGGAAAAATAAAGGTAATTGTTTTGCTGCATCCGGCCACTGCACACCAATTCTAACAAGGTCCTGTTTGGCATTGTCTACCCACCGCATCCTAGGTCTCCCCCTTCTTCTGAGGCCTCTAGGCACACTGTTCATAACCCTATTCGCCAATCTATAATTATCCATACGGGCAACATGGCCAAACCAGCGGAGTCTCTCTCTGCACAATATACTGCTTAAAGGAGGTTGCAGACTCCTTTGCCTAACTTCATCATTAGTTACAAAGTTAAACCACCTAATACCCAAGATACTACGTAAGCATCTAGAATCAAAAGCATCCAATTTCCTGTTATCTTGTTTACACAGCTTCCACGTTTCACTACCATAATTAACCCTAGAAAGAACCAAACTATTATAAAGTCTAATTTTAGTCTTTAGGTGTATACGCCTATTTCTCCACACTCTCCATAGATTCTTAAAAGTCCCGGCAGCAATCCCTATTCGTCTGTTAATCTCATGCAGCACATCACCAGTATCTGTTACGTAGCTCCCAAGATAATTAAACTGCAACACCTGCTCAAGACAACTATTCAGATTAACTGAATCACAACCTGCCTGACCAATTTTCATCACTTTAGTTTCCTCTCTGTTTATAACCAAACCTACTCTACCACCAGTCTCATCAACAGCTTGAATGAAAGAGTTCATCTCATCAACATCATTTGCCAAAACGGTTAAATCATCAGAATAATCTAAATCAGAAATTTTCATATCTCCAGCCCATTTAAGGCCAAAATCTTTCCCTTGAAGTGAATTTCGCATAACATAATCAATAACCAAACTAAAGAGAAAAGGAGACAAAATGCACCTTTGTCGAACATCAGAAGTAATGCTAAACCAATTGCAACAAGCCTTACCAACGCTCACAAACGACTCAGTGTTATTATAGAGAGCTTTCATTATGTTAACTAACTTGTCTGGTATACGATATGATTTCACAATCAACCACAAATTA
This sequence comes from Ryuthela nishihirai, assembly GCA_038380435.1. Classification (NCBI taxonomy): domain Eukaryota; kingdom Metazoa; phylum Arthropoda; class Arachnida; order Araneae; family Heptathelidae; genus Ryuthela; species Ryuthela nishihirai. The sequence goes on along the minus strand of JAWZYU010000016.1, from coordinate 63,681,166 downwards.
TGACGATCAACAGAGTCGAAAGCCTTTCTGAAATCAACAAAGCTAGCAACCAAAGGTTTCTGAAACTCTAAACATTTCTCAAGAATCTGCTTGAGTGAAAATATCTAATCCACACATCCCCTACCACTTCTGAATCCACATTGCTCATCACACAATTGACTGTCAACCAGATTTTTAATTCTATTCAGCACAATCATTGAAAGAAGTTTACCTTAAACAGAGAGTAGGCTGATACCCGTATAGTTATCACAAGAACTGCGATCACCGTTTTTGAAAATAGGGATAACAATAGCTCTGGTAAAATCCTTAGGAACCATGCCTTTATCATAAAAGATATTCAAAATTTCAGTCATCCAAGTGGTAACCGAAACATTCCCAGCTACATTTCAGTAGTAATTTCATCTACTCTTGGGAATTTATGAAGTTTAAGTTTAGAAATAGCCAAAATAACTTCAGATTGTGTTATAGGGCCAACATTAAAACCACCAATGCATCTATCGTCATTACAAACAATTGGAGTACAACTACTCACATTGTTTAGACTATCACTGAAATGCTCAGCCCACCTAACGATGACAGAATCCTCCCTCTCTATAACCTTACCTTGTTTATCCTTCAATCTTGGTATGCCTGTCTGTTTTCTACCTAATGTTGTGCTGCCTAACTGCTTCCTCAGCTTTGTCAGCCCAGCCATCAAGCCAAAGATTCTTATCAGTAGCTAACTCATCCTTTACACGTTTATTAAGCTCTCTGTAATCCTTTCTATTTGGACTACTAAGGTACTGATTAAGGACATTCCTGCAGTTCCTCCTTTCTGAAATAAGCTCAAGTGACTTATCACCTAAATAATTCTGCCTGCTCTGCTCCTTTTTTCCTAAAAGAGTACTGTTAGTTTCGAAAAAAGCCTGTTTAAAACGGCCCCATTCTTCCTCAACTTCAGTGTTAAGCAAACCATGACTGTCATAATGACTAGGTAACCTATCATGGTAAGCTTCAGCTATAACTGGGTCTTTCAGAGCTTCTGTATTTAAGGTAAATTTTTTAACCCTAGCACAACACTTTTTAAGTTTAAGTTGTAAGACACTTTTAACAAGGTAATGGTCAGATCCAATTTCAGCTCCCCTATATGCCCTGGTATTTCTAACAGAGCTAGTCCATTTGCTGTTAATTAATATATAATCAATCATATTCCTATGCAGCCCATCAGGTGAATCCCATGTGCATTTATGTAAGTCGCGGTGTTTGTAATATGTTAGTTATTCTGAAACCATTGAATTTACTTACCTGTAGGAGACGTTGCCCATTGCCATTGCAGCTACCAATACAAAAAGGGCCTATCACCCCTCCCCAAAAGTCAGAGTCAGTACCAACTTTGGCATTGAAGTCACCTAGAACAAGCGTAATATCTCCTTTCTTGACAGAATTCAAAATATCCCCAAGTTGTCCGTAAAACCTATCTTTCTCATCCTTATCGGCATCCTCAGTGCTTGTCTGAAATTTTGCAGTAAGAAACCTTTCATTAATGCACTCATATCCTAGAAGAGCATCACTAGCATGTCTGCTGAGCAGCAGACCCACGCCTTGGTGATGCTTTCCATCCTCCCTCCCTGTAAAGAGAAATTTAAAGTTATTTTTAAGTATCTCATCTTTACCTGTCTATCTGGTCTCTTGCAAGCCTAGAATATCTAGGTTATAGCGTTGGAATTCCTGCGTGAGGACATCAAGAGAACAATCTCTATGTAATGTCCTCACGTTCAACGTTCCTGCAGAGAGAAAATGATTAGTAGGATTTTTTTAAAGAAATTAGGTTTATTGAGATTGGTAGGGCCAACAATATCAAACAGCTCCCTTATCGCAGGCATGGGGCAAAGACCTGTTCCTCCTGCGCTAAAGGTTGAAGTCACCGATGCTGGTAGGAACTTCAGGCACCACCTTTTCAAGTGGACTTTTTAAAGAGCCATATGGCCTGCCTGAGACACATTACTCCAGTTTAGGCTTGACGACGCCCAACTAGCTACGTAAGGTTCAGGTACCTGCGATGGCCTCTGATTAGGATTATCCACCAGCTAATATAAGATATCCCATGCCTCTGTTCACTTAGGGCTGGAAACCCAGAAGCAAACAGAAAACACAGCGGCAGATTCTCCCTCAACAGAGGTCCACCAGTGCAGCAAGTCCAGGATCCATAATCAAGCTCAAATCCATAAACAAGTCCAGTCTCATAGGTATAAATGATTAGCACCAGGACCCTGTGAAGTTCACCACTCCTCAGCAGGTTTAAACAAAAAAGAAAAAAGTGGCCATAGATGACCAGATCAGTAGTCCATACTGAACTGGCAGTCCTCCCTTTCCGTTCCCTTCCAAAAGAGAATATCTCTTTTGAAAGATACTAACGGCCTGCACCACGAGAAGGAGGGGTCGGACATTAGTTGCTAGACCTGGTCGGCTCTGTGCTTCATCACTAGGGATTGGTACACAGCTCTCTTTCCAGTTTATGTCTAGCTATCATTTACAGGCCTTGCTTTTATATTCACAACATTATTTATACTGCTAAAGGAACAAATTTTCTTTCACCCTGTGGTTGGAAACGTAGTTGGAAACATAGTTCATATATAAGTCATTTAAAAGTAGGTCACCGAATTGTCTTTTCATTTGAAAATGACCTTAATATTATATAATGATTTACAATCTAGGACTAGTAAAATCAAATATTGATGAAAATAAGTTAGTTCATCCAACTTCGATAAACAATAATCTTTATAGAAGATTAATTTTAACTGTTATTCAGTCTCGTATCCAAGGCCGACCAGCCCTGCGCCACACCTACCTCGAAATTTATAAGACAAAACACAAAAACACAGGATTAATATTAGAGAAATATTTTGGTGTTCAGAAATATGTAAACAAAATTCATATGTATACAAATCGAATTTTTCCACACTACTATTTATTTTATTGCCACCACTCTCGGAAAATGTTTCCTGCCTATGTGCCTATTATTACTTCTAAATTAAGAACATTTCTCTGTTAATGAAGCTATCAAATACAGCTTTTGGAATTAATTATTCTCTTCGACATTAGGTTATTAAAACATGAAGTAAATTAGGAGCGCGAGACCATGCAATCGATACCGCATCAGGATCGTCACATGATGCTTTCAGCTTCAGCTTTCATCCCCTTGTCCGTGCTCTAACATCACTGAGCAAGGAGATTACATTAGACTTGAAAATTACAGGATCCCTCGTTTTGAAACCTTAAGCCGTGATTCTGTGTTAACACCTACATTATGTACACGTTACAGCGCATTTTGTGTGGCATGGATAACACGCTCCATTCTCTCTAACAACGAATTGTAGAGGTCTTTCCTCAGCTTCGTTCTGAGCATTGGAATCGTTATAACCTCGCCATTTAATCCTGTGGCTCCTATCCTTTTATTTTTTTAACGCCCCTTTCATTGAAGGATATGTTTATGCGTGGAGTTTTCAATACTCTATTTAATCGGTTTCCACAAAAAATCCCCTTTTGGGAACCACTGCCTTTAGCCTATTGTGCAACAAAAACTAACGCTCAAAATACAACTCATCTGTCAAATCTCAAGATGGCAAAAAAAAAAAATTCAAAAGAACGAAAAATTGAATAACCCATCAGTTTTGAAATGAAAAGATTTGTTTCGAGTTCCGCATTACTCACTTACCTATTAATATCATTTAAATTGAATAACGGAATTTATTTGTACTACCTCAAAATCATTAGATCCTTAACCACAGTTATTTAAAACTAGAACAGATTTCCTAAGTTTGCTTTCCCCCCCCATACTCATATGTATCACTAATTTCACTAATTTCTTTTCCACTTTTAGTGGCATTCGCCAATTACTTTTTTAATATCCATAGTTTTCCCCTGAGCCTTAAAGTGATGGACAGGCTAATAGAATGGAGCTTCTTTTATGAGACATAGCAACAACGTTCTTAGTTTGAATGTTATCTAGAGCCAGGAGCGATTTTCCCTTGAGCATACTGGACACTTGGTTGGGCAGCAGATTTTTTTTTAAAGAAGAAGAAATGTAGGAAAAGGAGGGAGAAAAATCTGCAAAACTCTTACACCAAACTCTCGTTATTTTCAGTGGTATAACCACAGGGCGCACTGAGCGCATCCAGTCCAGGATCTCTTTCTGGTTATCTATTCAAAGCGTATTTATTTAAACTTATTTTCCTTCATACTTCCAAATTTTCTTCTGTCCGTTTTAAATTGATATGTTATGCGTTTCCACAAGTTTTACAAAAGGTACGAAAAACTAGAAGAACGCATATCGCTTCTGGAGAATATGGGAATTTTTTTTCAGATGGAATGAAGTTTTACATTTTTTCCGACTTTTCACCCTAACAGATGATTAGGAAAATTCAAACGGTGATTATTTTTTAGTACTTATGCAATTTTATGCAATTTTATCCCTTAAAATGTAAAAGTTGCGTTTTTCCACCTCCCTCTGAGAAAAAGGGGATAAAATAGTTCTATCAGTGTAATATCCCTTAACCCTTTGACACCAAAATTTCCAACTTCTACCATAAATAGGTCGCTTGAATATTCGTTTAAAGTCTCGAAAACCTAATTATCAATTGTCTTCCACAGTATACAGATCTATAAATGATAATTTGAAAACTGTTGTGCTATTTTTGGACATCAAAAAAGCGTTTGACTCGGTTTCGCATGATATAAATAAATAAATTTTAGAATAGATGTTTGTATAGAAACCAACCTACCCTTTACATAACGCAGTCAGAAGGGTATCTCTTTAAAGCAATATTAGTCAGGTGCATTAGTTTGCATTAGGTGAAGGATCTAACCTTGTTTATCTAGGGTTATTATGATAAATATAAATGCAGAATATTTATAATATTGCAGCACTTCTCATACATTCCTGTATATTTTTGGCAGGATACTATGACATGCAATATACGAGGAAATGTTTTGAAATGGTTGGAAACATATTTGAAAAATAGAATTCAAAGAGTAAAAATGGTAAACTTGTTTAGTAAGGGAATTGAACTAAAATATGGAGTTCCACAGGGTTCTGTGTTGGGGCCAATATTATTTAACATTTTTATAAACGATCTTTGTAATCTTGAACTTAAAGAAAAAATAATAACTTTCACTGATGATACAGCTTTGATATATGCGGCTGACAATGAGAATATTTTAATTGAAGAAATAAATGAAGACTTGGGTAATATTAGAAAATAGTTCTTAAAAAATAAATTGTTATTGAATATTAATAAAACGAAATATTTATATTTCAATTTAAAATGTAATAAAGTCGATAAGTTAAAAAATAAATTATTATATCATTCTGTAAACTGTATAGGACATCAGTGTGCATGTGAAGCAATTGAAAGAGTAGACTATTATAAATACTTGGGCGTACATATAGACAGTCAGTTAAATTGGAATAAACATATTAAATATTTGATAAAAAAAATTAATGCAATAATTCCAAATTTTTTTACATTAGAAATTCTATGAATCTTACTTTTTTAAAGCTTATATATAATGCTTGGGTTAAGTCATATTTAAGTTATGGAATAATATCTTGGGGAGTAATGTTTTATAGTAATATTGAATCCTTAGTTACTATTCAAAATAGAGTAATTAGATGTGTATTAAGAAAAAGAAAATACAATAGTATTAAATATTTTTAAAATGATCTTCAAATTTTACCACTGCGGAAAACGTATGTTTATAATATGATCTTATATTTTAAAAAGCACTATAGAGAAAGTGACATTAAAAATGTAATGCAGAATACCAGAACAAGTGCACATATTAATTTCATTGTACCACTTCCGAAGAAAACTATTACGCAAAAATATTACATATTTTTGGCGCTTAAAATATTTAACAGTTTACCTGAAACTATAAAGGATGAAATAAATTCTTTTACGTTTTCTCGAAAAGTAAGAGATTCGATTTGTAATATAGATGATATAGAAAAATTTCTTTAGGTTGGAGGGTTTTTCCCCTATATTTCTGATTGTAAAATTTCTTTTTATTTGTTTGCTCTTTAGGATGTTAAATTTTTTAATAAAAATTGGTGTATTTATAGTTTATTATTGATTCTGTTACTATGTTGCTGATGTAACCATGACAGAAAATATTAATATGGTAATATACTTAAAATGTTGTTTCTAATGTTTATATATGTTTTTTATTTTAACCTTATACTCCGCGTGCGAGTCTATGAACTCTTGTGGAGTTGTACATTTCCAAAATTCTTGTAAATACTTATATTGTATCAAAATTTAATATAAATGGAAATAAAGGATACTACTACTACTTCACCACCAAAATTACAGATTTGTAGCATAAATATATCGTTTGAAATATTCGTTTAAAATTTTGGCATTATGAATTTTGTTCTAACGTCAGAGGGAGCAATTTAAAATTTTGAGAGATTCTGAAAGTGCGAATCGTAATATTTCATCAATACGTTTCCAACAGAAAATGACTTTTTAATTTATCTCTTAAAACAAAGAAATTGAATGTCTACAGACTGACAGACGATAAAGTGAAAACATTGGGTGTTTTTTGTTGTTGTTGTTTTTTTCTTTTCGAAAAGAAGCTACAAAAAGGTATATAAAGGAGGGCGAAAAAAAATTGGGACCGAGGGCAACGAAACCATAAATTCGCCACTCTGTACTGCAACTAAAATCTTTATATATTTCTATTAAAATTACTTAAGTTATGTAGTCGCCTACTTTTACTATTCTAAGAAGTGAATGATACTTCTGCATCGTATATTTTTGGCACATTTTTTCTCTTATTACTTAGAGCGATTACTTCAATTTCTTCCGATTCGTTTATCACATTTTTATATGCTCTGCTTCAAACCGACTTGCGGATTCTTAAATAGACATCGAAGAATCTCAAAGATCACTAGCTCCTGCTTCACAACTTCATTCTATGGCATCATTGTACAAGACTGGGTTGCCATAGACACATTATTGACTCCAAGGCTTCCTAAGGCATAATTAACTAGTTAACAAAACTGAAAATATAGTACTGAAAAATCTGCGACTGTTATTTATTCTCATTACATATAACAACTGCATTATTCTCAGATTGAATTAAATAGAAAGATAGTGCATTCAACTATCGATATTTTTAGTAACTGACTACTATATCAATACATGTACTTAAAACGTCATTACGCCTTTATCCATGGCTCTAGCTTTGGTTTTATTATTAATTGTATTCAACTTTATTAATCAGTCATTATGTTTTCTGTAAAATGTACAACTGCCCTATTATCTTTCCTAAAGATTTGCAACTCCAAAAATTCTTTTTGACTTCTAAGATGGTAAATACAAAAGCTCTGGTTCTTCCACCATTATCCAGAGATTATTCGAAACCAGTTACCATTGCAGCCTCAAATCACTTATATCATGAACCAGTAACGTTAATTTGACTATTTTTTGAAGACTCTTCTCAAGTTCACTCCGCAATACTAGTTTTGCTATTTTTGAACGTAAATCACTCCACCTCGCTGTTTGGATGCTCACAGTCTAATAGTTACAATTTCTAGAATATTTCCACGAAATTTATCTTATGATAGCATCAGAAGGTACGTTGATGGACAAATTTTATTGAACGTCCCAATTATTTATAGAGAATGTTAACGATTAACGTAACACCTTGAAAAACTGAAATTGTTTGAGCACCTTTAAAATGCTTAGATTATGCTCAAACTGAAAGAATAAACTGTTACGTCAAATTTATTTACATTTACATCAATTACATGTGTAATATCTGCAAAAAGTTATGTATCAAAAGCTTTTAATCATACGAAGTATACGTAAAATTTATCTTGCTTTATATATTTCTTCAAGAACCTTTATGTAATATATGCATATTCTGAGGGCTTACCAAAGTAAATGATTATAAATATTATTGCTACCAGGTCGCTGTTAATCACAGTGGCATCGTAAACTAGAAGTACTGCGAAATAGAATCTTATTAGGGTTTTTACAATTGCGAATATTTACAATAGGACATAGTACTGCATTGGGAACTAAACTCCAGTTTATACAGCTATTTAGGCTATCTGCTGGGTTGAAGGTTCAAAGTATAAAATGTTCATCCTGTACAATTAAAAATATCGTGTTATTTTTAATCTTTTATTTTCGTATATTGACGGTACTGGATCACACTATATAACGGACATACAAACCTAAAAGTTATCATTTCTGGTAATTATTTCTCATATGAGATTTTCGTATCAGCTAACCATTATGCAAATTAACAAATTAATGTATTTACTTCGCTATATCTGAAGAATATATTTGATTACCATTATGCGTGAAAAACACCTGTGTGTTCATGTCGCTCCTTTACCAAATTTAAGACTATCCCTTGGGCAATTTCTCAGATGTCTCACAGAACTTGTTGTCATGTCACATACTGTTCGAGTAATTCAGTTCTTCCCAGGAGGGAAATAACGTGCAATTGCAATTGTTCTTGTTTATTCTGTTTCCAATAGCCCCAAGAGATGAGACAGCAGAGCTTGATTACATGCGCAATATGTATTCGTTACTCCCCGTTGAATCCATTCTGCTTAATATCATCTGAACAGAATGGGACTGTTAAAATCGCAGAACCCTTATTATGTCCTCTGCTTATCATTTCTATTGCTGGTAAAGGCATATGAAGAGCAATAAGCGTGGAATTTCAGAATGACAATAAGGGGGGAATTAGGGATCAAGATTGCAAACTTATAGACACCCAACGTATACATAAACATTCTTCCCCAGCTTCACGAAAAACATTCTTTCTTGAAAGCGTGGTCAGTGGATTTAGAATTTAGCGGAGTATTTTGACCAAGACATGGGCAAAAAATGTGGCATCTTCAGAAGGGTCGGAGATAAGAAAATAATACGACTAGAGGAAGCAATTTTTAATACTCTTAAGCATCCTCCCTTTGTTTTTCTTTCTCTCTTTTTTTTATCTGATCAAAATAAGTGTGACAGTTATTATAATGAAGAGGTTGGAGTTTCGTTTTATCTAGACGCCTTCATTTTACAGAAGTTTATTATTTTAAATAGTATTAACTCAAATGTGTTCTTTGCACTTCTTTATTATTCTTAAAGGAAAGGTTAGTGTCTTTCCACTTCATTTAAAACTGACCAAGATCAGCTCTCAAATCTAATTGTTTTTCCATAAAATTTAATAAAGCAACAACTGAATGTTTTATGTTCATGGAGATGCGCACCAGTACAGTCTTTCTCTTCCACTTTATCTAAGCAAACATTTTCCATTGTATTCCTATTTTCGTAAAACCTACAATATTACGAACTATGCAAGCAGCTGTAAACATCGATTTAAGATAGCAATCCATTTCAAATTAATAGACAAAGCAGCCAATATTAATGAATGTTGTAGAAGTATTATCTCTGTTTTAATAATGTCTGGTAATCTATAGACCAAGAAATAAAATTTCGAGAAGTATAATTCATAATAAACGATTTTCCCAAACTTTAAGACGCCATCGTCCCAATCCATTTTCAGCTCCGATAGGAAGCCATGTTGCTATCTGTCAATAGAGAGCTTGTGTAAATGCCCACTGTGCTTCTACCAGTGCATTTCTTACATCAGAAAAGAAGCATCTTCAAAACATCCAGAACACTCCAACAAAATTTGTTGAGAATAATCTTCCTGTGAGTTTCTCTAACACTCTCTTCTCTTACTAAATATTTCGAAAAGTAGAACTCAACATTGTCAACAGATGTCACCACCATATTAGTAATCTTTAAGAGCAGTTTTCGTTTATTAAACATGTTGGAAGTTGCTCATTTTAGAAAATGTTGAAAAATTGCATCCAAAATATTCAGTTATTGTTTAATAAACTAAATTTTTAAGGCCATATGGCTTTAAAAATCGCAAAATGTCAACCGTATATCTCCGTCACTGCGAGAAAAGTTTAAATGATTCAGTTCCCTCTTTTCTGAGTAAAAAGAAAAGTAGGCAAAGATAGCAAGTATTTGAATTTTTAAACCTATGATATTGCACATATTTCTCGAAACTCACACATTAAAAATGCGTAACATCATATCTTTCCACGAATATATTTATGCATAATTACAATATTAATGTATAAACAAGATTATTCTCGTACCTCTATGAAGGTTTAAATATTTTCTGCTCTTAAATTTTAACTTATTTCTAATTATGCAGAAGAAAAATAAATCCATGTGATTAACTATTAAAATTATAGAGAAATACATTTTGCAAAAAAATCATAAATAAATAAAATTTGGGAAATCCAAATAAAAATTCACTGTACTGAATTGTTGTTTCTATTATTCGAAGATTGAAATTAAAATTCAAATGCATCAGCACGAAAAACTAATCTCTCTATAAAGGAATTAACAGATAACATAATTCTTTTTCTTACATGCTCTCTTAAAATATCAACTGCCATTCAAAATTAAAGTAAAATAATTTGTCACTTTAATTTTGAGTATATGTACATAAATTTCGCCACTTATACCTGACCTGAAAGGTCTGTAAATGGTAGCTAGGTAGTCAATGGAAGGAGAGCTATGCACCAATCCCCTGTGATGATGCATAGAACCGGCCAGGCCTAGCACCTAATGTCCGACCCCGCCATCTCGTGGTGCAGACCGTTAGTACCTTTCAAAAGAGATATTCTCTTGTGGAAGTGAACGAAAGGGGAGGAGGGCTGCCAGATTAGTGTGGCCTACTGATCTGGACAACTATGGCTACTTTTCTTTTTTTTCTACCCTGCTGAGGAGTGGTCAACCCCACAGGTTCCTTATGCTGACCATATAAAGCCGCTGGAATGGACAGATATATGGCTCTGAGCTTGATTATGGATCCTGATTTTGCTGCACTGGTGGGCTTCTGCGGAGGGAAAATCTTCCGCTGTGTTTTCTGTTTGTTTGTGGGTTGACAGCCCCAAGTGAATAGATTCACAGGATATGTTTATCAGCTGGTGGATAATCCTGAGCAGAGGTCATCGCAGGCACCTGAACTCTTTGCTTCTATTGGCATCGTCAAATTCTACATTGGAGGAAGTCTTCCAGTGTAGATGGCTTCAGCCTTTAGTGGTGGGGGAACGGGTCTTTGCCACATGTCTGCGATTAGGGGGCTGTTTGATAAAGTCGGCATTCCCTCTCTCAATAAACATAGTTTCTTTAAACATCCTACTAACCATTTTCTCTCTATAGGTAGTCAGAATGCACAGAGCTTTTTCTCTTGATATCCTCACAAAAGTATTCCACCATTATAATTTCGATATTCTCGGCTTGCAAGAGACCAGATGGACAGATAAAGGTCAGATACTTAAAAATAATCTTAAATTTCTCTTTTCAGGGAGGGACGACAATAAGCATCACCAAGGCCTGGGTCTGCTTCTCAGCAGACACGCTAGTGATGCTCTTCTAGGATATGAGTGCATTAATGAAAGGTTTCTTACAGCAAAATTTCAGACAAGCGTTAAAGACCTGAATGTTATCTGCTGTTATGCCCCCACTGAGGATGCCGATGAGGATGAGAAGGATAGGTTTTATGAACAACTTCAGGATATTTTGAATTCTGTCAAGAAAGGAGATATTACCCTTGTTCTTGGTGACTTCAATGCCAAAGTTGGTACTGACTCTGACCTTTGGGGAGTGGTGATTGGCTCTTTTGCTATTGGTAGCTGCAATGGCAATGGGCAACGTCTCCTACAGGTAAGTAAGCTCAATGGTTTCAGAATAATTAACACATATTACAAACACCGCGACATACATAAGTACACATGAGTTTCACCTGATGGGCTGCATAGGAATATGATTGATTATATATTAATTAACAGCAAATGGGTTAGTTCTGTTAGAAATACCAGGGCATATAGGGGAGCTGAAATTGGATCTGACCATTACCTTGTTAAAAGTGTCTTGCAAATTAAACTTAAAAAGTGTTGTGCTAGGGTTAAAAAATTTGCTTTTAATACTGAAGCTCTGAAAGACCCAGTTATAGCCAAAGCTTACCATGATAGGTTACTTAGTCATTATGACAGTCATGGTATGCTTACTACTGAAGTTGAGGAAGATTGGGATCATTTTAAACAGGCTTTTTTGGACACTAACAGTACTATTTTAGGAAAAAAGGAGTAGAAGAGACAGAATAAACTGAGTGATAAGGCACTTGAGCTTATTTCGGAAAGAAAGAACTGCAGGAATGTCCTTAATCAATACCCTACTAGTACTAATAGAAAGCATTACAGAGAACTTAATAAACGTGTAAAAGATCAGTTAGCTGCTGATAAGAATCTTTGGCTTGATGGTTTGGCTGACAAAGCCGAGGAAGCAGTTAGACAGCACAACAGCAGACAGCTGTACCAGATAGTTAATGTTTTGTGTAGTAGAAAACGGACAGGTATACAGGGATTGAAGGATAAACAAGGTAAGGTTATAGAAGGTGAGGATTCTGTAATGGCTAGGTGGGCTGAGCATTTCAGTGATATTCTAAACAATGAGGTTAGTTCTATTCCCATTGTTTGCAATGATGATAGATGCATTGGTGGCTTTAATGTTGGCCCTATAACACAATCTGAAGTTATTTTGGCTGTTTGTAAACTTAAACTTCATAAATCCCCAGGAGTAGATGAAATTACTACAGAAATGCTTAGAGCTGGGAATGTATCGGTTACCACTTGAATGACTGAAATTCTGAATATCTTTTATGATAAAGGCGTTTTTCCTAAGGATTTTACCAGAGTTATTGTTATCCCTATTTTCAAAAAAGGTGATCGCAGTTCTTGTGATAACTATAAGGGTATCAGCCTACTCTCTGTTCCAGGTAAAGTTCTTTCCATGATTGTGCTTAATAGAATTAAGAATCTGGTTGACAGTCAATTGCGTGATGAGCAATGTGGATTCAGAAGTGGTAGGGGATGTGTTGATCAGATATTTTCACTTAGGCAGATTCTTGAGAAATGTTTAGAGTTTCAGAAACCTTTGGTTGCTAGCTTTGTTGATTTCAAAAAGACTTTCGACTCTGTTGATCGTCATAATTTGTGGTTGATTGTGAAATCATATCGTATACCAGACAAGTTAGTTAACATGATGAAAGCTCTCTATAATAACACTGAGTCGTGTGTGAGAGTTGGTAAGGCTTGTAACAATTGGTTTACCATTACTTCTGGTGTTCGACAAGGGCGCATTTTGTCTCCTTTTCTCTTTAGTTTGGTTATTGATTATGTTATGCGAAATTCACTTCAAGGGAAAGATTTTGGCCTTAAATGGGCTGGAGATATGAAAATTTCTGATTTAGATTATTCTGATGATTTAACCGTTTTGGCAAATGATGTTGATGAGATGAACTCTTTCATTCAAGCTGTTGATGAGACTTGTGGTAGAGTAGGTTTGGTTCTAAACAGAGAGGAAACTAAAGTGATGAAAATTGGTCAGGCAGGTTGTGATTCAGTTAATCTGAATAGTTGTCTTGAGCAGGTGTTGCAGTTTAATTATCTTGGGAGCTACGTAACAGATACTGGTGATGTGCTGCATGAGATTAACAGACGAATAGGGATTGCTGCCGGGACTTTTAAGAATCTATGGAGAGCGTGGAGAAATAGGCGTATACACCTAAAGACTAAAATTAGACTTTATAATAGTTTGGTTCTTTCTAGGGTTAATTATGGTAGTGAAACTTGGAAGCTGTGTAAACAAGATAACAGGAAATTGGATGCTTTTGATTCTAGATGCTTACGTAGTATCTTGGGTATTAGGTGGTTTAACTTTGTAACTAATGATGAAGTTAGGCAAAGGAGTCTGCAACCTCCTCTAAACAGTATATTGTGCAGAGAGAGACTCCGCTGGTTTGGCCATGTTGCCCGTATGGATAATTATAGATTGGCGAATAGGGTTATGAACAGTGTGCCTAGAGGCCTCAGAAGAAGGGGGAGACCTAGGATGCGGTGGGCAGACAATGCCAAACAGGACCTTGTTAGAATTGGTGTGCAGTGGCCAGATGCAGGTAGATGTAGCTCAGGATAGACTTGCTTGGAGAATTAAATTGCACAGTCTGGTTGGACCTCCGTAGCCCATGGCTGCTTGATGATGATGATGATGATGATGATGATGATGATGATGATGATGATGATGATGATGATGATGATGCCTGAAAACCTACTTATAACACGAATTCGGATAATGAGATTCGTCTGGCTTATTACAGTAGCAAACCTATGAATGTTCCCTTTAGCTTCCCAACTGGAAGAGATTCCAGAAGAATAACGCTTCAACAGGACTCCACCCTTTGTAAACGATCCCAGGGGGAGATCGAAATAATATAGGTGTCTATTCATAAATAGGTGACTCTTTGTGTTAAAAGTTTTTTCTGCAATGAAATGTAAATAAATATCAATTCTACGGTAAACATGAATTCCGTTGCTACTGGAACAGAGCGTTTAATTAACCGGAAAAGCATCAATTCCTTCTAATTCTACACAGTTATTTTACTGGAGCGACCACTCTGCATTTTCCTCATTTCTCCCTTCCCCTATAAACATTGCTATGATCGAAATTTGAAAATAATATATGTAGGTAGCACTTGCACATAAATCCCATACGTGTAAAGATTAAGTAGACTCGTATTCTAACACCATTGGTCAATAAGGAAGTACTCATGGTTCAATAATCTCTAAGGAGGTTCATAGGTTCAATCAGTTCAATAAAAATAAATTTCGTCATATTAATACCAAATACGTAATTTTGCTCAAAGATTAAAATAATCTCTTATTTACATGCTTTTTTTGTCACTAGACATATGATAAAAGCAATTTAAAGATCAAGGTTTAGATCAGACAAGCCGGATTTGACCTTCTGAGGCCCTAAGCTATGAGAAATTTGAGGTCCTAAGCCAAGGAGTGCCTAAGCTATGAGAAATTTGAGACCCTAAGCTTTGAAAAGTTTAAAAGGCCCAAAAATTCGAAAGTCGAAATATATATTTATTATATTAATTAAAGAGAGCATTTAAAAAATAAACACGAATTTGATGAGATGAAAATATTATACTACAAACCGTATACAATGATGAACAGTATTTGCAAAATAGATTAAATTTATAAACATTTGTGATACAGTTAATCTTCAAACTCGCTTTTTGGAGGCCCTTCATAATCGTGAGGGGCCCTAAGCTAATAGCTTAGTTAGTTTATGCGTAAGTCCGGTCCTGCAATAAATTCCTAGAAGGAAGTTTTATTTCCGTCAACAAATATTCTCCAATACCGTCTTCGATCGTTCTTCGCAAATTATGTGCAGTTACCATGTATTCAACTTTAGTTGCTGCCAGAAGCCCTCTACTTCTGCCAAGTAGCTCTGTCTGCTATTAGGGGGATGGGTACCTGAACGCCAATGGCTACCTGTCCATCCTAGCTGACCACATGCATCCCTTCATGTTGAACGTTTACCCTGATGGTTATGGTGTCTACCAACAGGACAATGCGCCCTGCCATGTCGCTAAGGTAGTGCATGACTGGTTCCAGGAACACGACAGCAATGTCTCCGTTCTTCCTTAGTCGGCGAAATCGCCCGACCTGAATCCCATAGAGCACTTGTGGGACGATTTTGATCGACAGGTTCGGCGTGCGGGACCTCCTTGCTCTGCTGGAGTCCAAATGGGCACGGGTCCTCTGGAAACTTTCCAGGGCCTCATTGCGTCCATGCCACGCCATCTGGCCACTGTCATCCGGGCAGAGGGTGGTTATTCCCATTTTTAGGTAGTTGGTCATATTATTCTGATACGACTGTATATATGGCACTATGAGAGTATTTTTTTTCATAAATCAGTAACATTCCAAAGTTATGATTGACCACTTCCCATTGGGAAAAATCTAATTTTTTTTTTTGTAAACGAACCATCAAAAGAAATTCTTAAAACCCAACTCTCCCCAATTCCTACCTGCCGCACCCAGAGGAAAGTGTGGCTCAAACTTGTGTGTGTAAACAGCGTGGGAGTTGATAACCACCCATCCCCAGTGGTATATGCAAAAATTCCTTATTGGGGGGGGGGGGTCCAAATTTCAGAGCGTATGTTAGGAATATAAAATCGATATCAATCCAAAGGGTTAATATATAAGGCAGTAAAATTTTGATTAATATAAGTAATTAAAAGCATCGATTTTTCAAATTTTGATTATTCAATTTCCAAGGTGATTTTGAAATGGTGCACTTTAATAAAATTGAAATCAGAAAATTTTGCATCAGCAAAGTACTGTAAAATTTGCAAATATAATTAAATTATATTATATTTGCAAATATAATATCATCTGAACAGAATGTTCAGTCTTTTTCATTGCAAAAATATCTTAATATTGGGTATAGCATATGGATCAAAAAATTAATGCATTTTGCTGATCAAGTTATAAAAATATAGAAACCAGCATATAGTTGTGACATTTGATATAGTATTGTGGTTTATATGCTATGATTCTCTTTTTAGAAGCTAAAATGCAGTGTATTTTTCATGTTTCATTAATAATCTATTTGTAGTGTAAGCAATTAATCACCTTAATTCCCATTTTTTTGGGTTGGGTTGTTATACGTCTGAGAGTCACTTTTTTGCACACAATGGGCTAAATGGCCAGGTTATACAAGGATACAGAAAAAGTTGAGGGAGGTACTCACTGGATAGCTCTGTTGGGAGAGAGATGTAGCCTCCCGTCAAGGTCATCAACCGTGTTCTTTAATGCACACAGGGTATGCCTCTCCCACACGAGGGACCACGGCTTAACGTCCCAACAACGGACGACAGCCTTTCCAAGCTTCAACAGACAGTGGACAGAACGGGCAGTTCTGTGGAGATGAATCTCAATGCTGGCCCAGGGTAGGATTCAAACCTGGGAAAACTGCAGATTACAAGTCTGGTGCGTTACTGATTCACATTGCTTTTATGCAAATTACAGCAAAGTTTTCATGTCAAGCTGTACCATAATTTATGGTATTTCTGAGTATTTTTAAAGGTAATATATAATAATATAAAAGTTTGCTTTGTATGTCTGTATTTTATGTGGGAAATCAAATGGACTGGTATAGATATGGATGTTTCTTTTCAAGTATTGTGATTCTGCTGAGGTCTCACTGACATAATAAACTAGCACACTGTTGTCAGAGTTCTGTGGCAATTGCTTGAGAATATTACATGAAAATTTTATTTTAGTCCAAAGTTTTTTTACTTTCTCAAATTCTTTCACGCTTGCAATAGTGATCTTCTTGTACATCTCTCAAGCACTCCTTTACTGAAACATTTTATCTCTTATCTAAGTTTCCAGATTATGCATCTTTAAAGAATACATCAGCTGTGGCTACAAAAAGTGGCAAAGACTCAAAACCCAACTGAGTGCTTTGTTAAGAAGCCCATAATTTCATTGTAGAAAATTTCAGCAGTGGTAGTAATGAAATTGCCATTGCAAAATTTTATGAGCAAACTAAATTTTTAGAAATCAATATGTTGCATTCTATATGTGGGAATTTCTAAATGTGTTTAATGTGGGGGGAGGGAAATCATTCCTTTAACATACACTGAAGACCCAAAATATTATGACTACCTGCCAAACATGATGTTGGTCCTCCACGTTCCGCCAAAACAGCTATTACCGGGCGAAATATGGTCGCTACAAGATTTCTAAAGGTCTCTTGTGGTATCTGGTATCAACACATTACCAGCCGATTCTTTAACTCTTGCAAGTTACGTGGTTGAACTGCTGCAGATCGGATACGCTGTTACAACACAAACCACAGATGGTCGATTGGATTGATCTCTGGGGAATTTGGAGGCCAGGGCAATACCTGGAAGTCTTCCTCATGTTCCACGAACCATTCTCGAACAATCTGGGCAGTGTGGCATGGCGCATAATCCAGCTGAAGAAAGGCACTACTAGAGGGGTATACCGTTGCCATGAAAGGAAAATTGGAGGCCAGGGCAATACCTGGAAATCTTCCTCATGTTCCACGAACCATTCTCGAACAATCTGGGCAGTGTGGCATGGCGCATAATCCAGCTGAAAAAAGGCACTACTAGAGGGGTATACCGTTGCCATGAAAGGAAAATTGGAGGCCAGGGCAATACCTGGAAATCTTCCTCATGTTCCACGAACCATTCTCGAACAATCTGGGCAGTGTGGCATGGCGCATAATCCAGCTGAAGAAAGGCACTACTAGAGGGGTATACCGTTGCCATGAAAGGAAAATTGGAGGCCAGGGCAATACCTGGAAATCTTCCTCATGTTCCACGAACCATTCTCGAACAATCTGGGCAGTGTGGCATGGCGCATAATCCAGCTGAAAAAAGGCACTACTAGAGGGGTATACCGTTGCCATGAAAGGAAAATTGGAGGCCAGGGCAATACCTGGAAATCTTCCTCATGTTCCACGAACCATTCTTGAACAATCTGGGCAGTGTGGCATGGCGCATAATCCAGCTGAAGAAAGGCACTACTAGAGGGGTATACCGTTGCCATGAAAGGAAAATTGGAGGCCAGGGCAATACCTGGAAATCTTCCTCATGTTCCACGAACCATTCTCGAACAATCTGGGCAGTGTGGCATGGCGCATAATCCAGCTGAAAAAAGGCACTACTAGAGGGGTATACCGTTGCCATGAAAGGAAAATTGGAGGCCAGGGCAATACCTGGAAATCTTCCTCATGTTCCACGAACCATTCTCGAACAATCTGGGCAGTGTGGCATGGCGCATAATCCAGCTGAAGAAAGGCACTACTAGAGGGGTATACCGTTGCCATGAAAGGAAAATTGGAGGCCAGGGCAATACCTGGAAATCTTCCTCATGTTCCACGAACCATTCTCGAACAATCTGGGCAGTGTGGCATGGCGCATAATCCAGCTGAAAAAAGGCACTACTAGAGGGGTATACCGTTGCCATGAAAGGAAAATTGGAGGCCAGGGCAATACCTGGAAATCTTCCTCATGTTCCACGAACCATTCTCGAACAATCTGGGCAGTGTGGCATGGCGCATAATCCAGCTGAAGAAAGGCACTACTAGAGGGGTATACCGTTGCCATGAAAGGAAAATTGGAGGCCAGGGCAATACCTGGAAATCTTCCTCATGTTCCACGAACCATTCTCGAACAATCTGGGCAGTGTGGCATGGCGCATAATCCAGCTGAAAAAAGGCACTACTAGAGGGGTATACCGTTGCCATGAAAGGAAAATTGGAGGCCAGGGCAATACCTGGAAATCTTCCTCATGTTCCACGAACCATTCTCGAACAATCTGGGCAGTGTGGCATGGCGCATAATCCAGCTGAAAAAAGGCACTACTAGAGTGGTATACCGTTGCCATGAAAGGAAAATTGGAGGCCAGGGCAATACCTGGAAATCTTCCTCATGTTCCACGAACCATTCTCGAACAATCTGGGCAGTGTGGCATGGCGCATAATCCAGCTGAAAAAAGGCACTACTAGAGGGGTATACCGTTGCCATGAAAGGAAAATTGGAGGCCAGGGCAATACCTGGAAATCTTCCTCATGTTCCACGAACCATTCTCGAACAATCTGGGCAGTGTGGCATGGCGCATAATCCAGCTGAAAAAAGGCACTACTAGAGTGGTATACCGTTGCCATGAAAGGAAAATTGGAGGCCAGGGCAATACCTGGAAATCTTCCTCATGTTCCACGAACCATTCTCGAACAATCTGGGCAGTGTGGCATGGCGCATAATCCAGCTGAAAAAAGGCACTACTAGAGGGGTATACCGTTGCCATGAAAAGAAAATTGGAGGCCAGGGCAATACCTGGAAATCTTCCTCATGTTCCACGAACCATTCTCGAACAATCTGGGCAGTGTGGCATGGCGCATAATCCAGCTGAAAAAAGGCACTACTAGAGGGGTATACCGTTGCCATGAAAGGAAAATTGGAGGCCAGGGCAATACCTGGAAATCTTCCTCATGTTCCACGAACCATTCTCGAACAATCTGGGCAGTGTGGCATGGCGCATAATCCAGCTGAAAAAAGGCACTACTAGAGGGGTATACCGTTGCCATGAAAGGAAAATTGGAGGCCAGGGCAATACCTGGAAATCTTCCTCATGTTCCACGAACCATTCTTGAACAATCTGGGCAGTGTGGCATGGCACATAATCCAGCTGAAGAAAGGCACTACTAGAGGGGTATACCGTTGCCATGAAAGGAAAATTGGAGGCCAGGGCAATACCTGGAAATCTTCCTCATGTTCCACGAACCATTCTCGAACAATCTGGGCAGTGTGGCATGGCGCATAATCCAGCTGAAGAAAGGCACTACTAGAGGGGTATACCGTTGCCATGAAAGGAAAATTGGAGGCCAGGGCAATACCTGGAAATCTTCCTCATGTTCCACGAACCATTCTCGAACAATCTGGGCAGTGTGGCATGGCGCATAATCCAGCTGAAAAAAGGCACTACTAGAGGGGTATACCGTTGCCATGAAAGGAAAATTGGAGGCCAGGGCAATACCTGGAAATCTTCCTCATGTTCCACGAACCATTCTCGAACAATCTGGGCAGTGTGGCATGGCGCATAATCCAGCTGAAAAAAGGCACTACTAGAGTGGTATACCGTTGCCATGAAAGGAAAATTGGAGGCCAGGGCAATACCTGGAAATCTTCCTCATGTTCCACGAACCATTCTCGAACAATCTGGGCAGTGTGGCATGGCGCATAATCCAGCTGAAAAAAGGCACTACTAGAGGGGTATACCGTTGCCATGAAAGGAAAATTGGAGGCCAGGGCAATACCTGGAAATCTTCCTCATGTTCCACGAACCATTCTCGAACAATCTGGGCAGTGTGGCATGGCGCATAATCCAGCTGAAAAAAGGCACTACTAGAGTGGTATACCGTTGCCATGAAAGGAAAATTGGAGGCCAGGGCAATACCTGGAAATCTTCCTCATGTTCCACGAACCATTCTCGAACAATCTGGGCAGTGTGGCATGGCGCATAATCCAGCTGAAAAAAGGCACTACTAGAGGGGTATACCGTTGCCATGAAAGGAAAATTGGAGGCCAGGGCAATACCTGGAAATCTTCCTCATGTTCCACGAACCATTCTCGAACAATCTGGGCAGTGTGGCATGGCGCATAATCCAGCTGAAAAAAGGCACTACTAGAGGGGTATACCGTTGCCATGAAAGGAAAATTGGAGGCCAGGGCAATACCTGGAAATCTTCCTCATGTTCCACGAACCATTCTTGAACAATCTGGGCAGTGTGGCATGGCACATAATCCAGCTGAAGAAAGGCACTACTAGAGGGGTATACCGTTGCCATGAAAGGAAAATTGGAGGCCAGGGCAATACCTGGAAATCTTCCTCATGTTCCACGAACCATTCTCGAACAATCTGGGCAGTGTGGCATGGCGCATAATCCAGCTGAAAAAAGGCACTACTAGAGGGGTATACCGTTGCCATGAAAGGAAAATTGGAGGCCAGGGCAATACCTGGAAATCTTCCTCATGTTCCACGAACCATTCTTGAACAATCTGGGCAGTGTGGCATGGCGCATAATCCAGCTGAAGAAAGGCACTACTAGAGGGGTATACCGTTGCCATGAAAGGAAAATTGGAGGCCAGGGCAATACCTGGAAATCTTCCTCATGTTCCACGAACCATTCTCGAACAATCTGGGCAGTGTGGCATGGCGCATAATCCAGCTGAAAAAAGGCACTACTAGAGGGGTATACCGTTGCCATGAAAGGAAAATTGGAGGCCAGGGCAATACCTGGAAATCTTCCTCATGTTCCACGAACCATTCTTGAACAATCTGGGCAGTGTGGCATGGCGCATAATCCAGCTGAAAAAAGGCACTACTAGAGTGGTATACCGTTGCCATGAAAGGAAAATTGGAGGCCAGGGCAATACCTGGAAATCTTCCTCATGTTCCACGAACCATTCTCGAACAATCTGGGCAGTGTGGCATGGCGCATAATCCAGCTGAAAAAAGGCACTACTAGAGGGGTATACCGTTGCCATGAAAGGAAAATTGGAGGCCAGGGCAATACCTGGAAATCTTCCTCATGTTCCACGAACCATTCTCGAACAATCTGGGCAGTGTGGCATGGCGCATAATCCAGCTGAAAAAAGGCACTACTAGAGTGGTATACCGTTGCCATGAAAGGATGTGAGGAAATTTGGAGGCCAGGGCAATACATGGAAATCTTCCTCATGTTCCACGAAACCATTCTCGAACAATCTTCAATGGTGTTTAGGTAGGTGGTAGACGTCATAGTTTCCTGCACACGAATGACTGGACCCAGGATCTCCCAGCAGAACATTGCCCAAAGCATTACACTTCCTCCACTGGCTAGTTTTCATCCCACGGGCATTCCTGGTGCCAACACTTCCCCAGGTAAACGACGCACACATTCCCCTGCCGTCCATATGGTACAACAGGAAACGAGATTCATCGGACCAGACGATCTTCCTCCGATCATTCAAGGTCCAGTTTTGATGCTCGGGTGCACATTGTAGGCACTTTCGATAGTGAACCGGGGTTACCATGGGCACTCAGAGAAGCCTGCGGCTACATAGCCCCATTTTCAGCAGGGTTCGATGTACTATGTGTTGTGACACATTACTCCTGTCACCAGCATTCAAATTAACGGGCGAGTTGTGCCACATTATCCCTTCTGTTGGCTTGTACCATACGGGATCAGCCCACACCTTGCCGGCAGTTCATGGTTTTTCCCTCCTCGGACCATTTTTTGAAAGTACTAACCACGGCTGACCGTGAGCACCCCACAAGCCTTGCCATCTCAGAAATGTTCTGACCCAGTCCTCTAGCCATTACAATTTCGCCTTTGTGAAACTCACTAAAGTCCACTGCCTTTCCCATCTAAAGAACAAGAATAACACTGATGAACAGAGCTCAATTTCAGGTGTTATTTATACCTTTTCATGACTTTCACACGCGCCGTCGTTTACCTGCAGTTGTTTCGATTTGCATAAAGCTGGTAATAATGTTTTGGCTCTTCGGTGTATATATTTTATACAATTACAGTTAAGAAATTTTAGGTTGTAATTTTTTCAGATCTTGTAAAATTTTCTGACTTTAACAAAATAGTCACCACTTGTTATTTTGCATAAGTTGGATGCATAAAAGTGCATGTGATGAAAAGTACTTAGAAATAACTTAAAATTTTCTGTCATTGAACAATAAAATTTTAAAGTTTTCAGGAGAAAATTCAGAAACTTTTCGGGGCAAGGACAGTGCTCTGTCTTCAGTGAAGTGACACTTTGTGGTTCGAGTTTCTTTCCACATGTTGTGAAGGGCGAGTCCAGTGTCTCGGTTGCAGGTGGAGACGGGCGATGTCATTATTTCGGTAGCCTCAGGAATTATGATTCCGTAGAAAGTGCATGCACGTGCAAGCACTGTGGCGTGCCCCCAGTCTATTGTTGCCGCATGTTGTACTGCTAGCTCGGCTAGCTTGTTTTGACAGACATCTGTTTGAATGCTCTGCGAACTTCTCTTGTAGTGAACGAATTGTTATGAATTAAACGGAAGGAAACTGTGCGTGAGTTCAAAAGTAATGTAGTTTATTACAAAAGTATGAATTAAACATTTATATAAACTAAGGTCAACCAACTCAAATCTTCATCAGTATAAAAATAAACCTTCATAAGAACAAAGCACCTTTTTATATTCCTACAAAGAGAAAATAAGGCTTTTACGACATTCGATAAGTGGCACAATCATATCTGTGAACAAATCTCCAATCTATAAAGAATAATCTTACCAATTCCTAAACAAACTAAATATAACTATGCGTCAATTGACGAACCCTTCTTTCAGAAAAGTTGACATCAGCTCTGTTTGTTTGACTAACATATAACCTCCTCAGCCACATCTTTAAGTGTCCCAATCCTTCATTTTCTTATCAGTCCGCTAACAGGATCAACACTAATAAACTTATTTAAACTCCCGCGAACACAACAAAAAATCACTTTTTTTATACTTTAGTAGACAAAGACAAACTACGTTTTCCTTCACACTCTAATTCCTCTTAACACAACTATCTTATTCTATGTTTTTAAATTAAATTCGTTCTATGTGCTTGGTAACGTAATTCTCACGCTGAAGCACTTGCGAGCAACAAAATTATACATCAGATCAGAAGTTCATTGTAGCACGTTCATCCATCGTAACACTGCCCCCTCCTTAGGTCTTATTCGTCACAACCAATTCTGGATTCCGAAGTTTCTTCAGTTCTTCGATGAAACGGGGCCAAACGATACACGTGAACCATTTGCACTTTGTAGTTGAACGTCGACGAATGCGATACAACACCTCGTTAATTCTGCTAACTACCGTATGTGGACATTCCTAAGTTTCCTAACGTTTGGGAGAACGTTTCTTCTTTCTATGTGGATTATATAGTCAGACAAGATCTCCTTTATTGGAAACAGTTCCATTTGTCTTACTGTCGTATCTTCTTTTGGTTCTCTCACTTGCCAAGTTCATGCTGTGTCTTAAGAAGTGGTGAATTTTTTCTAGTCATTGTTGTAATTCTTGTATGTATTGTGGAGTGGACACAGGCAGTGTTTCGGACCGACCATAAAAAAGGTCACAGAGAAGACGTAATTCTCTTCCAAAGAACATCATGGAAGGTGTCTGTCCAGTTGTCTCGTGCACTGCTGTTCTGTATGGCAACGAAAAGAGTGGTATATGGCGATCCCAGTCACATCGATGGTCGTCGACAAACAATGCTAGATGTTGCGCAATTGTTCTATTGAATCTCCCACCATACCATCTGACTGCAGGTGAAGGGGAATTGTTCTTGTTTTATGAATGCTTAATAGTTTACAGATGTCTTTAAAACACTTTGGATTTAAAATTCTATCCTTGGTCTGAGTGGAGTTGTAAATGTACTCCATACCTACTAATCAAGTTATTTATTATCGTCTCTGCAACTGTCGTTGCCTCCTGATCTTGGATGGGATAGACTTCAGGCCACTTCGCGAAATAATCCATTACCACTAATAAATAGCGATTTACATCATCATTCCTAGGAAACGGACCCATTACATCAATGGCTCTTCTCTCAGAAGAGGCACCAACGTTATATGTCTGCAGCTTACCCGACGCCTACTCTTAGGGCCTTTCTTTGCTACACAGGCCTCACATTGCCTATACCATCATTCAACATCTGATCTATTTTTCAGCCAATGAAATCGTTCCCTGGCTTTCGCTAATATCTTATTAACAGCGAAGTGTTTTCCAGTGGCATTCTCGCGCATATCTTTCATCACCAGTTCCACTCGGAAGCGAGGAAGGATTATCTACCAACGGATTAGTCGTCCAGTGGGATTCTCCCATCTACTGTATAATACAACATCTTTCACTTCTAAGAAGTTCCACTGCGCCCAATAACTTTTAGTAGTTGGGCTATATCTCGAGATTTACGCCCAATTAAGTCTTATATCAGATTGTTCAATAAAATTTATTATTGGCCTGATATCTTCATCGTCTAGTTGGGTCTTTCTAATTTCTATTGGGCTCCAGATGTTAGGAATATCACTGTTTGCTTGTGTTGATTTTATTTGTCTTATGGGCATTAATTTTTAATACCATGTTTCAAATCTGAATTATAGCAATGCTTACATTTGCCAATACATGGACGTCTGGAAAAGGACACCTGCATTCCTATGCAGTTTGCAACTTCGATGCTCAATGAAGAAATTGTACTCTTCCAACCGCTGTATCCACCTAGCAATTTGTCTTTCAGAGTTTTTAAAGTTTAGTAGCCACCTCAGTGCAGTATAATCACAACGAATAAGAAATTTCTGGTCATAAAGATGATGATGATGAAAATGTTCTATTGCTTTTACTATTGCTAACAGTTCTTTATGTGTGACACAATAATTCCGTTCTGGTTTGGATAAAATTTTGCTAAAATATGCAATAAATCTTTCTTGTCAGCCTTGTTGCTGTGAAAGTACAGCACCAACTCCTGTGTTACTTCAGTATTTATTATGAATTGTTTTCCAGCTTGAGAATATGCTAACACTGGTGCCGTGGAAAGAGCTTGCTTCAATTGTTGGAAGGCCACTTAACATTTGGTAGTCCACATGAACCGCTGACCCTATTCTGTCAGATGATGCGATGTTGGAGAACACTTGATAAATCTTCTATAATATGTGCAAAGTCCAATAAAACTGCGAAGTTGATGAACATCTTGTGGTGGAGGTATCGTATCGTAAAACGTAACAGCTCACTGAGACGTCCGTTTCCGGCTTTCTCAAAGTTCCAATCAAAAAACAGGAATATTTTTAAGATGTTTTGAAGAATGATGAAAGGTTGTGAAGATAAAGTAAATATTGGACTGTAGTTAATCTTTAGAATTTTATATTTTTCCATATTCAGCTTCGTGTAAAAATTGTCCAACTAGAATAAAAACATTTTTCCTTATGTTTAAATTTGAATAATGTAGACTATTGAAAATTGTAAATTCATTAATACCAAGTGATTCTAATTCTTTAAAAAAAGTTTGACGTGCCAAAGGATATTTTGGACAGTTTAATATTACATGGTTAATAGTTTCAAAAACATGGCAAAAAGTACATTTTGGAGTCGCAATCTTTTTAATTGAATATAAGTACTGATTAAGCGTGGTAGCTCCTGTTCTTAGTTTAAAAATTTTTATTAATAGTCGTCTAGGTAAATTAAAATTGCAGGTAAACTGAATGTTAGAAGAAAGGCCATACCTAAAATTATTATGCAAATTACCATTAATTTTAAAATATTTATTTATTAAGTGAAATTCATGAAAATTAATATTTTTTTTGAAATGAGAATAGAAGTATAAAGTTTGTGTGATATTAGACAGATTAATTGCATTTTTCGCGAGGTCATCAGCTTTTTCATTTCCTTCAATGTTACCGTGGGCAGGTACCCACTGTAATGAGATGTGATTTTTTAGATATCTTACATTGAAGTCCGTTAATGTTAAGCGTTGATATAAAAATTGAGAATAGTATGTATAATAGAGGTCTTGTTTTAAAATATCTAGTGCACATTTAGAAACTGTGTAAATAATAAAAAAAATTATGAAAATTTTGTGTAATGTAAATAAAAGTGAGCTTGAGTGATTGATATAATAGAAGGTAATTTGAAAGATTTAGAAAAATTTATTGCTGGAATATAAAAGGCAGCCGAAGCTGCAGTACAATTTTTTTGAAGTGAACCATCAGTATATATATATATACTGATGTGTTTGTTATATTTTATGTTACAAAATGAAGTAGTGAGAATTTTTAATGAGTTTGTTGAAAAGTATTTTTTTTTTTAGAAAATACCCGGTAAATTAATTTGAATATTGGGGCGATGAAAGCTCCAATCAACTATAGGATTAAATGTTTCTCCTGAAGTGGAGAGATTAAAAATAACTTTTAATAAAATATCTTCAAATTTATTGAGAAATATTTTGAATATTTTTGGGTTATTAAGATAATTTTGTATAAAAGGATGCGAAGGGATTTTTAAGAAAAGTCTAGTTATATATATTTAATTAAAAGAATTTTGATTCTGATTTGGAATGGGGCAATAGCTATTTCTCCTATTAAAGCAATAGTTGAAGTTCTTTTATGAAGGCCTAATGCAGATTTGAAGAATTGGTTTTGAAGGACATTAAATTTCTTTAAATTATGATCGCTAGTTCCGACCATAAATTCTAGACCATATTCTAGCTTTGAACGAATAAGATTTTTATATAGATAAATTAAAAAGTTGGGAGGAGTCCCCAGTTTGTAGCTGATAAACATTTAAAAAAAAATTAATACTTGCATCCTTTGCTATGTTGTTGTAGTAAATATGTTTTCCAGTTAATCCACGAATCCAAGTATATGTCCAGATATTTGACTGAATTAACTTGTTTAAGTTTTTTTTGTTCTATATGTAATATAATTTCGGGTGGGACAGATTTAAATTTAATGGAAGGTATACAAAAAGTTTTCTCAAAATTAATTGAGAGGTGCCAAAGTTTGCAAAAATCTAGGATTTCATTTATTTGTATTTGTAGTCTATGTTCGAGTTTATTTATATTTTTATCACAACTCCAGATGACAATGTCTCTTACAGCTTCTGTCTTACTAGGATCAGTTTTAATCCCTGATGCAGTGATGACATTGCCAAGGTAATGAACTTCTTGATGCAACAGTTTACACTTAGTCGGTCCCAATTTTAGCTTGGCTGCCCTAAGTTTTCCAAACATTTGACGAAGGTTCCTCAAATGTTTTTCAAATGTTTTCCAAGAACGATGATGTCGTCCAAGTAAACCAGCAGAACTCCCAAGACAAACCTTTGAGCACCGACTCCATTAATCGTTCAAACGTTGCAAGTCTTTGTTAAGTCCAAATGGCATCACTTTAAACTGCCAAAGTCTATTTCCTGTAGTGAAAGCTGTTTTCTCACGATCTTCAGGATGTATACCAACTTTCCAATAGCCGCTCTTTAAGTCTAATGTTGAGAACCATTTTGACCCTGATAGTGTCCAGTGTATCATCAATCCTGGGTAAAGGGAAGCAATCTTTCTTTGTTATATCATTCAATCTGCGGTAATCCACAAATAATCGAGTAGATCCATCTTTTTCCTTGAAAATAACCACTGGTGATGTCTAAGGACTCGATGATGGTCTATAATGTCTTGAGCTTCAATGTCCCTTATGTGTTGTTTTGTCTCCTCCCGTTTTGCTAATCGAAGCCTTCTTGCTGTTAGATGTATTAGAGGAGAATCACCAGTGTTGACCTTATGTTCTGTCAGATTAATACGGCCATAATCATTTGATTTAGCAGAAAAAATGTTGGAAAATTCTTTCAGTAAGCTCTAGGTCTTAGCAGCTTGGTCTTCAGTTAATATTCTTCTTGCTTCTCTCCATAAGTGGGTAAGATGAGATGGGATGTCTGTATGGTGTTGGTTTGAGTCAGTAACTTCTATTGTGTTTATACTTGTTACCCAGGTAACAGGTTCACATATTGCTAATTCTTCACCCTTTTTCAATAATCTATTGGATTTGTTACAGTTCATCACTCTGATAGGAATCTGTTCTTTATCTACTAAATGACTACTATGACTAAAGTCCTTGCAACCAGGATACCATGAGTTAAAGCTCCTTTACCAGGGTCTTCAGTGATCACCAATCGGAAGGCCCCAGAAGTCTCCGCCCGATGTCCACAGACCATAACTTCACTTTGTGAAATTGATTAATACGATGAAACTGTAGAAAAGAATGTTGGAGTTGTGGATATGTAAAAAAGGGCGCAGTTAATATACGCGGTTTGAAAAGAAGAATTGTTTTATATGGTGAGTGCGCGGGAGGTTGATTAGTTATTAGTGTAAAATCTAATGAGCTAACACAGAAAATTAATGGTTTGCGCCTGAAGTGAGGGATAAAGAAAGAACATTGATTATAAAAAGTTCAGAGGTAAACGTTGAGTAGACAGAGTTAGTTTTAACTGTTCTGTAGAAAAAGATTATTACTTTGTGTACGATAGTATTTAGTTTGTTTATAAGTAATTTTATCCATGCTTTTGTAAAAAATTACATTATTTTATAATTTGTATTATAAAAATATACGTACTTAAATACGCTGTGCTCATCCATTTTAAAAATTGCAACTATATAATAAAAATGTCTGTGTGGGTGTGGCAACCACAACTCATCGGGAAACCAACGTACACGCTCCACATTTTCAGAGAATATTTCAGGTTGTGGTCCGTATTGCAGTGACAAATTTCAGGTCGAAAGTCAAAAAGGGGGGCTAGTCTGAAGCAAACACATTTACCATGCTATTCCTACGGGAAACGAGAATCGCTGTCAAATTTATTATTGCCATTTTCTGCTCCCTAACTGTGAAAGTAAAGAATTAAAATAGCATTTAAATCTGCTGTCGTTGCCAGATTCCCTACATTTCCAAAGGCATTATTGAGGCGTTCCATTGCAGATAGGGACCTGATTTTCAAAACCAACATGGGTCGGGCAGGGGGAACCTGCCAACGAAATGTGGGACCTTTCGGTGAAGTACGTCGGGAATTACAGAATGCCAAAATCTGACGAAATAAATATCTCGATCGTTTGCGACGGGCTCTGGGAGAGAGAGCGAGGTAACCAATGACCTTTGCAACACCGGGAAATTCTTCGTGTTCAAACTGTGATAAAATGTCGGGGGGGGGAGATACTAAATAACCTTTAGTTCAGGAAACAACATAATCTGAAGATTAAAAGTGAGACACGAGCTGTCACAATTTGTGTAGAAATGAAGCCACGGACCAAGTGGGAACCTGATTTTTAAACCAATCACTGGGACACACGGGGGACGCTGTGCCAGAAATTTGAACCGTGCGCACGAATATCACCGGGCGGCAAAATCTGTGATAACGGAAATAAAAATCTCGATAGCTTAAACAGAAACTAAGCCACGGGCTATGAGAGAGCTCGCTGACGTCAACAACGATCCAAGCCAACACCGGGCAAATTGCTTCCTGTTCAAAATCTGTGTTAAAGTGTCGGAGGGGGGGGGGGGCTTACAAAATTTACCTTTAGTGCGGTGAAAATAAGAATATACAGATTAAAAGTGACTCCGGGCAGCGCTGAATACGTTCAGCTAGCTTAACATAAAAACGATTGAAGAAAACGGTTTGCTTGTCTAGTGTTTGCGCATCGTCTAACGAGATTTTATATTGTAGGAGACTGCGCGCATAACTACCTTTTTCGAGCAATTGGTGAGGCCTGTAGTCTACCACTGTTTGCCAAGGTTTCAGTGTAATTGGGTTGAATTTCTCGGAATACCCATAGACTTAATATTAATGTTTGAAAGTTGTTGCCACCAATAAATTCGAAAGAAGAGACGCATCAATTGATTTCTTTCTTATTTCGTGTGAAAAAAAGTCGTTGTTCAGTTTGTTGGCTAAAGAGCACGAGCGTTCCTAAGGAATTGAAGTCGTTCTAATTAGAAGCAAATCTTAGTTTCGAAATGACGGCTTCGAAAAGTAAGAATTCACATCGGACGTTTAAAATCATTAATTTAATTTGAAAAATATGCAAAAGTTAAAAAACGTATATCTTATATGTTAATTAATAAATGTTTTTAAATATGTTAAGGGATAAATAATGTTTTAATAATAATTTTTTCGTAGTAGCTGTACAATACCTTAGACCAGAGGTGGCCAAACAGTCGATCGCATTCAACGCGTATATTCGATCGCGTATATCTTACAAAATATTCGATTTATTTTGACTTATGTACTATGGTCGATCGCGAAAGATTTTCTGTCTTAAAAGTCGATCCCAGAGTCCAAAAATTTGGCACTCCATGCTATAGATCATATTAAATATATCTTTTGTAATAAAGCTACATAAGCTGGCAAACTGTATCCGAAGAACTCTGTTGTCTGTTGGGTAGGAAATTATTTGAAAAGTTCGATTATCTGAGCGAGGCAATACAATTTTTCAGTTTAGAAGCTTCTGACCTGGGGTGGATCAGGCGGTACTTCAAAAAATGTCCATTTTTTTTTTTCCTCACCTAAAAGAGAGTGAGAAAAATTTAACCGGAAGTGGAGGAATCGATATTGGTGATTTTTATGCTAAATGAACGCTTGCGACATGGAGAATGCCATCTACTATATATTTTAATATAGTGCTTCTCAAAATGGTGGACCGGCAAGGGTCCGTAAACAACAATCTGCAAGGAAAGAAGAAATGTGCTTTCAGAAGCATAACACTAATATGCCATAGCGCCACAGTTCGTAGGTTCCAACACTTTGGAATTGATTGCTGAAGAAGGATTGCAGATTAGTCGCGAAACTGAAACATCTCTAGCATTCTTTTGGTTCAAAATGAAAGCAGACTATGCTGAACTTGCTGAAAATGCTCTGAAAACTATTCTCCCATTTCCCTCGATATACCTCTGTGAGGTTTCTCTCTATACCATGAGTGTCATTAATAGAACCCTGCAAGGATGAGGATATCCGCTTTTTTATCTGCTTTTGAAAGCTCTTGGCGGATAAAAATTATTAACGTGGATAGCGGATAAAATTTCGAATTTGATCAGATACGCACGACACGAGCAAACATTATTGCATTACTGATGGATGGCATGAGTAAAAATTACTACGTGAAATAATGGTAAAACAAATTTGAAAATTAATAGAAGATGTTCGCTTTTAAAGAAAGAAAAAACAATCCATTGTGGTAAAGCCACATTTAAAAAAAAACTTATCCTATGTGAAAAAACGATCTTTTTGCTGGCAAAGTAGAAATAAATTCAAAAAAAATGCTGAATTTTACGCAAAAAACTGGAATTAAATATGTGAAAATTTCAGTAGTGGAGATCACGAAGTTTGCATAGTGAGGTGCACAAGATTTTACTAAGAAATAAAAAGGGAAAAATTGTGTTTGTGCGTGTGTCTCCCCTCTCCCCTTTTACATTTATTATAATTATTTTATTTTAAGAGACAATTGGAAAAGTCTTTTTTACTTGCATTGATCCTAACAAAATATTGTAATTCACATTTTTCCAATTCTTAGGTAGTTTTGATTCATACCGTTAAAAAAATAATAATAAATACCCCTTCAAACAGCTGCTTGCCAATGAGGTCTGACAGGATCCTGTCAGTTTATATGCCAAAGTAGAAGGTCTGAGAGGATGGCAGGACCTCAGCAGAAAAACTGCTACAGTAGAAAAGTAATTACACGATGTGGAATTCCCCAAGGCTCAATTTTAGGTCCTTTATTGTTCCTAGTATACATAAATGATATGTTCAATACAAAATTAAATAGTGCTATTTATCTATATGCTGACGACATTGTTTTAATAAACAGTCAGAAAAATTTAAATGATAGCATTTCAGAGGTTCAAACAGATTACAATAATATTATTAGATGGTTAAATCATAATAAAATCTATTTAAATGAGAAAAAACAAAACTGATGATTATTCATTCACCAGGATTTCATATTCATCAAAACCTATTTATCAAAACTCATAAAATAAATTGCAGAAAAAAGGATGCTTCAAATTATGAATCATTATGCAGTTGCCCACTTATTGAGCAAGTAAATAAAATAAATTACTTAGGAATCATTTTTGATGAATATTTTAGGTGGAATGCCCATATATCCCACATATGTGAAAGCTTGAGAATATCGGCGATAAAAATTCAAAAATTGAAATACATATTAAATATGTAAACATGTGTACTATTTTATAAAGCAATATGCGAATCTATTTTAAATTATGGAATAATTGTGCATGGAACAACTAACTTAACTAACATAAATAAATAGGAAAACTGCAGTCTATAATAGCTAAAAATATTATTCCGTCTCATTTGCAAAAAATTTATAAAACTTCTACCGATAGGTTAAAATTTTTAAATCTTTTATCCTACAGCAATTTATGTAAATATAATGTAATAATTAAAATTTTTTTGACGAAACTTACAAACTAAAAATTCAACATAATAAAAATACAAGACTTCAAAAAAAAGGTTATTACAAATTGCCAAATTTTCGAAATAATTACAGGAAACATACCTCCGAATATCAAGTACCACTTATATTTAATGCTATTCCAAAAGAATTACTAAATATAGATTGTTTTAGAAGACTTAAAATGGAATTAAAAAATTATTTGGTATTTTCTAGTTAGCTGATTTTTATGTGTTGTCTTTTGTGGATTTATTTGATGTACACCATTTTTATGGCTGAATGACCTATGTTTAATTTAATTTATTCATTTTCCTGCAGATAAGCTATTTAGCTTTGCGGGTCAAAGTGTAAATGTATTTGTATTCTTTACTGTTATGAATAAAAATTATATTCTAAAAAAAAAGAACGACACAAAAACCCAGTCCCTTAGATCAGCAGCCAAGCGTGCTAACCACTCGGCCACGAAACGGCTCATACCGTTAGAGATCACTAAATATGGAAACTTCAAAATTTTTTAACGAGTGTTGCAAGTGGTAGAAATTTAAAATTTCGATGATAGAGTATCAAGAGATATTCCACTGACAGCAACAATCTGCCCCCTATTCTCAGAGGGGTGTGGGAAAAACAACTTTTCAAATATAAACAATATAAATGACAAATATTTTTAATATTATATAAGCACTAATAAAATACTATTATTTGCATTTCTCCCATCAGTTCGAAGTAAAGCTTTCCAAGAGTGCAAAAATAACTAAACGAAAAACTTCATTCTCTTTGCAAACGAGTTCCCACATGCGCCAGAAACAATATGCATTCATCCAGATTTATGTCGTACAGGTAATTCTTTTTTTGGTAAAGGTAACCAAATCAGTATCATATAGGTAACCAGTTTGCCACAGACACCAAAAGGAATTGCATAAAATAAGAGCTGTTTTGGCTGCACGTGGAGGACTAACATCATATTAGGCAGGTGGTCATAATATTTTGGTTCTTCGGTGTATGTATACTGCAGTTTCAAATGTTAACTAGGCATAATTGGAAGGAGAGCTTTGCATTATTCCTCTGTGATGATTTATAAATCCCGTAATCACTTACGAGTTAAAAAATTAATCATTAAAATCAATGAGATGAATTATGATGGAAGATTATGAGTATTATTTTAACCTACCAAACCTAAAGTTCCTCCCTGCCGTCTTGTGATACAGGTAGATAATATTTTAAGGGAGAATTCTCTTCCCTGAAAAGGAGCTGCAGCGGAAAGCTTTCCAGAGCATTTTGACCTACTTATTTGATTTCTGTGTATATTTTTTTCATTTATTTTTCACTCTTGCTGACGAGGGACCAACTTCACAGGTTCTCGATATTGGCCATCTACATATATCAAGAGGACTGTCTACTGGCTATGATATGATTTAGAATTATGGGCTAGATTCACTGGCTCGCTTCTGTTGAGGGAGAATCTACTGCTATGTTTTCTCCTTTTTATGGATTGTGAGCCCCAACTGAAAGTAGTAATTTATATAAATGGTAGATGCACGGGATACTGGGGGCGGAGAGGCTCAGTCGGTAGCATGCTGTCTCATAATCTTTGTTTCCAGGTTCCCAGCTGTCCCATCTGGGACAGCTTTCAAATTTATCTTCGCAAAACTACACGCTCTTCCCATGGTCATTAGGGGACACTGACGGGCTTGGAAAGGACATCGTCCATCGGATGGGACGTTAAGCCATGTGTCCGTGTGCTGGAGAGCCACATGCTGTGCATGTTAAAGAACATGCTGAATGGTCTTGACGGGAGGCAGTCACATGTCTCCTAACAGCTGTCAAGTAGGTTCCCTCCCCTAACCTTCTATGAATTTCTATGGTCCTTGTGATCTAGCCATTTAGCACATTGTATGCAAAAAATGCGCTCCGAAATAAAACAACCCACAGGATACTTTATATCAACTGGAAGATAATTTTGATCAGAAGTCATCACAGATATCTGAATTATTGTAACTACGTATTGCATCGCTAGGCCTAAACTGGAGTAATGTGTTCCAGATGTTTGTTTGTCGGCGCTTAAAAGAATGAAATCTACTGTTTGTCTAAGTTCTTGTCGTCAAGATGGTTTCAGCTCCTAGTAAACACGGAATGTGTCTTTGCTCAAATCTACGATTTGCGGGCTGTTTGATACGGACAATAATTCCCTCAGTAAATTTAGTGGTCTGCAGTGACCAAGTGTAATTTTCTTTAAAGAACCTACTAATCATTTTCTTGCCCCACAATCTTGAAAGTGGGAATTCATATCAGAACAATACTTTGGATCTCCTCATACAAGAGTTCACTGGTTTGTTTCACAGGACTTTTCAGATTGTAAATTCTTTTCCCGTCCATCAGTAAAACGTGGTCCACAGGAGGGGGAGTTGACGTACTTTTAAATTTATTTCTAAATACCATTTACGAGGAATAAAAGAAACTAATTCCCAAGTTAAATGTGCTTTACAAGGAATAAAAATATATAATTTATTCGTAGGATAATTTATAAAAGATAATGATCGATTATTCCTTCTTCACTGAGATTCTCTACCTTTAAGCATTGCCCCCAGATAATACCCTTGGCGTAATGGATAAACGTGCTGATAAACGAGAGGGTTGAGACTTCGAAACCAGCCATGAGAGACTTTTTTTTATAAAAATATAGTACTTATTATAAACACTAGATGACACTAAGAATTATATGGGGCTTTCGGATTGGGTGATGACGTCAGAATCCAAGATGGCAAATATACGCCAAAATTTGAGGAGTTTGTGCGGTGAAGGAGATGACGACAGAATTCAAAATGGCGGGTGAACGCAAAAATCGTGGGACTATTTTAAAAGGGGGGGGGGGGGGGGGGGGGTGGCGACTCAAGGATCAATTTTCAGAGGTCTTTTTACGCTCATGTGGGGGGACTACTGTTATACAGAAATTGGAAACAGCATAAAGTCAATCTTTACTGTATGAATTTTGCATAGCGCACTTCACATATTTTTTCTGAGTCAGACTCATTACTGGATTCGTTTGTATATTTATTAATATATTTATTTATATTTTTTTTAATTGTTCCATTTTGAAATCAGATCTTCTAATTTCCCGTTTGATGTTGTTGCCGTTTCTTGGTATTATATAAGAAAAATATTTAAATTCTTCATAGAGTTTTCCATACAAACATTTTCTTTAAAATTTTTCCTTTACCTCAACTTTTTGTTTTAAGTGATTAATAAAATTTCGTTATGTATTACATTGCTACTAATAAAAGAGACCAGTAAAATATTACTCTTTGCATTTCTTCAACCATCCACCAGCTCCTATGTTCATTGAAAGAGCATGCTGAAGTCGAAAGTAAAAACTCGAGTAGCACCCTCTAATGGTGGAAGTTGCAAAATGGCAAAACTGCAAACGAATATTGCAAACAGTTATTAACGCCAGAAATTCTAAATTTTTGTGGTATGAATGAATGGGAAAGAAGTTTATGCTGATAGCAACGATATTCTCTTTTACCACAGGGAAGAGTGAGGGAAATGAAACCTTTTCTCTTAAGAGATTCATTAGGCTCGGTAATATGCTACGTAATCCCCCAATTTTTCGGGAAGACAGAGAACAAACCTTTACAGTGCTTAGAGCCATGACGAGAGAAAGCTGTATATCAAATTCGGTGATCACAGCTAATACCATTTAAAAATTCTTTTTCCTGTTCTATGTAGGGTGAATTTTTTTGCGAAGGCAAGGTTGGGCAGTTGAGAAAATCGTATTGCTTAAAACGAGGATGAAAGCAACTGCATACCAAATTCAGAGATCCTACCTTTTGTCATTTAGGATAAATTCTCAGTTATTTGCGTGTGTGTGTGGTCGGGAGACTTTTTTCTATGGAGAGGGAAGAAAGATGGGAGGACAAATTCCTGCGCTTATTGAAACGATTGTCAGAAGTTTTATACCGAATTTTATAATCACAAGTATTACCATTTAACAAAAATCCCTTCTAGTTTTTTCTAGAGAAAAAACACTGAAAGAACTTCCAGGGAACAATTGATATATTGAGGGCCAAACTCTTTAATTACTTAAGTTGCTGTTTGCGCAAACTGTAGGCTCAATTTTGTGTCGAAATTCTTACACTTTAGAAGATGTTCGTACCAATTTTTAAGGGACATTTTCTGGTAAGAGGAAAACATTTTAAGGATTCTAACCCTTATTTTGCTCTACGTTACGATTAGTGGAAGCTGTATACTGAATTTATCGGTTCTAGCTCTTACCATTTAGAAAGAGATCCTATCACTTTTCCGGGGGAAAGTGAAATTTTTAGAGAGGTAGAAAATTTTTGGATGACGCAACTCAAACGTTGTAGTAGTGATACAGCCCATCTGGTGCAAGGAAATGAGAACCAGAAATTGTTTACATAACTCATTTACGGTTGTATAACTTTTGACAACACCCCCTTTTCAAAACCTCCCGCGATTTTGCCATTCGTTCGCCATTTTGAATTCTGACGTCATAAAACTCCAGCGATTTTACCAGTTTGGATTCTAAGATGTCCCAGTTGACCCACCTTTTTTTTAAGCCCCCCTAAAGTTCCCGATTTTTCCTAACTCACCTTTAAGCCCGCTCTGAAAAAGTCTTCGATTTTTGTAATTTATTTATGATGGCGCCATCAAGTGTTTATTACAAGTACTATATTAAAAAAAAAATACATTTTCTGTACCATGACTCGATTCCATGACCTCACGCTTATCAACGCACGAACGCACTTATCCACCAAGCAAAACTGGCAAAATCGCGAGAGTTTGATGACGTCAGAATTCAAAATGGCGGACGAACGGTAAAAACGAGGGAGTTTCGACATATAAAGAATGTTTGACAGGTTGGACATGGCACCCACCATACCAGCTCCAGATCGGGGAACTTTATGGCGAGGGTGCGTGGCATTGCCGGTTCTCATTTCCGCCCACCATACCGGCTCCTACACTACTCGTTGGTCTAGGTTACGATCAGACAATATTGCATACCAAGTCTAAACGTTTTAGATCTTACAGTTTAGCAGCAGTTCCTGCCAATATTTAAAAGGCAGGCAGGGAAATGTTGGCGGTTCTGAAAACAGAGAAACCGTGAAATACGAGAAAGAAACAGGTAGACTCTCTGAAATATATAGTTGTCTAGTATTTAGAAATGCTTTGATGTCATGCACAGGTATAACTGTGAAATATTAGTAATTGAAAGAAAAAAAATAAATTATTAATTGCCTAAAATAGAATAATATGTACATTAATGATACGAATATGTTTAAATTAGTAAAAACAAAAGTTTCATAAAGAAAACCCCGACATATAGGTGTTAAGAAGCACATCATAAGTCTGCGAGACCCAGTGTTCCTATCCGTGTTAGGAAACACAGCACGACAGATGAAGGGTTAACACATTAACTATTAAGACGAGCACCAAGCCATGCATTTTGTTTCCACTACTGGAACTCTAAGCAATCGATGAATATTGCTGAAAATCCAGATTCGCATTGTCATTTTCTTAACTGCTAAAAAAATAGCAATTACAGATACTTTGGACTGGTGTCTACGTAATGAGAATGCTGCTGATTTCAAGACGTGAAGCGACAGTAGGCTAGTTACATTTTCGTCTGCTATGGTGCTGGCGATCAGCTGTTTTGCTTGCTACTTACTTCGTAGCAGTATGTTGTATAATTTTTGTAATCAGTTTACCATATTTGACCACCCATTACTTGTTAATTAATTAAGAATCAACTACTAACCGACTGGCCTCGATATCAGATTTTGTGACCTGCCTTCCGGGAATACTCCCGGTGTGCCCAGCGGACTTGTCTGTCACTGCTCCGATAAGCCCAAATAGAAAAAAAAAATTTAAGCTAAGGAGTTTTGAAATTCTTATAATTAAAGGATACTAAAAAATTCCCATGTTTCATTAATATTATCGATAGGGTCCAATCTGGATTTGCATATATTTCACTTTCTCTTTAGATTAAGCCCATCCAACCGAACTTCATGAAGACGCATCAGAAAAAAATATATTCTTAAAGAGCAGCAGGAAAATTCTCTGCTGAGAAAAAGAAACATGCATTACTAATGAATTTTAAAAAAATTATTTTTAGGAAATCAGGAAAATATCTTGATTAAAACAGAAATACATTTTAATTAGTATTAGGAATTGATAAAGTAATTTGATTATGAACCTAAAAGTGTTTGATCGAAGAGTTGGAAGAAATGATCCGGATTTAGTATACTGAATTTTTTTTTGTCCTTTATGAGCAGCAAGTTCTTTTCTAATGAGCCGTAGATTGAAGATTTTTCTGTAGATGACTAATACATCGGTGCGTATTGTTCATAATCAACTCACGCATATTGTCACTCAGCAGTAAATTTAAAATTCCAAAGGATTTCAATCCTACTGGAATATTATGAACTTTTCCACCTCTATTTTCATGAGCAATCCAGGTCAATGATTCATTACTGATTTGGTTGGCTCATGGAACACGTTAAAACCATGTCATCTATCATCACTCTGCAGGGTTCAAACTCCTTCCTGCTCGCTGTTCAGTGCACTGATTACACTTAGTCAATTGCGATCGAAATCTCGCTCTCTTCAGAAGATCTGAAAACATCGTCTTCATTCTCTTATCTACCAATGGCAAATAAAATGTTCATAATTTTTTACTTCTTCAAAATTTTCCATTTACGAGAAGCCATCTCATGTAATAAAATAAGATAAAACAAATATAAAAATTTAACTACTCCGAAATTATATCAGCAAATTTTTATAGCTGCAGACGTTCCCCAAAATAATATAAAAATGCATTTGTTCTATTCTTGTCATAGGCCTGGGTTGACAGTTGTTCCATTTCATTTAGAGCAAACATCTGAATCATACTGGAAGACGTTAGAACCCGAACTCGAACTATGTGGCAAATTTGGAAATAAGTTAACCATAGCTACTATAAAGCTGACCGAGCTGATGGAAGTTTGAAGAAAGTGGCGGTGGATATCCAAGTTCGCTCAGGGTAGCAAAACCCCTATTGCAGAGCCTCAAGTGGGTCAAAAATAAGCATCGACTATTAACACCACCGAACGTACAACCACAGGGAACAATGAATACAACCTGTTCACCCCATGGTTCAGCCTCAAATGATCTAACACGTCCGAGCCGATAAAGGCGACCTGCGATGGGTTGGCTCTTAGGATCTTGCCACACTGATAGTAATGGTAAATTGCACTAAGGTAAGTGCACACTGGGTAGCAATGGTCCACAGAAATGTCATCTATAGTTTGAAAAGGGAGACTCCCAGGGGTCATTTCACTGCTTTCCAATGACGCCAAGTGTAAATCCTTTTAATGTCAGAGCTTGGTCATCCCTTTATTAATTAACGGAGTTGTGATTAAGGGATAGAATTTTAGCCCCCTCTACCACCGCTTTTGATCTGCTCGCAACTATAGTAAAAAAATTAAAAATAAATACCCCCTCAAGCAGCTGCTTGCCACAGAGGTCTGACAGGAGCTTGTCAGTTTATATGCCATAGTAGAAGGTCTGTGAGGATGGCAGGACCTCAGCAGAAAAACAACACACTCATCCATACCTTAACCGGGGGTCGAACCCAGGTCGCTTATATCAGTAACTGAAGAATAACACGGTAAAGGATGGCAATTTGTACTGGATTTGCCGTGAGTCCGTTATTTAGCAGTGTGAACCCATCTTTAACATTTAATAGCCCTTTTGTGCCCTAGAAATGAAGAGTATTGAGATAAAATGTGTACGTGAAGAATGTTGACTTCAGGTGACAATGCATGGTTCCGACGACTATTTCTAGCTCCTGTAACTTTAATAATGTGTCTAACAAGAATAATGTAGGAAAACATTGTTACGACAGATGAACGTGCTACAATCAACTTGTGATGTTATGTAGTGTCTTGATGCTCGCGTGAAGTACAGAGTGAGAATTACGTCACATGATATTGATGGGATAAAGGTAATGTAAGACACTCTAAATTTAATGGATGCTGCCCCGCCAATTACGGCACTACAGGCTAATGGGAGCTACTCTAAAATTTTGTTCCCCACGACCCCCCCCCCGGGTCCGCTGGAAGAACACCATCATTTTTCTTATACATCTTTCTCTTTATTTAAACAGTAACATATATACAAATAAATACATTTAGGGTACTACCTGGTACCCTTTACAAAA
Organism: Ryuthela nishihirai; assembly: GCA_038380435.1. Lineage (NCBI taxonomy): Eukaryota > Metazoa > Arthropoda > Arachnida > Araneae > Heptathelidae > Ryuthela > Ryuthela nishihirai. The sequence goes on along the minus strand of JAWZYU010000016.1, from coordinate 63,639,484 downwards.
AATAAACAAATAAATACTATATTTTCATTTAAATGCAAAGTAACAATTGGCTACAAAGTTTTTTGTCTCCTAAGTCCTTTTTCTTGAAGTTTAGTTCACCTCAAATATTATAATCTTCTCGTCACCGTAGGAGGAGAGACTTATCTCCTCCCATTAGTCCATAATATCCAATCTCTTATCTTCTAATTTCTTCTTCGGAATTTTAGACCGTTTTGAAAATTATAATCTTCTTATCACCGTAGGAAGAGATTCAGTCCCCTCCAATTAGTCTATAATCACGAGTATATGACCGTTGTCGCAAACAAACCTCATAAGGTCTCTAATTTGAGACCGTAACGCTTCCATCTGCACAGAAGATTTAATCTATCAGGATCAATTCTAATTAGATTATTTCCTAATTAGATTATCATAGCTAAATGAGGACAATCAAAAATATAATGAATGGCTCCCGCTTCTCGGGAACCACAAGCACATGAACAGTTCTTTATCTTGAATCGATTAAAATATTTTGGAAGATTTCCGTGATCAGTAAGGATCTGATTTAAAAAGAAATCTGTTGAAGTTCTTTTGATAGACACTTTCTTTAAAAATCTAAATGTATGTCTTCCTTTCGTATCTTCTTGTTGCCATCTGGATTGCCATTTTTGCATACTTTTTTGCCTAAGTTTCGCCTTCACACTATCTTTTGAAATAGGCATTTCAATATCTCCTTGTATTCTTCTGCATGCTTTCTTTGCATGTTCATCTGCTAACTCATTTCCAATACAGCCTTGATGACTCTTTACCCAGTGGAAGTATATCTTCCTATCATCTTCAACTTCTGTTATTGTTCTTTTAATTTTATCCACTGTTGGATTTTTATGATTTATTCTCTGTAACGCATATAATGCCGACTAACTATCCGAATACAAGTCCACTTCTCTATCTGTACTAGTTACTAGTGTTTGCAAACCACTCCACTGCCTTTAGAATTGCTAGAACTTCAGCTTGAAAAACTGTCGCAGAATCTGAAAGCTTATACTCTTTTTGAATTATAGGACTCATACCCTTGTATATGCAAATGTATGCTCCAGTGTGCTCATCCATCCTGGAGTCGTCTGTATATATTTTGATTTCAATATTTGATTCCTCTGGTGGGATCTTGTCCCACCCTATTCGAGTTTGTTTAGCTGGGTGTATTACCTACCCACTTGTTTATTTGTTTTTCAATAAGGGAACTTTCTATTGTCTCCTCCCAAAGTTCAACATCTTGTTCTAAAAACTTCTATATATCGCTGCTTCTTGTTCTAACACAAATTCTAGCGGAAGTGTTCCTGCTAGAACTTGAAGATCAGACGTAGATGTTGTTTTAAAACACCTTGTTATTCCCAAAAAGGCTAACCTTTGAATCTGTTGTAGTTTCTGTATTATTGTTACTGTTCCGCCTGGAGACCACCATGCCCCACAGGCATAGGTTACTATCCTTTCAATGCCCCTCTTATACAGCTCTTTCTTAACTGTTTCTTTTGACCCCCATGTCCTGGTTGACATCCTATGTAGGGCATTTAGTATTCTTGCACATCTATCTTTTACATTATTTAGATGAGCTAACCAATTTCTTTTGTCGTCTAACCACACTCCTAAATACTTTAGAACCTTTACTGCTTTCACTGGTTTATCCATAAAACTTAGGCTTATAAGCCTTTTCATTTTCCCTTCTTTGGGAAACACTATTACATTAGTTTTTTCTGGACTGAATTCGAGTCTCGTTTTTCCAGCCCATTCTTCTAAGTCTGTTAATACCTTTTGACAATCTTGTTCCAGCGTATGTCTTCCTGATGCTGAGACAATAACTATTATGTCATCGGCATATGCTTGAATCTGTGTTCCCTCTTTTGTTTTAAAATTCAGAGCAGAATCCGCTACTATATTCCATAACAGAGACCCTGTGGACAGCCTTTATAATATTGTTTAGTAATCTCTATTACTCCATCATTCACTAGTATTCTTCTATTTGAAAGATAGCTACTAAAGATCTTAAACAGGTTCTTTGGACATTTATGTCTTCTCAGTTCATCTAATAAAAAGGGCCACCATACGTTATTGAACGCCTAGAGATATGACACATGTGTGCTTCTTTTGATCCTTATTTCTGTCTATAGTAGCCATCATTTCATCATTTGAAATAGGCATCGCAGTACTTTTGCCTGGAGTGAATCCAAATTGATTTGGATTAAGTCTTCCATTGCTGTGGAGGAATAAGCTTAATTTGTTTGTCATGAGCTTATCGAGTACTTTACTCCATGTTGACAATAGACATATAGGTATGTAAGCTGAGGGATTTTTCTTATCTTTTCCTTCCTTATTAAAAAGGATAAGTTCTGCTTGTTTCCAACTATCTGGAAAGATTCCTCTTTTGAGACATTCATTTAAAATGCTTACAAACCAAGTTCTGTTCACCTCAAAGAGTACTTTTATAATTTCAAGGGAAAGCCCATCCAACCCTAGAGCTTTCCCCTTGTTCATTGAGTCCAAAACCTCTTCCACCTAAATTACGGAAAATGGACTGTCATCTTGCGTATTGATAGGTCTCCTTGACCTATTTTTTACATTTCTGTGAAATTCATTATCCCCTTCCATTTTATCTTGTGGGAAGTGATACTCTAGCAATCTATTCAAAGATCCCCTTGCATTTTTAGTAAGGGAGCCATCTTCTTGAGTTATTGACGATAGTTTAAAAGTTCCTCTAATTGCTTCTTTTGCAACTTTAAAATGCACCCCGAACGGTTGTTCCTTAGTAACTTCATCACATAGCTTTTTCCAGCTATTATTTTTTACTAAGTTTATATTCCTTTTATATTTAGCTTCCCAAAGCTTATACTCTTCTCTAAGGTTTTTTCCTCTATATTTCATCTGTATAACATCTTTGGTATTTTCTTCTTCTATTTTTAACTTCTTTTCTAAGTTCTGTCAGTTCTCTATTCCACCATGGGACTTTTCTGTAACCTAACTTCGTTTCTTGGTCACTCTTCTTCAAATTGTTATTACACAATGTTTGTAAAGTCTTTGTAATATCAACAATATATTCGTCTACATCTTCTTGATTCTCCACTTCTGTTGAAGAGATTATAGAATATTTTTCTGAGAGTTCTCTTTTAAATTCAAACCAATCTCGGTTTTTAAAAGAATATCTCTGTTTAGTATTTGTAGTTGAATTTGTGAATTTTAATGAGTAGCTAATATATGCATGATCGCTGCAACTGATCTAGTCTTCCACTGCCCATTCTGAGACAAAGTCTTGATTCAAGACTCTATATAAAGTAATATCAATCCAGCTAGTACCCAGGCTACTGGTAAATGTTGGATCACTGTTAGGGTCATTTACAATTGTGAATCCATTTTGATTGACAAATTCTAATACTTCTTTACCTCTTTGGTCCTCCCTTTGGGGACCCCAGAGACTACTGCTTGCATTAAAATCCCCTCCTAGGACTATGTCCCAGTCAAGGTATATCTGAGCTGTGTTAGAAATGACTTAAAAACTTTCTTCAAAAGAATCCTTCGGTGGACAGTACACCAAGATCAGCACACATCTCCAATCACCTTTTTCTACTGTGATCACCACAACATTTCTAGATGTGTAGATTTCTGTAGCACTTATGTTTCGTTTTCCTATTACAATTGCACTTCTTGGCATTGGGTGGGGTGCTCCAAAGATCCTCCACCCTGCTGGGAAACCCCTTATTTTATCCTTATAAATATAAGGTTGTTGTACTAGTGCTATTTCGAAACCTTTTTCTTCCATATATAGTACAAGTCTGTTTCTGGCAGCTCTGGCATGATGCAGATTTATTTGAACTGTTTTAGACAAGTGCATTTTAGTATCGTATGCGCTTGACTAATAATTCAAGCTCTCTTCTATAGCATGAGCATTCCATGTCCAAACTGGAATGTTGGACTTCTAACTTTAATATGTGTTTCTCATTAGCTGCTTGACAATTGACACATTTTAAGACTGTTTCTTTACAGTCCCAGTGCTTATGGTCTTTTTGACCACATTTTCCACAGTTCTGTTTTTCTATGCAATTGGTCTGGAAATGACCAAATTTATTACATTTAAAACATTTTACCACTTTTAGGTATTCTTTGACATTTAGACGAGAAAAACCTACATTGACTTTTTTCTCTTTCATAAATTCTTTAAAGCTCTCTGAATCAACCTGCACTATCTAGTGCTTCTTATTATTTTTGCCCTTTATCGGGAACTTCACCTCTATTGAGGCTTCCATAAAAGCTACATTTTGTGCTTTAATTCTTTCTATTAAAGCTTCCTTTTCAATATCGCCATCAACATCATGTATTATGATCTGTGGCAGTTTCATTTTGGGCTCTCTTGCCGCACATTTGTCTTTTAAGACTGTATTCTTCTGAATCTCATTTTTTAATATCTTCTTATCAAACTCATCAGTACATTCTATTAGAACTCCGCCTTTTGCAATCTTTTTGACATTCTTAATGCAAATTTTCATCTTAGTTGGATCTAAATTCTTTAATAGATCCTTCTTGAGTTCTTCTGAACTTTGATCCACGTTTTGAGGGTATATCAACATTATATGTTGTTGATCTCGCTTCTTGGGCTTAGGTGTCAAAGACATTTTTGTCACTTCAGCATAGCTTTTTGAGACTGACGCCTTACTTATGGCAGTCGTTTCTCTTTCAGATAACCTTCCCTCGAGATTACTGATTTTCAACTCTTGTCCGTGCACTACATCTTGTAGCTTACTGAACAGGCTTCTAATCTCTGCTCCTTGCTGTTTAGTCACCTTACTTGCACTACTGTTTAATATGGAGTCTGGTTCTCCGAACAGTTCATTTGTTTTGAGAATGGCGCTCTTCTCTTGAGAGGCCATATCACTCGCTTCACTCACTTCACTAGCCATCGCTACCTGGTACAGTCGCTCAAAAAAGTATCCGAACACTATGGTTGATTAGAAAAATCAGAAAAAATATCTGGCAACGATTTTTTTAGAAATTAGTGGTCTGGCAAGCTTCGTGTCACGTGACACGAAGGTCACTAAATTTCTAAAAAAATCGTTGCCACATATTTTTTCTGATTTTTCTAATCAACCATAGTGTTCGGATACTTTTTTGAGCGACTGTACCCTGGGGTTCACACCAGGCAGCTAATACTTTTGCTTGTCGGAGAAAGTGTTAGACCCTCCTCCAAGGAGGGAGCCCCTAGACTACGACAAAGTCCTCTCTCCTCGAATTGGCTTTGATTATACGAAGTACAACAGAATCTGGCCTATGGACTTATAATCACTTTATACACTTATAAACGCACAGAGCTCACAAAATCAAAATCAAAACCAATTCCCCCTAGGGGAAGTGTAATGTAAATGAAATCTCTTGTGATTTTAACGAACTTAACTTAAAAATGAAGAATAAGTTGTGGTAATTAAGAGAAATAGAAGTGAAGAAAAGCAATTACAGATACTTTGGACCGGTACCTACGTAATGAGAGTGCCTGCCGATTTCAAGACGTGAAGCGACAGCACCACTAGTTACATTTTCCTCAGTTTGTTTTAGTCTGTGCGGTATAGTTTAAAGACGAACATATTTATTTGGTGTGTTCGCGAGAATTTAAATAAGTTTATAAGTGTTGATCTTGTTAGCAGACTGGCAAGAAAAAGAAGAATGCTTAGGACACTTAAAAATGTGGTTGAGGAGGTTTTATGTTAGTCGAATAAGCAGAGCTGATCTCAATTTTTCTGTAGGAAGACTTCATCGTTTGATGTATAGTTAACTTTAGTTTGTTTACAAGAATTGGTAAGGTTACTCTCGATAGATTTCAGATTGTTCACAAATATGATTGTACCACTTATCAACTGTTGTAAAAAGCCTTAATTTTATGCTTTCAGTGTTAATGGTAGGAATTATAGAGAAAACATTTCTTTGTATGAATAGTAATAAGATCCTAAATATCTTCTGACGATTTATTTTTGATATCGAATTTATCGACATTTATCGATATTATCGATAAATCGATATCATTATAAGATCGTTCGATATTTATCGAACTAATAAAGATTTGTGTTGGTTGACTTTATTTTATGTAAATGCTTTTATTCATACTTTTGTAATAGATTGCATTGTTTTAGAATTATAATTGTTAAATACTATTTTTGACACGCTCAGTTTCCATTTGTTTAATTCATAACATTTGATGTGAGGAGCGGGATAATTTATTGAATGCCTTTCACTAGAAGTACGGATGACTTAGCAAAACTGATTACTGACATCAACAGTGAAATTGGTGATCTTGCTTGTAAAAATAATGACATGAACAGTAAAATTGGCGACATGAAAGCTGAAATGGCCTCTGAAAATGATAATATGACAGCTGAAATATCCTCTCAAAATGATAACTTGAGAGCCGAAATGGCTATACAAAGTAATGAATTAAGAACTGAAATGGCAGCTCATAGACGTGAAATAACTGACCAGTATAAAGACATTAAGACCGAACTCAACAGACAGTGTGATACTCTACAGCAATGGTTCTCAACCTTTTATGCTTCACGTACCCTCTGGAAATGTGTATGTAACTGGAGCACCCCTTCTATAGATAGATAAAACTACAGTTATAGTATAACAATGGGAATAATATAAAACATATATATATATATAACATATATCTAGCAACTTTTGAGCTCCCAAAACATTTTACCGCATACCCCACGTTGAGAACCCCTACTCTACAGGTTGAAATTAACAGTGTAAAAAATCATATTGGTGGGGTAAAGTGTAATGTAAATGAAATCACTTGTGATTTTAACACAAAACTTTATAGTGTTAGGATAGATTATATGCATCGAATTGATAGTGTAAAAACTGATTGTGAACGCCAGTTTCAGATTTTAAGAAATGAAATGTTACCTTCTTCTTGTGATAATGATAATTTTAGTGATAATAATGCTTTTAGACATATCGCCAGAAAAACAACCAAACCTTTCACATATGATGATCAATCGTCTTGGACAGTATTTAAAACACAATTTGAAGTCATCGCTAGAGCTAATGAGTGGAATGAACTTCAGAAGGCCAGTTTCCTTGCAGCTTCCTTAAAAAATTCTACTGCGGAGGTTTTACAGTCTATTCCAAAAGAGAAACGACTTGATTATCAAATTTTGGTATCTGCATTACAACTCAGGTTTGGTGGTAGTTATTTAAAACAATATTATATGACTTAAACTTCATATACAGAAGAGTGGTGAAACTTTTCAAGAACTTGCCAGTGAGCGTCCAGATAGATTGGCTTATAGTGACTGTTCACCAGATATTACTGAAAACTTAGCTGATTATAGTTTATTGATGCCATTGCTAACCCTGAGACTAAATAGTAACTGTTCACCAGATATTCAAGATAACTCAATTACAGTTTATTGATGTCATTGCCAACCCTGAGACTCAACAATCCCTGAGGATGTTGGACGGTGAATCCTTAAAATCAGCTGTGGTACATGCCATGAAATACAAGTGCTCCAGGCTTTTCTCCCGAGTGAACAAACCCACAGTGAGATTTGTGAATGCAGAAGAAACTGTGGAAAAGAATAGTGAAATGCAACAACTAACCAAATCCATACTATTCGTTTTGAAAGAGATAAAAAGTCCTTCTACAAGGATTACTACAAACATAGAGTGTTGAAATTGTAGCAAGACTGGACATATTCAAGCCAACTGCAAAAAGTGGTGGGTGCAAAATTCAAGCACGTCTAACAAGTCACAAAACCAGCATAAGCAAAGTGGAGGGCAAAGGATGGCTGTTGGTTGGTTGGCCCCAAGGGAAGTCGCCCACGATTCAGCACTGCATGGTGGAGAGACAACGGATTGGTAGCTGATGGAACCATGAATGGAGTGTCTTACTTTATAATAGTAGATAGGAGGAAATGTGACTTTACTTAGAACAGATATGATTAAGAAGATAATATCTCACCCAAACTGGAATGCTGGACAGTCTAATATAAACCTACAAACAGTCACTGGATATCGTGCTAAAATCTATGGAAAGATGGAACTCAACATCAGAGTTAGTAGCTGTCTTTTATGCCATCCTGTTTACATCACTGGCATCTACGATGAATGCACATTAGGTCCTGATTTCCTAAAGAAACATTGATTCAGTATTACACCTACATGACTACATGCCTACATTGATTCAGTATTACACCTAGTGACAGTTTACTCATCTATAAGACAGAAGAGATCCCTCTGCTTAGCCGAAAACTGATTCTTTATCAACTGTGACCACAGAATTAATGATGGAAAACACAGAAATCCCAGAACAAAGTGAAGTTCTAGTCCGTGAACATCGGGTGGAGACTTCTGGGGCCTCAAGATTGGCGGTCACTAATGCCCCTGGCAAAGCTTTGGCTCATGGTATCCTGGTTGAGAGGACTTTAGTCAAAGTAGATAAAGAACAGATTCCTATCAGAGTGATGAACTGTAAGAAATCCAATAGAGTATTGAAAAAGAGTGAAGAATTAGCAATATGTTAACCTGTTACATGGGTACCAATTGTAAGCACAATAAAAATTACTGACTCAAACCAACACCATATAGACATCCCTTCTCATTTTACTGATTTATGAAGAGAAACAAGGAAGTTATAACTGAAGAACAAGATGCTAAGGCCGAGAACCTACTTAAAGAGTTTTCTGACATTTTTTTCTGCTACATCAAATGATTATGGCCGTATTAATCTGACAGAACATAAGGTCAACACTGGTGATTCTCCTCCAATACATCTAATAGCAAGAAGGCTTCCATTAGCAAATCGGGAGGAGACAAAACAACTCATAAAGCACATGGAAGCTTAAGGCATTATAGAACCATCATCGAGTCCTTGGACATCGCGAGTAGTTATTTTCAAGAAAAAGGATGGATCTACTCGACTATTTGTGGATTACCGCAGATTGAATGATATAGCAAAGAAAAATTGATTCCCTTTACCCAGGATTGATGATACACTTGACACTATCTGGGTCAAAATGTTTCCCGACATTAGATTTGAAGAGTGTCTATTGGCAAGTTGGTATACATCATGAAGACAGCAAGAAAACAGCTTTCACTACAGGAAATGACTTTGGCAGTTTAAAGTGATGCCATTTGGACTTTGCAACGTTTGAACGACTAATGTAGGTGGTGCTCAAAGGTTTGTGTTCGGAGGTCTGCCTGGTTCACTTGGACGACACCATCGTTCTTGGAAAGACTTTTGAGAAACATTTGAAAAATCTTCGTCAAATGATTGGAAAACTTAGGGCAGCCAAGCTAAAATTGGGGCCAACTAAGGGTAAACTGTTGCAGAAAGAAGTCCATTACCTTGATCATGTCATCGCTACTCAGGGATTAACACTGATCCTAGTAAAATAGAAGCTCTAAGAGACTGGCCTCCACCACAGGATGTTCATCAGCTTCGTAGATTTATTGGACTTAGCACATATTATAGAAAATTTGTCAAGGGTTTCTCCCGCATCACAAGGCCATTACATCATCTGACAGAGGAGGGCCAGCGGTTCATGTAGACCATCGAATGTGAAGTAACCTTCCAACAGTTCAAGAAAGCTCTTTCCACGGCGCCAACGTTAGGATATCGACAAGCTGTGAAACAGTTCATAATAGACACTGACGCAAGCAACACAGGAATTTTTGCTGTATTTTCACAGCAACAAGGCTGGCAAGAAAGATTTATTGCATATTTTAGCAAAACTTTATCCAAACCAGAACGGAATTATTGTGTCACACAAAGAACTGTTAGCAATAGTAAAAGCAATAAAACATTTTCATCATTATCTCTATTGCCAGAAATTTTTATCCATACTGATCATGCTGCACTGAGGTGGCTACTAAACTTTAAAAACTCTGAAAGACAAATTGCTAGATGGACAGAGCGATTGCAAGAATACAATTTCGCAATTGAGCATCGAAATTGCAAACTGCAAAGGATTACAGGTGTCCTTTTCCAGACGTCCATGTATTGACAAATGTAAGTATTGCTATTATGCAGCTTTGAAATACGGTATTAAAAATTAATGCCCATAAAACAAATAAAATCAACACAAGTAAACAGTGATATTCCTAACATCTGGAGCCTAATAGAAATTAAAATGGCCCAACTAGACGATGAAGATATCAGGCCAATAATAAATTTGATTGAACAATCTGATATAAGACCTAATTGGGCGCAAATCTCGAGATATAGCCCAACTGCTAAAAGTTATTGGGTGCAGTGGAACTTCTTAGAAGTGAAAGATGTTGTATTATACAGTAGATGGGAGAATCCCACTGGACGACTAATCCGTTGGTAGATAATCCTTCCTCGCTGCCGAGTGGAACTGGTGATGAAAGATATGCATGATAGTGCCACTGGAGGACACTTCGCTGTTAATAAGATATTAGCGAAAGCCAGGGAACGATTTCATTGGCTGAAAAATAGAGCAGACGTTGAATGATGGTACAGGCAATGTGAGGCCTGTGCAGCAAAGAAAGGCCCTAAGAGTAGGAGTCGGGTAAGCTGCAGACATATAACCTTGGTGCCTCTTCTGAGAGAAGAGTCATTGATGTAATGGGTCCGTTTCCTAGGAATGATGATGTAAATTGCTATTTATTAGTGGTAATGGATTATTTCACGAAGTGGCCTGAAGTCTATCCCATCCAAGATCAGGAGGCAACGACAGTTGCAGAGACGATAATAAATAACTTGATTAGTAGGTATGGAGGACATTTAGAACTCCACTCACTATTAGGCATTCATAAAACAAGAACAAATCCCATTCACCCTCAGTCAGATGGTATGGTGGGAGATTCAATAGAACAATTGCGCAACATCTAGCATTGTTTGTCGACGACCATCGATGTGACTGGGATCGCCATATATCACTCTTTTCGTTGACATACAGAACAGTAGTGCATGAGACAACTGGACAGACACCTTCCATGATGTTCTTTGGAAGAGAATTACGTCTTCTCTGTGATCTTTTATGTAGTCGACCCGAAGCAATGCCTGTGTCAACTCCACAATACATACAAGAATTACAACAACGACTAAATGAAATTCACCGCTCCGTCAGACATAACATCAACTTGGCAAGTGAGAGAACCAAAATGAGGTTCGACAGTAAAAGAAATGGAACTTTTTCAATAGAGGAGATCTTGTCTGGCTATACAATCCAGGTAGAAAGAAGAGACTTTCTCGAAAACTTCAGAAACCTTGTAAAGGTTTATATATGGTAATTAACAGGATTAATGACGTGGTGTTCGCATTCGTCTACGTCTGTGTGCAAAGCATAAGGTGGTTTGCGCAGATCGTTTGGACTCGTTTCATCGAAGAACTGAAGAAGTTTCGGAATCTAGAATGGTTCGAGACAAACAGGATTTAAGGAGGGGGCAGTGTTACGACAGATGAACGCGCTACAATGAACTTGTGATGTAATATATCTTGATGTTTGCGTGAACTACAATGTGAGAATTACGTCACAGTGTAATTCGAAAGAACTTAACTTAAAAATAAAGAATAAGTTGTGGTAATTAAGAGTAATTAGAGGTGAAAAAAAAACGTAGTTTGTTTTATTCTGTGCAGTATAGTCTAAAGAGGAAACCTTTTTTTGGTGTGTTCGCGAGAAGTTAAATAAGTTTATTAGTGTTGATCCTGTTAGAAGACTGGTAAAAAAAAGGATGCTTAGGATACTTAAAAATGTGTCTGAGAAAGTTTTATGTTAGTTGAACAAGCAGAGCTGATCTCAACTTTTCTGTTGCAAGACTTCATTGTTTGATGTATAAGCTATCTTTAGTTTGTTTTCAAGAATTGGTAAGGTTACGCTCGATAGATTGTAGATTGTCCACAAATATGATTGTACCACATATCAACTGTTGTAAAAATTCTTAAATTTATGCTTTGAGTGTATTTAGTAAGAATTATAGAGGAAACATTTTTTGTACAGAATAGTAATAAGGTACTCTAAGTTCTTCTGAAAATTTATTTTTATACTGATAAAGATTTGTGTTAGGTGACTTTAGTTTACATAAATGTGTTTATTCATATATTCATGTTTTTGTAATAAATTACATTATTTTAGAATTATAATTATTAAATACTATTTTTTGAACTCATGCTCAGTTTCCACCCATTTAATTCATTGCAACATAATAACTCAATTTCTTTTTTTGCTGACAAAATCCCATGTGACCTAAGAGAATTGATGGAAACATCCCCTTGATTCAAGTTACCCTCTTCAACTCATCATAAAAAACGAGAAAAAAAGTTTTCTGAATCAGACCCACATAATCAATTTTCATTGACTAGTAAAACCGGGGGTTTTGCTGAAACTCCCCCGGTTTCAGTTTTACATGCTCAAGAAATTGCAACCACTTTTGTTTCAGATGATTATGGATTGGGTTTTATGGAATACAGATTAATTATTTTAAGTACGTAGGTACAGGGGCGTAGCAAAGGGACTATGTTTGTGAGGGAACGAAAATTTTCCAAACAGGAAATGAAATTTGTCAATTGAGTAAATAAGTACTTTATGTAATTTAGTTGTGTTTCTATCATGGATATTCCTTAGATTTCATTCGTGGGGGGTAATTGATTAGCTGCCAATCTTGGTTGGCAGCTAATCAAGATTTTGCAATTTGCTTCGATTTTGCCAAATTGCCTCGATTTTGTCACTTTGCCATAGTTTTTCAAATTAAAAAAAATCTGTATTCTTACATCTCACCTGAATTTTACCAAGTCTCTTTGAATTATGTTAGAGGCCCTATATAAGTAGAGGTTGGCCATCTGAAAATTGGATGCCATGTTTAGTCGTCGCTCGCATTGTTTAGCTTCCATAGCTCAACGGTATTGCACGAATACTTATGGATTCATGAAAAGGTAGGGCAATATTTGATACAGATTTCAGTTTACCGCCTTGCAACTTAAACTTAAAAAGCGCTGTGCTAGGGTTAAAAAATTTACTTTTAATACTGAAGCTCTAAAAGACCCAGTTTTAGCCAAAGCTTACCATGATAGGTTACTTAGTCATTATGACAGTCATGGTTTGCTTACTACTGAAGTTCAGGAAGAATAAGATCATTTTAAACAGGCTTTTTTGGACACTAACGGTACTCTTTTAGGAAAAAAAGGAGCAGAGGTGACAGAATTATCTGAGTGATAAGGCACTTGAGCTTATTTCGGAAAGAATGAACTGCAGGAATGTCCTTAATCAGTACCCTACTAATCCTAATAGAAAGCATTACAAGGAACTTAACAAACGTGTAAAAGATCAGTTAGCTGCTGATAAGAATCTTTGGCTTGATGGTTTGGCTGACAAAACCGAGGAAGCAGTTAGACAGCACAACAGCAGAGAGCTGTACCAGATAGTTAATGTTTTGTGTGGTAGAAAGCAGAATTTTAGTCATCAAAGTGGTAACCGAAACATTCCCCGCTCTAAGCATTTCCGTAGATTCCGTACTAGACACATCTAGCCTTCCTTCATATTCTGCTTCCGTAGAAGACACAATCTGAAGACAGATATACAGGGATTGAAGGATAAACAAGGTAAGGTTATAGAAGGTGAGGATTCTGTCATGTCTAGGTGGGCTGAGCATTTCAGTGAAATTCTAAACAATGTGGATAGTTCTATTCCCATTGTTTGCAATGATGATAGATGCATTGGTGGCTTTAATGTTGGCCCTATAACACAATCTGAAGTTATTTTGGCTGTTTCTAAACTTAAACTACATAAATCTCCAGGGGTAGATGAAATTACTCCGGAAATGCTTAGAGCTGGGAATGTTTCGGTTACCACTTGGATGACTGAAATTCTGAATATCATTTATGATAAAGGCATGTTTCCTAAGGATTTTACCAGAGCTATTGTTATCCCTATTTTCAAAAAAGTGATCGCGGTTCTTGTGATAACTATAGGGGTATCTTACTCTCTGCTCCAGGTAAAGTTCTTTCAATGATTGTGCTTAATAGAATTAAGAATCTGGTTGACAGTCAATTGCGTGATGAGCAATGTGGATTCAGAAGTAGTAGGGGATGTGTGGATCAAATTTTTTCACTTAGGCAGATTCTTGAGAAATGTTTAGAGTTTCCAAAACCTTTGGTTGCTAGCTTTGTTGATTTCAAAAAGGCTTTCGACTCTGTCGATCGTCATAATTTGTGGTTAATTGTGAGATCATATGGTATACCCGACAAGTGAGTTAACATAATGAAAGCTCTCTATAATAACACTGAGTCGTGCGTGAGAGTTGGTAATGCTTGTAACAATTGGTTTAGCATTACTTCTGGTGTTCCACAATGGTGCATTTTGTCTCCTTTTCTCTTTAGATTGGTTATTGATTATGTTATGCGAAATTCACTTAAAGGGAAAGATTTTGGCCTAAAATGGACTGGAGATGCGAAAATTTCTGATTTAGATTATGCTGATGATTTAGCCCTTTTGGCAAATGATGTTGATGAGATGAACTCTTTCATTAGGGATGTTGATGAAACTGGTAGTAGAGTAGGTTTGGTTATAAACAGAGAGAAAACCAAAATAATGAAAATTGGTCAGGCAGGCTGTGATCGGTTAATTTGAATGGTTGTGATTTTGAGCAGGTGTCACAGTTTAATTATCTTCGGAGATATGTAACAGATAATGGTGATGTGTGGCACGAGATTAACAGATGAATAGGGATTGCTGCTGGGACTTTTAAGAATCTATGGAGAGTGTGGAGAAATAGGCGTATACACCTAAAGACTAAAATTAAACTGTATAATAGTTTGGTTCTTTCTAGGATTGGTTATGGTAGTGAAACTTGGATACTTTGTAAACAAGATAACAGGAAACTAGATGCTTTTGATTCCAGATGCTCACGCAGTATCTTGGGTATTAGGTGTTTCAACTTTGTAACTAATGACGAGGTTAGGCAAAGGAGCTTGCAACCTCCTTTAAGCAGCATATTGTGCAGAGAGAGACTCCGTTGATTTGGCCATGTTGCCAGTATGAATATAGATTGGCGAATAGAGTTATGAACAGTGTGCCTAAAGGCCTCAGAAAGAAGGGGAGACCTAGGATGCGGTGGGCAGACAATGTCAAACAGTACCTTGTTAGAATTGGTGTGCAGTGGCCAAATGCAGTAGATATATATAGATATAATGCAGTACTTATGTTGAAGATCAATTCAGAATGTAATCTGATTATCTATAAATTATCTGATTCCATAATATTATCTATAAAGAGCTTATTAAATTAAAAATTAATTAATTAAACTTCTAAATTCTGAACATTCTGGATCTAGGGAAAAAAACGAGAGGGGTAGGCAAGAAACACAACCAATCAGAAGAAATGCAAATGAGGGGGGGAGACTATTTTCAATGCAGTATAGCATTTCTGCTTCCCTTTTTAAGTTTAAAAAAATTCTTGAAAATGCATGAAATATCAAAAGTTTCATCTTTTTCCCCCCTTTTTTTTATCATTATTAGCAATCTGAAAAGGGGCATCGCTCACTCGCTCCCCTCCCCCTCCCGCTAGATCCGCCCTTGCTTCTGAACATACATCACTGTTGATATAACACTGAAAATTTCTATTATTTTTATCCATCTGATATAATGTTTGCTGTATATATATATATACCCTCAAGCAGCTGCTTGCGACAGATGTCTGACAGAATCCTGTCACTTTATGCGCCATAGTTGAAGGTCTGTGAAGATGTAGGGTCCTCAGCAGAAAAACGACACGAACATCCATACCTAATCCGGGGCTCGAACCCAGGTCCTTTTATGACTTTGAAAACGAATGCGTCACTGAAATAAGATGCACATTTTAACTAGGTATAAATACGTTTGTATGTGGGGGGAGGGGGTATTATAGAGTGGAGTCCAGGAAGACCAGGATAGAATCTGGCATATTATTTTCCCTGTTTTTCAGTTTCCTTACTGGTACAACTGCTGTACCAGCCGTCTTCAAAAGGTTAAAATTAAATTTAAAAAAAATAAATAAATAAATAAATAAATATCCCCTCAAGCAGCTGCTTGCCACAGAGGTCTGACAGGAGCCTGTCAGTTTATATGGCAAGAGTAGAAGGTCTGAGAGGATGGCAGGACCTCAGCAGAAAAACGTTGAAGTTTTTAATTCACTATACACTTCAATTTAATACTGATACTATGTGTAGCAAAAAAAAAACTGTTAATAAGCATTCCATATCATCATCTGTATCTATTTCACTAAATATCTCAAAGATAAAGCAGACTTCAACCCTGAAAACTTATCAGTAGATTAAGAGTAATTGAATTACTATTCATCAAAGTGTGAACAGCAATCAGATAAATTAATTCAATTCAAGGAGACACCACTGATGTTCTTCAGGATTCACATTCCGTTTTCTTTGGAACTAAATAGGCACAGTAACAATATGCTAAAAGAAACGCTTAAATTTGCCTTCACCTCTTCCTATCTCTAACTGGCAGGCAGAAAAACTACAAATGTGGAGGTTCCCCATACTTTTAGTTTGTACTACTAATTTCAGGATTGAATGCATCCTTAATTTTTTTCCACTCAAACACCTGCCATATTGAAATGTGATATTAATGTAAGTTGCCTGTGTTTCCTAAATCTATATTCTAAACAATCTGTCTGGAATTTCCCAGGCAACATATATATAACTCCTCACAATAATTCAATATATTCAACTCTTCACAATAATATATACAATATTCAGTGAAAGTGGTAAAAAAAAGTCATTGCTTTTCTGTTAATGGAATTATTGTCACTAACATATGTCTCTGTATCCTACAGCTCCCAAAACAATTATTTTTTTTTTAAAAATATACACGAAGAACTTCAAATGTTATATTTCTCACGGGAAGTATGTGTACGTCTTTAAAAGGAAACATAACACCAGTTACCAAGAAAATATAAGCACTATTTGCAGCATTTTTACCATCAAATGCACATCCATTAAAATTTGGTTTAATGTGCAGCTCAGCCATCATTGAGATAACATTTTTGGATGTAAGTGTTTGTAATTTTTATTTCAACTGTGCTATGATTGCTGATGATTGATATGCTAAAGATTTATCATCAAATTGTTCTGCATATGGACATGTGTTAAATGATGTACAAATCTGTCAAAAGAGTTGGTGGGTGAGGTAACACTATATTTCCTGACTGTCTTAAGAATCTATATGCAACATATGCAATAGAATACAGTAGGGAAGAAAAAAATGATTAACAGATTGGAATATCTAAGGCACAGTTTCTTGCAGTGGTTCCATTTGCACAGTTTCTTGCAAGTTTCAAACTGAACTGAATCTATTTAATCAGCCTCAATGTATTGCAAAAAAGGATCTAATGTATTTTGTGTTAATAGCAAAGAAGCTTTAATTCTACTTGAATCTTTACATTTTTAAATATTTACTACACAATGCTTTCATTCCAAAAAAATCAGTAGAGAAATATCAGTAGAAATATTTGTGTGGCTAACTTTTGTTGGTATTTTATCAATAATTCCTAAATTTTTTAACTGAAAATTATCAGTGAATGCCAATATTTGAAGTTCATCATTAATAACCACAGAACATGCTATTTTAAGTGCAGGATCAATTTATAAATTAATGAAACAAACAGCATTATCTTTTGATATGTGTCCAAAAGTGTCAAGTATCAGGAAGTGGAATATATTCCTTTGACCATATTAAGTTTGAAGGGACCCCGGTTTTAAGCTATACTCTTTGGCATGGTGATCAAGGGACATTTGTTCATTTGTTGTTCTTCGATGAGGTGGCATTTATTATGAATCAATAGATAATATCAAAACATAACCTAAGCCAAATAGCTAACAATTTAGAAATCTTGAAATTCAAGAAGCCATCATATTTCACAAATAATTGAGGAACGTATATATATATATGCACACACAGTATCACATTCAATAAACAAGGAATTTCCTTATGTATACTTCAGACGATTTAGCAATGAACACTGTATTTTGAAATATAGCAGTTATTTTGATATTGAATAAAAGTTTAAATATTTATGGTCCTTACAGCTGTGACCCAAAGTTCTTTACTTCATCACTTCGCTTTCATTTATTAATCAGTAAATATAACTTAACAGTTCATGGCTAAAATTTAAATTTACCGATTATCCTTAAAATTAGGCTTAACTTCAGGTATGGTCAGTACTAATCGAAAACAGCTAAATTATTACCATAAATTATATTAATAACAAAATCTAAGATTATAAACTCAAAATAATAATAATTGTAACTTAACTTTGAGTAATGTAATCCTTTTTAGATAACACATGCAGTCAAACACAATTGTCAATACAATTGTCATATATACTACACGCGAACACAAACAGCTACATCTATTTAAACCTTACATGCTACTGGGACTTTTGTGAACAAGCACCTCCTACCGACAATAAACAGCTACATATTGATATGAAGTAGCACTACGTGTGTGACGTCACAACTATACTTCGGCGAAATGTTCGGGCTTGGTAGTTATATAGATGGCCATGGTCGGGATATCACAGAAGCGAAATTTCCGTGCTTCTTATAATCATTGATTAAACTTTATTAATTTTAAAGGTTACTCTGAATCTTCAATAAATGCCATTCTAAAAAAAAAATGCTATATTTGGCATTTGGGTTTAGATTATGCAAATTGAGTGATCATAATTACAAAATCAGTCAAAAGTTTATTTTTCCCTCTAAAAAATTGCGTTAAGTTCTAAAATAATTTTAAAAACATCTACATTTTATAATTTTTTTAATAAGGCTGAAATTTAAGAACAGAACGGAATTAGCAAGTATTTAGGTATAGTAATAATTTTTGACATTAAAATTGCATAAATCAATCGCTATTTGCGGAAAACAGAGTGAAAGACAAAATACAGGGACACTGTACTTTCGCTGCCACCCCTTATTCTGTGCGCCACCACACAGTCATTATTATTTCTGTAATATGGCTTCAGTGCTTGCGTGTGATTTTCCATACTTAGCTATACTATAGTGCCTATAAGTATATAGTGTTGGAATCACGGAGGTATGAATGACAGGAGACGCCCTAACGCGCTTTCCCTGTCCATGGAAAATGATGCTGACGCAGCAGGGCGGTAGCCATATTGTTGCATTCAAAACAAACCGTCTGCCGCTGCAATCAAGCCTACTTTTCACGTGCTATACTCAGTTTTACTCTGCGTTATATACGGGAAGATTATTTTTTTACGACTAAGAGAAAGCCCATTTAAGCTATTTGGAATTTATATTGCTTTTTTTTAATGCAATGAATATTTCCATACAGAATTACTGTATAGCAGATCTATTTATGTATTTCGTTGAATACGACAATAACAAACAATTACCAGATTTTGAAAGTTTATTTATACTGCACTGATAATAGCAGAAAACATTTTATGGATAAAACACTAAACATTATATGCAATAGCAGCATTTAAACTGCAAAAAAATCACATTTGTAAGATTCAGAAAATAGCTGTTTTACGTTAAAAAATTCTCATTCCACAAAAATAAAAAAAAATTTGCTTAACAAAACTGAATAAAGCCAATAATATAAGAAGTAAAAAAAGAACTAAAAAGTATATATATTTATACAAAAAACACGCCCCAGATGGTGGCTCGAACCCACCAGCTCTATGTTTGTACCCTCAGCTTCACATCTCTCCCCAATCTCATGCTCTTTCTGCTCCCTCAACCAGAAGTATCAATACAAATACACAATTTTTACAATCTCTCAAAAAAAAAATCTCATAAAGATTGAAATGCATCCTTCCTCAGTCACAAAGGAAAATTTCAAAATAATATCTGAAAAAACTATATGGGAAAAAAAAAGCAACTAAAAATTATACTAAGCAAAAATAATAAAAAATTAAAAAAATATAAAAAAAAGAAAAAAATATATCCACAGGGTGAAGGGAATATAATATCCATTTAAAAAAAAAGGCAACGTTCCAGAGAGTGGCTTGAACCTGACATCTCAGTGCCTGACTCCTCAGTCTCTCATACCTATCTTCATGTACGCCTAACCTACCCCTCAACCAAAGTAAAAATAAAATAACTACAAGCAATAAACTCGCTCTATTTGAAATAAATACAGAATAAAATAAATTCAATATTCACCTTAAAAGGGACAATTAGAACCCTATCAGAAGAATTAACGAAAAGGAGAAAAGCATTACACTCTCCTCTCCTCTTTTAACTAAAATTATTTAAACAATTTGAAAAATTTTCACCCTAACTAATGATCGCTGTCACTCACCTATGACAATTTACACCAGATACATTAAATTAATCTAAAAAGAAATTCAAAAATATAAGACTCCAATCCAAGAAAAAAAGGGGGCATTTAAACAAAACCCTTCAATGCTATCCCAATTTAAAAAAAAGAAAGGTTATATTTCTCACCTTATGAAAATACTTTATTGTAATTTACTTTTCCCTTCTTACACTGAACTTATTAAATCATGAAGAGAGAGGAATTTAAACATTGAAACATTTAAACAAAATAATATCTAATACTTCCACCTAAAATAAAATAAAAAACAAAAAAGAAACTCCTTGATATTTTAATCACCTCTATTTAAAAGTATGTAAATTCATCATCCATTAAATAGAATACACACTAATATTCAATTACAGTCAACAAAAGTTCCTAACTGAGAAAGCCTGCAGAAGGAATTGTCAAATAAGTGTAACGTAAACTCAATCAATCAATCAATCAATATAAGAAGTACATCTTCACATTTATCACTGAGTACAATCCGAAGAAAACAAAAAAAAAAAATCTGGTGAAGAATCGAGATTTGTAACTCGAAATAAGACCGATTTCATAGCGGCGTAATTTCAACACGAAGTTGCTTGTATCATTATATAATTATTTAAACTTTTATAAAAATGACAAACTTACCGATGAAAGGTAATTCCTGGTATCTTTTTTGAAGGGCGATTCGTGCAGCCGTAAGCTTAACAGGCTGCCATAATACAAATGTCGAAAAAAATTAAATTTTTATAGCGCAACACTTCGTTACTCACCTATATTACTGATCAATGTTTTGAATAGAACAACTTGGCTGCCACGCAGTCGCCCCCTGAGTCAGTTTTAAAAGTATTTATTTCAATATAACAACTTTCTTTTGCACGGTTGTAATTAAAACGAGAATTTTTAAGAGTAATATTTAGAATTTTAGGTTGTGCTCAAATATAAAAAAAAAAGTCTGAGGTTAAACAATTGATTAAACAATTGAGTAAAAACAATTTTTACGTTTAAAAACATTAAAGTCTAATTAAAATATACATGCTTTATGTAATCGATTTTTACTCTTCGAAAAAAACAAAATCAGAATTTCTTATTAATAAAGTGTGAAAAGCGATTTAGGTCTTTAATAGAGCTGGTTAAATATTATTTATTATTTTTAATTGATAGTAGACAACAATCAAGTTAAAGCAGAAAGGACGGTCATAGAAAAATATACTTTCTCCAAAGAGTTTTACCCTTATCGATTAATGACGAGAAGACGTGATGGAAACTGCATTTTAAAGTCATCATCATCATCCTCAAGCAGTCATGGGCTACGGAGGTCCAACCAGACCGTGCAATTTAGTTCTCCAAGCAAGTCTATCCTGAGCTACATCTACTGCATCTGGCCACTGCACACCAATTCTAACAAGGTCCTGTTTGACATCTTCTGCCCACTGCATCCTAGGTCTCTCCCTCTTTCTGAGGCCTTTAAGCGCACTGTTCATAACCCTATTCACCAATCTATAATTATTCATACGGGCAACAAGGTCAAACCAACAGAGTCTCTTTCTGCATAATATGCTCCTTAAAGGAGGTTGCAAACTCCTTTGCTTAACCTCATCATTAGTTACAAAGTTGAACCAAAAGCATTTAGTTTCCTGTTATCTTGTTTACAAAATGTCCAAGTTTAACAACCATAACTAACCCTAGAAAGAACCAAACTATTATTCAGTTTAATTTTAGTCTTTAGGTGTATTCGCCTATTTCTCCACACTCTCCATAGATTCTTAAAAGTCTCAGCAGCAATCCCTATATGTCTGTTAATCTCATACCACACATCAGCATTATCTGTTACATAGCTCCCAAGAAAATTAAACTGTGACACCTGCTCAAAATCACAACCATTCAGATTAACTGAATCACAACCTGCCTGACCAATTTCAATCACTTTAGGGCCGTCCCATGGCCGAGTGGTTAGCACGCTTGACTACTGATCTGAGGGACTTGGGTTCGAGCCCCGGGCAAGGCATGGTTGTGTGTGTTGTTTTTCTGCTGAGGTTCTGCCATCCTCTCAGATCTTCTACCATGGCATATAAACTGACAGGCTCCTGTCAGACCTCTGTGGCAAGCAGCTGCTTGAGGGGGTATTTATTTTATTTATTTAGTTTTCTCTCTGTTTATAACCAAACCTACTCTAGTACCAGTTTCATCAACAGCTTGAATGAAAGAGTTCATCTCATCAACATCATTTGCCAAAAGGGCTAAATCATCAGCATAATCTATATCAGAAATTTTCGTTTCTCCAGCCCATTTAAGGCCAAAATCTTTCCTCTGAAGTGAATTTCGCATAACATAATCAATAACCAAACTAAAGAGAAAAGGGGACAAAATGCACCCTTGTCGAACACCAGAAGTAATGCTAAACCAATTGCTACAAGCCTTACCAACTCTCACACACGACTCAGTGTTATTATAGAAATCTTTCATTATGTTAACTAACTTGTCAGGTATATCACATGATCTCACAATCAACCACAAATTATGACGATCAACAGAGTCGAAAGCCTTTTTGAAATCAACAAAGCTAGCAACCAAAGGTTTCTGAAACTCTAAATATTTCTCAAGAATCTGCCTAACTGGAAATATCTGATCCACACATCCCCTAACACTTCTGAATCCACATTTCTCATCACGCAATTGACTGTCAACCAGATTCTTAATTCTATTAAGCACAATCATGAAAGAACTTTCCCTAGAGCAGAGAGTAGGCTGATACCCCTATAGTTATCACAAGAACTGCAATTATCTTTTTTGAAAATTGGGATAATAATAGCTCTGGTAAAATACTTAGGAACCATGCCTTTATCATAAAAGATATTCAAAATTTCAGTCATCCAATTGGTAAAAGAAAAATTCCCAGCTCTAAGCATTTCCGTTGTAATTTCATCTACCACTGGGGATTTATGTAGTTTAAGTTTAGAAACAGCCAAAATAACTTCCGATTGTGTTATACGGCCAACATTAAAGCCACCAATGTATCTATCATCATTGCAAACAATAGGAGTAGAACTAACCACATTGTTTAGAATATCACTGAAATGCTCAGCCCACCTAGCCATGACAGAAACCTCAAATTCTATAACCTTACCTTGTTTATCCTTCAATCCCTGTATAACTGTCCGTTTTCTACCACACAAAACATTAACTATCTGGTCCCATTCTTCCTCAACTTCAGTAGTAAGCAAACCATGACTGTCATAATGACTAAGTAACCTATCATGGTAAGCTTTGCCTCTAACTGAGTCTTTCAGAGTTTCAGTATTAAAGGTAAATTTTTTAACCCTAGCACAACACTTTTTAAGTTTAATTTGCAAGACACTTTTAACAAGGTAATGGTCAGATCCAATTTCAGCTCCCCTATATGCCCTGCTATTTCTAACAGAACTAGCCCATTTGCTCTTAATTAACATATAATCAATCATATTCCTATGCAGCCCATCAGGTGAAACCCATGTGTACTTATGTATGTTGTGGTGTTTGTAATAAGTGTTAGTTATTCTGAAACCATTGAGTTTACTTACCTGTAGGAGACATTACCATTGCAGCTACCAATACCAAAAGGGCCTATCACTCCTCCCCAAAGATCAGAGTCAGTACCAACTTTGGCATTAAAATCACCTAGAACAAGCTTATTATTTCCTTTCTTGACAGAATTCAAAATATCCTGAAGTTGTCCGTAAAACCCATCTTCTCATCCTCATCGGCATCCTCAGTGGGGGCATAACAGCAGATAACATTCAAGTCTCTAACGCTTGTCTGAAATTTTGCTGCAAGAAACCTTTCATTAATGCACTCATATTCTAGAAGAGCATCACTAGCTTGTCTGCTGAGAAGCAGACCCACGCTTTGGTGATGCTTATTGTCTTTCCTCCCTGAAAAGAAAAATTTAAGATTAATTTTAAGAATATGACCTTTATCTGTCTATCTGATCTCTTTCAAGCCGAGAATATCTAAACTATAATGGTGGAATTCTTGTGTGAAGACATCAAGAGAAAAAGTTCTGTGCAGAGTCCTCACTTTCCAACTACCTATGGAGAGAAAATGGTTAGTGGGATGTTTAAAGAAATTATGTTTATTGAGAGAGGGAACGCTGACAATATCAAACAGCCCCCTAATCGCAGACATAGGGCAAAGACCCGTTCCCCCACCACTAAAGGCTGAAGCCATCTATACTGGAATACTTCCTCCAATGTAGAATTTGACGATGCCAATAGAAGCAAAGAGTTCAGGTGCCTGAGATTACCTCGGCTCAGGATTATCCACCAGCTGATGTCCAACCCCGCCTTCTCGTGGTGCGGACCGTTAGTAACTTTCAAAAGAGATACTCTCTTGTGGAAGTGAACGGAAGGGGAGGGCTGCCAGATTAGTGTGGCCTACTGATCTGGACAACTATGGCTACTTTTCTTTTTTTTCTACCCTGCTGAGGAGTGGTCAACCACACAGGGTCCTGGTGCTGACCATATAAACCTACTGGACTGGACAGATATATGGCTCTGAGCTTGATTATGGATCCTGATTTTGCTGCACTGGTGGGCTTCTGTGGAGGGAAAATCTTCCGCTGTGTTTTCCTTTTGTTTGTGGGTTGACAGCCCCAAGTGAATAGATCCACAGGATATGTTTATCAGCTGGTGGATAATCCTGAGCAGAAGTCATCGCAGGCACCTGAACTCTTTGCTTCTATTGGCATCGTCAAATTCTACATTGGAGGAAGTCTTCCAGTGTAGATGGCTTCAGCCTTTAGTAGTGGGGGAACGGGTCTTTGCCCCATGTCTGCGATTAGGGGGCTGTTTGATATTGTCGGCATTCCCTCTCTCAATAAACATAGTTTCTTTAAACATCCCACTAACCATTTTCTCTCCATAGGTAGTTGGAATGTGAGGACTCTGCACAGAGCTTTTTCTCTTGATGTCCTCACACAAGAATTCCACCGTTATAATTTAGATATTCTTGGCTTGCAAGAGACCAGATGGACTGATAAAGGTCAGATTCTTAAAAATAATCTTAAATTTCTCTTTTCAGGGAGGGACGACAAAAAGCATCACCAAGGCGTGGGTCTGCTTCTCAGCAGACACGCTAGTGATGCTCTTCTAGGATATGAGTGCATTAATGAAAGGTTTCTTACAGCAAAATTTCAGACAAGCGTTAAAGACTTGAATGTTATCTGCTGTTATGCCCCCACTGAGGATGCCGATGAGGATGAGAAGGATAGGTTTTATGAACAACTTCAGGATATTTTGAATTCTGTCAAGAAAGGAGATATTACCCTTGTTCTTGGTGACTTCAATGCCAAAGTTGGTACTGACTCTGACCTTTGGGGAAGGGTGATTGGCCCTTTATGTATTGGTAGCTGCAATAGCAATGGGCAACGTCTCCTACAGGTAAGTAAACTCAATGGATTCAGAATAACTAACACTTATTACAAACACCGCGACATACATAAGTACACATGGGTTTCACCTGATGGGCTGCATAAGAATATGATTGATTACATATTAATTAACAGCAAATGGACTAGTTCTGTTAGGAATACCAGGGCATATAGGGGAGCTGAAATTGGATCTGACCATTACCTTGTTAAAAGTGTGTTGCAACTTAAACTTAAAAAGTGTTGTGCTAGGGTTAAAAAATTTACTTTTAATACTGAAGCTCTGAAAGATCCAGTTATAGCCAAAGCTTACCATGATAGGTTACTTAGTCATTATGACAGTCATGGTTTGCTTACTACTGAAGTTGAGGAAGAATGGGATCATTTTAAACAGGCTTTTTTGGACACTAACAGTACTCTTTTAGGAAAAAAGGAGCAGAAGAGGCAAAATTATCTGAGTGATAAGGCACTTGAGCTTATTTTGGAAAGAAAGAACTGCAGGAATGCCCTTAATCAATACCCTACTAGTCCTAATAGAAAGCATTACAGAGACCTTAATAAACTTGTAAAGGATCAGTTAGCTGCTGATAAAAATTTTTGGCTTGATGGTTTGGCTGACAAAGCCGAGGAAGCAGTTAGACAGCACAACAGCAGAGAGCTGTACCAGATAGTTAATGTTTTGTGTGGTAGAAAACGGACAGGCATACAAGGATTGAAGGATAAACAAGGTAAGGTTATAGAAGGTGAGGATTCTGTCATGGCTAGGTGGGCTGAGCATTTCAGTGATGTTCTAAACAATGTAGTTAGTTCTACTCCCATTGTTTGCAATGATGATAGATGCATTGGTGGCTTTAATGTTGGCCCTATAACACAATCTGAAGTTAGTTTGGCTGTTTCTAAACTTAAACTTCATAAATCCCCAGGGGTAGATGAAATTACTACGGAAATGCTTAGAGCTGGGAATGTTTCGGTTACCACTTGGATGACTGAAATTCTGAATATCTTTTATGATAAAGGCATGGTTCCTAAGGATTTTACCAGAGCTATTGTTATCCCTATTTTCAAAAAAGGTGATCGCAGTTCTTGTGATAACTATAGGGGTATCAGCCTACTCTCTGTTCCAGGTAAAGTTCTTTCCATGATTGTGCTTAATAGAATTAAGAATCTGGTTGACAGGCAATTGCGTGATGAGCAATGTGGATTCAGAAGTGGTAGGGGATGTGTAGATCAGATATTTTCACTTAGGCAGATTCTTGAGAAATGTTTAGAGTTTCAGAAACCTTTGGTTGCTAGCTTTGTTGATTTCAAAAAGGCTTTCGACTCTGTTGATCGTCATAATTTGTGGTTGATTGTGAGATCATATGGTATACCAGACAAGTTAGTTAACATTATGAAAGCTCTCTATAATAACACTGAGTCGTGTGTGAGAGTTGGTAAGGCTTGTAGCAATTGGTTTAGCATTACTTCTGGTGTTCGACAAGGGTGCATTTTGTCTCCTTTTCTCTTTAGCTTGGTTATTGATTATGTTATGCGAAATTCACTTCAAGGGAAAGATTTTGGCCTTAAATGGGCTGGAGATAGGAAAATTTCTGATTTAGATTATGCTGATGATTTAGTCCTTCTGGCAAATGATGTTGATGAGATGAACTCTTTCATTCGAGCCGTTGATGAGACTGGTAGTAGAGTAGGTTTGGTTATAAACAGAGAGAAAACTAAAGTGATGAAAATTGGTCAGGCAGGCTGTGATTCAGTTAATCTGAATGGTTGCAGTCTTGAGCAGGTGTCACAGTTTAATTATCTTGGGAGCTATGTAACAGATAATGGTGATGTGCGGCATGAG
This sequence comes from Ryuthela nishihirai, assembly GCA_038380435.1. NCBI lineage: Eukaryota > Metazoa > Arthropoda > Arachnida > Araneae > Heptathelidae > Ryuthela > Ryuthela nishihirai. Next base: position 63,611,947 of record JAWZYU010000016.1, on the reverse strand, counting down.
ATTAACAGACGAATAGGGATTGCTGCTGGGACTTTTAAGAATCTATGGAGAGTGTGGAGAAATAGGCGTATACACCTAAAGACTAAAATTAGACTGTATAATAGTTTGGTTCTTTCTAGGGTTAGTTATGGTAGTGAAACTTGGACACTTTGTAAACAAGATAACAGGAAACTAGATGCTTTTGATTCCAGATGCTTACGCAGTATCTTGGGCATTAGGTGGTTCAACTTTGTAACTAATGATGAGATTAGGAAAAGGAGTTTGCAACCTCCTTTAAGCAGCATATTGTGCAGAGAGAGACTCCGTTGGTTTGGCCATGTTGCCCGTATGAATAATTATAGATTGGCGAATAGGGTTATGAACAGTGTGCCTAAAGGCCTCAGAAAGAAGGGGAGACCTAGGATGCGGTGGGCAGACAATGTCAAACAGGACCTTGTTAGAATTGGTGTGCAGTGGCCAGATGCAGTAGATGTAGCTCAGGATAGACTTGCTTGGAGAACTAAATTGCACGGTCTGGTTGGACCTCCGTAGCCCATGGCTGCTTGAGGATGATGATGATGATGATGATGATGATGATGATAAACATATCCTGTGAATCTATTCACTTGGGGCTGTCAACCCACAAACAAACAGGAAACACAGTGGAAGATTTTCCCTCCACAGAAACCCACCAGTGCAGCAAAATCAGGATCCATAATCAAGCTCACAGCCATCTATCTGTGCAGTCCAGTGGGTTTATATGGTCAGCACCAGGTGTAGTTGACCACTCCTCAGTAGGGTAGAAAAAAAGAAAAGTAGCCACAGTTGTCCAGGTCAGTAGGCCACACTAATCTGGCAGCCCTCCTGTTCCGTTCACTTCCACAAGAGAGTATCTCTTTTGAATGGTACTAACAGTCTGCACCACGAGATGGCGGGGTCGGACATTAGGTGCTAGACCTGGCCGGTTCTATGCATCATCACAGGGGATTGGTGCATAGTTGTCCTTCCAGTGACTACCTAGCTACCATTTATACCAGTTATTAAATCAGTTCGACTTTAGATGTAAATGATAATGCCAAAATTTGAAAAGAACGTTTTTTTTTCCTACATTTAAGTAAATTTTGTGACAATGGTCTAAATGGCATTATCGTAGAATCAGGGGACAATATGAAACCAAGACTCCCAAAGGATAATTAACTGCAATAATTAAGTTAACAAGCTTTATTTTTATTAGTGATAATATATTACAAAGTTGAAAGAAACATTGCTCATATATGATAATTATATTGACATTTTTTACTGAAATTGCCTTCTTAAGTGTATAATACCCTTCTTTCCCGACATATTAACTAAAAATGTCTAGGATACACAAACGTTTTTGGCATTCAGCAGAAAGAAAAATAAAACGTTTGCTGTGAGCCAATAGTCGGGGTGGTACTAAAAGAACAAAAATGTTTATTTTTGTTTATTGCATTTTATGTCATATATACATAAGTATAATATAATAATAATAAATGAAAGTAAACATTAATGCAAAATTCATTTTAACGTGAAAACTGAAGTAGATTTGTCGAACCAATATGTGAAGAATGGGACTGGATCCCAGAAAGGAACTGCTGAATATTTGGTTTCAATGTTGTTGTAGCTACTTTTATAATGTTATTAAAAATTTCGTCTTTTGTCTAAATTAAATCATCGTTCAATCTAACTGTGCCAGATGAAGGAAAGCATATTTGACATTTTTCGGGCGGGCAGGATAAAATTGTTTAAAGGCCAGGGATTGGCCCGCGACACGAGTTTGCGCACTCCCCGGTCTACTGAATCTGGCAACGAAACTGAAGCATTACACGTTTATAACTAGTTCGGCAAGAATAAATGTCACGTGATATGATATGGCATCTTTAGCAAATGCTATCAGAAATAGAAGCAATTGATTTACGTTCAAAGCAATCTTTAAAAAAAGAGGGATGCTAAATTTTGTATTCAGTTTGTAAACCGTTAACCGCTTAAATTCTTAGAATCGAGACTCATTTGCATATTTGAAATTTATTATTATCATACCGTGCAATCTGAACTATTTTTGATATTTTGGTAATTTTTAATTGCATTGCCATTTTTGCGTTTCTATAATAGTTATGACAGAAATGTGTGTATCTGTATTTACTACGTTATGCATATAAAGTAGTGTAAAATCAAAAATTAAAGGCCTACTTCATTTATCGAATTAGTATTCAATTACTTTGTCAATCAACTTACATAGAACTTTTGCAGTTCTAATGCATAGCAATTGATATGAAACGAACTACGAATTTATTACAAAATTCGAAGTTGCACGATTTTCAATTGAATGCAATTGTAAGAATATTGAAGTAGTAAGAACTGGTAAATTAAAATCCTTTTTTGTGTTAATTAAAGTGATATTTTTAAGAGTAGAAACTAAATGCATGTAAATTTTTTACATTTATTCAAAATATGTAAAAAAGTTTCACATTTGTCAACTCTTCAAGTTATTCTTACGCCACTTAATCACTGATAATCAGGAGTTGCTCCTTATTAATTTCGTTATCCTTTTTAAAAACAGATGATTTACAAAATATGGATAATATATCAGAGATGACATTGTTGCGTTTATTAATAGAGAAAACTATTACTCAATATCAAGATAATAATAGCTTTCGAGCCCGGGGTAAGGCATGGCTGTTTGTGTCATTTTTCTGCTGAGGGCCTTCCATCCTCTCAAACCTTCTACTTTTGCATATAAACTGACAGGCTCCTGCAGACCTCTGTGGCAAGCAGCTGCTTCAGGGGGGATTTATTTTTTAGCCGTCCCGTGGCCGAGTGGTTAGCACGCTGGGCTACCGATCTAAAAGACCTGGGTTCGAGCCCCGGGTAAGGAATGGATGTATGTGTCGTTTATCTGCTGAAGTCCTGCCATCCTCTCAGACCTTCTACTTTGGCATATAAACTGACAGGCTCCTGTCAGACTTCTGTGGCAAGCAACTGCTTGAGCAGGGCCGTGCCGTGCTATGATACAGAGAGGCGGCCGCATCAGGCGGCACCGTAAGGGGGCGGCATAAGCAGCGAAATCAAAATACAATTTGAACCATTCAATAATTAAAAATCTTTACGCAACGCTTTTCTATATTGGTCTATGTTATTCCGATATTGATGTATAGGATTTATGATTTATCGTACGCCTCTGCCTAAGCGCTTTCGGTATCCTTTGATCTCGGTTTCTGGTGCAGGTGCATCGTTGGCGAGCGCTCGCCGAAAGACTTTTGATCTGACAGCGGCCGCTCCTAAAAGCTGAGGCGGCAATTATCACAAAAGACAACAAGTGTTACGCGTTGATAGTTCTGCTTTGAACTTACAATTATTGACAATATTTGATTTTAATGTTAGTTTGTCATGAGACGTGGCAAGCGGCTGTGCTGTATTTAAATCAGTAAATCAGATATGTAATATATCTGTATCAGTATAATATTTGTGCATTTATACTAATTCAGTTTTTGTGTTTAAAAAGTAGATCAGGTAAGAGAATTATTGTTTTTTACAGAAATTGTAGTTACTTATTATCATTGAAAATGATTATGTTATGACAATTGGGACTCGAATTAAAAAGTAGTATTTGCATGGACTGGGTATATCTCAGGTGCGGAACGTCTGCCTCTGTGTGATAGATAGAGAGTTATTTAGGTAATATTGGGCTACTTTTGCTTTCTGTGTGTGATAGAGAGTGATTTGCTTAGGAAATATTTGCATTTGCCTACTTTTGCGTTCGTTATTTATTGCTCTATTTTTACCAAATTCATATACGTTGAAGTGGAGACAATACAATAACAAGTTAAAGAAATGCATATGTCAAAACAGCTGCTAGCTGTCAATTTGACAGATATTCATTATCTATTTATTATGTTCTGTTACCTACAAATCTTACTAGCTTTTTTTTTGACAGAACTTATTCTGACACATTTGGAAAAGTTAGGTTTTGAGTTAAAGTGGCTTAGACAACGGAGCTAATACAACGGCAGCAAAATACAAGGCTATGACAACGGAGCTAATATGAAAGAAGTAAGAAAGGGTGTACAAAATAGAATTCTTGAAAAATATCCAAGGGCGTTTTATGTGCCCTGCGCATGTCATTCTTTAAACCTAGTTGTGAATGATGCAACGTCTACTTCTACAGAAACAACTTTTTTTTCTATTGTTCAAGAACTTTACACTTTTTTTTCTGGTTCTACAAAGCGTTGGGAAGTGCTAAAAAAATATGTTTCACAATTAACTCTAAAACCATTGAGTGCTACTAGGTGGTCAAGCACAGTAGATGCGTTAAAGCCTTTACGATTTCAACTTTGCGAAATCTATGATGCATTATTCCAAATAATAGAAGACATCAACAGAGATCAGAAACTAAAGTTAAAGCAAGAGGCTTAGCAAAAAATATTAAAAATTACAAGTTTATATGCGGTGTAATTCTTTGGTATGATATTTTATTTGAAATAAATTCAGTCTCGAAGCTATTGCAATCTGTAACTATAAATTTGTCAGATTGTGTAAGGATGTTATCAGAAACCATACAAAAAGTGAAAAGTTATAGACAATCTGGATATGATCAGATGAAAATTGCTGCTAATGAGATTGCAAAAAATCTTGAATGCAGTGCAGAATTTCCTGCCGAAACTGAAGTTAGAGCCAGAAGGAACAAGCATCAATTTGACTATGAAGAAGCTGTCGATCTACCCTTAACCCTTTCAGGACCATAAGGTTTTTAAGAGTAAATATTAATATGTAACTGTTTATTTTAGTTTGTTTAGACGTAAAATAAATAAAAATCATAAGAAAAATACATAACAATGTGTAGTTTTTTTGGAATTTTATGGGAAATATTTTTCCCAATGGACTATAAAGGTAACACAAATTATAGATAGGCTTATTATGCAATGTCTTTTATTTATTGGTTTATTAGAACAAAATGTTAACTAAAATAATACAAAATTATGAAATAAAATTACTATACAAAATGATGTGATAATTATGATTTTCTGCGAAGCAATTTCTTTTGGTAGTGAGGCAAAGATGGACATTGCACATAGTACATATATTATGCGTCCTGACAGTTCTGTTTTTGTTTTCTAAACGTTCCCGTTTACGTAATTGCGTTCGGCATACGTTCTATTTTGACATTCTGTATAAAAAATGCAGATAAGGTTATAATTAAATACGACAATCACCAATTTTAAAATGGGAAAAATGTTTCCCTTAGTCGTGAAAGGGTTAACAGAGGAGAATAAATTTGTAATAAACTTTTTCAATTATATTCTGGACATTAGCCTTAATTCTCTGAATGAACGATTCACGCTTCTGGAAACCCATAGCAAAAATTTTCAGTTTTTATATGACATTTTAAAACTCAATGATATAGATGACAAAATGCTAGAAAATTATTGTACCAGTCTCCAGTCAATACTTTCGGTCGAAAATGAATCAGATATAAATGCAAATGATCTTCAAGAAGAATTACGTGATGTATCCCGAATGCTACCATATTCTATGAAACCTTTGGATGTTTTAAATTATTTGTGCCAAAATAACTTAATTACTTTGTATCCGAATACTGTTGTAGCTCTGAGAATTTTATTAACACTCCCTGTCTCTGTAGCTAGTGGGGAAAGAAGTTATTCCAAATTAAAATTAATAAAACACTACTTAAAAAGTTCAATAAGCCAAACAAAACTTAGAAATCTGTCATTAATTTCTATTGAGTCTACATTGGCTGCCACTCTAGACTAGACATCCCTAATTAACGAATTTGCTAAAGTTAGAAGGGTAAAACTCCAGTAGATTGTTGTAGTTGATATCATTTTTTAAAGTAGTTTATATTTTCAAATTAAAAATAGTATTCGTACATTTTGTGCAGTTTTTTTTTAAATCACAATCGAAGGTTATTTTAAAGAAAAAACCTTTAAGGGGTGGCATTTCGAAGACTTGCATCATAATGAGAAAATCTACCGCACGGCCCTGATTCCTTTATCTGCTGAACACCGTAGAACTCGTAGAAGGTGGGCTGATGATCATCGTCATTAGACCCGTGATGAGTGGTCAACGATCTTCTTCTCTGATATGTCATGGTTCAGTCTGCAGCCTGACAATCATCGTGTCCTGATCTGGTGTGAACGAGGAACACGGGAGGATCCACTTTTCATGCGAGAAAGGGACTCCTTCGGTGGTGGTGGAATCATGGTGTGGGCTGGCATCAGCATTGGTGGTCGTACCGACCACCACGTCATCAGAAACGGATCTCTGACTGCTGTCAGATATCGAGATGAGGTCCTGCACCCTATAGTGGTACCCTATGCTGGAGCAGTTGGAAACAACTTTCTTTTCATGGACGATAATTCAAGGCCCCACCGTGCGCATCTCGTCAACAACATGCTTCAGGAGGTAGGAATCGTACGCATGGACGTTCTCCAGACCTGAATGTTTAATAAATAATAATAATAATGTTTATTGACTATATAAACATATAATACACTTAATAATAAATAAATAATGTTTATACAACATAACAACATAATGAGTGAAAATAAAATCACAATTCGGTATGAACAATTGAACTGATATAAATAAATCCATGTAATGTAAAATGTTTATTGTGAAAAGAAATGCAATAAAATAGAAGCCATATAAGAACAACCAATGAGCTTTATGCTCTTACAGGTTGTCAAATTAAATTATTAGTTATTAACGATATGCATTTATAATACAGAATTAAAGGTTTAAGAGTGGAAAAGTTAATAATTTTTGATTTATTCATTAATGACATGAAATGTGGTAAGTAACTTAACAATGAAATAAAGACTCAATATTGTGTATATGCAATAATCTTCGCTTAATTTTTATTTTAAATATACTTTTATTTCTTTCTTCCCTTATATTTTTCGGTAATTTTTTTAAATTTTGTGAAGCTAGAATCATGAAATGTTTATGGATAATTTCTTTTCTTGAAAAAGGTACATAATAAAGTTCTTTATTTCTAAGATTTATTTTTATATGTTGTAATTTTAAGAAATCTGGGTTTTTAAACACAAACATAATAATTTTATAAATATATAATTGTCCTAAATTCAAAATTTCATTTTCAATAATCATATTTTTTAAAATCGTAATTTTGTTATTTATAATAACCTTCAGAATTCTGTTTTGTAATGTTATTAATTTATTTAAAGAATTAAGATATGTTCTTCCCCATCTAATTAAACAGTAGATTGAATCCATGGATAATAAAGAGTTATTAGAAAGGAAGTACCTACAATTTTCTTTAGATGATATATTTTAATTAGGAAATATTTTAAACGTTTTGCAATTATATTTGTATGACTATTCCACTTCAAATTATTATCAATAGTAATCCCCAAATATTTGTATGTTTTAATTTGTTTAATTTCTGCACATGTACATACAATATTATTATCACAAGTAAATCTATGATATATGATTTTTATCTTTGAGATAACTCTTGTTAGTGAGACTGAAATACATTGAATACGATTTTCCGATATTTAATGTAAGATGATTTTGATGAAACCATAACTGATTTTTTTTTAAATCATGAGATATAGTCGATTTCAATTCTTCAGAATTATTACTTCTATATACTATAGCAGTATCATCAGCATAGGATATAGGATATCCTTTTAAGTTATTAAAAAAGAAATCATTGAAATAAATCAGGAATAAAATAGGTCCTATAACTGAGCCTCGAGGCACTCCTTTAGTAGGCAATAAGGGTGAACTTTTTATACTTTTTATGTCTACAATTTGTTTTCTATCTGTAATATATGACTTAAACCATTTTAGCGTATTTCCTCTAACACCAATGTAATTAAGTTTCTGCAATAAGGTATCATGATTTACAGTATCAAATGCTTTTGAATGTCAAAAAAATTACCATATTTTTTGAGAATTATTTATACCATGTAAAACAGTATTGGTCGTTTCCAGTACTGCATTATCTGTACTCTTATGTTCTCTAAACCCAAATTGCGATTTATAAAAAAAATGATGAATTATTAAAAAATTTTATAAGTCTATTTTTCATTATTGTTTCGATAACTTTTGAAAAAATAGGTAATACATAGATTGGTCTATAATTATTTAAAATATTTTATCTCCTTTTTTGTATGTAGGCTTTACAATAGCAGTTTTCAATTGGTTTATAAAAATGCCAAAATTAAACGATATATTTATGATTTGTGTTAAAAATGTTGCATGGTATTTATTAATGATTTTAATATTTTTGGACTTATATTATCAAATCCATAAACCTTATTTTCATCTAAATTGTTTATAATATTATTCAATTCAGCTTAATCTGTGATTTTTAAAAACATGGAATTTTCGTTATTTAAGACAGAGGGATAATTATGAAAGTTAATAGTTGTGTCATTATTATAATTATTAATATGAATGAAATGATAATTAAAGTCATTAATTAATTTTACTACATCAGTAAATTAAATCATTGAACATGCTTGGGATGCACTGGGAAGACGTCTGGCAAACCGTGCAATGTCTCCCACAACACTTCTTGAGTTGGAAGTTGCCCTGGAGCAAGAGTGGCAGAGGATCCCACAAGAACTGCTGGACATTCTGATCCTGTCCATGCCCCATCGCTGTCAATGTGTTTTGGCAGTCTTGGGTGACCACACACCCTACTGAACAGTCAATGAGTGGCACTCTCGTCCAGTTTGACATGCTTCTATTCACACCCACCAATATGTCACTTGCTACTCAATCACGACAATTGACTTTGCATCTCATTTGCATAATCGAACAACTTTCTTTGACTTGTCGTTTGCTTTTCTGATGGTCTTGTTTAATAAAAAAAAATTCAAATGCTTCTTTTTTTATCGCTTCATATTCATTTTGAAATATCCCCTAATTTTTGTGAGCAATATATATAAATAAATAAAAGAACAAAACAATATTGTAAAACATACAGTTCAATTTATCTAATTTCGCTCAAAATTATTGACTTGTAGTAGCGAAAAATAATCAGTCAAAAATTTAATCTGATGTATACTATTAATTTTAATATTAATTTATCATAAAGTAAAGAAACTTTAGGTATACTACTATGATGCAGTAATCAAATAATCGTGGCACTTCGCATAAACCGAAAAAAAACAACAAAAAAAAAAAACAATTCGAAGTACTAGTTATAGTGAGATAAGACTCAGGGACGTACCCAGGGGACCAGGGGAACACCCTTTCCCCTCCAAAAAAAAAAGAAATCTGGTCGTCTTATACGAAATCTTAAACTTGTTCACCTGCTTCTAAATCCAAAACAGGTTCTTTATAAAATTTTATTTTAGCCCCCTATTATATTCAGATATATGGGCTCGCTGTCTGCAGTTCCAGGGTTCGAATCTCACTTGTTCCAGAGTTCAGATTTATCACCGCTGCCTCGGTCAGAAAAGGGACATTGATGAGCTTCGAAAAACCGCCGTCTAGGATGGGACGTAAATCCGTGGTTCCTTATGCAGGAGATCCATATATTTTGCACATTAAAGAAAACGCTGGATGACTTCGAAAGGAGTCTCCCAACTTTCTCCTAAGAATAGTGGATCCCCTTCCCCTAACCTTCTCTGAACACTTGTAGTCCTTTTGCGGCCTGCCCATTTAGCCCATTGAGTGCAAAAAATGTGCCTCTCAGAGGTAAAACAACTCAACCCAAGCAAGAAATTGTAAATTGCAGCCCGTGGTATTATTAGAACATTTAAGGTATTTTCAATACTGAACAGATAATGTTGAAATTTAAGATTTAGATATATTTCATTCAAATATGCAATTTGCCATCAGTATAATTCCCAGAAAAATTTTATTCTTGAGGATATTCAGTTTGTATTTTTACTTTCTATTGGTTTGCTATTTGTTAACGATTTTGAGGCATTTTATAATAAAATGCAGTGTGTGAAACAAAACGTCTGAAAATTCAAAGAATAGCAGGTGGTCACGGGAGTAAAAAAAATAAATTTTTTCTGTAGGAAAGTAAGTCACAGAATTATACGAAATGGACCAGAAAGGCGTCCCAATAATTTTAATTTTGTTTTCGAAAATTATTTACGTCAAATATTACAATTTGCATTTTAGATCTTCCATTCCTAGCGGATTTTTTTAAATATTCTAGTAATATTACGGGTAATATACAGGTTTATTATTTGTTTACTCCTCCTACAATTGAAATTTTCCATGAGTCTTCTTCCCTGTATCCTGCTCTTGTAAGGAAGGAGAATAGGTGATAGCTTCTAACGCTGTTTGAAATTATTGCAACAAAGATGAACCTCATAACGTATGAACGTTTAGAAAGAAATTGTATGAAGAAATGATTCTATAAAGTAAGCAGTTTAAAGAGGTAATTTATATCTACAAGTGCTGACGGGAGAGTAAAAATTGAGAAGAATCTAAATTAACTAATGAAAGATAAATTTTATTTACTTACCGATTCGTTCACTTTTTGTTTTCTATTTAAATGATGATTACATAGAAAACAAAATGCAAAATTCAAGTCACCAAGAAATTTGCATTATGTCCTGTTAAATCCAGAAAGATCGGCAGAAAGAAAATCTACATAACCTGCCTTTCGGTCATTAAAAAAAAGATATTTACCTTTGTCGGAATTTTTTTAGTGTACGGTGAACGCTTTTTAACTAATAAAATTCAAAATTATATACTAATGCCTGAATTTTCTAGAAATATGTCGTTTCAGAATTGTTGGATGCTTTTCAGAATTGTTGAATTGTTGGATTGTTGGCAGTGTCTTCTTCAGGAACTGAAACTAAGGAAGATACTCTGGTTTAAGAATTTTTCTTTTCACTTTATAAACAAATAAAATGCTGAGTGAAAAAAGATTGTGCTATATTGTTTTATCTCTGTGCGTCACTTTTCTGCACTCAGTGGGCTAAAAGGTCCAGGTTGCAAGAACCTTTTTATATTGCTCATGTATGGTTGAGATTCTAATGGAGAGCTGTTAGATGAAGATGGAAGAACATCATCTAGATTATTCTTTGTCGTGCATAAGACATTACTCTCCTCTGCACGGAACCACGTCTTAACGCAATATCCGAGTCCATCAATGTCTCCTTTCTCGTGAGGGTAGGGTGCGGATTAGTGGAATATCAACTCTTCCAGAGGTAGAACTCTAACTTGGGACGACTGATAACATTTCATATGTAACTGTTTATTGCATACGTACATGTCACACATCAACAATTGAATATTCCTTCAAGGAGAACTCTCGTTTCCGCGAAGACTCATTCAAGAACTTTTGATAGTTTTTATTTTTATTTTTATATTAATATTTATATTAATTTTTTTAAATTTTTATAAGGAATTTAAACAGTCTATGTTCTTTAGAAAAATAATTAGTAGATTATAGTATATGGGTTTAAGTGCTTTTTCTTTGGTTCAAGGATTGATTGAAAGTTAAATTGATTAGTTTTATGTTTTCTGAGTTTTTGGAAGTATTTATTTCTTTCGTCTGTAAATTCTTTACATTGAAAAATTATGTGTTCTATTGTTTGTGGTTCATTACATTTTAGACATTTGGTGAATTTATTTTATTCATTTCAAAAAGCATGGTTTTTGTCATTGCTAGACTGGGCTTTGATTCTTAATATTATGCTAATTTTTTTGTAATCCATAATTGTTGAATTTATTAATTTTATGTGAAATTAAGTATCTGTGTGTGTGACTTACATATGTGGAGTACCAATTTTGACGTGTACTGTTCATGTGTTTTTTATTTAAGTTTTTATGTAGGAGAAAATGATATGGGGAATTCATAGAATGGTTCAGGTTTTTTGCACTTTTTGCTAAAGTGCCTGCAATGTCATTGTATTTTAGATTAATGTGTGAGGGTATCCATTGTATATGCAATATGTTGTGTTGTTGTATATGGTTGTACATTAATGCGTAAGTGTCATTTATGAAAATATTATAATTACTTTTAAATGGATTATCTTTTAAAATACCTAAAGAGATCTTGCTATCAGTCAAGATTACACTATTTTTGTTGGAGAATTGGAGAGCCCAGTTTATTGCTAGTATGATAGCTGTCAATTCAGCAGCAATGAGGACGGGAGTAGGAAAATCAAATTTAAATTGAATTCAAAGTTGTTTCTTGGACAGTAAAATTCCCCAGATGTTATTGTTTTTTCAAAATTCTGAGATCAATCAGTATAAATTTATATGTAGTTTTTGTAGTTATGTTCTATGTGGGTTTCTGATAGAAGTTTAAGCGTTGATTTATCTGAGGGATTTTTTGAATGAATTCCAGGAATATTCTTAGATAATACTGGAAGGATTGATATCCATATTGGAAAGTTGGTTAAAAAGTCTCCACTGGTATTTTTGTTCATTATTTCTGTTACTTTTTGTTTCTCGTGGAAGTTATTTAATGCGATGTCTGGCAAGTAGTTTATTATGACTAATTATTTGGCTAAACCACACAGTGTAGAATGATCTTCATTTCCCAATACGAATGGTAATCAATTGTTAATTATCCCCAATACGAATGGTAATCAAATAGTTGTGAAAAATTTGAATTTCTCTTAGCTTATAGTTGAGACGATTTGGTGCACATTGATAACGTTGATATCTTCGTGTTCCTGACGCTCAACGTGTCACTTCTGAAGGAAGCAGCTGCTTAACTTCGGAGAGCACTTGGGATCGCATGCAGTCTACTTTTACGGAGACTTATGAACACTTTTTGTTCGCACCATCTGGTAAATGTTGCGGGAATCTTTTCTTTTCGAAGTCTTAATGCCTCGTGATACGCTCGGCCAATTGCCGTGAGCTATAATTTTAACAAAAAAAGAAAGAAACACTTTAATCAAAAAATCGTGTTTCGAGATAACGAAATTAATTTTCAGTGCCTAGAATAACTCCCTAAACTGGAGGTAATTAAGAAAAATATTTCTAACATCTTTATTATATAAATTAATGATTCAGTTATTTCCCCAATTGAAAGCAAAAACAGAATTTTTACATGCAATATAGCTTGTTCTTTGCATAAATTCGAAAATTAAACTAGGAAACAGGTCGCTCACGTTATAGGCGAACGAATATTAACATCACGGCTAGCAAGATAACGCTAATAATTAAATTTAAACAAAAGAAACTGACATAACAACTTTATTAGGTTCCAAGGCAAATGCAAAATGCTGGTTGGAATGTTATGTTGAATAAAAGAACACAAAACTTTAGATATTGAGAGATATCAATATAAAAAGTTTTCGACATAAAAGTGCATAAATATAAATGTTCAACAATATGAAGGCGTCGATACTAAATTTTAATCAATGCAAAATAAAGTCTATAATACATATTTATATATCAATGCAAATACTGTCGATACTAAGCTTTAGCCAATATAAAATGACGTCGATATTAACTCTTTATCACTGTGAAATGGCTACGATATCAAAACTTTATCAATATAAAATGCAGTTGATATTAAACTTTAATCAGTATAAAATGACGTAGATATTAAAATCTTTATCAATATAAATTACTATAGATATTAAATACTATAGATATTAAACTATAACCAATATAAAATGCATCGATAATAAATCCTTATCAGTATAAAATGCCGTCGATGCTAAACTTTAATCAATATAAAAGGGCTTTGATATCGAAACCTTATCCTGTCTGCTATATTCAACAGTACAAAATGTCGTTGATATCAACTTTAATCAATATTATATGATGTATATATTAAATCTTTATCAATATAAAATGCCGTCGATATTAAATCTTTATGACTATAAAATGATGTCGATATTAAACTTTAATCAATATAAGAGGATGCCGATATTAAACTTTACCAATGTAAAATGCCGTCGATATTAAACTTTAATCAATATAAAGTTACTTTAATAATAAACCTTTATCAATATAAAATGCCGTCGATAATAAACCTTTATCAATATAAAATGTCGTCGATATCAAACCATTATCAATGTAAAATGACGTCGTTATAAGTTTATGCCGATTTAAGCATGTCGTTATCACAGATTAAATAGTTAGCACAGATAGACGACCTCCATATATGTCCATTGAGGTACAAAAAGATGCCATCACTCCTGCCCGGCAGCCCCCAAACTAGTCCTGTTCCAATAATACACTGCACGACATTGAAATTGCCCCATCCAGAAGTAGTGAGGGGATAGGGGTGAAATGTAGCATACACATAGCAATACATATTGGCATACCATGATTTAATTTGCGGTCATCTACATCGGTTAGAAGATGAGATAATGCAGCGCAATATGACTGCCTCAGTAGGTGGTTGCATCGCCGTGAACGGCAATACAGGCAGTAATAAGGAGTGGCATGGAGTCATACAGTCGACGGATATGGTCCTGAGAAATTGCACACCAAACAGTTGACTTGCTCCCATAATTCATCGAGATTCCGCACTGGCGGGTGAGAGGATTGCACACGTCGTCCAATGTGGTCCCACAGATTTTCTATTGGGGATAAATCTGGAGATCCTGCTGCTCATGGCAATACTTGAACATGTTACAAACATTGTCTGAAAACCCTAGTAGTGTGTACACGGGCATTGTCATGCTGGAAAATGGGCTGCTGCATGCCTCCCAGGAACGGTAACAAAACGGACTGCAGAGCCGCGTTAACATATCGTGCAACTGTCAGTGTTCCCGTGATGCGAACAAGAGGTAACTTGCTGTCATATCCAATAGCACCCCATACATTATGCCTAGCTGATGGGCAGTGTGCCGTTTGTGAACAAAAGTTCGATCTGTCCTCTCACCAGGTTGTCACCATAAACAGACCCGTCGATTGTCAGCACCCAGACAGAAACGGGATTCATCACTAAACACAACAGTGTTCTATTCGTGACCCCAGTTCGCACGACTTCGGCACCAATCCAGACGAGCGCTGCGATGGTTTGCAGTCAATGACAGTCAATGTAACGGTTGCCTAGAGCCCATGTGAGACTCATGCAACCTTCGGTTTACGGTTCGGGTCGTTATGGGGATGTCCATGTCTGCTGACACAGCCGTCGAATATCGCCTGCAATGCTCTGTAGTGACGAACGAGCATGTCGAACAATGTATCTATCACCACTCCCTCTGTGACGCACCCTAGAACCTTCATTTTGTCATTGTTGCCAACAGCGTCCAACAGTTCTTGCATCCCGATGAATATGGGCAACGACACGACGTGTAGACCATCCAGCTTCACATAGGCCTATAATTTTTCCTCTCTCAAAAACATCCAAATGATGATAAACCTGCCAACGGCGTGTGCCAGGCATATTCGGCCTTCGCTGAACAATTTCCAAGCGGAACTACCTAATCTCAACCGATCGTAGGACTTCCACTTGCATAAACGCAATACCATCCCCGTTCCAACTGCATCTTTTATCTCTTGCGCCACACACGTCATTGGCTCCGGATTATCATCATTTGCATATCTCAACTGCGCACACCCACCCTTCTATTTCAATGTTTGTACGATATATCCTTCTGGATGGGGCACTTTCAATGTCGAGCAGTGTAGTATATAATTGCAATTTTAAAATTACACCTAATTTTTTTTTTTAAAGCGAGTAGTTCATTTCACATTATTCTATATTATTTTTATATAATCTTAATAACTGAATTTTTCTACTTCATATTTTTTTGAAAGGCAATAAAGAAAACAAATAATAGATACGGAACTGAAAAGCAAGCTGTCCACACACTTGGAAACTTGGTGGGAAAATAAAAATTACGACCGGCTGACAAAAGTAGCGCTGCAAGCAGTGCTGTTCTAGAGATTCTTTATTAGAAGAGAGTGGCCATACGGGTGATTCAACCTGATTGGTCAATCCCAAAGTCAGCCATGTTATTGCCAAATAGTGCTGTCTTCAAACGATGTGCATTGAAAATGAACGTATAAGACGGATCTTTTGCATCCAGTGTTAATTAGATTCTCTTTTTAGTTTGAAATAGATGCTTTGTTAGCTTACTTTAACCAAGATGATAATTCCGCAATATTTGGCATCAATAAAGATGTGTTATTTTGAACTTTTTTGTGCCTGCTTTAACATTATAATCAATTCCTTATTTCTGCTGGAATATATTCGACAACTTGAGCTAAAAGTCTAGGATTTGAAATTTAGCATTATACGCTAAAGTTATTTTATTGTACTTTGAACAAAATGCCTTGCTGTCAGGGCCGGACTTTGACTGTCTGAGGCCCTAAACTAAGGTATATTGAAGAGGCTCTAAGCTATTCAAATTTATGAGCCCCCAAAAATTCGAAAGTCGAAATATATCTATCTATTCTGATTGAGGGGGACATTAAAAAATACACATGAAAATGATGTGATGAAAACATTATTGTAGCATTGTTAAGCAAAAATGAACAGCGTTTGCACAGAAGAATAAATATTAAAGAAATTTTCGTAACGCAGTGAAACTTGATATACATTTCAATGAGGTCCCTCATATCGTGAGGCCTTAAGTTGTAGCTTAGTTAGCTTATGTGTAAGTCCGGGCCTGCTTGCTTGGGGCGGGGGTGGCTCAGTCGGTAGCGCGCCAGGCTCGTAATCTGTAGTTCCCAGGTTCGAGTCCCAGCTGGGTCAGCGTTGAGATTTATCTCCGCTAAATTCCCCGCCCTGCCCACGGTCAGTAGGGGACTCCGATGGGCTTGGAAAGGCCGCCGTCCTTCGAATGGGACGTTAAGCCGTGGCCCCGTGTGCGGGAGAGCCATACCCTGCGCACGTTAAAGAACACGCTGGATGGCCTTGACGGGAGGCTACCATCTGTCTCCCAACAGCTGTTCTAGTGGGTCCCCTCCCCAACCTTCTCTGAGCCTTCGGGGTCCATGTGACCTGGCCATTTAGCGCATGGTGTGCAAAAAAGTGCCGCTCAGAGGTAAAACAACCCGGCCCTGCTTGCTGTTGTTCAACTGTAAATTGCCATAATAATGCCGAGAAGAGATTTAATAAAAGAGCTTTGCTAAGGGATCCAGTTCGCCGATCTTTATGCAAAAGTAAAAAAGATTAAATTTTAAATCTATTAATGCAAGTCGTCTTTGCGAGGAAGTTTAGAAATATTTCCAGTTATTTCGAAATTTTAGCAGCTGATTTAGGAATTAAAGCTTTCCATTAATGTAAGTTATCAATAAGTGCAGAAAATTTAATTCAAATAACAAAACAAATGCAAATCATTTTTTTTAAAAATTCAACTGGTTATAAGAATAACATAATGGGTTTATGGCAATAAATTTCGGTTGCAAATGTATTGGCCCGGCACTGAATGCAATGCCGGGTCAAAACATTTGCCACCGAAAAGCGAATTTACTTTTGTCCTCATTCCTAAAAAAATTATTTTGAGATCGCAAGCGAATTTTTCTTTGCGTTACAACTGATTTAAAAAAACTGATTAACTAAAGTTATTTTATTGTACTTTGTTCCTCCCTTTTTTAGATTTTTTGTCATTACCCTTCCCTTTGGGTTTTTTGACAGTATCAGAAATACTATGAATTAAATCTAATCCATGTTTTGGGGCAGAGGTTAAATCCTGAATGGCTTCCAAACCGTTGATTTGAGAAGAGCAATGTTCAGTATATACAAGCTCATTGATGTCTTTCTCAATATAAAATCTTTCCAAAATTGCATCATTAAATTTGTCGCGATCATCTGGTAAAATGGAGTGAATGTCAGTAGTAGAGTCCCATTATACGGTACCCCTTTTGCACAGTGCTTCCCCCTATGACGTCACCGGCCACGCCCCCTTATTAATACTTATAACTGACCACGTCATCTTATTAATATTAGTAATTCATAATTAATAATTCATATTTCGTAATCAATAATTAATAAAGACCCCCTTGGTTGACCTGTATTTTTTAATTCCCCCTCATTAAAAAAACCCTCCTTATCAAAAGTTCTGCTCCCCTTTATTTTAACTTAATTAAAACCCGTGGCGCCATTTAGTGTATATCATGAGTACTATACCTTTAGAAAAGCCCTCTATTTCAGCCATAATTTTTCCAATTTTTTGACTTCCCCTCATTAAGAAAATCCCTTATCAAATGTTCCACCCCCTTTATTAAAAACCCTATCAAAACTGCCCCGGTTGACCAACCAGTATTTTCTAATCCCCCGACTTTAAAGACCCCCTAGTTGACCGACCTGTATTATTTAATCCCCCCTCATTAAAAAAACCCTTATGAAAAGTTCCGCCCCCTATATTAAACACCCCTCACCGATCACAAACTCCCGAATAAGTTCCTTGGTTTCTACCCTCATCTGAAATTTACCAAGTCCAACTGAACTTTCGGTGGCAAAGTTCAAGGTATCTCTCTCATCCCTTTGGCGGTCATTTTCGATAAATCCGTTATTCATCAAAAAGTCCTCCCATTTCCCATTTATTAAGAAAACCTTCATTAATTAAAACTCGGCAAAAGTTCCACCCCCTCACATCCTGGGTGGTAGTGTTGAAAGGTTAATCCTTCTCGAAATTTCTAGCAACGGTCATCTTGGATTACGTTACCTGCCATGCTGTCGACCTCCCTTTCTTTCCATATCAGACGTGATGTGTTACAACATTAAAACCCACTGGCACTCTTGATCGTCGAAAAATTTCGAGATGGGTCCGAAAACTAAGTCCAGAGATGTCACTCATTGACAGCCGTTCTGACTAAACCGCATTGTCACCCCTATTTCTACCCCCCTTTGTTTCAGGCCATCACAGGAGATACGGTAGGGAAACAATGTTTTGGAAATAATTTTCAATCCTCTTATCGAAACATCCCATCTTCCCTTTATGATTGGTCAGCTATTTTGTAAATAAACAATGTACCTCATCGGAAGAAGACAAACCATTTTGAAATTTCCCTTCACGCCCCTAAACCTCCAAGTGTTGTGCCTCTCTTATTAAAATTAATCTCCATTGGGTTGAAGGATGTTGCCATCAGATATCTGTGTTCACACATATTCTGAACTGCACTTTCCGCGTCAGGACTTGTTTCGGAATGATAAAAGTGATTTTACGTTAAATTCTTATTTCTGCCGAGTCTCAAATTTATTATTCTCCGCATTTTCATCGAATCACAGATAAAAAGTTCACTCTTCCTTACAAATTTCAATCATCTCCCAATTCCTCTACTAAGTCACTTCAAAGACATAGTGATTGCAAAAGAATAATCAATAAAACTAACTTTTTTAATTTCTGTATATCCGTTACGCGACTGGGTCACAAGTTTAAAACTTTTTATTCCTAATACTTATTACCGCTGCATCCTTACCACAAGATGCAAAATATTCTTTCCTACGAAGTAATGTTACGCAGTAGCAATCTATAACAAAATATTATTTCTTCTTCGGAAGAAAAATCAGCTAATTGTTTGAAAGTAAGATATCATTTTTTTTTTAAATCTGTAATTCTAAACGCTCTCACAGTTTTTATAAATCGTCTTTTCCTCAATTTACCAGCGAACGTGTGATCCTATGACTCACGTTGTGAATCCTATGAATCACGTTTATTTCGCGTTGCGACCTCTCGGTTAGTACACGTGTGTGCATTACTCTTTACAAGGTCAGTTGTTTTCATTGGGTAAAAATAATTCTGTAATGAATTTTGTACGCGGCAGAATGCTATAGAAAGTAAGGAATGCTAAATTTAGAAAACAATTCATACGTTGAGTATCCTCAACGTATGAATTGTTTTCTAAATTTAGCATTCCTAATTACCTTGATACCCTTGCGTTTCTGCTTACGGTGCGTAAAACATCTAACTTTGGTTCTACATCCAAGTCCAACATGAATGTATGTTAATGGTGTAGGGGATATTAGTTTTAACAAATAGTATAAAATACACTCATACACTAAGCTACTATAAAAATAATACACTTAATAAGTCTCACTCGACCGATATACTGATAACAACTCTCAACTTACCTGAGCTAATCCATCGAAATTTTATTTGCAGCTGGAGTGATCGTCAAAATTTAGCAAATATTTCAGCGATTATATCAGTATATCTATGGAACAAGCTACATGAGAAAGCTTCTTCGATTCGGTAACATAAAAATCCGCCTAACTAAAAATTTGCAGGAATAATTTAAAAGTACAAACCTCAGCAATAAGTTTTGGATATTTACTACTGTTCAGTGACACCGGTGAAAACGAATTTTTCCCTTATGAAGAAAAGCAACACTGATATTTGATTTTTTTTTTATATTTGATATTTTGATATTTGATTTTCATGCAAAAAATCCTAGGTTTCGAACAAGATCATTTAGTTCATTTGCTGAATCAGATGAGACTCATCTAACTTTTTAGGGGTGTATGTAGGATCGGAATCTGTATGTGCCTCAAAGTTTTCCTCTGATGAATGGGAATCCATCTCCTCCCAGTTAGTTGGAGGTGTTGGTATAGGAATATCTTCTACATGAGGAACTGGTCTTATGACTGAAAGCACATTTTGATATTGTATTTTGCTTTTGTTCTTTTTTGAAAAGCACGACACTTTAGTTAAACAAAAATAGAAATCATGCAAATGACTAGTTGGCTAATTCCAAATCATTGGAACTGCAAAGAGCATGGAT
Source organism: Ryuthela nishihirai (assembly GCA_038380435.1). Taxonomy (NCBI): domain Eukaryota; kingdom Metazoa; phylum Arthropoda; class Arachnida; order Araneae; family Heptathelidae; genus Ryuthela; species Ryuthela nishihirai. The sequence goes on along the minus strand of JAWZYU010000016.1, from coordinate 63,591,337 downwards.
TTTATCTTACCTTTCTCAACTATTCACTCAAAGCAACAATGCACGAAATGCAGCACACATGTGGAGCCCATGTTTTGTCCTGATCTCCAACATGGCATCCAAAATACAAGTTATAGGCAATATTTGTCAGAGAACGACCCTGGGATTTTAAAATATAATTTCCACACACATAACAAAATTTATCTGGCACAATAACACATTTACGATGCTGACTTTGTGCCATTTAAATGCCAAAATTCACTCTTCAAGGTACAGCACATGTTCCTCCTATAATGAAAACAACAAATGGCGGTCTGAGGTTAGATTACTGTTACATGTTTTCTCCCACTTCGCAATCAGTGTTTCTAGCCACAAAAAGTAAAATATCCAGTATCCTCCCAGTTGCCTGGAAGTGTTAAGTATAGGAAGATTCTAACACGAGTCAAAATTACCAATAACATAAAAACGTGGCGTGCTAGCCATTTTTTAAGGCCAGATCTGACATCAGCACTTGAAAAATAGTTAAAGGCAGTTATAAAATCCTTGTAAACCAGTGTTATTAAGGATTACTTTAGGAACTTTACTTAAGAAACCATTTTAGGAAAAATACCAAAAATCCTCAATCTAAGAAATGTTGAAATGAAGTTTATTTTTATTCGTTTTCGCTACTTAAGGTTCTTTAAAGTACTTTTCAGAAATGTTTCCTATTCCTTCCAGTCCAAAGTGCGGGAATTGGGGAAGAAATGCGAATTAGAACGTGTTCTCCATGAAGAACTGAGTTTGGAAATACAAGCATTGCAGCGATTGCAAACTAGTTACCTGGAACACTTCGTGGTCTCAGACTTCAGAGGCGAGTGCTAATATTTGTCTATTCTCTATGTTGACTTTATTTTATCAGGGCATTCTATGTCATGTAAGTGTTTGTATAAAAGAAGCAACGGTTAAGATTTATTTTTCTTTTATAAACAGACGATTCTTCTTAAATAATGCTTTTATAATTGTTTAGTCCCCTAAAATTCTCTGTGGTAGGAAAATTTACACCATGTAAATAAGCCAACCGGAGGACTATTGGTTTGAAACATGGATCACCCAAGATCAGGTGTGACCAGAATTTTCCTACAGTGTAATGGATATTGATCCTTATACTATGATGGATATTGATCCTTATACTATGATGGAAATGTGCTATATATATATATTATGTTCAGTCAAGTGATAATTAATATTGAGTCCAGTGTTAATCCAGTGATAATTAAATCTGAACACTTGCTCAAGGGTGAAACGAATTAAAGTGCTACCTGCCTGACCAATTTTCATCACTTTAGTTTCTCTCTGTCACCAACACCTTACCAGTCTCATCAACACCTCCAATGAAAGTAATTTTTAGTGGTGTATTAAAACTTTTTAACTCGTTTTTCATCCTGCTCTTTTCATTATTCAGAAGACATCACGTGAATGGCCACAAAATAAGTTTTCAAGATCCATAAACAAAGAAGTCACTGAATTCCTTTATTCTCTATCTTCCTACTAGTCTTCTACCTATATCCGAAGTTAATATAAACAATTGGTAATAATAAATTAAAAAATTACATTTTAATGAAATAGAGAATTAATTATCATTTTTTTCCTTATTAGATTTCCAGCGAGATAATTTTTTCACGTCACCAAAAGTGAAGTAGATCCCCTTGCATCCAGTTCTCTTCCAAGTGGCTCTTCCAGCATCCCAACTTCTGTTCCTTCTGTTCCAGTCTCCCCCTCCTCCTCCTCCACCACCACCATCCTTCGAGATCAGACTCCTCCAAAGGCAACAGCTTCCTCTCCTTGTGCTTTCCATTCAAGTTCTTACCTCGCAGAAGGTGACTGGTTTTGTAGCTTGCTTACTTTGTTTCCGCTTTTCTAATAACATGCAACAAAATGGGCCAAGCGATGCAAACGAGCCCGTAAAAAATAAAGGGGGGGGGGGGCAAGAGACTGTATTTCGATTGTAGTCTAACCATTTCCCTCCTTTTTAGAGCTCTTTAAAACATTTCTTGAAAAATGCATGAAATATGCATAAGTTTAATGATTTTTGCCTATATCTTTAATAGCGTTTTAAAATTTTTTTGCTTATATTAAAATGGGGAAGTTTTAAAATGGGGAGGGGCATGACCCCTTGACTTCTCCCACTACCACTATCAGATTTGACCTTGCTATACAGCCGTATCAAATCATTATAAAGCTCAAGAGTAAAGAGATACAGATTACTTCTAAGTATAGAATTAAAGAAATATTTTTACTCAAAACATGGTTTGAGTTGTTTGGGTTGTTTTATCTCTGAGTTGCACTTTTGTGCACACAATAGGCTAAATGGCCAGGTTACGATGTTCACGAGGGCTCAGAGAAGGTTGGGCCCACAGGACAGCTGTTAGGAGACAGATGGTAACCTCTCATAACGGCCATCCAGCATGTTCTTTAACGTGCACAGGGTATGGCTCTCCCACACATGGGCCCACGGCTTAACATCCCATCTGATGGAAGCGACCTTTCCAAGCCCATCGCTATCCCCTAATCTGGGAACTGAAGATTACAAGCCTGGCATGCTGCCAACTGAGCCACTCCCACCCCAATCTCAAAACATAAGTTTCCCCCTGAGCGATATTCAAACCCACATCTCCTGAATACATTCCAGGTGTTCTAACCACTATACCATCAACAGCTAGTTTTTTTCCGGACAACTATGACTATAGATTATCCCATTTTGTCGCTGTTCGTAGCGCCATCTGTGATTTGGAACGTGAAACATTTGAACATTGCAACAAATTTTTCCCTTGGGGCAAATATAGAAATGTTTATCGTTCTCGATCATAGATGGCGTCAAGAGCGCGAAAAATTGTAATGATTTATAGGCACCATTGTGAGAGAAATGAAGAAGCTGCTGATAACTGAGTGGTTAGAACACCTGGCATTCAACGTTCTCTCTCATTTTTGGAGATAGTGCCCACAGAAGAAATTCTTCGTGCGCCGGGCTGTTGGGTTCATCTTTTGCGAACTTTCGTACACGGAGAATGATGGATCTGCGCGAGGCCCATCTTGGCAGTGTCTTCGCATCGTAGAGGGAACGTTGTTGGCATGTAAATATACAGAAGACGTGGGTTCGAGTTTCACTCAGGGCAAAACATGTTTTTTCAGAAAAAATATATAATTCTTTAGAGAGCTTTCAAAGCGAAATACTGAATGTCCTTCATTTGTAAAATATTTTTTTTCGAAAAATGACACCAAAGATAATTTGAATGTCCAAATTTCATATATCATGTATTTCAATGCATGCTATTTGAAGAATTTGAATAGTCAAGAGAAAAATCAATCATCCTGGAACTTTATGCAATATTACAAATTATTGCTTCTAATCTATAAAAATTCAATTATTTTAGCCAAAACCAGAATTAATACAAAACGTGTCCAGAACACGTACGTATTTATTTCCTAAAACGAAAAAAATTGTGCTTTCCAACTTCCCCGGAGTTAAAGGCGACAACTCCCACATTGTATATCCCTTTGCCCATCATAATCTACCATTAATCATTTGGATACCAAGCTGTCTGAATACTCCTATCGCCACGATCCAGCTTACCGGCCGAGAGTTTTCAATATTGCTTTCCCTCTCTGAACGATTAGCAATGAGAATGCAAATGAGGGATTAACGAGGTAGGCAAAAGGGGCGTCGTCAACCATTCCCTCGGGGGTGCTGTAAAGTGTCACTGACAATATTCGCTTGCACCCCGTTGTACAGTATGAGTTCGGTAGTAATTTCCACCAGAGGCAAAGCTGGGTAGGAGAGTAAGAGCGAAGCTAGTAGGAAAGTTGGGTCTAACACTGCGAAATATTTCTGCTAGTGGATTGTTGATCTTTACGATTTCCAGATTATTGTTTTAACGCTTACTACTTTATCAGAAGAGAAATGGCATTCATATTTTCGTAACATTATTTTTTTTTCTCTTAAAATATTTTTAACATTTTTTTTTAATTTAAAAATGTGATAATTTTGAGAATTATATGTTTTAACTTCATGGCAATAGAGAACTTCACAAATTTTCCAAATGAGTGTGGTAGTGGGAAAAGGAAATAAGGAAGTAAAATATTTAGTAACGCTCCTATTAACATAAAGTAATGGGCAAATTATATCTTTAGAAATTAATATTTTAAAAGCTTTTTAAACGTTACTTGTCGTACACTATTTTCGATTAGTATAATATATAATATAAAAAAAGACATTTTTCCCTTTTTGCTCCCCATAAAATTTCAATCTAGTAAGTTATTAGTTTTTTAGACAGCTTAATTTTTGGTCAACATTTAAACAAAATATTTAATCCACTTGCAAATTGCTCTGACATTTGGGAAAAATCATAATACCATGGAATAGATAAGTAGTTATCAACTTTTTCTAATCCAAAGACAAACGCAAAAGAGAAAAATATTGGGCAAAAGTTTAAAATCGAGTGCTATATTTTTTTAAAAACAATATGAGCCTCATTTTTTTTCCTAAAGCTGGATTATTGAAACATTAAGGTTTTTAAGAGTAAAAGTCTTTGCAAGATTAATTTCATACATTTATATCAAATGTATGAAATTAATCTTGCAGAGACTTTATGTGAAATTATTTTATGAATATTTCAAATTTCTTTCTTTCCGCTGTTTACAATGGAGTAAAATAAAATAAAACTTTTGTGGGCAGGATTTGTTTTCTGCATCTTTTTGTGGTATAATAAAAATGAAAAATAAATTTAAAAAACTGGCCTACCTATAAACACCTTAAAACTTAGACAATAAATCTGAAATACATAGATTGTGCAATCAGTCACTGAGTTCGTATTCCCTTCAAAAGAAGATAGTTAGCCCGCAAGGCCGGATTTAGCTTCAGGACGATCCAAGAATTTCGTTTCAGTGGGAGGGAGATTGTTTTCGGGAGGTCCGAGATTTTTGTTTTGAGAGGAGTCCGAAAATTCAGTTTTGGGAAATCTCACTTGTGTATGATTTCTCATTTGCCAAACTAAATAGTATGAGATTTTATATTTTTTTAAATTTAATATTTTGGTGCCGGACATGAAATTAAAGACTGAAATAAAATTATGTAAAGATAAGTGTTTTGGATTTCAAAGCGGTAATGAAGTTTGAGATTTAGTATGACAGCTGGAAGTTCGAAGGGAGGGGGGACGAACTTTTCAGGAGCGTGGGTTTCTAGGTACTTCTTTGGAATTACTCTTGTTGAGTAGGTAAATTGGCGCTTTATCTCACATTGTAGTAAATGCGAATTCAATGACTGATTACATCAATATTCTTTAGGTTTATTTTGTATGTTTTGAGCGTATGTAGGAAGTAGGTACTTTAACGAAAGCCATCTCAAACAATAAAATCAAATATAAAAATTTTAACTCAACTCTAATATTATATCAAAGAATTTTTAACTGCTGCAGAAGCTCCAATCTCCAAAATACGTTCGTGTTATCTATTCTTCGTTTCCTTTTCGTTTAGCGCAAACATCTGAGTCATACCAGATGAAGTTAGAACTGAAAGGTCCAGGATCAAAGCTACCTCACCGTGCTGCAAATTTGCCAATAAGCTAATAGTTGTATTCGCAGGATAATACCCCCCACAGACAGTGCTTTGCCCCTATGACGTCACACATCCGCTTACGTCATAGGTACATTATAAGCAATTAATTTTTTTAATTCCTTATAGGCAAAATATTTGCATCATGACATTTGCTTATTACACGTGCATGTTTTCGTTTTTATTAATTCGTTTAATTATATGACTTTGTAACAATATCAAAGGCTTTATGTTATTTCGATATGCTCCTCCTATCCCAAGAGAGTACCGTATTTCTTCGATTCTAAGACGCACTTTTTTCCCACATAAACGTCTCTAAAAACGGGGTGCGTCTTAGAATCGATGGCGTCTTAGAATCGCAGAAAAGACGGCTCAGAAGAATCAGACTCTGATATTGATTCAGAAGGAAGTGATGAATAGAATACTTACTGATAAATAAGTACTATTGTTGTTAGTAAATTGAATTCTATTATAATAAAAATATTTGTTAGATATATTTTAGCAATTTATTTATTTTTTATTTCTTAGAATCAAAACTTTTTGTCTGTTGGTGGTGCTGAAATTAAAGTGCGTCTTAGAATCGATGGCGTCTTAGAATCGAAGAAATACGGTAATACACAGTTAAGGTAGAATTTAACCATAAACTTTAATCTAAACATTTCTGTTCCACTGAAGTTAAATTCCCGGAGTCTCCCCCAAACTGAATTCTCGGACCCCCCCTACCGAAACTTAATCTTGCGCACCTGCCTGGTTGGACTATACATCTCTCCCCTCCCTCCTCCGCCGTCCCATAGATCCGGCCTGGGGCCCGGTATACTTAATATAAAATAATAATAATGTAAAATGGTTTAGAACATATTTTTACCACAAATTTCAAAAAATAGCAAAGACCTTCATTTTCCATTAATATTTTCCAATCCATATCAATAGTATGTTGAATATTGTTCTCAAAAATGCAACATTCCACAAATGGCTTATCATTCAATTTTTCCATTCAAATTCAATATATCAATTATAATTTCCAGGTCAGAATATCGTATCTTTGTGATGAGAAGTTTGCGTCGGCACATGCTACTTATGAATAAACAGCAAAAATCACTCTTTGAGCAGTTGACCAAAATTAGTTAGATGATTCTTCATCTGAATTTCGAGAGAGTCTCAGCTATTTAAAGAGTGGGGTTGCACAGATAAGTGGAGTTTGAACTGTCCCTAAGGCTCATTTCTCATATTAGATCTAATGCACGTCATGTGATCGACAGTATTCTCGGATCAGTCAATGCGGTGTCCCATATGGCTTTGGTACGACAAGCAGGATAAATATTGATGATGCGGGACAGTTGGCAACACTAGGCGTACCCAAGTGTGCTTATGTTGGGGGGTGTTAAGGTTGTGGATCTGAGTATCATACGTTTTTTAATGGAGTCTCCAGAAATGAAACACTCAAGCATACAATAAAAGAAATTACAAATAGACCAAAACATGTTAACTCTCATTGAAAGTTTCTGAGTATACCTTTGGCAACGCAGATAAGACTTTGTAAATAACTAAGACATCAATTGCGTTGACTTCACTATTGTTATACGTAACAAACCAAGTCGTAGAATAGTGTTGTACGCAACAGAATAATTCATTACGAAACAATGAAAAATACGTTAACGTTGGAGAAGAGGCCATGTCTCTCTGTTAAAATTGTCTACAACTCCTCGTCGTCGAGGTCGTTCTCCTTCGCATCCTCATCTAATCAAAGTAGGTCTGAACTTCAATATACCATTTATCTAGTTAGGGAACTTATGTGTTTATGCAGTAGTGAATTTATGTTAGTGCATACTTGTTGTATTTCTTTTAGCCAATATCCTTGCTGTTTGTCGAGCGTTGGACGCTCAGAAGATTGGTTGCACCGCATTAAGTGCGGACGTCTGTAAAATCGCGGTGGTAAGAAATTGTAATATATTGGGAGTTAAATGGGGAATAAGATTTCTGTTATTGTTTAAGTATACTTTAGCTCAGGAGTTATTTGTTATGTGTTCAGTTACATGTTATATCTATGTGTTAACCGAGTAGACGGAGACGTGCAAGGCTTACACCCTTGGTAATCCAACCTTCGTTTAGCCGGTTAACAAGACGTTCAATATACTAAATAGTAAGTAAATATATTCGGGTCGATTTGTAGTAACCCAGGTGGATCTGATTTATACCCTCCATTCACAGGAATCGATATTTCATTACATCTGGTCTGGAAATCGGGTTTCAATTATTTTAAACATCTTTCTGTTCTTTATCATTTAACAACAGATAAAAATGCCCAATTATTTTTTACCAAATGTTTCGAAATATATTCAATTATGGCAAATTACATTAATAATAATTGCATTAATTATATTAGTATTAATAATATTTACATTAATATTAATAAAATTGCATTAACCTGTAAATAATGCTTTTCCTTTTCATTGTATATTACATTATTAAATATAATAATTAATAAATACCCCCTCAAGCAGCTGCTTGCCACAGCGGTCGAGTACGTACTAATTTTCTGCACAACTTAAACACACCATAGCACAATTTGCCCATATTTAATTTTATTTCGTTATAGAATTTTCTATGACTGACAAATTGTATCCAAGTGCTGGAACTTGAATTGAAATACGAAATTATTTGAAAAATTCCATTTTGTGAATGTCTCATTCACAAAATTATTTTTCAATAAAATTTTTTATTAAACAAAATATTGTTTTTTCGGGTTTAGAAACTTCTGACGTGGAGACTATGTTCGGAATCCCAAAATACATCCACTTCTTCCCTCCCCAAAAAGAGGGGAGGCAAAATTTTATTAGTAGAGGAGAATCAATCGTAAGCGTTTTATGCGAAATGAAAGCTTGCGACGTGGAGAGTGAAATCCCATATACTTTAGAGCAGTGGTTCTCAAAGGATGTGCCGAGAAATTTGGGATGGAATTGTAGATAAAAGGAAATTTAGAAACCATTTTGTTGCTCCTTCCTGAAACTGATTCTTCATTTAACTTTTTTTCCGTTTAATAAAAAACTTATCCATATGAAAATGGGATAACATGCAGGGCACAAAGCGGGGACGGATCTAGGCTGTGCAAAGGGACCAAATCCCCCCCCCCTTCCTTTCAGAATACAATAAGGGTAAAAGAGGGAAAACTTATTAAATTTATTTATATTTTATGCATTTTTGAAGATTTTTTTTAAAAACCTTCAAGTAGAGGATGAAATGTTAGAGTGCATTGGAAATGAAGTCTCTTGGCCTCCCCTTTGACATTTCTTTTTTTGACTCGATTTTGTTTCTTGGGGCCTGCCTCGATTTTTTTCTAGATACGGGCCTTACACAAAGCATACCGTTAATACACGCAGCGTAGTACTAACCTTAATACACGTCAGAACTTAAAAAAAAGTTCCCTGCGTTTACAAACGACTCCACAAAAATGGCTATTATTGAAGACAAATTGCGCATGTGTGAATTTCCCGTAGTATTACCACCAAATTTTTGTGCCATCAGTATTCACGGCGAAATATACGATGTGCGGTGAGCAAAAAAAAAGTTTGAGTATCACTGCTTTAAAGAAAGAGAAAAACCCGAGCAACAGAAGATAAATTTGCTTGTTAATCATAATGCACGAAAATGTGAAGTTCTACAATAAACAAAAGGTTATATATAAATAAGTCAGAGGACCTAAAGATATCCTAGCTTTGGGTCTCAAGTAAGAGTCATCTGGCCCAGACTGAAAGGTTATAGTAGCGTCCAAAGGATAATTTGCTTTTGACAGAGTCATAAGCGAAAGGCTTCCTCTGGGAGACTTTTTTTGTTCCTTTTCAGAAACAAAAGAGCGAATGCTTCACTTTGTCGTCAGTCTGTCAAATTCTTTGTTTTTAGAAACGGATCAAAAATTCTTTTGTGTTGGTTAGGTATTGTGAAATAGTACGATTCGTACTTGCGAAATCTCCATGCAACTAATTGCGCCATCAAACAGTGAAAAAAGTTGAAAATGGCAAACATTTCAATATTGTAATCGATGTAATTATATTAGAAATTTTTAATATTAATGGTAACATTTCACCATCAGCACAAGCACAATTTTTCTTGTTTTTAGTGATAATATTTATTTCCAAAAGCAAAGAATTATTTTTTCGTTGAATAGGTGTTTGATAAACTATTATAATTCATAGTTTTTGAATCTCCCAAAAGTTTTAATTGCAATCTCTGACGGTGGAATAATTCCAAAATTTCAAACATTTAACGATTAACAACATTTAACGATTATTTTACGGTGGAATAATTCCAAAATTTCAAACATTTAACGATTAACAAACATTTAAAGATATGATGTTTTACTGATAAAATATCACAATCAAGGACTTAACACGTGCAGCAACGATTTGTCCCTTCACTTCGGGAGGGGGGGGGGGGGGGTGCAGGGAGTGACGAAACGTTTTGTTTTAAGAGATTAATGAAAGTTCTTTTTGAGTTGAACAGGTACTAACGAAATATGATGATTCATATTTTTCAAACCCTTCAAAAGGCTTTAATTTACATCGTTTCATTTTCACTGAAATGATCTTATTAGTGACGGTAATCGATATGTGCTGGAGTCATTCGGTCTAATGTTCAACTGCTATTAGGGACAAGACTACAGTATTAATTTTTTTACCGTCAATTAGGTGAAAAAAATGAATAGCCTTAAAGTTCAGCCAGAGTTTTACCTCGCTGACAGAGAAACTGAAAGAATTAACTGAAGCTGAATTTTGTTGTGGTTTGGGTTGTTTACCTCTAAGTGACACTTTTGTGCATTCAATGGGCTAAACCGCCAGGTCATAAGGACCACAAAGGTTCAGAGGAGGTTGGGGAAGGGGACCCACTGGATTACACTTGGCAGACAGATGAGAGCTTTCTGTCTGGGCCTTCCAGCATGTTCTGTAACATGCACAGGGTATGGCTCTCCTTCATACATGGTCAGGGCTCAACAACCCATCAGAATGACCCGCGACCTTTGTAATCCAATCGGTGTTCCCTTTCACACCGAGAGTAGGGTGGAGCTTATGGGAGATAAATCTCAACGCTGATACAGTGGGAACTCGAAATTGGGAATATCGCATTACTAGTCTGGTGCTGGTGATTATGATTCAGGCAAGACATGGTGGCTACCTCAGGTACCAAAGTTTCAGTTTATGCTTCTGTTCAGGAGACTTCAAAATAGCTTGTTCCCTTCAATCGGGTTAGCTAGATAATCAGCGTTATCTGCTCTCTGATTGGCCCATTCAACACACCGAAATTGTCTTTCATTTTGAGAGTTTAAACTCTCTAGATCGCTCCTTGAGCTGAGTTTGGTTAAATTGACATCGAATGTCAGCGAATACACTGATGATCTTTAAGCTGATCGCAGTGCTATGACTTTACTCTTTTTACCTACAGGGTACCGAGATTTATGAAAATTACATGATAAAAATTCAAAGCAGTATTTATATAGCTTAGTAGTTATAAGAGACAAAAAAAGTAACATCAAGTACCAGGTTACCAATTAAAAACCCATTAACACCTGATAAATAATGAATAATGACGTAACTCAGATAAAACATGGCGATATGTTTCGGCAGTTCTCGAAGATGGTCATTCTCAAGTGTAAAAGATATATTTCGAAAGACATGGAGCTGGCCATTTCGTTGCAATACGAGAACACGGTGCAATTCCAAGTTATCATGCAAACTGCCTTTGTGGTTCACATAAAGGATACGTTATTTTTATTTACTTTTTATTGCGTGCAAACTTTAACAGCTTTAGTACAATACAGTGTTAAGATGATTTTCAACTCTGATTTAATATACAAATTCCATGTGATTAATTTTTAGAGAATGCGTTTAATAACAAGTTAGTTTACCTCACGATATACGCTGCAGTGCGTACTCAACATCTTCTCATGTAAGGAAAGTTGAGGGGTTTTGATACTTTGGCGACTAGGAGCTACCATATTCCATAAATACTTCTCTTAATATACATTAAGTATATATTTAAGTGTGTAATAGAGATTACAACTTGTATCTTAATCCTTGCGTACTCTACCAACACGTTACTATATGGCGACATTAAAATCTTAGAATTTATATCTTCGGATGAGTTAGTTACCTGTTTTCGTTTTACAATTATCACTTACAGATCCACAAGGGTTGATAGGAATGGCATTCTGTGTAGGTTAAATTTCTTCAGAACAATCTGAAATATATTCCATAAGACTGGAATCAAGGATTGAAACTGCCAAGATAGATACAGCAGATCACTGGGATGCTCCCGAAATCACTCATGACCAGTTGAAATATGGACGTGATCATGACTACCATTTGAAAGGGAACCACGTCGATCTCAGTCCTTAATAACTGCCATTTTGTCCACAGATACAATGGATTCCAATAGAAACTTCCCATGCTATAATATCCCAACCATCAGCCAGAGGTTTGGATTGAAACAATCCGAGCGATGCTTCACTTCATCTGCAACACACTTTGGACGTTCTTTATGAGATTTTGTTTCCATTATGAGAATTTGAAATGAGAAGTGATAATGGCTGAATTAACAACGCTGCATGCAATCAATTGGTCACTTGAAGGGATTTAAAGCAATTTACTAAAGAAATTCGCAGCCCACTGCAAACGGTTGCCTAGTAGCGTTCTATTATCCTGGACTAACTAGGCGTTACATTCCTAACGATGAGAGGAAAGAGCAGGGCGACAGATTGCAAAAGCGAAAAGCCATGTTGAGTATACAGAAAGATCGAGTGAAGGAAGAAGTGCAGATACAAGCTCCTGGCCCAGAAAGCAGGGAAAGCAGTGCCAAAGATAAGAACGGGAAAAGATGTAGAGGAGAAGGCTTTAGCAAAAGCTACACTGGAGGAGAGCAATGAGCGTGCCTCCGGACGAACGCCAGCCATACGAGCACTTGACGAGGAAACCCCTGCTAGGAACACAGAGTCGAACCCTCTGACCCAGCTACAGGATCTGTTGGCAGCCTTTCCGCTGTGCCAGATCCAGGCAGATCTAGTACGTTTGGGGGAGCGCCTCCACCAGATTGAGGGACAGCGAGAGAGGGGCCATACCAGTCAGCCCCAGCAACAGCGGCACCCCTTGGCGGATCACCAGGGTGTCTCGTGCTTTGCGTGCGGTGGAGTGGGCCATTACGCCCGTCAGTGTGCGTCGCCCCCGACCCTACGCCCACGTGACCCGCGATACCAAACAGGACGAAACCGGCAGCAAAATCGAGACCGAGCAACTCCACGGAGGACCCGCTGGACGAGAGAGAATGGATTCCCCTTTACACCCCCTCAGCGAAACTCGAGATCAGGGTAGTAGTAGTAGAACACATAACATAAATTGAATATTCTTGCTTTATAAAAGCAAACTCATTCAGAGGCTTTTTGAATGTGAATTCAGTTAAATAGATGGTATAGTATTAATGATGGTATAGTACCCTGCTGAGGTGTGGTCAACTTCACAGGGTCCTGGTGCTGACCATTTATACCTACCAGACTGGACTTGTTTATGGATTTGAGTTTGATTATGGATCCTGGGCTTGCTGCACTGGTGGGCCTCTGTTGAGGGAGAATCTGCCGCTGTGTTTTCTGTTTGCATTTCAGTGATGTTCTAAACAATGTGGTTAGTTCTACTCCCATTGTTTGTAATGATGATAGATGCATTGGCAGCTTTAATGTTGGCCCTATAACACAATCTGAAGTTAGCTTGGCTATCTCTAAACTTAAACTTCATAAATCCCCAGGGGTAGATGAAATTACTACAGAAATGCTCAGAGCTGGGAATGTTTCGGTTACCACTTGGATGACTGAAATTTTGAATAACTTTTATGATAAAGGCATGTTTCCGAAAGATTTTACCAGAGCTATTATTATCCCTATTTTCAAAAAAGGTGATCGCAGTTCTTGTGATAACTATAGGGGTATCAGCCTACTCTCTGTTCCAGGTAAAGTTCTTTCCATGATTGTGCTTAATAGAATTAAGAATCTGGTTGACAGGCAATTGCGTGATGAGCAATGCGGATTCAGAAGTGGTAGGGGATGTGTAGATCAGATATTTTCACTTAGGCAGATTCTTGAGAAATGTTTAGAGTTTCAGAAACCTTTGGTTGCTAGCTTTGTTGATTTCAAAAAGGCTTTCGACTCTGTTGATCGTCATAATTTGTGGTTGATTGTGAGATCATATGGTATACCAGACAAGTTAATTAACATAATGAAAGCTCTCTATAATAACAATGAGTCATGTGTGAGAGTTGGTAAGTCTTGTAGCAATTGGTTTAGCATTACGTCTGGTGTTCGACAAGGGTGCATTTTGTCTCCTTTTCTCCTTTAGTTTGGTTATTGATTATGTTATGCGAAATTCACTTCAAGGGAAAGATTTTGGCCTTAAATGGGCTGGAGATAGGAAAATTTCTGATTTAGATTATGCTGATGATTTAGCCCTTTTGGCAAATGATGTTGATGAGATGAACTCTTTCATTCGAGCTGTTGATGAGACCGGTAGTAGAGTAGGTTTGGTTATATACAGAGAAAAAACTAAAGTGATGAAAATTGGTCAGGCAGGTTGTGATTCAGTTAATCTGAATAGTTGCAGTCTTGAGCAGGTGTCACAGTTTAATTACCTTGGGAGCTATGTAACTGCTACTGGTGATGTGCGGCATGAGATTAACAGACGAATAGGTATTGCTGCCGGGACTTTTAAGAATCTATGGAGATTGTGGAGAAATAGGCGTATACACCTAAAGACTAAAATTAGACTGTATAATAGTTTGGTTCTTTCTAGGGTTAGTTATGGTAGTGAAACTTGGACGCTGTGTAAACAAGATAACAGGAAACTAGATGCTTTTGATTCTAGATGCTTACGCAGTATCTTGGGTATTAGGTGGTTTAACTTTGTACCTAATGATGAGGTTAGGCAAAGGAGTCTGCAACCTCCTTTAAGCAGCATATTGTGCACAGAGAGACTCCGCTGGTTTGGCCATGTTGCCCGTATGGATAATTATAGATTGGCGAATAGGGTTACGAACAGTGTGCCTAGAGGCCTCAGAAGGAGGGGGAGACCTAGGATGCGGTGGGCAGACAATGTCAAACAGGACCTTCTTAGAATTGGTGTGCAGTGGCCGGATGCAGCAGATGTAGCTCAGGACAGATATGCTTGGAGAATTAAACTGCGTGGTCTGGTTGGACCTCCGTAGCCCATGGCTGCTTGAGGATGATGATGATAGTATTTGTAATTTTTTTTTATAAAATATCAAGAATTTTTGAGTTTTTCAGAAATGAATGAGATAGTTATACAGAACAGGTATTAGCTTTGAGTTTAAAGAAAATAAGATACTTTGAAAGTCATAAGATAAAATATTAAGTTTTGAAAGTTTTGAGAAATATTGTCTTCTTTCATTATCATAACTTTTGCAATTGAAAATAATATGTTCTAATGTGTGAAAAGTATTGCAGTTTGGACAATTAGGAGAATCAATAATTTTATATTGAAAGAGTCTATAGTTAGTTAGTGCTGTATTGGTTTTAATTCGAAGAATGGCATTTATTTCGTTTTTTTTCAAATTAAAGTCATGGAATTTTTGAATTTTGGGATTAATTTTATAGCGGTGGGATTGAGATCTATTATTATTATACCAAGATTGCAATTCTTCTATTAGTAATTTTTTGTTTGTTAATTTGATTTGATAAATAAATGATGGGGTTGGAATATGTGAGTTGTGATTTAAAGCTTCTTTAGCCAGCCTATCTACAGTTTCATTATCAGGAATGCCCACATGGGCAGGTATCCATTGAATTATTAAGATATTGTTATGTGATAAATGTTTAAAAGTATGAAATAAAAGATCATTTGTGAATACATTAAAGTTAGTTTTAAGGGGATTTTGGAAAAGGCTAAAAAGTGCAGATTTGCAATCTGTAAAAATAACTATTTTAGAATTGTAAAATTTTGTGGCCCATTTTGTGGCTTCTATAATGGAGTAAAGTTCAGTAGCTATGTTCAAAAAGGAAGTATTAAATTTAAATTTTGAAGAGAAATTAAATTCTGGGAAAAAAATAGCACCAGAATAACTTTTAGTCTTTGGGTTGGAAGACACATCTGTATAAATTTTGATATAATTATTAAATTGATAATTAATGTGTAGTAAGGAAATTTCTTTTATAATTGTGGAGTCATGTGATTTTTTATTAGAGAAACCTGGGATTTTATCAAACATTGGAGGAAAAGATGTTGTCCAGTAAGGAATGGATCAGGGTAGAGAAGAGTTACGACAAGCCAACCACCATACGGCTCCTTTAAACTAGAACGGGAGGGAAGCCCCGGATGCACTTCCCAGAGTCCCCTCGAAGCGTCAGCCGTCCGCATTGCCCCATGTGCCATACTATGCAGTGATGAAAATTCACCTATTGTGTCTGGCCGCATGGAGGACACGGAGGTGTCGGCCCTTGTCGATACCGGCGCCATTGTGTCCGTCATGAATAGCCAGTGTTTTCAGCGCTTGAGAGGCCGAATCTTGCACAAAACGGTCCCCCTCCAACATAATTTGAAAACTGTAGATGGCCACCCCCTTCCAGTGATAGGCAGATACATGGTGACCCTCACATTTGACGGGATTAGATTTGAACACCCCATAGTAGCCCTTGACATAGACACTCCACGATACGACATGATAATGGGACACGATATCCTCAAAAAGCACCGATTCATCATAGATTGTCATTCAGGCACACTGCACAGGAAAAAGGACGAGGCAGCGGGCATACAGGGTGCCGTTCGCGCTGCAGGGCGAATTGGACCGACAAGTGGATGAGTTGTTAGAGCAAGGAATAATAAGAGAAAGCACCTCTCCTTTTGCGTCACCCATCGTCTTAGTGAAGAAAAAAGACTACACCTACAGATTCTGCGTCGACTACAGGGCCCTTAATGTGAAAACAGTCCCAGATTCGTACCCCCTCCCCCTCATAAACGAAATTATCGACCAACTAGCTCACGCCAAATATTTTAGCTCACTGGATATGGTATCCGGTTATTGGCAGGTTCCCGTTCACCCACGTGACGTGGAGAAAACTGCGTTCATCAGCAGGAAAGGGTTATTTGAATTTAACTACTTACCATTTGGACTGAAGAACAGTCCCGCTACGTTCCAGCATTTATTGGACCACGTATTAATGGGAATGCGACAAGAGCAAGTTCTCGTCTACCTCGACGACATAATGGTGGCCTCCCAGACATTTGAACAACACACAGAACGGTTACAGAGGGTATTTGACCGCCTAAGGGCCTACAATTTAAAGTTGAAGCCAGCAAAGTGCCAATTCACGAAGGAATCCCTCACTTACTTGGGACATTTTATTTCCGCAGAAGGGGTCCAGCCGGACCCGTGGAACGTCCAGGCCATTGAAGAATTTCCTCGCCCCCGTAGTGTCCGGAACGTTCGAGCCTTCCTAGGCCTAACCGGCTACTACCGGCGTTTTATCGATCGCTACGCCGATCTTACAGCCCCCTTGGTCCATTTAGTGAAGAAGGACACCCCTTTAGATGGTCTCCAGAAGCGGAGGAAGCGTTCGAAGTACTGAAGAGGAAATTAATGACCGAGCCCCTTTTCCTGTACCCCGATTTTGGATGGAAATTTTTCCTGTCAACCGATGCGTCGGATATTGCGGTAGCCGGCGTACTCGAGCAGGAGACGGACTACGGTTTCCGTCATCCGGTAGCTTACGCCAGTCGGAAATTGAAGCCCCCGGAAACACGCTGTCTCAGTCACGTCTCAAGAAGAAAAACTTAAAAGGTCAAATTCTGAAAATATTCGTTGTCCGACGCGTGGTGCAAATGGTTAGCACGCTCTGGCATGAATCTGGAGAGATGCGGGTTCGATTCCCGCCGTGGCGGCGATGAATTTTTTTCAGAATCTATTAATTATTGTTTCTTAACAGGGAATACTGTGCATTCACTTTGGATTTCAATTATATATTTAACGCGGTAGCGTTAGCGCGTCAAATGTGAGGGTCACCATGTATCTGCCTATCACTGGAAGGGGGTGGCCATCTACAGTTTTGTTGAAGGGGGACCGTTTTGTGCAGGATTCGGCCTCTCAAGCGCTGAAAACACTGGCTATTCATGACGGACAGAGTGGCGCCGGTATTGACAAGGGCCGACACCTCCATGTCCTCCATGCGGCCAGACCCAATAGGTGAATTTTCATCACTGCATAGTATGGCACACGGGGCAATGCGGACGGCTGACTCTTCGAGGGGACTCTGGGAAGTGCATCCGGGGCTTCCCTCCCGTTCTAGTTTAAATGAGCCGTATGGTGGTTGGCTTGTCGTAACTCTTCTCTACCCTGATCTCGAGTTCGCTGAGGGGGGGTAAAGGGTAATCCATTCTCTCTCGTCCAGCGGGTACTCCGTGGAGTTGCTCTTCTTCTTTCACATCCCTCTAAATGCTGGTTCTATTTGTAAAGCAAGCCTCGGCCTGCTTATCATCAGGACCACGAGCCAATGTCTTCTGTGGGTGATAGAGTGAGGGAGAAGATGTTAAAAATTGGAATTTTAATTTTTAGAGGCAAGGGTCTAAGGAAAGGCCGAAAGTTTGCACAGATCTTATTTTGCTCCAAAGTTGGTAAGTGTCGCGAAAATCGTGGAATGAGAGAGAAAAAAGGGGGAGAAGGGTATAATTTAGTGATAATTTAGTGTTAAGTAGGCTAAACATTAAAATTGTGGACGGGGGAGCAATAATTTGAAGGGGGGGGAGAAATAAAGCCAAAAGTAGCGTCAGAGCAGCGAGATGATGGAAATCGATCGCTGACGTCACAGCCAATGGGATTGAAGGAATTTTGGCATTGGCTGAGAGCGGGAGCTGGAAGTTGGTTAGGTTTGACGCTAACGGAGACGAGTGGGCAAGAGGGGTCTCAGCCAATGAGGATAAAGGAATTTTGGGATTGGCTGAGAGTGAGGAATGGAGAGGAGGCAGAATTTTGATCGCTAAATGAGTAAAAAAAATGGAAAAGGGCTAATTTTGAACGGAAAATAATTTAAAAACGGAAGAATAGTGAATTATTTATAAAGAGAGAGGAGATTCTTTACTAATTGGAGGAAGTCCCAAATAGAAAAGCACTCTCTCTGCGGGCATTTGCCTAAAGCAGAGAGGTAAAGGTCTCGATACTTCGGCAAAATGCAACCGTCCTTGGAAAGCGTTTTTTTAAGAGCTTTAAGGTGGGGGGGGGGGGATTTCCCATTCGGAGGAGGCTAATTTAGGGTTAATAAGAAATTTTAGAAAATCAAGGAGGTCCTCAAAGGTTTCAAGAAAATCAGGGTTGTCAGAATTTAGAGTAATAGAGGGGGAGGTGGATCGATCTATGATGAAATTTTGAATATTACCTATTAATGAGGAAGGCGAATCAGGAGCTGGCTGTTTTTTCTTCTGATGGGCAGTAGACTCAGAGGCAGAAGGTGAATCCGATGGAGAGGGAAGGTGCTTTCTTTTTTGTTGAAGGGGAGTAGAAGGAGCTGACTCTTCAGGAGCGGGAATTTCTTTTGGAGCATCCTGAACTTCTCTTTGAATGGAGGTTGGTGCCAGCAGTTGCGAAGAGTTGGTGGTCGAGATAGAGTCCGAAATTATGACCGATTTTGATGTGGGAGGTGGCAAGTTCTTCTTGGCGAAGGCTTCGCAGTCCTTTATGATGTGGCCTGGGAGCCTGCACCACTTGCAAAGCCGGATCATGCCAGAGTAATTAATTGTAGCCGAAAAGGTAGAGATGTGGAGGAAATTGGGTACCATTTTCTTCATCTCCATGTGGACTACCCTCATACCCGTCCGGATGGATTCCAATCCCGGGAGGTTCAGGAACTCTTCTGCAATGCTTTTTACAATGCCATATGGCTTGAGGGCGTCCACGATGTCACAGTTAGGGATGAAGAATGGTAGTTTAGAGATGAAAACTTTTTTCTGGGGATATCCTAGGCGCTTGAATGCGATGGGCTGGTCCGTGGGAAACACCAGGTTCGGATCAGCGGCAAAATCATCTGCAGCGTCTTCAGAGGCAAAAGTAATAATGGTGATATCTTTGGAAATACTTTGTGCGACTTCAATAGCAGCTGGGTCCTTATTGTTGGCCAATATAGTCACGAAAGTCTCATAGCTGAGATCACGATGTAAAAACTTGAAACAACGATTTAATCTGGAGTCCTTATTCATATCCATTGTTAGCTGAATTCACAAACACGTGGAAAACAGAGAGCACTAGCGAACACGTCTTACTATCTTGAAGTCCGAAGTTGGAATCCGTGGAGTTGCTCAGTCTCGATTTTGCTGCCGGTTTCGTCCTGTTTGGTATTGCGGGTCACGTGGGTGTAGGGTAGGGGGTGACGCACACTGACAGGCGTAATGGCCCACTCCACCGCACGCAAAGCACGTGACACCCTGGCGATCCGCCCAGGGGTGCCGCTGTTGCTGGGGCTGACTGGTATGGCTCCTCTCTCGCTGTCCCTCAATCTGGTGGAGGGGCTCCCCCAAACGTACTAGATCTGCCTGGATCTGGCACAGCGGAAAGGCTGCCAACAGATCCTGTAGCTGGGGCAGAGGGTTCGACTCTGTGTTCCTAGCAGGGGTTTCCTCGTCAAGTGCTCGTATGGCTGGCGTTCGTCCGGAGGCACGCTCATTGCTCTCCTCCAGTGTAGCTTTTGCTAAAGCCTCCTCAAATGTGCGGGGGTTATGAGACAGTATGAACCGCTTGAGCCGCGGGGCCAGGCCCGCCAAAAACTGGGCAAGGCGCATCTGATCGCCGATTCCCTGATCCTCGCTGTCCATGTTTCTTCCTGCTGTTCCCAAAAACTGATAGGCCCAGGTCCGAATGCGGGCAGCATACTCCCGGACACTCTCATTCGCCGTTTGCTGACAGCTTGTGAATTTGTGTAGGCGGGTGGCTAATGGCGCCTCACTATCGAACCTTTCCAACACCGCCCTTTTGAAAACTCAAACAAGAAGAAGAATATAATGAACACTTGGAGATTACAGCAATTGTCGCCAGATCCTTCTACAAGACATTTCTTAAACCACCACATTTGGAAATAGGACATCTTGGTAGGATTCAAAGTCCTGCAACATAGAACAGTGTAAACAGTGAAAAAGATAAGATTATGAAGAGTTGGAAAAGTGAGATATTGTCAACAGATCCTTCTACTAAGAGAGTTCTTAAACAGCCTCCTCCAAAGCTTGGAAAAGTGTATCCTGGTACGATAAAAGTTCCTGCCTGTGATAACAAAGGAATGAGTGCCAAGGAGAAGATCTTAAAGAGCTGGAGCGGAGAAACATTGCCAAGAAATCCCTTCTGCGAAGAGACCTATTAAATCGCCTCCACAACAGTTCCCAAAGGTACCTTCTGGTATGATAGAAGTTCCTACCCCAGAATACAGCAGAATGAGTGCCAAGGAGAAAATTATGAATATGTGGGGAAAAGGACAGGAAAGTTCAGACAATTATACTAGAGGACAGGTCAAACGGCCAAGTAAGATGAGTGAAATGGACTATAATGCACTCTATAAGTCGATATTCGTCCCAGTGCCCTTGAAAGGAAAGTCCCAGCAGGTTCCTAGATTAAAAAAGAAGGAAACTCTCTTTGCTCCAGTTAAGGCGGTTGACTCCATGATGAAGACATCGAATAAATGGGATGGAGAAAGGAACGAAAACTGTTAAGGAAGCTTATTTATGATCCCTCTTTTTCCTTCCACATTAGCTGCCTATGTGTGGAGGTGTTTTCTCCTGGGTTAGAGCAAAACACTCTGACATATCAGTAATGACATTTAATGGAGCCGGATCCCTCTTTTTCCTTCCACATTAGCTGCCTATGTGTGGAGGGGTTTTCTCCTGGGTTAGAGCAAAACACTCTGACATATCAGTAATGACATTTAATGGAGCCGGATCCCTCTTTTTCCTTCCACATTAGCTGCCTATGTGTGGAGGGGTTTTCTCCTGGGTTAGAGCAAAACACTGTGACATATCAGTAATGACATTTAATGGAGCCGGATCCCTCTTTTTCCTTCCACATTAGCTGCCTATGTGTGGAGGGGTTTTCTCCTGGGTTAGAGCAAAACACTCTGACATATCAGTAATGACATTTAATGGAGCCGGATCTCTCTTTTTCCTTCCACATTAGCTGCCTATGTGTGGAGGGGTTTTCTCCTGGGTTAGAGCAAAACACTCTGACATATCAGTAATGACATTTAATGGAGCCGGCACCCTCTTTTTCCTTCCACATTAGCTGCCTGTGTGTGGAGGGGTTTTCTCCTGGGTTAGAGCAAAACACTCTGACATATCAGTAATGACATTTAATGGAGCCGGCACCCTCTTTTTCCTTCCACATTAGCTGCCTGTGTGTGGAGGGGTTTTCTCCTGGGTTAGAGCAAAACACTCTGACATATCAGTAATGACATTTAATGGAGCCGGATCCCTCTTTTTCCTTCCACATTAGCTGCCTATGTGTGGAGGGGTTTTCTCCTGGGTTAGAGCAAAACACTCTGACATATCAGTAATGACATTTAATGGAGCCGGATCCCTCTTTTTCCTTCCACATTAGCTGCCTATGTGTGGAGGGGTTTTCTCCTGGGTTAGAGCAAAACACTCTGACATATCAGTAATGACATTTAATGGAGCCGGATCCCTCTTTTTCCTTCCACATTAGCTGCCTATGTGTGGAGGGGTTTTCTCCTGGGTTAGAGCAAAACACTCTGACGTATCAGTAATGACATTTAATGGAGCCGGATCCCTCTTTTTCCTTCCACATTAGCTGCCTATGTGTCGAGGGGTTTTCTCCTGGGTTAGAGCAAAACACTCTGACATATCAGTAATGACATTTAATGGAGCCGGCACCCTCTTTTTCCTTCCACATTAGCTGCCTGTGTGTGGAGGGGTTTTCTCCTGGGTTAGAGCAAAACACTCTGACATATCAGTAATGACATTTAATGGAGCCGGATCTCTCTTTTTCCTTCCACATTAGCTGCCTATGTGTGGAGGGGTTTTCTCCTGGGTTAGAGCAAAACACTCTGACGTATCAGTAATGACATTTAATGGAGCCGGATCCCTCTTTTTCCTTCCACATTAGCTGCCTATGTGTGGAGGGGTTTTCTCCTGGGTTAGAGCAAAACACTCTGACATATCAGTAATGACATTTAATGGAGCCGGCACCCTCTTTTTCCTTCCACATTAGCTGCCTGTGTGTGGAGGGGTTTTCTCCTGGGTTAGAGCAAAACACTCTGACATATCAGTAATGACATTTAATGGAGCCGGATCCCTCTTTTTCCTTCCACATTAGCTGCCTATGTGTGGAGGAGTTTTCTCCTGGGTTAGAGCAAAACACTCTGACATATCAGTAATGACATTTAATGGAGCCGGATCCCTCTTTTTCCTTCCACATTAGCTGCCTATGTGTGGAGCGGTTTTCTCCTGGGTTAGAGCAAAACACTCTGACATATCAGTAATGACATTTAATGGAGCCGGATCCCTCTTTTTCCTTCCACATTAGCTGCCTATGTGTGGAGGGGTTTTCTCCTGGATTAGAGCAAAACACTCTGACGTATCAGTAATGACATTTAATGGAGCCGGATCCCTCTTTTTCCTTCCACATTAGCTGCCTATGTGTCGAGGGGTTTTCTCCTGGGTTAGAGCAAAACACTCTGACATATCAGTAATGACATTTAATGGAGCCGGCACCCTCTTTTTCCTTCCACATTAGCTGCCTGTGTGTGGAGGGGTTTTCTCCTGGGTTAGAGCAAAACACTCTGACATGGATGGTGCCTTGACGTGGCGTCAGAGCTTTTCACTAAACCATCCGGCAGATAAATGTTGCAATGAGAGCTGTAATCATAAAAAATTCTACTATGAGTGAGCATATAGTCGAAGGGGGACACCAACCGGCAATTCGTCCCTAAATTATAGTATGGGGGAAAAAAGGGGACCGGAACTAAGAGGCTTTCGCCAAATTGAACAGTTCATTCCGAAAGAATCATTAGCTCGCCTTGGAGCGGTAGAAAACTTGGATAGACGACAGCGATCAGCAGGGCCGTGCCGTGCTATGATACAGAGAGGCGGCCGCATCAGGCGGCACCGTAAGGGGGCGGCATAAGCAGCGAAATCAAAATACAATTTGAACCATTCAATAATTAATAATCTTTACGCAACGCTTTTCTATATTGGTCTATGTTATTCCGATATTGATGTATACGATTTATGATTTATCGTACGCCTCTGCCTAAGCGCTTTCGGTATCCTTTGATCTCGGTTTCTGGTGCAGGTGCATCGTTGACGAGCGCTCGCCGAAAGACTTTTGATCTGACAGCGGCCGCTCCTAAAAGCTGAGGCGGCAATTATCACAAAAGACAATTGCTGAGGCGGCAATTATCACAAAAGACAACAAGTGTTACGCGTTGATAGTTCTGCTTTGAACTTACAATTATTGACAATATTTGATTTTAATGTTAGTTTGTCATGAGACGTGGCAAGCGGCTGTGCTGTATTTAAATCAGTAAATCAGATATGTAATATATCTGTATCAGTATAATATTTGTGCATTTATACTAATTCAGTTTTTGTGTTTAAAAAGTAGATCAGGTAAGAGAATTATTGTTTTTTACAGAAATTGTAGTTACTTATTATCATTGAAAATGATTATGTTATGACAATTGGGACTCGAATTAAAAAGTAGTATTTGCATGGACTGGGTATATCTCAGGTGCGGAACGTCTGCCTCTGTGTGATAGATAGAGAGTTATTTAGGTAATATTGGACTACTTTTGCTTTCTGTGTGTGATAGAGAGTGAGTTGCTTAGGAAATATTTGCATTTGCCTACTTTTGCGTTCGTTATTTATTGCTCTATTTTTACCAAATTCATATACGTTGAAGTGGAGACAATACAATAACAAGTTAAAGAAATGCATATGTCAAAACAGCTGCTAGCTGTCAATTTGACAGATATTCATTATTTATTTATTATGTTCTGTTACCTACAAATCTTACTAGCTTTTTTTTTGACAGAACTTATTCTGACACATTTGGAAAAGATAGGTTTTGAGTTAAAGTGGCTTAGACAACGGAGCTAATACAACGGCAGCAAAATACAAAGCTATGACAACGGAGCTAATATGAAAGAAGTAAGAAAGGGTGTACAAAATAGAATTCTTGAAAAATATCCAAGGGCGTTTTATGTGCCCTGCGTATGTCATTCTTTAAACCTAGTTGTGAATGATGCAACGTCTACTTCTACAGAAACAACTTTTTTTTCTATTGTTCAAGAACTTTACACTTTTTTTTTCTGGTTCTACAAAGCGTTGGGAAGTGCTAAAAAAATATGTTTCACAATTAATTCTAAAACCATTGAGTGCTACTAGGTGGTCAAGCACAGTAGATGCGTTAAAGCCTTTACGATTTCAACTTTGCGAAATCTATGATGCATTATTCCAAATAATAGAAGACATCAACAGAGATCAGAAACTAAAGTTAAAGCAAGAGGGTTAGCAAAAAATATTAAAAATTACAAGTTTATATGCGGTGTAATTCTTTGGTATGATATTTTATTTGAAATAAATTCAGTCTCGAAGCTATTGCAATCTGTAACTATAAATTTGTCAGATTGTGTAAGGATGTTATCAGAAACCATACAAAAAGTGAAAAGTTATAGACAATCTGGATATGATCAGATGAAAATTGCTGCTAATGAGATTGCAGAGAATCTTGAATGTAGTGCAGAATTTCCTGCCGAAACTGAAGTTAGAGCCAGAAGGAACAAGCATCAATTTGACTATGAAGAAGCTGTCGATCTACCCTTAACCCTTTCAGGACCATAAGGTTTTTAAGAGTAAATATTAATATGTAACTGTTTATTTTAGTTTGTTTAGACGTAAAATAAATAAAAATCATAAGAAAAATACATAACAATGTGTAGTTTTTTTGGAATTTTATGGGAAATATTTTTCCCAATGGACTATAAAGGTAACACAAATTATAGATAGGCTTATTATGCAATGTCTTTTATTTATTGGTTTATTAGAACAAAATGTTAACTAAAATAATACAAAATTATGAAATAAAATTACTATACAAAATGATGTGATAATTATGATTTTCTGCGAAGCAATTTCTTTTGGTAGTGAGGCAAAGATGGACATTGCACATAGTACATATATTATGCGTCCTGACAGTTCTGTTTTTGTTTTCTAAACGTTCCCGTTTACGTAATTGCGTTCGGCATACGTTCTATTTTGACATTCTGTATAAAAAATGCAGATAAGGTTATAATTAAATACGACAATCACCAATTTTAAAATGGGAAAAATGTTTCCCTTAGTCGTGAAAGGGTTAACAGAGGAGAATAAATTTGTAATAAACTTTTTCAATTATATTCTGGACATTAGCCTTAATTCTCTGAATGAACGATTCACGCTTCTGGAAACCCATAGCAAAAATTTTCAGTTTTTATATGACATTTTAAAACTCAATGATATAGATGACAAAATGCTAGAAAATTATTGTACCAGTCTCCAGTCAATACTTTCGGTCGAAAATGAATCAGATATAAATGCAAATGATCTTCAAGAAGAATTACGTGATGTATCCCGAGATCTACCATATTCTATGAAACCTTTGGATGTTTTAAATTATTTGTGCCAAAATAACTTAATTACTTTGTATCCGAATACTGTTGTAGCTCTGAGAATTTTATTAACACTCCCTGTCTCTGTAGCTGGTGGGGAAAGAAGTTATTCCAAATTAAAATTAATAAAACACTACTTAAAAAGTTCAATAAGCCAAACAAAACTTAGAAATCTGTCACTAATTTCTATTGAATCTACATTGGCTGCCACTCTAGACTAGACATCCCTAATTAACGAATTTGCTAAAGTTAGAAGGGTAAATCTCTAGTAGATTGTTGTAGTTGATATCATTTTTTAAAGTAGTTTATATTTTCAAATTAAAAATAGTATTCGTACATTTTGTGCAGTTTTTTTTTAAATCACAATCGAAGGTTATTTTAAAGAAAAAACCTTTAAGGGGCGGCATTTCGAAGACTTGCATCATAATGAGAAAATCTACCGCACGGCCCTGTGCTTGAGGGGTATATTTTTATTATAATAAGCTAATATTACGCCACTTAATCACTGATAATCAGTTCAGATATTTGTGTAATTAGAATGGAAGTGTTTTTAAGTTACCAGAAAGCATAAATTAGCTTAGAAGCAACATTCTGGCTTTTTTTTTTGCTTTCGAAACATTCAGCTCCATTTTACGCCGTGATAATATATTTGTGTCTTTTTTCAACAAATAAAGTGAAAAAAAGGAATGTTTGAAAATCTCAGGTGCGTCAGTAGGGGCGAAAAGACCAATGCGTGCCATCTAACATAACAAAAGAATTCGACTATGGCGAGTTGTCTCTTCAACTTCGAAACCCATTCAAGGCCACTGCTAAATGACCAGGTCGAAAGGATTTCATGGACTGAGAATAGGGCGGAGACAAGGAACTCCTTTAAGGCTATCCAGTATGTCCTATCCTACACATGGGCTACAAATTGACGTGCCATCCAATGGACGACAGCATCTCCAATCAATTGGTGTCCACTTTCTCATTGAATGCTGGGTGGGGATTAACAGAGATAAATCTCAACGAGTAACATTTAGATTAAGAAAGAGTAATTAATATAATCTGACAGCAAATGGGGCTGTACATAAAAGGCTAGAAGGAGAGATGTGTACCAATCCCCCTGTAAATGAAATTAAAACAGTGAAATTTTAATCAAATTTTTACAAATTTTTTCAGACGTGGCCAAACCCCGATTCCTTGTGTCACCCGTTTTCGCTTTCTTCCCTTCACGGGGAACATCTGTCCACTTCTTGAGAGCAGTGGTGACGTGCTGTCGTGAGGGTAATGATAATATCTGAACAAAAAAAGGAAAAGAAGGAGGAACAAAATATATTAAGAAATCGGAGATTTACTCGATTTCCTCATAAACCTTAAAATTAGGTTTTCATTTTTCCAAATAAACTTTCTCCAAAGAGATTTCACCTTTATCGATTAATGATGAGAGATGATCATGATGGAAACTACATTTCAAAGCCTCAGCAATTGTTAAATCAGTTCGAAGTCAGAAAATATATTAGCTCAAATTTGAAGAGAACTTGTACTTCACATTCTATTAAATTTTGCCCACAATGGGTTAAATAGCGATGCCACAAGCACTCCTGAGGGAATGTTGGGGAATGGAATCTGTTATAGATATGACTGAAGTTGTTTCTTTAAAAGAATGAAGAGAAAAGGCTCTTTGTTATCTTATATTTGAGGAATTTTTCGTAGTGAGGTCATGTAATCTTGTACTTTACCAGTTATTGTTTATTTTTAGCTTAACCCATTTCATACTTGACTGTGTCATTAATGTCGTATGCCGTGCAGAATTAAACAATCATTTGTATTACTAAGAGTGGGGATTAACAGTGATTTGTATGTATTATTAAGGGAAACATTGCTATAATACATACATCACATAATTCATATGTTTAATATATTATAAAAAAAAAGAAAATAAAAAATTCAATAATTATTTAATGTTTCTGAATGAGTTTGCTACCAGGTGGATTCCTGGTAGCAAGAATATTCATTTGTGGAATTGTAAGTGAGATTTGATATATTCTTTTTCTATTCACAATTTTATCACTTGTGTTCTATATCTTGGCACAATTTTCCGGGATGATTTGACACTAAACATACGTGCTATCCATTAATATTGATATCTCACTTCCATGCTAAACCATTACACAAGTTGCATGGGGAGTGTTTTATATTTAGACACTGTGCCTTTAATTGTCAGGGAATTGTTTGACCTGAAATTGGTCCCTTACGCTTGTATTGATATCTGACACCTGCTATAGCACTACACAGGTGGCACTGGGGGAAAAGCTCGGTGTCTGAGAAGTGTGCTTTTAAATAATATATGGATTGTTCGATACGAAAATTCAGCTCGATTCCTTAGTATTGTAATCTAATCGTGCTATACGATTAGAGATGTGGCTGGGGCGTGTGTGGGGAGGGGAACTTTTTCACACTAAAAATGAACTCCATCCTTTGGTACTGACATCTCACTTTTCAGGGCTATAGCTTTACCCAGCTGGCTTGGTGTAAGTCTATTTTTGACAATCTACCTTTTAATTTATCCGGGATTAGTAAACACTAACAGTGTACTCCAACGTTTGGTATTGATATCTGACCTTTGTGCTTTTTGCTGCAGGGCAGTTTAAGGCAGCCCCATCCAAACCAAATTTAGTGAAGAGCAGAGAAGAAAAAGCTATATTCTTAAAGAGCTGCAGGAAATATTATCTATTAAAAAATATAAACATAAAATTCTAATAATAATAAATAATTCACCCCCCCCCAAAAAAAAAAAACTCTTAAGGAATAAAAATTATTTGTTTTTAAAAAATATATATTTTTTTAAAAACAAATATATAAATCTTAATGGATACTCAAAATCGGCACAACATCCCACGTCACAAGCTTTCATTTGACATACAACTTATTACGTTCAGCAAAGACATAGCAGAACAATCGTTTTAATATTATCCCTTTTTAGGGAGGAATCATGGGAGTAACTATTTTATAGCCTATCACATTCCTCGGAGCACAAACTTTCGTTTGCACATAAATCATAGTTTGTCATTGTGTTCGAAAGATATGGAGGAACAACTGTTTTGACAAGCACACAATTGATGTATGAAAAGCAATAGCAAGATAGGTAAAAATCGTGTTTTAAACATAATTCTTGATCGATATTACTTGACAGAGCAGCGTTTGGAGGACAGCAATTTCTGACGTATAACGGAATATAGTTTTGAAATATTTATATCGCGTTTTAATCGCAGTATATATTTGAGGAGAAGTGAAAACTAATTCTAGATGCAGCACAGTTATGGGTGTAGTTTCTGGATTATGCATCTTCCCCTAGTAATAAGAATCGATATTTCACGTTAAAAACTTAGAAAACATTTCAGTTTTACCAGATGGAAAAGTATTTGAATACATTTCACTAGATGGAAAAGTAGGAAAATCGTGAAAATCAAACTCACCAATAACATATGTACGAGTTTGTGTGGAGAGATCACTATGTTTACTATCAAATAATATAATTATTTTTAAGATTTGAAACTGTAATGTAAACAAAAACTCAAGAAAAATTCAAATTTTAACCTTGGTTTGACGATTTTTCATAAACTTTCTATTAATGATAAAGAACCAATGACTTTTATATATATAAATATGGCCGAGTGGTTAGTGTGCTTGGCTACTGATCTGGGATAAGGGACCTGGGTTCAAGCCCTGGGTAAGGCATGGCTGTTTGTGTCGTTTTTCTGCTGAGGGCCTGCCATCCTCTCAGACCTACTATGGCATATAAACTGACAGGCTCCAGTCAGACCTCTGTGGCAAGCAGCTGCTTGAGGGGGTATTATTTATTTTTCTTAGAGTCACATATATATACTGCTTAACATGTCACATCTTCAAATTTGCTTTTCCCTCATCAATTGGTTTGAAATCCTTCCCCAAATTTCATGTTATTCTGCAATAAAAGCATTCTGCAGTAGTGATTCTGAAAGATTATCTGTTTGCAGTTTTCCCTCTCTTCCGGTTGCTGAATATTCTTTCTACAGTAACAGTGCTCTGTGGTAGAACTAGGAAACACTCTATGACTGGCCTATAGTATTGAAAGGATAGTAGTATTCTTCATATTATCTTTGATCTGAAGATGAATGTTAAGGCATCAATTTTGAACCCTCTAACACCTGTAGATCGATATTTGACTTTTGACCATGAAGGAATCATCACTTCGAAAATTTCGCAACATTTCCGAGATCTACAACTCAAAATGCCCAGGAACCAATTTTTAGCTCCCTAGCATTGATATACGTAAATTTGACTACAAAGTACCCACCGGATCCGACATTTCATAACATTTTTGAGATCTAACACCCAAAACACCTGCATACGCCAATTTTGTGTTTCTAGCACTCGTAGATCGCGCTTTGACCTATGCAAGAACTATCAAACCGGTGAAATGGAGGTCTACGTGACTTCCATTTCGCCTCAAAAGACACGTCAGAGATCAGATTTAGGATTTTTTTCGAGATCTACGACCCGGATTACCCCTAGGTGCAAATTTTCACAATTGTGCCATTTCTGCACCATAGAATGATCCAGTGTCAGTCAGCCTTCAGTCACTAACTTAAAATCGTATATATATATATGAACGTTCAACTGTAAATTTTAACTTCACAAACCAAAAACAATCAAAAATATTCAGCGTTTTTTACTTTTATGCGTTTAAGCCTTGAAATATACATAAAAACGACAGGCTTGGATAAGTTATTTGCAAAAATCAATTATATGCTACCGTTCATAGCGTACAACGTAATAAAAATTTTAATTAATCGATAGGTTAGAGCATTTTAATACATAATAATCATGATACTAATAATTTTCAGTATTAAAATGATCTAACCTATCGGTTAATTCAAATTGTTATTACTTGAAGTATATTTTATAATTTGAAGATGTAACAAATAATATAGTAATAATATGTGACGTTTGGACTCGCCAATTGTAATAGAAGTCCTGGCGTAGATATTCTTGTAAACTGCAAAAGCAATTTAAAACGTTATAATTGGCTAAACAAGAAAGAACAATTATGATACTAGTAACTTGCATTCTAGTTTAGCCAATTACAACGTTTTAAATTGCTTTTGCAATTTACAACGATATCTACGCCATAAGACTTCTTTTACAATTGGCGAGTCCAAACCGTGGAGATAGGAAGAAAAGAGGAGGGGCTCTAAGCACTTGAAGATGATGCTACGGCGATGGCGCGGCAGCCATGTTATTCTATTCAAAACATTGATCAGTAGTGTTGGAAAACAATGTGTCTTGCGCTATGAAAAATTGATTTTATACGACATTTGTGTTATGTTAATTTATTCAGCGTTTCGGATGCACGAATCGCCCTTCAAAAAAGATACCAGGAATTGCCTTTCATCGGTCGGTTTGTCATTTGTATAAAGTTTAATTAATTATATAATGATACAAGTATCTTTACGTTCTAATTACGCCGCTACGAAATCTGTTTTATTTCGAGTTACAAACCTTGATTCTTCAACACATATTTTTCATTTTCTTAGGATTGTATTCAGTGAAAAATGTCAAGATGTACTTATATCGATTGATTTTACGTTACGCTTATTTGAGAATTCCTTCTGCAGGCTTTCTCAGTTAAAAACTTTTGTTGGCTGTAATTGAATATTAGTGTGTATTCTATTTAATGGATGATGAATACTTTTAAATAGAGGTGATTAAAATATCAGTGAGTTTCTTTTTTGTTTTTTATTTTATTTCAGGTGGAAGTATTAGATATTATTATTTTGTTTAAATGTTTCAGTGTTTAAATTCCTCTCTCCTCCTGATTTAATAAGTTCAGTGTAAAAAGGGAAAAGTAAATTACAATAAAGTATTTTCATAAGGTGAGAAATATAATCTTTTTTTTAAATTTGGATAGCATTTAAGGGTTTTGTTTAAATGCCCCCTTTTTTTCTAGGATTGGAGTCTTATCTTTTTGAATTTCTTTTTTGATTATCTTAATGTGTCTGGTGTAAATTGTCATAGATGAATGATAGCGATCATTAATTAGTGTGAAAATTTTTCAAATTGTTTAAATAATTTTAGTTAAAAGAGGAGAGGAGAGTGTAATGCTTTTCTCCTTTTCGTTAATTCTTTTGATGGGTTCAAATTTTCCCTTTTAAGGTGAATTCTGAATTTATTTAATTCTGTTTGGATTTTCAATAGAGCGAGTGTATTGCTTGTACTTATTTTATTTTTATTTTGGTTGAGAATTAGGTTATCCGTATATAAAGGGAGATATGAGAGACTGAGGAGTCAGGCACTGAGATGTTGGGTTCGAGCCACTGTCTAGAACGTTGCCTTTTTTTTAATGGATATTATATTCCCTTCACTGTGCGATTTTTTTTTTCTTTTTTTTATATTTTTTTTAATTTTTATTATTTTTGCTTAGCATAATTTTTAGTTGCTTTTTTTAATATAGTTTTTTTAGATATTATTTTGAAATTTTCCTTTGTGGCTGAGGAATAATGCATTTCAATCCTTATGGGATTTTGCTTTGAGAGATTGTAATAATTACGTATTTTGTACTTATTGTTAACACTCTTTGAGGGAGGAGAACGAGCATGAGATGGAGGAGAGATGTGAAGCTGAGAGTACAGACACAGAGCTGGTGGGTTTGAGCCACGATCTCGGGAGTTTTTTTTTTTTAGATTGTTAGATAGTTTTTTTGCATATGTATTTTCTTATTTCTTTTTTTTACTTCTTATATTAGCAACAGCAATATATTTAGAAATAAGCACAAATTCAGGGGTGTAGCTACCTCAAAAAATCGGGAGTGTCATCACACCAGAGATTTTTTTTTCCTTTTACGAGTTTAGAGGTGTGTTACAAATTTTACATATTTATTTCAAACTTAATTCTATGGTTTACTGTTCGGTACTATTTTATTCAAATAAATTTCTTGAAAATATGCTTTATTTTTGCACTGTAAACTAAAATGCACTGTCAGCTTATGGCCAATATATAGAAATTATTTTTTATTTCAGCTTTCCATTAAATAAAGAGAGACGAGAAGCATTATAGATAAGTTTTGCTAATGTTTCTGTTTGATTAGTTTCATGAATTTTTGACTATATCACAAAACGAATTTTAATGATGACACACTTTGTCTGTAGAACATGTTAATTTCCTCATCTATCAAAAAATATCTTTGATAGATGTGATTGTACCTTTATCAATTATCAGAAATATTAGAAAATTTTAAACAAAGTCAGTACAAAGTTTTAAAAATGTCTAGTTAATACTTAAAGGTTACTTATGTGGTATAGATGAAGACCTGAGATCTTGGGGCTTCATATCAAAACAACACACATATTGCCACAATCAGAACAGTGAATATGAATAGTATATTTGCAAATTAAGGTTTTTAATAATGATGAAATACAAACTAAGTTACAAGTGACTTCCAGCAGTGAAAATATAAAAAGTTAAAACTAAATGTTATAAATCATAATTTTAAGTTAATTGCATCACTTTCAGCACTTTGTTGTCAGAAAAGGAAACAGTGAACCGAAAAATTCTCCAAATAAAACAGTAGAATTAATTAAGTAAATCCAGAGCTACTGTGATGCCCCATCGTTCACTTTTGCTTTACCTTAACCAGTTTTGCTTAATTTACGTTATATTTATCATTTTGGGGATTTTTATTTCCTTTTCGGCATCACAGCACTCGTTTTCAAGTTTCTAGGAGTTGCGTACGCGCAACTCCTAACTTCCGACCGTAACCGTTAAAGCACGTGCCAAGGACACGCCCCCTCTTGCGTCATACCTCGTCGTTCGTCATTGTATGCAAATGTCTTTCCCGGCATGCGCCGGCCCATTGTCAAAACCGTGTCCTGCGAGGCACTTGAGAGTAGTGAAGCACTAGAGAAGTAGTAGAGCACTTGAGAGAAGCGTAGAGCACTGAGAGGAGAGTTGTAGAGAGAGCAGAGAGATGTAGTAAGGTGTGTAGCACCGTGCGTGTAGCACAGATTTTAGTTTCTTCATTGATGTCTTGGTGAGTTACTTATTTTGGAAATAAATCTATTTTGTTTTGTTACAAACTTTTGAGTCTGTAGTTTTTATCTTGAGCAACGCTAATTTAGGATCTTTTTTACATTAACTCTTATTTGTTAAGAATCATTTTGACTCTTACTTATGAACGCTCGCTGGCATTGGAACCCTAACTCAACTTATTCTACATTTTGGCAATTTGTTAATGATTGCCTGGCGCCCGTTTAAGCTATCCGGAGCATAAAACTTTAAATATTTAGCATTTGTTTGGAGCGTTACAGAGTCGCATAAAGGAAGTGGTGCAGCGAACAGGGACTCGCCAGTATTTAAAGATAGTAATTTTTTGAGCTCAATAGTTGTATGTACTAGTTGTAGATTTAACGGCAGCTTAAGCCGAAAATTTTGTTGAGCAAGTAGCTTAACATTTTTGTGTATTATTCAAAGGTACTGAAGTTTCAGCTTTGATATTGCTGAATATTTAAGATAATTGTCATATGTAATGATTAGAAGTGTCCGGACACACAAGTACGTAAGACGATAAGAAATTTTTTTTTTACAAGCAAATTTATATTTTTGTAAAGCTTAGTTATAGCTTTAGTATTGTTGTATAGCAGTACCTTTGAGCGCTGCTCAAGATAAAAAAGTTTTCAAAATTTCCAAAATTCCAAATTTCAGCAGACCGCTAAACATGTCTGCTAACAATATGGCCGATTCCGCCATAATGACTCCCGACATAGAAAGAGTAAAGGGTAGATTGCAAGAGGTAATGATGGAAGCAGAAGTGCTAATGAATCTGCTTGATGATAATCGGGAGAAAAGGGGAACGACAACAACCCCTAAATTTGCTGACAATGCTACGTCAGTTCACCAACGAAGAAACTTTGAACGTAAGGTTCCATTTTCTGTTCCGCCAGAAGCAAGCGATAGAACAGAGTATTTTCAACCGCCACAACGACAATTTGCCAACCCATCCATTAACTATAGACCTTATGTTAATTGGCCTTTACCTGAGATAAGGTTCGACGGTTCGAAACGTCCGTCATCGTGGACATTTGTCAAGTCCATGGAGGAGCACTTCCGTTTACATGAAGTGCCAAGCAACAAAAAAGTTGTTTTAGCAGTATCTTGCCTAATTGGATGTGCTAAGCAATGGTGGAATAACGTAGGATGTCGTCATGGCATAGAACTTTGGGAAGAATTTAAAAACGAAATCATGGACATATATCCGGCTTATAATGATTTTACAGAACTAGCTACAGAGTTGTTTTCACGAAGACAAAGGGAAAGAGATGACATAGAAAAATTCATATGGGGTACAGTAGAATTATACCAGCTGTACGATGCTGATGACGCTGAAATTGATATTGTAAATTGCATATTGTCTCAATTACTTTTGCCCATCCGAGAATTCCTAGAAGTACGAAACGTGAATTCCGTGTCCGAGTTAGTCAAATTGGCTCGGCAATACACTGCAAGAAGAGAATCTGCAGCAAATACACATAACCAACAATGGATGCCATTCCCGCCAAAGCAGCGATATCAGGTTGAGTCGCGTAGAATGACTCCCGCACGACCGCAATTTACACGGTCCCGACAATTTGCGCCGAACGCGCCAAGAACTATAGAATATGAACGAAGTAGAGACTTTTTGCCACGTCAAGCTTCAAACCATAACACTAGACCTAAAACTTTGGTTAAACAACCTCAATCTTTCACTTGTAATTTTTGTGGCCGACTGGGACATACTGAAAATTTTTGCTACCGAAGGAATGAAAATTCGGGAAACTTTCATCGGGATCTTTGAAGCGAGAGGCCAAAGTTCCTCAAGAAAAGCCCTCTCAAGAGTTATGCCTTGCCACTATGGCTTTACCTTTTTTACTGATTGCCACGAAGTAACTAAAATAACAGATCGAAACGATACAGAAGTCGATCTTCCGTTTGTTAAGGAACAAGTTTTCGATGGTACTAATGACGAATGTCAATTGACAGTGCAGCCGCGGTCCCGTGGACTTTTTGACTTACCTTGTGGTCCAGAACAGATTATTTCAGAAGCACCTATAAAATGTCCCGTTAGTGCAAATAATGAAAGTTTAAATAACGAAGTTTGTGAAGTAGAACAACCGTATGAGAAAGCCGTTTTTGAAAAGGTTTTTAAAGTAGAAGTTTTAAAAGAAAGTAATAATAATAAAAATAATTTTGAGTCTGATTTAAGTGAAGAAAAAACCAACCAAGAAGTTGTGCCGACCGCAAGTATTCCTGACAAGTCTGGAGGTCCTCAACTATTAAAGCGTCATTTGGAGGCGGACACCAATAAGCCTAGAAAGTACGAGAAAAGGTTCTTCAAAAATCCGCACGGAGCAACGAAAAGCCGACGAAACGACCAGAGCCTGCAGAGCGACAACCGGCAGCGAAGCAGCGAACATCGGGAAGATGACGTCACGAGAGAGATCTACAGCGACGACTTGACTTGAACGAGATCTTCAGTAACAACTTTACGTGAGTGCCAACAATAAAATTTAAGTATATTTTTCTTTCACTTGGCACTTGATTGAGTTATAAAATGTTTTTTTTCTGGAATAGATGAAGACGAAGAAGAAGCCTTATTGTGAATTATATAGTTAGCGATGTTTAATTTCTTGTTGAAACTTTAGAGTTCGATATTTGTTTTTGAAAAGTGAAATTTTTGTAGTTCGAGTTTATACTTGTGTGAATAGAATTTTTTTTGCATTCTTGTTCATCGAGGTTCTAGTTATTGTATTTACGTGAGTTAAAATGTATTTTTGTAGATTTTTTTCAGCTGACTGATAGCTGAAAATTTTGTAAGTCGGTATTGGAAAGTTTAGAAATTGTAAAATGTTTCTGGATATGAATGAGAAGAGTGAAAGAGAATTAGTGATTTAAGAATTTGTATTGTAAAATAACGTGCATTCCAAAGTGAATTTATGTAAAAAAAAAAAAAAAAAAAAAAAGGAGATTCATGTAAAAGTTATTGGATGAAATGTTATCATCGTATATTATAAATTATTTACACTCTTTTTTCTTTATTCTTAGATACGATTTATGTATATGTGTTTAAATCTGTTCAGTGTCATCAGTGATATTTATGTGTCAATGATACGTAATTTTTGGGGATGACATTGACAGTATTTATTGGTATATATAGATGATGACCATGATGATGACTGCAGAATTTTGTTTTTTTTTGTGTGTACCTTTTTGGAGCTGTCCCCAAATGGCATAGTCTGATGACCGAGTTGTTACCAGCATAACTCCTTTGGGAGGGGGACGTTGGCTCTGAAGGGGGAGGTAACTAATGATTTTTTATTTCAGCTAGATCGCGATTTCTGTGAATAGGAGAAGAATTAGCGGATGATTACAATCCCGCTTGTTTGTAAATTTTGAATTTTCTTAGCTTTGCGTATTTGAATGTAATTAGGAGGAGATAACGGTGTTCGAATACCCGTTTTTTTATGTGATTTAGGAGAAGATTTAGCTTTCACATATTTTTTATTGTGGTTAGGGGAAAAGCGGAAGTTATTACCCCGCTAACAACAAATGTAATGAATCATTTTTCTTTTCATCTTTTTAACAGTTGATTAACCTGTTTTTCTGTACAGTTCAAGATATGCCAATTTCGAGTTTGTATGAGAATGTGATACTAGTTAGACCGATGATGCTAGTATACAGTTAACTGTCACAGCCACTGGTACGTAAGTACACTAGGTTAGCTGTTAAATACATATTTTTGTTAGGAGGAAAAGGGAGGAGGTACCTTTGGTTGTGCTGGAAAATTGTGTCAAAGTAAGAATAGTTCATCATATCAAAATTTGCGCTAGCATACTTTTACTTATTTATGTTCAGCCATGTGTAAATGACGTAAGATGTGTCCTTTATTCAAAATTTGCTCGTCAAAATTTGTTAGGTCAATCATTTTGACTCCCTTTGGAAGGGGGAGTTGTGATGCCCCATCGTTCACTTTTGCTTTACCTTAACCAGTTTTGTTTAATTTACGTTATATTTATCATTTTGGGGATTTTTTTTTCCTTTTCGACATCACAGCACTCGTTTTCAAGTTTCTAGGAGTTGCGTATGCGCAACTCCGAACTTCCGACCGTAACCGTTAAAGCGCGTGCCAAGGACACGCCCCCTCTTGCGTCATACCTCGTCGTTCGTCATTGTATGCAAATGTCTTTCCCGGCATGCGCCGGCCCATTGTCAAAACCGTGTCCTGCGAGGCACTTGAGAGTAGTGAAGCACTAGAGAAGTAGTAGAGCACTTGAGAAAAGCGTAGAGCACTGAGAGGAGAGTTGTAGAGAGAGCAGAGAGATGTAGTAAGGTGCGTAGCACCGTGCGTGTAGCACAGATTTTAGTTTCTTCATTGATGTCTTGGTGAGTTACTTATTTTGGAAATAAATCTATTTTGTTTTGTTACAAACTTTTGAGTCTGTAGTTTTTATCTTGAGCAACGCTAATTTAGGATCTTTTTTACATTAACTCTTATTTGTTAAGAATCATTTTGACTCTTACTTAACGCTCGCTGGCATTGGAACCCTAACTCAACTTATTCTACATTTTGGCAATTTGTTAATGATTGCCTGGCGCCTGTTTAAGCTATCCGGAGCATAAAACTTTAAATATTTAGCATTTGTTTGGAGCGTTACACTACCTGTTGACTTTGAAGTCGAAATGAAAATTCAGTACACTCATGTCTTAATAGTGGGTGTCATAACTTATCAACATATTTTTGGAGTTGAATCTTTACTATTGTGAAAAACACTGGAAAGCATTTTCATGTAGGTGTGTTATACATGATTTCTCCACCAAAGTTTAAAGTGTTTTTAAAATCTACCATTTTGGTTCCTACACTATTGGCTTTATTTCGTTTTGTTAGGCAAATTTTTTTATTTTTGTGGAATCAGAATTTTTTTAACATAAAATAACTATTTTCTGAATCTTACAAATGTGATTTTTTGCGGTTTAAATGCTGCTATTGCATATAACTTTTATGTTTTATCCATAAAATATTTTCTACTGTTATCAGTGCAGTATAAATAAACTTTTAAAATCTTTTAATTGTTTGTTATTGTCGTATTCAACGAAATACATAAATTGTTCTGCTATACAGTAATTATGTATGAAAACATTCATTGCATAAAAAAAAACAATGTACATTCCAAATAGCTTAAATACGCTTTCTCTTAGTCGTAAAAAAATAATCTTCCCATATATAACGCACAGTAAAACTGAGTATAGCACGTGAATATTAGGCTTCATTGTAGCGGCAGACGGTTTGTTTTGGAAGCAACAACATGGCTACCGCCCTGCTGCGTCAGCATCACGACCTTCGACAGGGAAAGAGCGTTGGGGCTTCTCTCATTCATACCTCCATGGTCCAAACGTCACATGTTAGAACATATGTTACATTACGTATCATTCGAAGAATTTACCAAAGAGCCAATCAAAACGACCACTTCAGCACTCTGATACATAAGGAGGAATGCGGTTTGTTTTGATCTAATGGCTATCAATTTTCTTCGTTTTAAAACAATATACTTGCTCAAGCGTTCTCTAAGTTTTACTAGTTCAGTTAAAATACCTAGGAATAATGTGCATTTGAATGGTAAAATCAATGCATAAATGCTTCTATGTTTAAAAGTCATTGAAAAGCGAAACGTCCATAGAAGGTAAAGTTAACATGGCAAGAATATCGTTCCCAGCGCCCTCTACTGGTATGGGACACTTTTTCTGCCAGATTTTAAAAGGCGAATGACACACTAAACTTATAGGCATTATAGCTATACTTTGAAGTGTACCGGAGAGATGTGAAATCTACTTTCACCACTCACTATATCTATAGTTTATATCCAAAAAAAACTTTGGGTAATCGCATTGGTACTTCACTTCTCTGTAACGCTAGAGCGGGTTCATTGAAAACGAACAGAAGACAGTAGATTTCTGAATTGTTATGAAAAATGTACTTTATATCAAATGCCGTTGAGACATCATGCACATTCACAGGTGCATATTATACTGTAAAGTGCATATCAGGACCACACATCTTGAAGCGGGCCTCCTACCTAGCACTAAGATTAAGGGCAGCGTGCTGCGTTACCGGATTTAGGATAAAATAAGTCAGTTTAAATGATGACACAAGAGTAATATTTATATTTATTTAAAAAAAAACTATATTGATTTACATAATAAAAACCAATAATAATATGAAAAATTGCCTAAAAGTATATTTTCTATCTTTGGTCATCGCAAATTTTTCAATTACTTCAGTAAAATCATCTTGCTTAGCTAAATCATTTTCGGTGCACAAAATTTCTAAACGATTAAATCGCTCTTGACTAGTTGTGCTTCTTTGCAATGTTTTCAGTGAATTTGCCAGTCTGCTGAACTACCTTTCAGTTGAAGAAACAGTAACTGGTACTGTACAAAACAGTTTAATGGCGAGGCAGATATTGGCAAATATACCTTGCAGTTTTTTGTCGTACATTGCTTTCAGAAGTCTAATCGGGCTCCTTTCAATGCGAAAACTGTCTGGTGAATACTTTTAAGGTGAAGGATTTCGTGCAGTAAGTCTTCTGGCATATCGTTCTCATATGTATTTACAAGTTTTGCTGCTTTTGCGGTATGGTGACCAGTTTTGGAAGTTCAAAATGGATGAGAATTAAAAAAAAGCGATTTTCTTTTTAAATTTATCAAAACAGGCACGTGTTGTCCATCGACATAAATAAGAGTATGAATGGAGATGAATCACAAAGACGAAACAAAAAGTCGGTATTATGAGAAGATAATGTAATGTGCCTAATAAAATATTCAATTTTAGTTGGATGGACAAAAGCCAATATTTTTTAAAGTCGTTTTTGTCTTCTGTTCATCTCACTTAGCTGGGCGAATCCCTCCAGGGAGAACAGGCGAATGAACTGCGCTGTATAAAAGCTTGTTTGCTGCGTTGGCTTTAACGGAGATACCTCATTTGCCTGTTCCCCCTCCGTCCGTGACATCCCAGTATCGCTGTCATGGCCTTAGCCGGCCCCCCCTAATAATAATCCCGGGGGCCCCCGGATACAGCACTGTCAGCCCCACCCTTGTGGGGGCCATGGTGCATATTATACTGGAATGTGCATCTTTAAGGCACCTTCATGAACCGATGTCATTCGATGTGACTGGCAATGGCCTATACAGAATGGAAATTGGACACAGCACGTCAAATTGAGAGTTGCAGACTTGGCTTCCCTGTAATGGTTGAAATTATTGGAAAGAAAAAATCTAGAAGATGGTAATATAAATTCCTTTTTAAAAATGGTTCTTATATAAGGAGAGATTTATAATAATAAAGCGCTAGTTCCTCGGTTTTATATCAGGCGAAATTATATCGACCAACAATCCCATAAGATTTTGATTGTACGCAAAAGGTTTGTACCTAATATACTAATTATTAAGAGTATCTTACTTCCGAGAAGAAGGAATAAATAAACTTTAAGTCAAGGCTTTGACATTTGATAACAATTAATCGTTTAATATTTTTGTTTTATGTAGTTAAGGGTGTGATGGTAATGAACATTTTGTAGATTATTTCAATACTTCTAGTGATAGATTAGTGATAGATAGCATTTGAAAGCAGTATTCATTTCGGCTCGTATAAAATATCAAGTAAGTAATGGTAACTAGCCATTCTCAAATTTAGAATGTAGCGGACCGATTATCATCAAGTAAATTTGATAACACTTGATTATTATGGTTTGATATTTTTTTGCAATTGCATCTGTCGGAAAACCAGATTTTCCCGGCGTCTTTCGTGTCTGAAACTTTGTAAAGTAAGTTGTAGATGACATTCCTCACGTCGTAAGCTTTCATTTGTCATAAAACTCGTTCATCGTCATCATCCTCAAGCAGCGAAGGGTTACGGAGACCGTGCAACTAACGAGAGACTAACCAGACCGTGCAATTTAATTCTCCAAGCAAGTCTGTCCTGAGCTACATCTACTGCATGTGGTAACTGCAACCAATTCTAATAAGGTCCTGTTTGACATTGCCCACCTCATCCTAGGTCTCCCCCTCTTTCTGAGGTCCCCTTTTCTTTGTCATTCGATGTGACTGGTAATGGCCTATACAGAATGGAAATTGGACACAGCATATAATATTATTATACAACATATTCATAACCCTATCCACCAATCTGTAATTATTCATACGCGCAACATGGCGAAACCAACGGAGTCTCTCTCTGCACAATACGCTTAGAGTAGGTTGCAAACTCCTTTGCCTAACCTCATCAATAGTTACAAAGTTGAACCACCAGTTGAATCATTAGTTACAAAGTTGATAACCGGAAATCAAAAGCATCTAGTTTCCTGTTATCTTGTTTACAAAGTGGCCAGTATCTGTTACATAGCTCCCAAGGTAATTAAACTGTGGACCTGCTCAAGACTGCAACCCTTCAGATTAATTGAATCACAGCCTGCCTGACCAATTTTCATCACTTTAGTTTTCTCTCTGTTTATAACCAAACCTACTCTACTACCAGTCTCATCAACAGCTCGAATGAAAAGTTCATCTCACC
This sequence comes from Ryuthela nishihirai, assembly GCA_038380435.1. Classification (NCBI taxonomy): domain Eukaryota; kingdom Metazoa; phylum Arthropoda; class Arachnida; order Araneae; family Heptathelidae; genus Ryuthela; species Ryuthela nishihirai. The sequence goes on along the minus strand of JAWZYU010000016.1, from coordinate 63,548,483 downwards.
AACATCATTTGACAAAAGGACTAAATCATCAGCATAATCTAAATCAGAAATTTTCGTATCTCCAGCCCATTTAAGGCCAAAATCTTTTCCTTGAAGTGAATTTTGCATAACATAATCAATAACCAAACTAAAGAGAAAAGGAGACAAAATGCACTCTTGTCGAACACCAGAAGTAAAGCTAAACCAATTGCTACAAGACATCAACTCTCACACACGACTCGGTGTTATTATAGAGAGCTTTCATTATGATAACTAACTTGTCTGGTATACCATATGATATCACAATCAACCACAAATTATGACGATCAACAGAGTCGAAAGCATTTTTGAAATCAACAAAGCTAGCAACCAAAGGTTTCTGAAACTCTAAACATTTCTCAAGAATCTGCCTAAGGTAAAAATATTTCATCCACACATCCCCTACCACTTCTGAATCCACATTGCTCATCACGCAATTGACTGTCAACCAGATTCTTAATTCTATTAAGCACGAGCATGGAAAGAACTTTACCTGGAACAGAGAGTAGGCTGATACCCTTATAGTTATCACAAGAACTGTGATCAGCTTTTTTGAAAATAGGGATAACAATAGCTCTGGTAAAATCCTTAGGTACCATGCCTTTATCATAAAAGAGATTCAGAAATTCAGTCATCCAAGTGGTAACCGAAACATTCCCAGCTCTAAGCATTTCTGTAGTAATTTCATCTACATCTGGGGATTTATTAAGGTTAAGTTTAGAAATAGACAAAATAACTTCAGATTGTGTTATAGGGCCAACATTAAAGCCACCAATGCATCTATCATCATTGCAAACAATGGGAATAGAACTAACTACATTGTTTAGACCATCGCTGAAATGCTCAGCCCACCTAACGATGACAGAATCGTCACCTTCTATAACCTTACCTTGTTTATCCTTCAATCCCTGTACACCTGTTTGTTTTCTACCACACAAAACGTTAACAATCTGATACAGCTCTCTGCCGTTGTGCTGTCTAACTGCCTCCTCGGCTTTGTCAGCCAAGCCATCAAGCCAAAGATTCTTATCAGCAGCTAACTGATCCTTTAAACATTTATGAAGTTCTCTGTAGTACTTTATATTAGGACTAGTAGAGTATTGATTAAGGGCATTCTTGCAGTTCTTTCTTTCTGAAATAACCTCAAGTGTCTTATCACTCATATAATTCTGACTCCTCTGCTCCTTTTTTCCTAAAAGAGTACTGTTATTGTCCAAAAAAGCCTGTTTAAAATGATCCCATTCTTCCTCAACTTCAGTAGTAAGTATACCATGACTGTCATAATGACTAAGTAACCTATCATGGTAAGCTTTAGCTATTACTGGGTCTTTCAGAGTGTCAGTATTAAAGGTAAAATTTTTAATTTTAGCAGAACTTTTTAAGTTTAAGTTGCAAGACATTTATAACAAGATAACCGCCAGATCCAATTTCAGCTCCCCTATATGACCTGGTATTCCTAACAGAACTAGCCCATTTGCTGTTAAGTAATATATAATCAATCATATTCTTATGTAGCCCATCAGGTGAAACCCATGTGTACTTATGTATGTCGCAGTGTTTGTAATAAGTGTTAGTTATTCTGAAACCATTGAGTTTACTTACCTGTAGGAGACATTGCCCATTGCCATTGCAGCTACCAATACCAAAAGGGCCTATTACTCTTCCCCAAAGGTCAGAGTCAGTACCAACTTTGGCATTGAAGTCACCAAGAACAAGGGTAATATCTCCTTTCTTGACAGAATTCAAAATATCCTGAAGCAGTTCATAAAACCTATCCTTCTCATCCTCATCGGCATCCTCAGTAGGGGCATAACAGCAGATAACATTCAAGTCTTCAACGCTTGTCTGAAATTTTGCTGTAAGAAACCTTTCATTAATGCACTCATATCCTAGAAGAGCATCACTAGCGTGTCTGCTGAGAAGCAGACCCACACATTGGTGATGCTTATTGTCGTCCCTCCATGAAAAGAGAAATTTAAGATTATTTTTATGAATCTGACCTTTATCTGTCATCTGGTCCCTTGCAAGCCGAGAATATCTAAATTATAATGGTGGAATTCTTGTGTGAGGACATCAAGAGAAAATGCTCTGTGCAGAGTCCTCACATTCCAACTACCTATGGAGAGAAAATGGTTAGTGGGATGTTTAAAGAAACCATGTTTATTGAAAGAGGGAATGCCGACAATATCAAACAGCCCCCTAATCGCAGACATAGGGCAAAGACCCGTTCCCCCACCACTAAAGGCAGAAACTACACTGGGAAACTTCCTCCAATGTAGAATTTGACGATGCCAATAGAAGGAAAGAGTTCAGGTGCCTGTGATGAGCTCTGCTCAGGATTATCCACCAGTTGATAAACATATCCTGTGGATCAATTCACTTGGGACTGTCAACCCACAAACAAACAGAAAACACAGCGGAAGATTTTCCTTCCACAGAACTGTCCTAGGTGGGCCAGCTTGCATTAAGATTTATATTTGTAAAACTCTCCATCCTGCCCTTGGTCAGTAGGGTACACTGATGGACTTGGAAAGGTTGTCTGTTAGGTGGGACGTAATATAGTGTGTCCGTGTGTGGAAGAATTGCACCCAGTGCAAGTTAAAGAACAAAGTGGATGTCATTTATGCAAGGCTACCATCTGTCTCCTAACTGCTATTCATTAGGTCCCCTCCCCAGTCTCTAGCCCATTGTGTGCAGAAAACAACCACTCGATGGTAAAACTATTAAACTTCTGCTGTTCAAATTGCTCAGCTCACTTGATGGCACATGTAAGGTGCATAAAGTAAGTGAAAAAACTTTCAATATGTTGTCAGTTGCGTAGTGTGGTTTCACAGTTTATTGGATTGTTTTACATGGATTATTTTTTGATTTATTGTTATTACAAAGGAAAGTTTTTAGAAGAGGTAAATGGTAAGAAATTTGAGTGCTTCTATAATTTAAGAGATCTCTAGATGGCACCAGAAGTTTTAAATTTAGACAGGAATTCACAGCTCATCATTGATTTAATGAATATTCATTCACTGTCAAGCTGTTTTTTAAGTGACAGGAAGAGATGGATGTAGAGGAAAAATTGTTTTGAGCTGGGTGGCATCTGAACCCACAATCTCCTGATGAGGGTCATGGGTTCAGATCCCACCTGGTTCAAGACCATGTTTCCTCTATACCCATCTTCTCCTGTCACAAAACAGCTTGATAGGGGATAAATATTCATTAAATAAAAGTTTTCAATCATAGCATAACAGAACATAGCAAGATCCTTAATCCGTTAATGCCTAAGAAATTGCAGAAAAGGATAAAGGGTATTAAAGACAAAGGAATAGCACTATTTGGACAAGTCCATTTCAAAATTTTGGCCGTTATGGGCATTGAAGTGTTAAAGTAACACAAGGGAAAAGCATTCAGTATACCACCACCATAGTGTGTTTTCACAGTATGGATGGTTTATTGAAATGTTTTATGTGGCTTGTTTTCTCAAATTTATGTTTAGGTCTAAAGGTAAATTTGTATGGGGGGGATAAATAGTCCAAAATTTGTACTTTTCATATGATTTAGATTTTTTTTTTATGTTGCATAGAGGTGTAAATTTTGCCTCTTAGGTAAGTGTAGCAGATTGCAGGCAATTTATTTCTACTTAAATACATTTATTGTTTGTTGGAAAATATGGGATGGTGAGATTAATAATTTGCACTTCTGTGCTTTAGCTTTGGAATTCTTTAATTACTCTTACTTTTGGGGAGTACTTTGATGATATTACCATATTTTTGTCTTGGGAGTAGGAGGTTGCTCATGCATTGTTGAAATTAGTTTCCCACGAGATTGTTTTGCAATGTGGATGGCAGTACATTGTTTTATGACTTCATTTATTGCTATGAGATTATTTAGTTTTGGGGGCTTTTTTAATAATGCTGATCAGAGGTGAAATGTTTTTGTGATTTCTTGTTTTTTAGGTTCTCTCTGATGGGAATATTTAATTTCTAGCTTTTTTTTATATGGTAGATCAATGATATATTGTTAATGTTGTCTTATTTCTTAGAGTTGTCTTTAGGCATTGCATGGGAGGCAGTTGGTTATTTGGCACACAACAACCAATTGCCATGTGACAATGCACCCAAAATAAGGGCACGAAACACACATCAAGTTTTTTTAATTCGCAGCTGAATCCTTATACATTTATTGTATTTTCTCTCTCTCTCTAACTTGAACTATTTTTCATCATCACCTTAACTTGAAATTTTATGAAAAATATTTGAAAGAAAATTTTAATTTTGTTGTAATAATAAATTGCTGAAATTTATGCCAGTTGGACAAAGCAATTCTCATTGGCTATGCATTTTCCGCACTGCTTCAAATTTACTGAATCAGTGTCCTTGTAGGTGGACATCGATTCTTATTTTCTCTGCACTGCTTCCACCATCCCCATGACTTAATAATTATCCTCCTGTTCGTCATAGAAAGTCTTAGTTTAATTTTGTTTACAGTTAGTTTCATGTGTTACAGATTTAACCTTTCCGGAGTCCCACTTGAAAAACTGGTGTATATCCAGTGGCCCAGCTATTTTTTCACTGTGATCAACTAAAAAAAATTAGCTTTAGAACTTTTTTTGCCAAATAAAATAAAAGGGATTATGGCATGTTATATTCAAATTAATCAGCATTTAATTCTGGATTTTCTGAAAATAAAATATTTTACAAAGAGACAACTAGTTTTATTTTAATAGGGCATTTTTAGAGTCATGTAAAAAATATATCTGGTGGCAATGCAAAGAAAAATTTATTAAAAAAAAACAACATTAAGCAGAAATAATGCACATGAATAAAAAAAAGTTATTTATTTCTGAATAACAAAAAAATATACATTAAGCAGAAATAATGCACATGAATAAAAAAAAGTTATTTATTTCTGAATAACAAAAAAATATATATATATTTAATTGAAATAAGAAAATTACTTACTCCCTTTTTCTATTTTTTTTTCTTGGTACCATACTTTGAGAAAAGTCCACCCTTTTTGTCAACTGCTTAGTCAAATGAACAAGGCAAATTTAGAGCTTTTTGTTAAAAAAAAAAACCCAATAAACCAAAATAGGTCATGTTCTATACTAAATTAAACAGAATTCTGAATTTTATGTAAATAAATTTTAACAAATTAACAAACATATTGATTTTAATAAGACTTTTTTTCATAGTGATTTAGTGAAAAAAAAATAGATCAGACTATGCAAATAAGGTTTAATTGACTAATGAATTAGAAGAGTTAAATTATATATAAATTGAAGGAAAGTTTTTCCTGAATACTACACTATTTTACCTGAAACATGTTTTTTATTTCTTTTAATGATTCTTTTCAGTTTAATATATTTTCAAAAATGGGCCAGTGTTCCGTTGGACTACTCATGTTAATGGAATTTTTCTGTCCTGTTTATGAAACCTTTCCCATGTCCAGGTTATATATACATGCTAACAGAATCTAAAATGACTGGCCAAGGACATTTATCCAATTTTAGTACAACAAAAAAATTTTATTTTTTTTAAAAAAAATTGTTATTTGAAAATTTTTTAATATAAAAAAATAAAAATAAATACCCCCTCAAGCAGCTCCTTGCCACAGAGATCTGACAGGAGCCTGTCAGTTTATATGCCAGAGTAGAAAGTCTGAGTGGATGGCAGGACCTCAGCAGAAAAACGACACATACATCCATGCCTTACCCGGGGCTCGAACCCAGGTCCTTCAGATCAGTAGCATATTTTATAAAAATACATTATTCAAGCTTGAAAAATAATATATTTTTTTCCAACTTGATGAATATTTTATTAAGTTACAACATAAAAAAAATTGTTAAAGCCACCTGACTGCCATTTCTTAGAAGCATATCGCGGATTTGTTTCTTAACCTTTTCATTGCCATACCAGCCCAAAACGGCTAAAATTTCAAATGGATTCGTCTGACCATTGTTATTCCTTTCTCTTCACTACCTCCTATTTACAGTTAGGCCGTTTTGGGCTGGGATGGTAGAGAAAAACTTAGCATTACTCTTTCCTGATGCAATCCCCTGGTTTAAGTTCACAAGTTTGTTTTTAACTACTATCAACAAATTTTTCCTTAAAGTTCCAATAATCTGAAAATTAATATTAACTACTATCAACAAATTTTTCCTTAAAGTTCCAATAATCTGAAAATTAATAAAAAAAATTGTTATTTTTTAAAAACAGAAGATTTTGGAAGTAATTATAAAGTATGTTCCTCCATTGTTTTTTTTTTCCTTTTACACACTCTTTTCTGCCTTAAACCTATTTTCCTAGAATTACAATTATGAAATTTATGATTCCTAGAATTATATCATATATCAGCATTTTATGTGTCCTTCCTGCTCTTCAAAACAAAACTATAAGTAAAAGAGTCTCCTTAGCCAGAGTAAGTCTAGAGCTCATTATTATAAAGACTACCTGAAGTGTAAACTATGTCACCGTAGAGCAGGTGCATAACCTAGTTAATTGCTAGGACGTGCAGAGTCAAATGGCTACATATTGGATTGTATACAGTGAGTGTTGTTGGATAAGAGATTGGATAATGGCACCATGCATCCAGTTAATATTTTTACTTATATTTGGTTGATGCAAAACTTCTTCCTGTTTTTGCCACTTAGCTGCCTGGATTTACTGTTTCCTGGCATTGCATAGGTGTGTTGTTTGTCAATCACAGATCCAAGCTGTTGTGGTTTAGTTAGGCTCACATTCCAACTTTTCTTTTTCTGAAGTAATACGAGGGACTTACTATTTTGAATATTGGCTATAGTTTTACTTCAACAAAGTCTACATACATACTGTTGCGGATCACAAAAATGGATAGCCACTGAGCGTGAGTATTAAAAGCTATATTTCAAAACCAAATTCAATACAAGGTAAATTGTTACAAAGGAAATATGGATGAAGTATCTTATTAACAAATCAACTATTAACATGCACAAGTCATCAATCTTCCTGCGTGAGCACACAACATCAGCTCTGTGTATTTTACTAAATACTACCTTTTACTTGATTTACCAGGTCACCCGAAGATCTTCACTCGTAAACCAATTCTCGTCCTGTGCTAATAACTTTTCACACACTAGCCGAACAAAAAGACAGTCCGTGTAGACATTCGAAGTTAGCCATAAAAGTTCCCACTTTTATACTTCCGCGTATACACAACACATCAAGTTACTTCTTGATACTTAACGCGCACTGTCTCAGAACAGCCCACCGGCCATTTTCGAACTCTTCGACCGTTACAACACAACGACCGTTAACGCTCCACTCTTCTTCTCCAAATTCTCCCAACGTTCTTATTCGTTGGCTGAAACTTTTTGCTTTCGGTTGCCAGATTCCTTCTGTCGTAAAAATACATACACAATGCTACACACAACATGTTCTTTGGCTCTGAATTTTATAGCCAGAGAACATCGGAAAAAAAAACCCTCCTCAAGCAGCTGCTTGCCACAGAGGTGTGACAGGAGCCTGTCAGTTTAATGTCATAGTAGAGGGATCTGTGAGGATGTTGGGCCCGCAGCAGATTTTTTGCCAACTGCACACCATGTTCCCAGGTGGTCACCCTCCCAGGTACTGAAGAACATCGAAGAGACATAAAAAGTAAAAAAGTTAACAACTGCTTTAGCTAAAGGAATTATTGAAGGACAGTATATTCCAAAATTTTACACCATGAAAATTGTAGCTGGTAAATTTCAGTTAGGTATAGCGAAACAAGACCATATTTACAAAAAAAATGGTACACACATGCCAATGAAGAAATGTAAGGGCCACCATTACCATGGAGACTCCTACTTGAATAAGATGCACACTGCATGGATTAACATTGGCTGAAGCTTACCATTGCATAACATCTCGTCAAGGACTCTATAGACCTTTTTTGTACAACACACGAAACTTCGATTTAAAAAAAAATGCTGTTTGAAAATTTTCTTACATGTATCTTTTAAAAAAATGTAATTCAAGCTTGAAAAATAGTATTTTCTTTTTTCATTTGATGCATATCTTATTAAACTACAATATAAATAATTCGATAAAGCCATCTGATTGCCATATTTTAGAAGTGCTGTCGAGTGGTTAGCACGCTTGTCTACTGACCTAAGGGACCTGGGTTCGAGCCCCGGGTAAGGCATGGATGTATGTGTCGTTTTTCTGCTGAGTTCCTGCCATCCTCTCAGATCTTCTACTGTGGCATATAAACTGACAGGCTCCTGTCAGACCTCTGTGGCAAGCAGCTGCTTGATGGGGTATTTATTTATATTTATTTTTATACGGTACTGCCGATTTGTTTCTTAATGTTACTTTGTATTGAAGCAGTTACCTGATTTAAGCTCACAAGTTTGATTTGAACTATTACCAACATATTTTTTCTTGAATTTTCAAAAATCTGCTAAAAATTAACGAAAAAACTGCTATTTTTAAAAACGGAAGAACTACATGAAATTGATTTAAATATAACAATTATCAAGGATGTCTTCTGGAACCAAGAAACCAAAATTAGGGTTGGATAAGAAGAATCAGAATGGACCAAATTTAAAAAAGGTGTGAGATAGGGTTGCATCTTGTCAGCAACTCTTTAATCTGTATGCAGAGAAAATAATTAAAGCAGCCCTACAAGATAAAAAAAAAACCTGAGATATGCAGATGACACAATCTTAATAGACCAAACTCAGACAGAACTTCAAAATCTAATAGATATATGTGATATAGAAGGAGTGAAAATGGGACTGAATATAAACACAAGAAAGACAAAAACAATGTGCATCAACGAAAGAAATTAAAAGTAAATATTGCATGCAAGAACAAAAAACTAGATCAAGTCGACAAGTTCTGCTATTTGGGAAGATATATTTACACTGATAATGACCAAATTAATGAAATAAACCACTGAATTGGACAAGCTAAAAACCAATTCATCCAGATGAGAAAAATTCTGTATGAGGGAAAGTTAAACCTCCATTTGAGAATTAGAATCTTAAAATGTTACATCTGGTCCATCCTACTGTATGAGTGTGAGACATGGACTCTAAAGAAGAAATCAAAAGACAAGTTAGAATCATTTGAGATGTGGTGCCTTAGGAGGATACTAAAAATAAAGAGGATTATCAGGACGGCAAACATTAAGATACTGGATAGAACCAAGTCTACTAGACAACTATTAAATATAAAGAGAATGAAACTGGCATATTGTGTACATTTACTGAGAGGGGAAAAGTATGACATCCCATAACTCATTGTGATGCCCCATCGTTCACTTTTGCTTTACCTTAACCAGTTTTGTTTAATTTATGTTATATTTATCATTTTGGGGATTTTTATTTCCTTTTTGGCATCACAGCGCTCATTTCCAATAGTTGTGAGTTGCGCATGCGCAACTCCGATCTTCCGACTGTAACCGCTAAGCGCGTCACAAGGACACGCCCCCTCTTGTATCATAGCTTGCGTCATTCATCAGTCATATTATGTAAATGTCTTTCCCGGCATGCATCCGGCTCTTGTTTTAAACCGGTGACCTGCGGGTCACAGTGAGCAGTTAGTGCAGAAGCACTAAGTGCATAGAGTGCAGAGGCTCTCAGGAGTGAGGAGTTGTGTAGAGTGCCTAGTGCACGGAGTTGTAGAATAAGAAAGAAGGGAGAGTGATGTCTTGGTGAGTTGATTTTGGAAATAAATCTGTTTGTTATTTTAAACCTTTTGAGTCTGTACAATTTTTTCTCTTGAGCAACGCGAATTTAAGTTTTGATAATATTAAATCTTAAAATTGACAATCATTTTTGATTCTTACTCATTAACGCTCGCTGGCATTTTGAACCCTACTTTAAACTTAGTCTACTTTTTTGGCAATTTGTTAATTATTGCCTGGCGCCCATATCAGCTCTCCGGAGCATTAAACTAATTGGATAAAACTTTAAAGTATTATTGCATTTATTTGGAGTGTTACATCATTCTTGAGGACAAATTGTAGGGCAAATGGACACAAGGAAGAAGAAAGGGTTGGATGGATGGCTTTTGCAAGTGGACGGGCTTGAACATAGGACATAATCCATGATGCAAGAAACAGAGAATTACGGTATTTGTTGGCTGCCAGCATCCCAATTGGAGATGACACTTGAAGTAGAAGAAGATTACAGTATTAATTAACACTGGCCTTTTTTTTTTAAATATAACACTGAAATAAATTATTAAAAGAAATAAAAATCATGTTTGAGGTAAATATTAATTAAGGACTTTTTTGACACAAAAATCAGTCCTCATGTAGGAGGACAATTTTGGCAAGGGTTTTTCCCTTTATGACATTTTGATTAATATATAAAATTGTTTTTATTCATCACATTTTCCCTGCCTTAATTACATAAAATTATTAAATTTTTTCTATCCTTCAATCAGCCTTAATTACATAAAATGATTAAATTTTCTCTATATCACTGTAATTGTCAGAAAAGCTGAGACAATTAGATGGAATTATTATCTAGGAATTTACCATGGTTTTTTTCTTGTGATGATATCTGATGGGTAGATGAGTCTATTGTCATGTGGTGGGTAGTGCAGTCCAGATATTAGTTCACATATGATCATGTTTTTTTTGTTCTTTGTGGGAATGCTGGTGCTAGGTTGACATCGATTTGACACACGTTAACTAATGTATTTTTAGATTTCTAGTTTATGTTCCAACTTTTCCGAAAGTGTAAATACTGTATTTTAATACATAATCACTATGCATTTTGCATTGTTGCTCCAGTGCACTGTCAGGTGAAATAATTCATTTTGTGGCAGGCACAGATGGTAGTGTGTTGCAGTTGGTGTTTGTTTACTTAAGTTTCGGAGCGGAGCACGTTGTATGTGGAGGGGTGGGTGATAGTACATGTGGTGTTTTTTATTGAGGGGTTGGGGAGAATAGAATTTTAAGGTTGGTGATGTAGAGTTTTATAGTTTTTTTTTTATTGGGGCTTTATGCAAATTGTGTGAAATTTTTTCTGGTGCTGTTGTGTATATGTGTTCTTGTAGAAAAGGCAGAAAATGGGGAGGGGGTTTCTTAATTTAGTTTAATGTTTGGGTAATGAAAAATATTTTCCATGCTGAAGGTAGTGGGGTTATGTCATTATTACATTTCTGTTTAAGTATATTACATATTTTTTGGCAAAATTTAGTTGAAATTTTGTGTATGTGTGTGAGGGGGGGGGGTATTCTTGCATCAATTAATTTTGTATCAGGTTGTAGGTGATGACAACTTGGATAAGACTATCTTGGTTGGCTTTTTCATAATCTTCCTGGTGTTCTGCCAGTCAGGTTGAGAATTGTCTGAAGGTTTTTCCTACATATTTAGTTTTCTGCTGGAGTTTTTCATCTCGGTCCTCAATATGGATGACATGAATGCCACCTGGAAGCATTTGTTGGTCACGGTCATTTGAAATTAACTTGAAGATAGTGCTTTGGATGTTTATAGGCACAGTGTAATTAAATTCCTTCATAATTTTTGTCAAGCGTCGGTTAGGTGTGGGATAGGAGGGAACGGTGAAGTAAATTTTTTTCCAATAGTTTGTGTTGGTGGTACAGGTGTGCCTACATAATGGGAATTCCTGCTGATTTCAGGATACAAAGAGACAGCAGCATTAGTTACATTTTCTTTCACTATGGCGCTGGCGATTCGCTGTTTTACTTGCTACATTTCAGTATATGTTATTACACAGTGTACCACTAGTTTCAAAATTGGATTCTGATACGGATTTGTTCATAAGTGATTTATTTACTGTTCTGTCTACTTGCTGCCATTTTAACTAGAATGCAGTGTTGTGTGACGTTTTGCAGAAACAAAACTCATAACTACTATCGAATCCCTCCCAAACTAGATCTGTATGACAGATGGCTGCAGTAATATGTTGGTAACATTGACATGAGTAATTGGAAAATATTTCAGAGATCACTTTTGAATAAATGATATTTTGGAATCGCAGGAATTGTAAGCAAGGAAGAGTTATTCCCATTAACTCAAAACAATGAGTATCTTCACAATATCTAATAAAATATTAAAGAATTTCTGTGATTTGTTAATGGGAATCTAACTTCAAAGATATATAACTTCTAAAATACTCATTTAATGCAAAATGATTACTGAAAATAAATTAAAGATCATAATCTTATCTATTTAAATATCGATTTTTCAATAGCATTTGTCTAGTATTTAAGGAACTACGGAACCTAGGATATTTCACAACAGTAATGGGTCATAAGAATTTAGCTTTGAAATGAATTGAAACCTAAATAATTTTTTCAAATCTTTTAATAAAATATACATTTTAAAAGTTTGCATAATGATTATTTCGATATTAGTAATTAAGGTTTTGATGAATGATTTTTATACAACAAAGATAATTTATCATTAAATATTCCAGCTTTCAACTCTTTAAATACTGAACGAATATTGATGATAAATTGAGATCTAAATAAATTTGATTATCTTTAGCTTCAGTCACAGTTTTTCATTAAATGCATCAAATGCATATATGTAAAATCTGGATTTGTGTTCTTTGGCCACCTAGATAGCAGCAACATCCTTACAGGGTAGAGACAAATACCCTTCTGCACACACTCATGACTTGAAAAGAACATAACCCTGACAGCTCTACAAGTACCATTCTACAAACTTTATCTTTATCACATTTTCCATTAAATGTATATTTTAGAAGTTAAACAGTTTTGGAGTTAGGTTCCCATTGACATAACATGGGGAGATAATGCTGGAGCTACTCAGAACTATTAAATACTCATTTACCATCTAATGAAGTTAGTTATCATAATGAAAGCTCTCTATAATAACACTGAGTCGTGTGTGAGAGTTGGTAAGGCTTGTAGAAATTGGTTTAGCATTACTTCTGGTGTTTGACAAGGGTGCATTTTGTCTCCTTTTCTCTTTAGTTTGGTTATTGATTATGTTATGCGAAATTCACTTCAAGGGAAAGCTTTTGGCCTTAAATGGGCTGGAGATACGAAAATTTCTGATATAGATTATGGTGATGATTTAGCCCTTTTGGCAAATGATGCTGATGAGATGAACTCTTTCATTCGAGCTGTTGATGAGACTGGTAGTAGAGTAGGTTTGGTTATAAACAGAGAGAAAACTAAAGTGATGAAAATTGGTCAGGCAGGCTGTGATTCAGTTAATCTGAATGGTTGCAGTCTTGAGCAGGTGTCACAGTTTAATTATCTTGGGAGCTATGTAGCAGATAATGGTGATGTGCGGCATGAGATTAACAGACGAATAGGGATTGCTGCCGGGACTTTTAAGAATCTATGGAGAGTGTGGAGAAATAGGTGTATACACCTAAAGACTAAAATTAGACTGTATAATAGTTTGGTTCTTTCTAGGGTTAGTTATGGTAGTGAAACTTGGACACTTTGTAAACAAGATAACAGGAAACTAGAGCTTTTGATTCCAGATGCTTACGCAGTATCTTGGGCATTAGGTGGTTGAACTTTGTAACTAATGATGAGGTTAGGCAAAGGAGTTTGCAACCACCTTTAAGCAGCATATTGTGCAGAGAGAGACTCTGTTGGTTTGGCCATGTTGCCCGTATGAATAATTATAGATTGGCGAATAGGGTTATGAACAGTGTGCCTAAAGGCCTCAGAAAGAAGGGGAGACCTAGGATGTGGTGGGCTGACAATGTCAAACAGGACTTTGTTAGAATTGGTGTGCAGTGGCCAGATGCAGTAGATGTAGCTCAGGATAGACTTGCTTGGAGAACTACATTGCACGGTCTGGTTGGACCTCCGTAGCCCATGGCTGCTTGAGGATGATCATGATGATGATGATTAGAGACCTGCATTAATGTGAATATCTGTGGTTCTCTCTGTGGATAAAAGATTAACCTTATTGCAGATAGCTGATTAAATGTTAAAAGAAACCTGATTTGAAGATTCAGTGATATTCACTGTAAAACAGAAATCCATTGGGATAACGCCACAAGTTAAAAAACATCCTATATGAAAGAAGATATCTTTTTGCTGCCAAAGCAGAATATAAATTAAAAAAAAAAAAAAAAAATTTTTGCAAAATAATAATACTTAAATTTTTAAAACCATTTTGAACAAATTATGGAAGTAAATGTACCGAAGAAGTTGTAGAATTCTAAACCTTTCTCAATAAAAATGTTTAAATTTTAAATATTTCAGCTCTCAAACTCAATAGCATTTGTACATCCCCATGTTATCAGAAATGAAACATACATAACTGATTAAATAAATAAAAGCACCAATCTCCCACCACATTTCTTTGAGCATAATATTGTTGTTACCAATTTAAAAATTTTCATTACTTCAAATAATATGCTACTTTAAGAAATAGTGTTATGTATAGTAGTAAATATGTCACTCATTTTCTTGGGACTTGAACATTATTGTCCTTCCTCCCATCTCTCCTTCAACCAGTCCTGTATAGATTAATGGAATGTGGAAGTTTATAACAGTTTATCAGCATTTTGAACAGCTCAAACATATGTATGAACCAGGGTGGATTAAGCAATTGGGAGCCCTGGAACAAAGTTCTAAATAAGAGCCTTAGAGCTATATTATAAATGGAGCACCTTTATCCTTTTCTAAACTGAGAAATAATGAAAATTGACCTACTTTATGTAAAATCATTGATTTGTACATCCCCATGTTATCAGAAATAACACATACATAACTGATTAAATAAATAAAAGCACCAATCTCCCACCACATTTCTTTGAGCATAATATTGTTGTTACCAATTTAAAAATTTTCATTACTTCAAATAATATGCTACTTTAAGAAATAGTGTTATGTATAGTAGTAAATATGTCACTCATTTTCTTGGGACTTGAACATTATTGTCCTTCCTCCCATCTCTCCTTCAACCAGTCCTGTATAGATTAATGGAATGTGGAAGTTTATAACAGTTTATCAGCATTTTGAACAGCTCAAACATATGTATGAACCAGGGTGGATTAAGCAATTGGGAGCCCTGGAACAAAGTTCTAAATAAGAGCCTTAGAGCTATATTATAAATGGAGCACCTTTATCCTTTTCTAAACTGAGAAATAATGAAAATTGACCTACTTTATGTAAAATCATTGATTGAGGTGATAAAAAAAACATTACTTTCATCATCCTCAAGCAGCCATGGGCTACGGAGGCCCAACCAAACTGTGCAATTTAGTTCTCCAAGCATGTCTGTCCTGAGCTACATCTGCTGCATCCAGCCACTGCACACTAATTCTAACAAGGTCCTGTTTGACAATGTCTGCCCACTGAATCCTAAGTCTCTCCCTCTTTCTGAGGCCTTTAAGCACACTGTTCATAACCCTATTCACCAATCTATAATTATCCATACGGGCAACATGGTGAAACCAACGGAATCTCTCACTGCACAATATGCTGTTTAAAGGAGATTGCAAACTCCTTTCCCTAACCTCATCATTAGTTACAAAGTTGAACCACCTAATGCCCAAGATACTGCGTAAGCATCTGGAATCAAAAGCATCTAGTTTCCTGTTATCTTGTTTACAAAGTGTCCAAGTTTCACTACCATAACTAACCCTAGAAAGAACCAAACTATTATACAGTCTAATTGTAGTCTTTAGGTGTATATGCCTATTTCTCCACACTTTTCATAGATTCTTAAAAGTCCCAGCAGCAATCCCTATTCGTCTGTTAATCTCATGCCGCACATCTCCATTATCTGTTACATAGCTCCCAAGATAATTAAACTGCAACACCTGCTCAAGACAACTATTCAGATTAACTGAATCACAACCTGTCTGACCAATTTTCATCACTTTAGTTTTCTCTCTGTTTATAACCAAACCTACTCAACCACCAGTCTTATCAACAGCTTGAATGAAAGAGTTCATCTCATCAACATCATTTGCCAAAAGGGCTAAATCATCAGAATAATCTAAATCAGAAATTTTCATATCTCCAGCCATTTAAGGCCAAAATCTTTGCCTTGAAGTGAATTTCGCATAGCATAATCAATAACCAAACTAAAGAGAAAAGGAGACAAAATGCACCCTAGTTGACCACCAGAAGCAATGCTAAACCAATTGCTACAAGCCTTACCAGCTCTTATGCACAACTCGGTGTTATTATACAGATTTCATAACATTAACTAATTTATCTGGTATGCCATACGATATCACAATCAACCACAAATTATGGCAATCAACAGTGTTGAAAGCCTTTTTGAAATCAACAAAGCTAGCAACCAAAGGTTTCTGAAACTCTAAACATTTCCCAAGAATCTGCCAAGGTGAAAATATATGATCCACACATCCCCTACCACTTCTGAATCCACATTGCTCATCACGCAATTGACTGTCAATCAGATTCTTAATTCTATTAAACCAAATCATGGAAAGAACCTTTCCTGGAACAGAGAGTAGGCTGATACCCCTATAGTTATCACAAGAACTGCGATCACCGTTTTTGAAAATAGGGATAATAATATCTCTAGTAAAATCCTTAGGGACCATGTCTTTATCATAAAAGATCTTCAAAATTTCGATCATCCAAGTGGTAACCGAAACATTCCCAGCTCTAAGCATTTCCGTAGTAATTTCATCTACTCCTGGGGATTTATGAAATTTACATTTAGAAATAGGCAAAATAACTTCAGATTGTGTTATAGGGCCAAAATTAAAGTCACCAATGCATCTATCATCATTGCAAATAATGGGAGTAGAACTAACCACATTGGTTAGAACATCACTGAAATGCTCAGCCCACCTTGTCATGACAGAATCCTCCCCTTCTATAACCTTACCTTGTTTACCTTCAATCCTTGTATGCCTGTCCGTCTATTAGGACTAGTAGGGTACTGATTAAGGACATTCCTGCAGTTCCTTCTTTCTGAAATAAGCTCAAGTGCTTTATCACATAAATAATTCTGCTTCCTCTGTTCCTTTTTTCCTAAAAGAGCACTGTTAGTTTCCAAAAAAGCCTGTTTAAAATGGCCACATTCTTCCTCAACTTCAGTAGTAAGCAAACCATGACTGTGATAATGACTAAGTAACCTATCATGGTATGCTTTGGCTATAACTGGGTCTTTCAGAGCTTCAGTATTAAAAGTAAATTTTTTAATCCTAGTACAACGCTTTTTAAGTTTAAGTTGCAAGACACTTTTAACAAGGTAATGGTCAGATCCAATTTCAGCTCCCCTATATGCCCTGGTATTTCTAACAGAACTAGCCCATTTACTGTTAATTAATATATAATCAATCATATTCCTATGCATCCCATCAGGTGAAACCCATGTGTACTTATGTATGTCGCGGTGTTTGTAATATGTGTTAGTTATTCTGAAACCATTGAGTTTACTTACCTGTAGGAGACGTTGCTCATTGCCATTGCAGCTACCAATACCAAAAGGGCGTATCACCCCTCCCCAAAGGTCAGAGTCAGTACCAACTTTGGCATTGAAGTCACCTAGAACAAGGGTAATATCTCCTTTCTTGACAGAATTCAAAATATCCTGAAGTTGTCTTTAAAACCTATCATTCTCATACTCGTCATCCTTCTCATCCTCATCAGCATCCTCAGTGGGGCATAACAGCAGATAACATTCAAGTCTTTAATGCTTGTCTGAAATTTTGCTGTAAGAAACCTTTCATTAATGCACTCATATCCTAGAAGAGCATCATTAGCATGTCGGCTGAGCAGCAGACCCACGCCTTGGTGATACTTTCCATCCTCCCTCCCTGTAAAGAGAAATTTAAAGTTATTTTTAAGTATCTCACCTTTAGCTGTCCATCTCGTCTCTTGCAAGCCTAGAATATCTAGTTATAGTGCTGGAATTCCTTCGCGAGGACATCAAGAGAATAATATTTATGTCATATCCTCATGTTCCTGCAGAGAGAAAATGATTAGTGGGATTTTTAAAGAATCTAGGTTTATTGAGATAGATAGGGCCAACAATAAAAAACTGCCCCCTTATCGCAGGCATGGGGCATAGACCTGTTCCCCCTTCGCTAAAGGCTGAAGTCATCGATGCTGGTAGGAACTTCAGGCACCACCTTTTCAAGTGGACTTTTTCAAGAGCCATATGGCCTGCATGAGACACATTACTCCAGTTTAGGCTTGACGATGGCCAACTAGCTAAGTAAGGTTCAGGTACCTGCGATGGCCTCTGATTAGGATTATCCACTATCTGATATAAGGTATCCCATGGCTCTGTTCACTTAGGGCTGGCAACCCAGAAGCAAACAGGAAACACACAGCGGCAGACACTCCCTCAACAGAGCCCCACCAGTGCCGCGAGTCCAGGATCCATAATCAAGCTCAAATCCATAAACAAGTCCAGTCTAGTAGGTATAAATGGTCAGCACCAGGACCTGTAAAGTTGACCACTCCTCAGCAGGGTTGAAAAAAATAGAAAAAAGTGGCCATAGATGACCAGATCAGTAGGCCATACTGAATTGGCAGCCCTCCCCTTCCATTCCCTTCTAAAAGAGAATATCTCTTTTGAAAGGTACTAATGGCCTGCACCACGAGAAGGCAGGGTCGGACATTAGGTGCTAGACCTGGCCGGTTCTGTGCATCGTCATTAGGGATTGGTACACAGCTCTCCTTCCAGTTTATGCATAGCTGCCATTTACATTACTTTAAAAAGCAAAAAAAAGGAGGGGTTCTGTAGGTCGAGAGAAATAACACCGAAATAAAAAGCTAATATATAAAGAGTCAATTCTGTGCTGCAGCATAAACTTTGTGCCTTTTGCATTTCAAAACTATTACTTTTAAGCATTATTTTTTAGCAAATTTTCAACTTTTGCTTAATTAATAAAATTGGGTATTAATATCAAAATGTTCTTGCATAAATCTATTGCTTATCCATTTCCCTTAACAATAAATTCTATTGCAATAGTAATTAAAAGTATTAAATTAGGTCAAGAATTTCTTTGGAATTTTTTTCTTTAAAGAATTACAGTTAAATAATATTGAGTAAACACTTGGAAAATTTTGAATTTTAATTTGCTACTGTAATATGATTATTTTTAAACACCTTTTTTTCTATAGAGAGTTTAAATCATTATTCTCGTTGTATCTCTAATAAAAATTCTAGTTTATTGTATTTAATTAACCATCTGTCAGATTCTTTACCATATAATTTCGACCAGATCACTATTTACTTACCATTAACGTATGTTGGCTTACTACAGAATGGTGCTGCCCTCATGTGGCAAGTTCTGAAATTTCCTATATGCACTTGTTAACACAGGGATTCGCGGAAATTCTTAAGCATTCCCATTACGTATGCACCAATACAGGTAAGGAAGCATTTTGTTGTGACTCTATCCTTTTTTTAGGATATTATTTAGAAATTTATGATTGTAACCTGCTTGTTTGCCTAATTTTATGATGTATTTTATTTCCAACTGCAAGAGTTTCTCTGGAAAGCAGTATCTGTGGGTTCGTAGGAATAGGGTATGGAATGCTGATTTTTGCTAATTTATGTGGTGGGCAGAATCTTTAGGGTTGAAGTTAGGGACAAAGGAAGGTTTCCGATGTACTGAGGTTTTGGCAGATTGGGGGTGCCTCTGGATAGTGACAGCTAGGAATTTTGTTGATCCATTTTTCTCTGTTTGGTGTGTAAATTGTGAATGGTTGGAAAAACAGTAGTGGGTCATTCCATGTCAAATCAACCAAAATTTTGGAAAAATTTCATCACCCGTCACAGATTTCAATGATCTTTGACATAAATGCTAATACAAATAAGATGTCTAATTGTCAGAAATATTTTGAGTTAAAGAAATTTTGGTAGGGATTTATGATTGTTTAACTTAAGGAGAAAATATACAAATTGTGATTATCAAAAAAGTTTTTTTTTTCTTTCCTCCTGTGGTCAATGAGAAGACCAATACTGATGTAGATTTTCATTACAACTGGTATGGTGTACTGATATAGATTTTTCCTTATTAATTCAATAAAAGAAAAGAATTTAAATATCTCAATATGGTTTTGAAAAAAATTGAAAAAAAAACAAAAATTTTAAAATGTGAAAAAAAGTGATGTGGGAATGGTAGATAGGTAGTCACTGGAAGGAGAGCTATGCACCAATCCCCTGTGATGATGCATAGAACCGGCCAGGCCTAGCACCTAATGTCTGACCCCACCTTCTCATGGTGCAGACTGTTAGTACCTTTCAAAAGAGATACTCTCTTGTGGAAGTGAACGGAACAGGAGGGCTGCCAGATTAGTCTGGCCTACTAATCTGGACAACTCTGGCTACTTTTCTTTTTTTTTCTACCCTGCTGAGGAGTGGTCAAGCATAGAGGGTTCTGGTACTGACCAAATAAACTTACTGGACTGAATTAAGACTCTGAGCTTGATTATGGATCCTGAATGTGCTGCACTGGTGGGCTTCTGTGGAGGGAAAATCTTCGCTGTGTTTTCTGTTTATTTGTGGGTTGACAGCCCCAAGTGAATAAATTCACAGGATATGTTTATCAGCTGGTGGACAATCCTGAGCAGAGGTCATTGCAAGCACCTGAAATCTTTGCTACTACTGCCATCGTCAAATTCTACAGTAGAGGAAGTCTTCCAGTGTAGATGGCTTCAGCCTTTAGTGGTGGGGGAACAGGTCTTTGCCCCATGTCTGCGATTAGGGGGCTGTTTGATATTGTTGCCATTCCCTCTCTCAATAAACACAGTTTCTTTAAACAACTCAATAACCATTTTCTCTGCGTAGGTAGTTGGAATGTGAGGACTCTGCACAGAGTTTTTTTTCTTGATGTCCTCACACAAGAATTCCACCATTATAATTTAGATATTCTCAACCTGCAAGAGACCAGATGGACAGATAAAGGTCAGATTCTTAAAAATAATCTTAAATTTCTCTTTTCAGGGAGGAAAGACAATAAGCATCACAAAGGCGTGGGTCTCCTTCTCAGCAGACACACTAGTGATGCTCTTCTAGGATATGAGTGCATTAATGAAAGGTTTCTTACAGCAAAATTTCAGACAAGGGTTAAAGACTTGAATGTTATCTGCTGTTATGCCCCCACTGAGGATGCCGATGAGGATGAGAAGATGGGTTTTACGGACAGCTTCAGGATATTTTGAATTCTGTCAAGAAAGGAAATATTACCCTTGTTCTAGGTGACTTTAATGCCAAAGTTGGTACTGACTCTGATCTTTGGGGAGGAGTGATAGGCCCTTTTGGTATTGGTAGCTGCAATGGCAATGGGCAATGTCTTCTACAGGTAAGTAAACTCAGTGGTTTCAGAATAATTAACACTTATTACAAACACCACAACATACATAAGTACACATGGGTTTCACCTGATGGGCTGCATAAGAATGTGATTGATTATATGTTAATTAACAGCAAATGGGCTAGTTCTGTTAGGAATACCAGGTCATATTAGAGAGCTGAAATTGGATCTGACCATTACGTTGTTAGTGTCTTGCAAATTAAACTTAAAAAGTGTTGTGCTAGGGTTAAAAAATTTACCTTTTTTACTGAAGCTCTGAAAGACCCAGTTATAGCTAAAGCTTACCATGATAGGTTACTTAGTCATTATGACAGTCATGGTTTGCTTACTACTGAAGTTGAGGAAGAATCATCATCATCGTCATCATCCTCAAGCAGCCATGGGCTACGGAGGTCCAACCAGACTGTGCAATTTAGTTCTCCAAGCAAGTCTAGCCTGAGCTACATCTACTGCATCTGGCCACTACACACCAATTCTAACAAGGTCCTGTTTGACATTGTCTGCCCACCGCATCCTAGGTCTCCCCTTCTTTCTGAGGCCTTTAGGCACACTGTTCATAACCCTATTCGCCAATCTATAATTATTCATACGGGCAACATGGCCAAAGCAACGGAATCTCTCTCTGCACAATATGCTGCTTAAAGGAGGTTGCAAACTCCTTTGCCTAATGTCATCATTAGTTACAAAGTTGAACCACCTAATGCCCAAGATACTGTGTAAGCATCTGGAATCAAAAGCATCTAGTTTCCTGTTATCTTGTTTACAAAGTGTCCAAGTTTCACTACCATAACTAACCCTAGAAAGAACCAAACTATTATACAGTCTAATTTTAGTCTTTAGGTGTATACGCCTATTTCTCCACACTCTCCATAGGTTCTTAAAAGTCCCAGCAGCAATCCCTATTCGTCTGTTAATCTCATGCTGCACATCACCATTATCTGTTACATAGCTCCCAAGATAATTAAACTGTGACACCTGCTCAAGACTGCAACCATTCAGATTAACTGAATCACAGCCTGCCTGACCAATTTTCATCACTTTAGTTTTCTCTCTGTTTATAACCAAACCTACTCTACTACCAGTCTCAACAACAGCTCGAATGAAAGAGTTCATCTCATCAACATCATTTGCCAAAAGGGCAAAATCATCAGCATAATCTAAATCAGAAATTTTCGTATCTACAGACCATTTAAGGCCAAAATCTTTCCCTTGAAGTGAATTTCGCATAACATAATCAATAACCAAGCTAAAGAGAAAAGGAGACAAAATGCACCCTTGTCGAACACCAGAAGTAATGCTAAACCAATTGCTACAAGCCTTACCAACTCTCA
The DNA here is from genome assembly GCA_038380435.1 of Ryuthela nishihirai. Lineage (NCBI taxonomy): Eukaryota > Metazoa > Arthropoda > Arachnida > Araneae > Heptathelidae > Ryuthela > Ryuthela nishihirai. Next base: position 63,525,887 of record JAWZYU010000016.1, on the reverse strand, counting down.
CACACGACTCGGTGTTATTATAGAGAGCTTTCATAATGTTAACTAACTTGTCTGGTATACCATATGATCTCACAATCAACCACAAATTATGACGATCAACAGAGTCGAAAGCCTTTTTGAAATCAATAAAGCTAGCAACCAAAGGTTTCTGAAACTCTAAACATTTCTCAAGAATCTGCCTAAGTGAAAATATCTGATCCACACATCCCCTACCACTTCTGAATCCACATTGCTCATCACACAATTGACTGTCAACCAGATTCTTAATTCTATTAAGCACAATCATGGAAAGAACTTTACCTGGAACAGAGAGTAGGCTGATACCCCTATAGTTATCACAAGAACTGCAATTATCTTTTTTGAAAATTGGGATAATAATAGCTCTGGTAAAATACTTAGGAACCATGCCTTTATCATAAAAGATATTCAAAATTTCAGTCATCCAATTGGTAAAAGAAAAATTCCCAGCTCTAAGCATTTCCGTTGTAATTTCATCTACCACTCGGGATTTATGTAGTTTAAGTTTAGAAACAACCAAAATAACTTCTGATTGTGTTATACGGCCAACATTAAAGCCACCAATGCATCTATCATCATTGCAAACAATGGGAGTAGAACTAACTACATTGTTTAGAACATCACTGAAATGCTCAGCCCACCTAGCCATGACAGAATCCTCCCCTTCTATAACCTTACCTTGTTTATCTTTCAATCCTTGTATACCTGTCCGTTTTCTACTACACAAAACATTAACTATCTGGTACAGCTCTCTGCTGTTGTGCTGTCTGACTGCTTCCTCGGCTTTGTCAGCCAAACCATCAAGCCAAAGATTCTTATCAGCAGCTAACTGATCCTTTACAAGTTTATTAAGGTCTCTGTAATGCTTTCTGTTATGACTAGTAGGGTATTGATTAAGGGCATTCCTGCAGTTCTTTCTTTCCTAAATAAACTCAAGTGCCTTCTTACTCAGATAATTTTGCCTCTTCTGCCTCTTTTTTCCTAAAAGAGTACTGTTAGTGTCCAAAAAAGCCTGTTTAAAATGATCCCATTCTTCGTCAACTTCAGTAGTAAGCAAACCATGACTGTCATAATGACTAAGTAACCTATCATGGTAAGCTTTGGCTATAACTGGATCTTTCAGAGCTTCAGTATTAAAAGTAAATTTTTTAACCCTAGCACAACACTTTTAAAGTTTAAGTTGCAACACACTTTTAACAAAGTAATGGTCAGATCCAATTTCAGCTGAGAATGGGGTCGTTTTAAACAGGCTTATTTGGAAACTAGCAGTACTCTTTTAAGAAAAAAGGAGCAGAGGAGGCAGAATTATTTATATGATAAGGCACTTGAGCTTATTTCGGAAAGAAAGAACTGCAGGAATGTCCTTAATGAATCCTACTAGTCCTAATAGAAAGCATTACAGAGAGCTTAATAAACATGTAAAGGATCAGTTAGCTGCTGATCAGAATCTTTGGCTTGATGGCTTGGCTGACAAAGCCAAAGAACCAGTTAGACAGCACAACAGCAGAGAGCTGTACCAGATAGTTAATGTTTTGTGTGATAGAAAACGGGCAGGTATACAGTGATTGAAGGACAAACGAGGTAAGGTTATAGAAGGTGAGGATTCTCTCCTGGCAAGGTGGGCTGAGCATTTCAGTGATGTTCTAAACAATGTGGTTAGTTCTACTCCCATTGTTTGCAATGATGATAGATGCATTGGTGACTTTAATTTTGGCCCTATAACACAATCTGAAGTTATTTTGTCTATTTCTAAACATAAATTTCATAAATCCCCAGGAGTAGATGAAATTACTACGGAAATGCTTAGAGCTGGGAATGTTTCGGTTACCACTTGGATGATCGAAATTTTGAAGATCTTTTATGATAAAGACATGGTCCCTAAGGATTTTACTAGAGCTATTATTATCCCTATTTTCAAAAAAGGTGATCGCAGTTCTTGTGATAACTATAGGGGTATCAGCCTACTCTCTGTTCCAGGTAAAGTTCTTTCCATGATTGTGCTTAATAGAATTAAGAATCTGGTTGACAGTCAATTGTGTGATGAGCAATGTGGATTCAGAAGTGGTAGGGGATGTGTGGATCAGATATTTTCACTTAGGCAGATTCTTGAGAAATGTTTACAGTTTCAGAAACCTTTGGTTGCTAGCTTTGTTGATTTCAAAAAGGCTTTCAACACTGTTGATTGCCATAATTTGTGGTTGATTGTGATATCGTATGGCATACCAGACAAATTAGTTAATGTTATGAAATCTGTATAATAACACCGAGTTGTGCATAAGAGTTGGTAAGGCTTGTAGCAATTGGTTTTGCATTACTTCTGGTGTTCCACAAGGGTGCATTTTGTCTCCTTTTCTCTTTAGTTTGCTTATTGATTATGTTATGCGAAATTCACTTCAAGGGAAAGATTTTGGCCTTAAATGGGCTGGAGATATGAAAATTTCTGATTTAGATTATTCTGATTATTTAGCCCTTTTGGCAAATGATATTGATGAGATGAACTCTTTCATTCAAGCTGTTGATGAGACTGGTGGTAGAGTAGGTTTGGTTATAAACAGAGCGGAAACTAAAGTGATGAAAATTGGTCAGGCAGGTTGTGATTCAGTTAATCTGAATAATTGTCTTGAGCAGGTGTTGCAGTTTAATTATCTTGGGAGCTATGTTACAGATAATGGTGATGTGCAGCATGAGATTAACAGACGAATAGGGATTGCTGCCGGGACTTTTAAGAATCTATGGAGAGAGTGGAGAAATAGGCATATACACCTAAAGACTAAAATTAGACTGTATAATAGTTTGGTTCTTTCTAGGGTTAGTTATGGTAGTGAAACTTGGACCCTTTGTAAACAAGATAACAGGAAACTAGATGCTTTTGATTCCAGATGCTTACACAGTATCTTGGGCATTAGGTGGTTCAACTTTGTAACTAATGATGAGGTTAGGCAAAGGAGTTTGCAACCTTCTTTTAGCAGCATATTGTGCAGAGAGAGACTCCATTGGTTTGACCATGTTTCCCGTATGGATAATTATAGATTGGTGAATAGGGTTATGAACAGTGTGCTTAAAGGCCTCAGAAAGAGGGAGAGACTTAGGATTCAGTGGGCAGACATTGTCAAACAGAACCTTGTTAGAATTGGTGTGCAGTGGCCAGATGCAGCAGATGTAGCTCAGGACAGATATGCTTGGAGAACTAAATTGCACAATCTGGTTGGACCTCCGTAGCCCATGGCTGCTTGAGGATGATGATGAATGGTCCTATAGATAAAATTTTAAAACTGACATATGTTTACATTGTCACTGCATAGAAATGTTGTACAAAATTTGGAAGTATGGTAATTTCTTTGATAATAAGAAAAAAATATTGATTTTTGACCCAATATTATTGCTAATGTTGTACTTCAGGGGACCAACCACACTAATGCTCTTGCACAATGCACAGTAGAGGAGACACATGGAGAGGCTACCGACATGTTTGCTGCTTACACTCAAGTGCAACCTTGCAACTCCGACCACTCCAACTAGCATTCAGCTGCTACTTACAGCTATAATTCTGCTATTGATAAAAGTTCATATCCTTTTTTACAGGTGAGCAAACAAAAAAGCTCAATATTTAGAGGGAACAAATTTAGCAATATAAATAATAAGTTGAACTACAGAGCATCTTGTTTAAAAATATTTAATCCATGATTTTGCTGTTTAACTTAAAAAACTTTGGAGCAACTAGTTCACATTACACTTAGCTCTATATTTACATAGTCAAGATATGAGTTTTTCTATTATGGTAAGTTATAATTTAAGGGACTTTTCTATCTATAAAAGGCTCCTAAGTAAAGATGAAATTCATTACCATTTGATAGATGTCTTTCAACAGTCCTGCTTACTCAGCCAGTTGTGCCTTCTTGCAATATACTTTCAGAGCCCTTTTTCAGGGTTTCCTCTGGAGTGCCGTTGGTTTCGCACTAGTGGTTGTTTATATGTAGCACTGATGTTTTCAAAATCCGGATGCCGGTCCAGGTTTTTTTATTGAAGACACTACTCTGAGTGTGATTCATCACTACCACATAGGCTTGGTTACACATTCATCTGAACTCATTTTGTGACACACAGGTTGCTCAAAATGAGATACTCATACCTTGACTATATAAAAATAGTTCTAGGTGTAATGTGAACTAGTTGCTCAAAAGTATTTTTAGTTAAACAGCATAATCATGGATTAAATATTTTTAGCAATACAAATGTTGAGTGATATATAGGGTGACCAGATTGGTAAAAATTGGGACAGGTATTAAATGTTCTGACTTCAGTTCGTATAACTTGAAAATGCCAAATTTGCTTTATTTTTGGTCAACTGTTCTATGTTAATTAAGGAAAAAAAATTATTCCAAAACATGAAAACTGATGGTTGTAATTGTGATTACCTCCATTTTTTAATCTTTGAAGAAAAATATTTCTTTGCTGATATTATTTTAAGAACAGTGCAAGACAGAAGCAGGTGCTGGACAGTTTAATGCAATAAGAGAAACTAATCGTTTGCTACTAGACTTCACAAAATTAGTTCAAGAGTTTCATAGTACTCATACTTAGTACTTCTAAAATGTATTAAAATATAAAATAAATTCTCTTGATCAATATGTTGGTAACTTAGCCATTTTCAGTTTAAATGATTATATATTCTAATTATTTATGACTAAATTCTTTATTATAAATGTATTTTACAATGGCATTATTTCGTCAGCAATGAATATAATTTTGTTAAAATGAACTAAGTTCAAACTTGCATATTTGCAATTTTTTCTACTCATTAAATTCGAAATAGTATCTTTTTACTTGCCCAGTGTGCCAAAATAGTTATGAATGGCACTACTTAGTTCTTTGCTTATTCGGACAACTCTAGTTCATTAACTCTTCCAGTGTCCAGGATGTCTGTATGCACTTGCAGAATTCAAAATGAGATGGCCAAGGACATATATCTGTTTCTAGCACAACAAAAAAAAAAAAAAAAAATTTAAATAAAAATTACCATTTTAAAAATTTTTATACATATTTTATAAAAATATATAATTCAGGCTTCATAAATAATATTTACTTTTTTCATTTTATGCATATTTTATTAAACTATGACATAAAGAATTTGTTAAAGCCATCTGATTGCATTTCTCAGAAGTAATATAAGGTATTGGTAATTTGTTTGTTAATGTTACTCTATGCTGAAGTAATCCCCTAATTTAAGCTCAGAAGTTTGATTTGAACTATTATCAACAAATTTTTCCTTAATGTTTCTAAAATCTCCTGATTATTAACACAATACTGCTATTTTTAAAAATGGAAGATTTTAGAAGTAATTATGAAATATGTACCTATTTTTTGGTATACCACTGTAAAAAGTCTTATTAATATTAATCTATTTCTACAATGTTTAAATTTTTTACTTTAATAAAATTCAGAATTAAATTCTCTTTAATTTGGTATATAACATGATATATTTCTGTTGATTAGTTATTTATTAAAAATATTCTAAAGTTCACTTGTTCATTGAAGTCTGCAAAAGCCTGGACTTTTCTCAAAGTATGGTATTTCTCAAAGAAAAAAAAAATACAAAATGGAAGAAATGTTTACTTAGAACAAGATTTTTTTTTTGTTATTCAGAAATAAATAGCTTTTCTATTCATGGGCATTATAATCATTTCTGTTTACATACATACAAAATCCTCATGCAGCCATGGGCTACGGAGATCCAACCAGACTGTAATTTTTCTCTCCAGGCATCTTCTGTTCTGAGCTACAGCTGCTGCATTTGGCAACTCTAGGACAATGTGCCACCTTAGCCACCCTTAGGCACACTGTTCGTAATCCTGTTTGCCAATCTGCAGCTATGCATACTGGCCACTTTAAATTTTCCGAGTTCATAAACATTTACATAATGTACACTGGAGAGATACAAGGTTGCACATCCCTTGTGCTGTGTTTTATATCCACGTTTGACCTGTGCTTAAAAATGAGGCTTCAAAATGTTACCAATAGCAGTTGCTTCTGTGCACACTGACACTAGGAAAGGCTTATCTGAGTTATATGGTATGTCAGTGGTGTCAAGTCATTATGGACTACTGGGGCTCAGCCCCTCATTAAATTCCTGTTTCCCTTAATAATTAATTCCCATAGTTTAATCAAAATGAAATTTTGATAGAATACTAAAAATAATGTTTGAGCTAATATTTTAAGCAGAAAAACTGGCTATTCTCAATTCACTTTTTGCTCTTGATCGACAGTGTAAGCAGGTAAAGGGAAGCACATTCAGGGCTCATTCCAATGTCCTTACTACTGGGAAATTGTGACATAGCCCACACCCAGTTCCCTAGGTGCAAGCTCCTGTCCTAGAGGACTTGATGAGGGAACCACCCTGTAAAGGTTCTGCTATTCAGGTACCTTCACAGGGTCCTGAATGCTCGCCCATGTGTTTGCCTTACATGGATAACTGTGCCCCTGGAAGGGAAAATTCTGGTAGTTGCTCGGGAGTCCCAGTCTTCTCTCCTCAGCTCATGTCTGGTAGGGTCTCCTTTGGCCGACTTGCCTTTGGGGAGCCTGTCCATTATGGGGTGGGGCGGGGGTGGCTCAGTCGGTAGCGCGCCAGGCTCGTAATCTGTAGTTCCCAGGTTCGAGTCCCAGCTGGGTCAGCATTGAGATTTATCTCCGCAAAATTCCCCACCCTGCCCACGGTCAGTATGGGACACTGATAGGCTTGGAAAGGCCGCCGCCCGTCGGTTGGGACGTTAAGCCATGGTCCCGTGTGCAGGAGAGCCATACCCTGTGCACGTTAAAGAACACGCTGGATGGCCTTGATGGGAGGCTACCATCTGTCTCCCAACAGCTATTCCAGTGGGTCCCCTCCCCCAACCTTCTCTGAGCCTTCGGGGTCCATGTGACCTGGCCATTTAGCCCATTGTGTGCAAAAAAGTGCCGCTCAGAGGTAAAACAACCCAACCCAACCCAACCCAACCCATTATGGGGTTGAGCAGCGAATTCCAGGGCCATTCTTTACACTGCTTGGCCTCTGCTTCAGGTAGACTGAGGTCCTGGGATGGCCCCCTCAAGATCAATTGGCTGGTGGGCTGGTCCTGCTAGGCCCAACTGTGCAGTAGGTGAGTGCCTTGCCCACCTCCATGCAACAATTTGTGACTTTCCCCACACATTCACTAGTTTTGTAGTTTTCTTTCTTTTGTGAGGTCAGTTCTCACACTTTTTTTTTCCTTTTTTCTTATTTTCTTTTGTGAGGACGAGTTGGTTTCTCACCTTTCTCTTTTCCTTTTCCTTTTATTTTGTTGTGAGGGCTTGGCTCACTTGCTTTGTGGGTATGGTGTCCGGGCAGCCCTAATGCTTGATTTGACTTCCCCTTGTTGGACTCCGTGGTGGGTGGAGACAATGGGCACTAAAAACCCTAAAATCAACCATGAATTTCGATAAAGAAAATTCATTGACCAATGCTGCAAAGAGGACTCGCCATGAACCTCCATCTTCTATGTCTTCATCATCGTCTCTGTCCCCAAGTTTCTTTGTCTTCCACTCTACCGATGATCAGGTGATTTGGGGACATTTTTATCGTTTTTCATGCAGCTTGCTTTTATTTGTCCCCATTTTTTATCAATAAGGGTTTGAAAGGTCTTGCGAGAGAACTGATATCAGTCAAGTGCCTAAGGTTTGGTGACTTGCAGGTGGAAACTGATCAAAACGTTTTGAGCTGCTATTGAATGTCACAGCAATTGGTGAGGTGGCTGTCACCATTCCACACAAGACGCTCAATTCCTCTTGGCGTGTGATATCTGAGTGGAGCCTCCTCAAGATTTCTGAGGAGGAAATCCTCTCGGAGCTTTCATCCCAGTGAGTGACAGCAGTCCACTGGGTTTTGCAATGTTGTGATGGAAGGTTATTACTAACCAAGGTATTAATAATGTATATTCTACATGTTGCATCTGCCAACTTCCATCAAGGCAGGATAGCTTCATTGTGAAGTACAGTCATACATTCCCAACTCTCTGCATTGTTTCCAATGCCAGAGGTATGGCCATGCCCACACAGCTTGCTGGGGCAAACCTACCTGTGCTCGTTGTGGCAGTCAGGATCATATCAAACCTGACTGCACAGCAGAAATAGCAAGCTGCATGAACTGTGGTGGCAAACATCCGGCATACTCCTGCGATTGCCCAAAGCGACGAGGGAAAGGAGGTAATGTGCCTTAAAATGCTAAACATCTATACATAGGTGAGAAAGCTCGCTGCACTACCTGCTCCACCTGGCAAAGTCTATGCCGATGTGGTGACCAGAAAGCCCATCATTCCGATGGCTTCTGTGGCGGTGCAGATGGTTATCAGCGTTCCTCCATCTGAATCTTCCTTGCCTGCAGCAAAACCGCTCCTTGACGCAGGCAAAACCGAAGTCAGTGTCCATCGCGACATCAACTCTGGTTTCCATTTCTACAGAGTCACCTTTCATTTGCACCTCTCGAATCCCAACCCCAGACAACCAGACCTTCCAAACCTAAGGGGTTGCCACCTGGCCCCAAGAAGAAAATTTTATCTTCTCTTCATTTGGCAGCTTCAGATCCATGTCCCTCAGACAACTGTGAGGACGTGTCTGTCAGACAACTGTGAGGATGTGTGGATACTTACCACCCTATATTCCCAAAACCGTCACTGGCGATGGTTAAAATAAACCATGTCATCTGCCCAACCTGAGATGGCCACACTCTTACATGGAATTGTTGCAGATTCCAGAGGAATATTGACGACTTCTAGGTCTTCCTGAGGGCACATGAGCCCATCTGTATATGTCTACAGGAGATGTACTTGCAGCCAGCCAATGATCCCACTATCTGGCATTTCTCTCTCTTTTTCACTGGGGCCGGGATGGAGATGGACAGGGGTGTTACTATCCTTGTGCGCAACCATTCTCCATTCCAGGTTGTAACCATCTGCTTCTTTGTGGGATTTTTGTTGACTGTCTGCTCCATCTACCTGCCACCCAGGAGTATTGTCTTTCTGGAAGACTTTGATGACCTCCTATCGCAGCTGCCATCCCAGTGTTCAACAAAGAGAGAGAGTGATGGATCCAGGAGCAGTGGCTCCTGGATCCATCACTCTCCATGTTGAACAATGGTGTCAGTATATACTTCACTCCCCAATCCGCACATTCATTGACATTGATCTGACTATCTACTCCTCCTCAATTGTTCCACTCTTTACATGGGAGGTTGAGGACAATCTAGTCAGAAGCAATCACCTCCCTGTGGTGTGCACCATCTCCCATAGGGGGCCTTGCAGCCCTTCACACATTTCACGATGGAGGCTTGATCAGACTGCTCAGATCAGACTGCTCATCAAGCTCAGAGAGTAGCTTTGAGCTCCTCTCTGAGCTTGATGACCACTCTCTCAGCCAGGAGCCAATCAGTAGTGCAGTGGCAGAGATGATGGACTGCACTGTCCATGCAGCTGCCTACTATTCCTCAGACCTTGACTCGGTTTCCACAGTATCCAAAACCGTGGTGGAATCCCGACTGCACTACAGCTCATAAGGCTCAGAACAAGTCTTGTGGGGTGTTTTGAACATATCAGACATCTCCCAACCTTGAAGCATTCAAATACACCAGGGCAAAAGCCCTTCCAGTGCCAGAGCCAGAAGGAATCTTGGATCAAATATACATAATCTATCACCTGTATGACCAATTCTAAGGTCATGCAGGATAAAGTTCGGAAGATGGGTGGGAAATATATGTCCCACAAATTATTGATCCTGGAGCACAATGGACAGACAATTGCTGATCCCCAAGCAATTGCCGACACTCTGGGGGAGTCATTCTTCCCAGATCCTCTTATCTTCATACTACCCTCCTTATTATCTTCATACTACCCCAAGTTTCTGGCCCAGAAGAGCAAGGCCAAAAACTCTCCGCTGTCTTTCTGCTGGAATGGTCTGGAGCCTTATAACAAGCCATTAACAGCAGAGGAACTTCACCTTGCTCTGCACTCTTCCCATGCATCCATCATCAGGACAGACAATGTCCATTATTCAAATCTCCAACATCTCTCACCATCTAGTAAGGATCAGCTGCTCTGTCTCTTCAACTGTATTTTCATCGAGGAGCAGTTTCCGGATTCCTGGTGGGAGGCTATCGTTTTGGCCTTCCCCAAGCCAGGCAAAGATCCCAAGAGTCCTTCCAATTATTATCCTATTGCATTGACGAGTTGCATATGCAAGGTGTTGGATAGAATAGTAAATACCAGGCCAGCTTGGTATTAGACCACCATGGCCTTCTTTCCAAGACCAGTGTGGCTTTCACAGTCAACCTTAGACCACCTGATTCACTTTGAAACAGCGATCAGGAATTCTTTTTTATGTTGAGAACACCTGGTGTCAATTTTCTTCAACATCAAAAAAGTGTATGACATGGTGTAGAGATTTGGCATTCTTCATAGCTTCAGCTTGAGAGATCACATGCTGACTTTCATTTCTAATTTTTTTTCTTCCCATTCTTTTTGTGTCTGTGTCGGTAACTCTCTGTCGCCATCTTAACCCCAAAGACCAGGGGGTACCACAAGGCTGTATATTGAGTGTTACACTTTTCGCTGCCAAGATCATTTCCATTACACAACTTCCTCTGACTGTAGGCAGTGCCCTCTGTGTTGATGACTTTAGCATCTTTTGCTCCATTCCAGTTGTGGTGTCTTGCATGACAGTCATTGAATAACAACTGCAAACTACCCTGAATAATCTCTCAGTTTGGGCGAAGGCCAATGGATTTTGGTCTCCCCACAGAAGACCACTTGTGTGCACTTTTGCTGCAAGCTTAATCTTCATCTGGGCCCCAAGCTGCGGCTCAGAGGTATCACCATTCCAGTTGTGGTGGGGACCAAGTTTCTCAGTCTCATCTTAGACTTGAAATTGACTTTTTTACCACACAGCTGTCATCTCAGATCCAAGTGCATGCAGGCATTGAACATCCTCAAGGTTCTCTCCTCCCTCTCTTGGTGGTGGTGGGGGGGGGGGGCAGACCAATGTTCATTGGTTCTCCTCTACTGTGCACTTGTCCGATCGAAACTGGACTATGGATTCTAGGTGTATGACTCTGCCCGGGATTTGGTGGTGAAGGTGCTGGACCCCCACACTTCACCAGTTGCACGAGAACCTTTTGTACTTCACCGCTGAGATCAACGAACCATTTATATCTATTCGCTATCAGCAGTTGTCCCTGCAGTACACAGCAAAATTGCAATCCCTGCCAGGCCACCCCATTTGGGACCATGTTTTCAGTCCCCAGTGGGAAATATATCAGAAACGCCCAACTGCCATTTGTCCTTTTGGTTTGTGTGTTCGAGGTTACCTGTGAGATATGAATACCAGTCTCGTTAACATCTCATAGTCGACAGCTGAGTCACTTCCACCATGACTCGCTGTTTATCCTTCCTGCAACTTTTCTCTTTGCAGGACGGGGAAGGCTTTTACACATGACTGTGTGTATCGGCAACTCTTTGCCAGCCATCGTGCTGATCACCCGGACTTCTTGCCTATCTTCGCAGATGGCTTGAAGTCTGGCACATCTGTGGGATCAGCCATGGTCTGCTGTGATGTAATCATTGCAGAACAGTTCCACAGCAGTGTTCCATCTTCACTACAGTGTTGCACGCAATCGGCCTCACCTTGGATCACATAGTGACTAAGCATCATCATCATCTATGTGTCCTCTACATCTACTCACTTGACTTGCTACGTACGGGCTTTAATCTTGGTGAGTCATTGACTTCACCCTGTTCTTTCCAAGATCTGCCAGCAACTCCATTGTCTGGCAGCTACAACCACCATCATCTTCTGTTGGGTGCACGGTCACGTTGGCATCAGGGGCAATGACTTGCAGATGCTGCTGCCAGGTTGGCAATGCCTGCCTGACTCTCTGCTGCTGGTTCCATACCCGGACTTCTGGTAGTTTTTTACCACCAAACTCTGGGCACAGTGGCAAAGATCTTGGTCTGAACAGGTTGGTAAAAAGCTATTCGAGATCAAGCCGTGGCAGTCCTGTTTTCGCAGGAATTGCAAGAAGGAAGTTGTACTTGCTTGCTTGGCTCCACTTAGGTCATTCATTTATTTCACATTCATTTCTTCTTCAGGCAGACAGCGAACCTAAATGCGAGTTTTGTGACAACATATTAACTATTAAACACATTTTAATCAATTGTTCTATTAAACACATTTTAATTGATTGTTCTGCTTTTAACCCTAGACAGATGTTTATTTTTTACCTTTCACAATTTAACGTCTGAGCTCCTTATACTTAGACATCATTTATCTGATGAATCGTTTTTAACTCCTGTCTTTGACTTTTTACATTTTATTGGTTATTTTAGACATATTTAATATTTTACTCAATTTTGACCTTTTGATATGTTTTTATCTTATGGGTCTGATATACCCATTTGATGTTTTTCTCTCTTACTTTTGTTGATTCTTTTTACCTTTGTATTTCTACACTTTGTTTTATGCTTTTGCTTCTTGCCTTTTACACTATTATTGCTTTCATCCTTTTTGTGTGTTGCTTTTAACTTTTGGTTGTGGTTTACATGACTTTTATCTGTTTATTCTGTACTGTATTTACCATGTGTTCGGTGCAATATTGCACTAGTTGCATCATTAAACCCCAAACTAGCAACCAACCAACCCATGCCTACTCACACCTCTTTTGCTTAACCTTGTGGCAACTTTCAGCAGAACACCAGGGAGACAGGGGACATCATCTGGGATAATTTATGCTACTCCATTGTCTAACTGTATCTCTTTGCTGGATGATGCTCTCTTGTGTTGCTTTCAGGAGCAATAGTAGTGGATGAGGAACACCTATGGAGAAGTGGGAGAAGGCAGGTATAACTTACTTGAGTATTAAATGTAGAGTTGAAAGTTTGATTCTGTTTTATGTTGTGTTAAAGTATTTCAGCCATCCGGTGGCCAAGTGGTTAGCACATTTGACTATTGATCTAAGGGATCTGGGTTTGAGCTCCGAGTAAGGCATGGATGTTTGTGTTGTTTATTGCTGATATCCAGCCATCCTCACAGACTTTCTACTATGGTGTATAGTTCCTTTCAGACCTCTGTAGCAAGCAGCTGCTTGAAGGGAAACGTAGCAAGCAGCAGCTTCTTTCACCAATACATTATTTTTATTTCTTCTATAATATTTTTATAATTTGAATAATAAATAAAGTTAACCTTTTTTTTCAGAGCCCCATTAATATGTTAAGCCAAAGATTCTCAGACCGAGAGAAAAAATTCACTTAAAATGCTAGCAAATATAAAACTATCCCAGCTTTACAATCCCCTTCCAAGCTACTTGTGTCACACTGTTTGAGAACCACTGGTTAAGCCATAAAAAAAAAACTGCAGTGAAAACTTTCAGATCAGGCCACCATAGATGTTGGCAAAAATATTTTCAGCATGCGACACGGGCAAAAAATTATATCAGTGTTTTAAGATAAAAATATTTGTCACATTACTGATTAATGAGTGCAGTTGTGATCATGCATATATATATCATAACCATAATGGAAGTAAGGATAACTGAAAACTTAAAATAGTAACTGTTATTGAAAATTCATGTAACAATGCATTTTCTTATCATCATCATCCTCAAGCAGCCATGGGCTACGTAGGTCCAACCAGACCGTGCAGTTTAGTTCTCCAAGCAAGTCTGTCCTGAGCTACATCTGCTGCATCTGGCCACTGCACACCAATTCTAATAAGGTCCTGTTTGACATTGTCTGCCCACCTCATCCTTGGTCTCCCCCTCTTTCTGAAGCCTTTAGGCACACTGTTCATAACCCTATTCGCCAATCTATAATTATCCATATAGGCAACATGACCAACCAGTGGAGTCTCTCTCTCTGCACAATATGCTGCTTAAAGGAGGTTGCAAACTCCTTTGCCTAACCTCATCATTAGTTACAAAGTTGAACCACCTAATGTCCAAGATACTGTGTAAGCATCTAGAATCAAAAGCATCTAGTTTCTTGTTATCATGTTTACAAAGTGTCCAAGTTTCACTGCCATAACTAACCCTAGAAAGAACCAAACTATTATACAGTCTAATTTTAGTCTTTAGGTGTATACACCTATTTCTCCACACTCTCCATAGATTCTTAAGAGTCCCAGCAGCAATTCCTATTCGTGTATTAATCTCATGCCGCACATGACCAGTATCTGTTACATAGCTCCCAAGATAATTAAACTGCAACACCTGTTCAAGACAACTATTCAGATTAACTGAATCACAACCTGCCTGACCAATTTTCATCATTTTAGTTTTCTCTCTGTTTATAACCAAACCTACTCTAGTATCAGTTTCATCAACAGCTTGAATGAAAGAGTTCATCTCATCAACATAATTTGCCAAAAAGGCTAAATCATCAGCATAATCTAAATCAGAAATTTTCGTATCTCCAGACCATTTAAGGCAAAAATCTTTCCCTTGCAATGAATTTTGCATAATGTAATCAATAACCAAACTAAAGAGAAAAGGAGACAAAATGCACCCATGTCGAACACCAGAAGTAATGCTAAACCAATTGCTACAAGCCTTACCAACTCTCACACACGACTCGGTGTTATTATAGAGAGTTTTCATTATGTTAACTAACTTGTCTGGTATACCATACGATATCACAATCAACCACAAATTGTGACGATCAGCAGAGTCGAAAGCCTTTTTGAAATCAACAAAGCTAGCAATGAAAGGTTTCTGAAACTCTAAACATTTCTCAAGAATCTGCCTAATTGAAAATATCTGATCCACACATCCCCTACCACTTCTAAATCCACATTATTCATCACGCAATTGCCTGTCAACCAGATTCTTAATTTTATTAAGCACAATCATGCAAAGAATTTTCCCTGGAACAGAGAGTAGGCTGATACCCCTATAGTTATCACAAGAACTGCGATCACCATTTTTGAAAATAGGGATAATAATAGCTCTAGTAAAATCCTTAGGGACCATGTTTTTATCATAAAAGATCTTCAAAATTTTGATCATCCAAGTGGTAACCGAAACATTCCCAGCTCTAAGCATTTTCGTAGTAATTTCATCTACACCTGGGGATTTATGAAGTTTAAGTTTAGAAATAGTGAAAACAACTTCAGATTGTGTTATAGGGCCAACATTAAAGCCACCAATGCATCTATCATCATTGCAAACAATGGGAGTAGAACTACCCAAATTGTTTAGAACATCACTGAAATGCTCAGTTCACCCAGCCATGACAGAATCCTCACCTTCTTTAACCTTACCTTGTTTATCCTTCAATCCCTGTATACCTGTCCGCTTTTCTACCACACAAAACATTAACTATCTGGTACAGCTGTCTACTGTTGTGCTGTCTAACTGCTTCCTCGGCTTTGTCAGCCAACCATCAAGTCAAAGATTCTTATCAGCAGCTAACTGATCTTTTACACGTTTATTAAGTTCTCTGTAATGCTTTCTATTAGTACTAGTAGGGTATTGATTAAGGACATTCCTGCAATTCTTTCTTTCCGAAATAAGCACGCATAAGTGCCTTATCATATAAATAATTCTGCATCCTCTGCTCCTTTTTTCCTAAAAGAGTACTGTTAGTTTCCAAATAAGCCTGTTTAAAACGACCCCATTCTTCCTCAACTTCAGTAGTAAGCAAACCATGACTGTCATAATGACTAAGTAACCTATCATGGTAAGCTTTAGCTATAACTGGGTCTTTCAGAGCTTCAGTATTAAAGGTAAAATTTTTTAAACCTAGCACAAAACTTTTGAAGTTTAAGTTGCAAGACACTTTTAACAAGATAATGATTAGACCCAATTTCAGCTCTCCTATATGACCTGGTATTCCTAACAGAACTAGCCCATTTGCTGTTAATTAATATATAATCAATCATATTCTTATATAGTTCATCAGGTGAAACCCATGTGTACTTATGTATGTCGTGGTGTTTGTAATAAGTGTTAGTTATTCTGAAACCATTGAGTTTTCTTACCTGTAGATGTTGCCCATTGCCATTGCAGCTATCAATACCAAAAGGGCCTATTACTCCTCCCCAAAGGTCAGTGTCAGTGGCATTGAAGTCACCTAGAACAAGAGTAATATCTCCTTTCTTGACAGAATTCAAAATATCCAGAAGTTATCCGTAAAACCTATCCTTCTCATCCTCATCGGCATCCTCAGTGGGGCATAACAGCAGATAACATTCAAGTCTTTAATGCTTGTCTGAAATTTTGCTGTAAGAAACCTTTCATTAATGCACTCATATCCTAGAAGAGCATCACTCACGTATCTGCTGAGAAGCAGACCCACGCCTTGGTGAGGCTTATTGTCATCCCTCCCTAAAAAGAGAAATTTACAATTATTTTTAAGAATCTGACCTTTATCTGTCCATCTGATCTCTTGCAATTTTGCAATACTCTTGCAATACTTTTGGTATTGCAAGCTGAGAATATATAAATTATAATGGTGGAATTCTTGTGTGAGGACATCAAGAGAATAAGCTCTGTGCAGAGTTCTCACATATCAACTATCTGTGGAGAGGAAATGGTTAGTGGGATGTTTAAAGAAACTATGTTTATTGAGAGAGGGAATGCCGATAATATCAAACAGCCCCCTAATCGCAGACATGAGGCAAAGACCCATTCCCCCACTACTAAAGACTGAAGCCATGTACACTGGAAGACTTCCTCCAATGTAGAATTGGACGATGCCAATAGAAACAAAGAGTTTGTAACGCTCCAAACAAATGCAAAATACTTGAAGTTTTATGCTCCGGATAGCTTAGACGGGCGCCAGTCAATACTTAACAAATTGCCAAAAGTAGAATAAGTTGATAATAAGTTGATTTAGGGTTCAAATACCAGCGAGCGTTAATGAGTAAGAAATCAAAATGATTGTCAAGTAATTTTAAATTCAAAAATCCTTAATTCGCGTTGCTCAAGAGAAAAAAACTGTACAGACTCAAAACGTTTTAAATATAACAAAACAGATTTATTTCCAAAATAATTCAACTCACCAAGATATCAGTGAAGAAAACACAACTCCAACTCCTGTGCTACACGCACTGTGCTTGGTGCTACGCACCTTGTGCTTAGTGCTTCTGCACTAACTACCTTGTGACTCGCAGGTCACCGGTTTTTGACAATGAGCCGGCAATGCTTGCCGGGAAAGACATTTACATACTATGATGAACGACGTAAGCTATGATGCAAGAGGGGGCGTGTCCTTGGCACGCGCTTTAGCGGTACAGTCGGAAGATCGGAGTTGCGGTGCATGCACAACTCCTAGAATCTTGGATGTGAGCTCTGTGATGCCAAAAAGGAAATAAAAATCCCCAAAATGATAAATATAATGTAAATTAAACAAAACTGGTTAAGGTAAAGCAAAATTGAACGATGGGGCATCACAAGTTCAGGTGCCTGCGATGACTTCTGCTCAGGATTATCCACCAGCTGATAAACATATCCTGTGAATCTATTCACTTGGGGCTTGTCAACCCACAAACAAACAGAAAACACAGCGGAAGATTTTCCCTCCACAGAAGCCCACCAGTGCAGCAAAATCAGGATTCATAATCAAGCTCAGAGCCATGTATCTGTCCAGTCCAGTGGGTTTATATGGTCAGCACCAGGACCCTGTGTGGTTGACCACTCCTCAGCAGGGTAGAAAAAAGAAAAGTAGCCATAGTTGTCCAGATCAGTAGGCCACACTAATCTGGCAGCCCTCCCCTTCCGTTCACTTCCACAAGAGATATCTCTTTTGAAAGGTACTAACGGTCTGCACCACGAGAAGGCGGGGTCGGACATTAGGTGCTAGACCTGGCCGGTTCTATGCATCATCACAAGGATTGGTGCAGAGCTCTTCTTCCAGTGACTACCTAGCTAACATTTACAGACCATTCTTATTACTAAATAAAAATAAATGATATACTTCCAAAAATAAGAGAGAAAGAAAAATATCTAAATTACATTCTGTTAAGTGAAAAACAATATTAAATTTTGGTATACCTATGCTATTCATTGTACAGTACTGTACAATGAATAGCATAGGTAGGCAAAAATAAGTGTATATATATAGATAAGGTATAACATAGGTATACCAAAATTTAATTTTTTTAGTGTGTGTGTGTTGTGGGGGGAGAGTGCCTCTGTATCCACATAATATTTTTCCTGTAAATCAGAGGTAGTACAAAACTCAGTCTGTGACTTATAATGTGTATTGGTAGAAAACTTCAGTTTTTCTGAAAAAAAATAAAACTAAACTTTTAAGTGAAAAGCTTATAGCCCTAGCGAAGTTTTTGGTCATGACTCTACTGTGGTTTGTTTATATTAGGTCTCAAATGGAATGGAATATAGCTTCCAAAGTTAAATATCATTGGTAATTCTATGTTAAAAGCATCATTGCACCTTAAAAACATTTCTTGCAAAACAAAAAAATTGTTGTGATATCCATGAGGTAATTTTGAACTACTAATCTTAATGTGAGAATAAATCCATTTATATAAGTTGTTGTGCAATTACTAGTTACAAAAATAGACTTGACATTATAGACATTTCAATATACACTATGTTGAAAAAATTGTTCAGACACTTCCATATTTATGCGAATGGAAAGCCACTTTCAAAGCTTCCTAACATTGAAATAAACCTTTTTCAGAAAAAAAAGTCACTAGACATAAATTGAAGATCTCGGCCAGAGCTTTCTAAATCTCTATTTTCTGTAATATTAATCTGATATTTAAAGAGTTATGAAAGCTGAAACATTTAAATTAAACTTTTGCTAGTTTTGAAAATTTACTTCAAAAAGTTAATCACAAGTGTTATAACAAGTTGTTCACAATATAAATGCGATATTTGAATTTTGTATAAGGTTTTTTGAAGTTGTTTATCAATTTGGCGGGGGGGGGGGGGGGGGGGATGTTTTGGAAGTGTGGTGTGTGATAACATCTGTTGTTAAATATTATAACTTCCATAACTCTTTAAATATTAGATTAACATTATAGAGCTCTAGAGAGCTCTGACTGAGATCTTCAATTTATGTCTAGTTACTTTTTTCCGCAAAAAGCTTATTTTCAAAGTTAGGTAGATTTGAATGTGGCTATTCGTTCACTTAACATGGAAGTGTCCAGACACTTTTTTTCAACATAGTGTATTATGCTATAGTCATTATATGATTTTAATATATTAAAATATTATTTTTTACTGAATTTCTGTTATAGGTTTGCATTGTATACTGTTTAATAATGTAATAAGTTATGAAGTATAAAATTGTAATGATTTAATAATCATTTAATATAAGATGCAGAATTATATCATTAACTATTTATTCCTTGAAGGTAATATGTCAGAATTTGATGTTGACAAGTATCGTCAGCCATGGGAAAGTGATGAACACTGGACCTTAAGGAAGGAATTTATTGAAACATATTATGATACTTTTCCTGAAGACAGATTATTGTGCCTGGCACAAGTATATTCAAATGTTGAAATACTGGGTTGCACGTAAGTTTTATTCATAGGACACTGATCTAATATTATATTTGTTAATTTTTTGAACTTTATATATATAGATTTTTATACTGATGTTCAGCAATAGGAAAAGGGTCATTCCTTGTCAGTTCAACCAGTCCAGTTCAGTGCCCATCACAGATTTCAATGATCTTTGGCATAAATGTTAGTACACATAAGATGTTTAATTGTCTGAAGTATTTTGAGTCAAAATTTTTTTTGTAAGGAGTTACAATCATTTAACCTAAGTGGAAAATATACAAATTGCCATTGTGACTAAATATTTTTTTTTTCTTTGCTTCCATGGTAGATGAGAAGACCAAACTTGGTGTACTGATGTAGATTTGGATTATTAATTTGTTAAAAAAATGAAATTTAAAAAATGCAATATGGTTTTGAAAAAATTTAAAAAAACTGAAAATTTTAAAATGTGGAAAAAAAAGTGATGGCCATATATAAAAAATTAAAACTGACATATGTTGCATATTATGCTACAATATTATGCAATATAAAATTACCTTACCAACAACTGTTACACATACAATAAAAAACCTGGTTATTAATGATAAAGACAAGAACCCACCTATGGGAGGGGTCTATAAGATCAGTTTACCTGACCAAACAAAAAAAAACTAAAAGGAAAAGAAAATTATATAGGAAAAACCTTTAGGCAATATGGCACCAGAATGAAGGAACATACGAAGATATTAAAAAGCAGAAAGCAAATATGGCTTTATCACAAACTGTTTTAGAAAATAATCTTCAAATTGATAACATAACCAAGAATAATTAACAACACCAAGAACTAAATTTCAGCTTCTATATGCTGAGAAGCTATTGATACAAATAAGGACAAAACACAAAGATTCCACCCCTTCTATTGGCATGGAGTCTCCTGCTGCATTTGCATGTTCTTACACATAAATATTCATCAACATGCGAATTACGTGTGTACATGGAATGCTGGGTGAATACGTTACTGGCGCGACTTGCATATAAGGAAGTTGACTTGTAACATTTTACGAGCCTGATGAAGTCATGGACTGGTCTACAGGGAAATGCGTTGCTCTGCAGTTTGAATTGATGGGACCATTGCTTTAATTCTTTAGTTAAATGTTTACTTGGCCAGTTTAGATGGTTAGACCTGTTAATCTCTTTTTTAAAACTACAAAGTTGTAGGATAGTGCAACAGTGAGTTAATTGGAACTGTTTCCAAATATAGTTATATGCTAAACCAACTACAATGATATTCTGCAATTGAATATAAAGTGATTATGCTGCTGTAAGGGTTTATGAAACCTTTGATACTACTCATAGCAATTCTGTAACAGTGGATATGAACTCTTTTGGTCATCAGAATAAACAATGATTAATAAAGAATATTACAACATCATAGTAAAGTAAATCATGGAAATTGCAATGTGGAACATGTGGAACTGAATGATGCAAGTACGTCTTGTGATGCCCCATCATTCACTTTTGCTTTACCTTAACCAGTTTTACTTAATTTACGTTATATTTATCATTTTGGGGATTTTTATTTCCTTTTTGGCATCACAGCTCTCGTTTCCAAGAGTTAGGAGTTGCGCATGCGCAACTCCGATCTTCTGACTGTCACCCGCTAAAACACGTGCACAAGGACACGCCCCCT
Source organism: Ryuthela nishihirai (assembly GCA_038380435.1). Classification (NCBI taxonomy): domain Eukaryota; kingdom Metazoa; phylum Arthropoda; class Arachnida; order Araneae; family Heptathelidae; genus Ryuthela; species Ryuthela nishihirai. Next base: position 63,504,675 of record JAWZYU010000016.1, on the reverse strand, counting down.
CTTGCATCATAGCTTGCGTCACTCGTCAGTTTATGTAAATGTCTTTCCCGGCGTGCAACATGACACGTTCGACTCTTGTTAAAACCGGTGAAATGCTAGTCTCAGAAGCACTTAGAGGAGCATAGTGAGATAGCACATAGAGAGAGTCAGATAGACAGTGAGTAGAGCATAAGCATGTAGTACGGAAGAGTGCTCAGTTGATGTATCTTCTTCATTGAAGTTTTGGTGAGTGATTTTTGGAAATAAATTTGTTTGTTATTTAAACCTTTTGAGTCTTTACTAATTTTTTCTCTTGAGCAACGTGAATTAAGTTTTGATTATATTTAGATATTTAACTTGACAATCATTTTTGGATTCTTACTCATTAACGCTTGCTGGTATTTTGAACCCTAATTTAACTTATTCAATTTTTTTGGCAATTGGTTAATTATTGCCTGGCGCCCGTCTCAGCTATCCAGAGCATAAAACTAATTGGATCAGAAAAAAGGTCCAAACTTAAAAGTATTTTGCATTTCTTTGAAGTATTACAGTCTGTGTCAGCATAATAACATCTTATTAACTACAAGGACTGGTTGCTATGAAAATTGTAATATTACAACAAATTTGCTTATAACCATCGTAAGGCAAATCATTTCCCAGTGAAGATTCATATGTTCCTGAGACAGCCTGCTATACAAATGGTAAATAGTTTTAATTTTTTGTTCATGCTAATTTCCCTTTGATATTGAATGGTATAATAGCTAAGTGAATATGTTAACGACAATAATAATAGATGAATACTAGCAGAAAAGGCCATATGCCAATGATGTTATGTTGAATCTGTTACATTAGTGTGCTCCTGCTCCTTTGAGTAAGAGAAATGATGTAGTTGATTTTACAACATCTTGTATTCATGTTTTATTAAATTCATTTCTTTGATAACGAGTAAAAATTTTTTACTAATGTTAATGGTTAACAATGCACTACAGTGGACCGCATTGATGCTCTTGTGCATGCACACTAGAGGAGACCACACAGAGAGGCTAGCGATGTGTGCTGCTTACACTCAAGTATGACTTTGTAACTCCAACCACTCCAACTAGTATTCGGCTGCTACTTATAGCTATAATGCTGCTATTGATAAAAGTTCATATCATTTTTTTACAGATGAGCAAACGAAAAAGCCCAGTATTTAGAGGCGACAAATTTAGCAATACAAATGTGAGTGATATATATATAGGGTGTCTAGATTGTAATCGGTAAAACCGAGACAGGTTATTAAATGTTCTGACTTCATTTTATAACTTGAAAATGTAAATTATGCTTTATTTTTGATCAGTTGTTCTGTAATAATCAAGGAAAAAAAATTTATTCTGTAACGTGAAAACTGATGGTGTAATTGTGATTACCTCCAATTTTAGTCTTTGAGGAAAAATATTTCTTTGCTGATATTATCTTATGAACAGTGCAGTGCCAAAGCAGAACCAGATGGGAAGAACTTGGGTTTAAACCAATAATAGAAACTGTAATTGTTTTAACTTATTAGACATCACAAATTTTTTTCAAGTTGCATATTACTCGTACTTGGTACTTCTAAAATGTATTAAAATATAAAATCAATTCTCTTGATCACTATGTCGGTAACAGCTTTTCAGTTTAAATGATTATATGTATTACAATAATTTATGACTAAATTCTTTATTATCAACATATTTTACAATAGCATTTATTTTGTCAGGAATAAATATGACTGTTAAAATGAACTAAATTCAAACTTCATCATCAAGCTCAAGCAGCCATGGGCTATGGAGGTCCAACCAGACTGCACAGTTTAATTCTCCAAGCATATCTGTCCTGAGCTACATCTGCTGCATCCGACCACTGTACACCAATTCTAACAAGGTCCTGTTTGACATTGTCTGCCCACCGCATCCTAGATCTCCCCCTCCTTCTGAGGCCTCTAGGCACACTGTTCATAACCCTATTTGCCAATCTATAATTATCCATACGGGCAACATGGCCAAATCAGCGGAGTCTCTCTCTGCACAATATGCTGCTTTAAAGGAGGTTGCAGACTCCTTTGCCTAACCTCATCATTAGTTACAAAGTTAAACCACCTAATACCCAAGATACTGCGTAAGCATCTAGAATCAAAAGCATCTAGTTTCCTGTTATCTTGTTTACATAGCATCCAAGTTTCACTACCATAACTAACCCTAGAAAGAACCAAACTATTATACAGTCTAATTTTAGTCTTTAGGTGTATACGCCTATTTCTCCACAATCTCCATAGATTCTTAAAAGTTCCGGCAGCAATACCTATCGTCTATTAATCTCATGCCGCACATCACCAGTATCAGTTACGTAGCTCCCAAGGTAATTAAACTGTGACACCTGCTCAAGACTGCAACCATTCAGATTAACTGAACAACCTGCCTGACCAATTTTGGTTTTCTCTCTGTTTATAACCAAACCTACTGTACTACCAGTCTTATCAACAGCTCGAATGAAAGAGTTCATCTCATCAACATCATTTGCCAAAAGGGCTAAATCATCAGCATAATCTAAATCAGAAGTTTTCCTTTCTCCAGCCCATTTAAGGCCAAAAGCTTTCCCTTGAAGTGAATTTCGCATAACCTAATCAACAACCAAACTAAAGGGAAAAGGAGACAAAATGCACCCTTGTCGAACACCAGAAGTAATACTAAACCAATTGCTACAAGACTTACCAACTCTCACACATGACTCAGTGTTATTATAAAGAGCTTTCATAATGTTAACTAACTTGTCTGGTATACCATGTGATTTCACAATCAACCACAAATTATGACGATCAACAGAGTCGAAAGCCTTTTTGAAATCAACAAAGCTAGCAACCAAAGGTTTCTGAAACTCTAAACATTTCTCAAGAATCTGCCTAACTGAAAATATCTGATCCACTAATCCCCTACCACTTCTGAATCCACATTGCTCATCACGCAATTGCCTGTCAACCAGATTCTTAATTTTATTAAGCACAATCGTGGAAAGAACTTTACATGGAACAGAGAGTAGGCTGATACCCCTATAGTTATCACAAGAATTGCGATCACCTTTTTTGAAAATTGGGATAATAATAGCTCTGGTAAAATCTTTAGGAACCATGCCTTTATCATAAAAGTTATTCAAAATTTCAGTCATCCAAATGGTAACTGAAACATTCCCAGCTCTAAGCATTTCAGTAGTAATTTCATCCACCCCTGGGGTTTTATGAAGTTTAAGTTTAGAAATAGCCAAACTAACTTCAGATGGTTATAGGGCCAACATTAAAGCCGACAATGCATCTATCATCATTGCAAACAATGGGAGTAGAATTAACCACATTGTTTAGAACATCACTGAAATGCTCAGACCACCTAGCCATGACAGAATCCTCACCTTCTATAACCTTACCTTGTTTATCCTTCAATCCCTGTATACCTGTTCGTTTTCTACCACACAAAACATTAACAATCTGGTATAGCTCTCTGCTGTTGTGGTGTCTAACTGCTTCCTCAGCTTTGTCAGCCAGGCCATCAAGCCAAAGATTCTTATCAGTAGCTAACTGATCCTTTACACGTTTATTAAGTTCTTTGTAATGCTTTCTATTAGGACTAGTAGGGTACTGATTAAGGACATTCCTGCAGTTCCTTCTTTCTGAAATAAGCTCAAGTGCCTTATCACTTAAATAATTCTGCCTCCTCTGCTCCTTTTTCCCTAAAAGAGTACTGTTAGTTTCCAAAAAAGCCTGTTTAAAATGCCCCCATTCTTTCTCAACTTCAGTATTAAGTAAACCATGACTGTCATAATGACTAAGTAACCTATCATGGTAAGCTTTAGCTATAACTGGGTCCTTCAGAGCTTCAGTATTAAAGGTAAATTTTTTAACCCTAGCACAACACTTTTTAAGTTTAAGTTGCAAGACACTTTTAACAAGATAATGGTTAGACCCAATTTCAGCTCTCCTATATGACCTGGTATTCCTAACAGAACTAGCCCATTTGATGTTAATTAATATATATTCAATCATATTCTTATATAGTTCATCAGGTGAAACCCATGTGTACTTATGTATGTCGTGGTGTTTGTAATAAGTGTTAGTTATTCTGAAACCATTGAGTTTTCTTACCTGTAGATGTTGCCCATTGCCATTGCAGCTACCAATACCAGAAGGGCCTATTACTCCTCCCGAAAGGTCAGAGTCGGTACCAACTTTGGCATTGAAGTCACCAAGAACAAGGGTAATATCTCCTTTCTTGACAGAATTCAAAATATTCTGAAGTTGTCCGTAAAACCTATCCTTCTCATCCTCATCAGAATCCTCAGTGGGGACATAACAGCAGATAACATTCAAGTCTTTAATGCTTGTCTGAAATTTTGCTGTAAGAAACCTTTCATTAATGCACTCATATCCTAGAAGAGCATCACTAGCATGTCTGCTGAGCAGCAGACCCACGCCTTGGTGATGCTTTCCATCCTCCCTCCCTGTAAAGAGAAAATTAAAGTTATTTTTAAGTATCTCACCTTTACCTGTCCATCTGGTCTCTTGCAAGCCTAGAATATCTAGGTTATAGCGCTCGAATTCCTGCATGAGGATATCAAGAGAATAATCTCTATGTAATGACCTCAGGTTCCACGTTCCTGCAGAGAGAGGGGGCGGGGGTGGCTCAGTCGGTAGCGCGCCAGGCTCGTAATCTGTAGTTCCCAGGTTCGAGTCCCAGCTGGGTCAGCGTTGAGATTTATCTCCGCAAAATTTCCCCGCTCTGCCCATGGTCAGTAGAGGACACCGATGAGCTTGGAAAGGCCGCCGTCCGTCGGATGGGACATTAAGCCATGGCCCCGTGTGCGGGAGAGCCATACCCTGTGCACGTTAAAGAACACGCTGGATGGCTTTGATGGGAGGCTACCATCTGTCTCCCAACAGCTGTTCCAGTGGGTCCCCTCCCCCAACCTTCTCTGAGCCTTCGGGGTCCATGTGACCTGGCCATTTAGCCCATGGTGTGCAAAAAAGTGCCGCTCAGAGGTAAAACAACCCAAATCCTGCAGAGAGAAAATGATTAGTAGGATTTTTAAAGAAATTAGGTTTATTGAGATTGGTAGGGCCAACAATATCAAACAGCCCCCTGATCGGTGACTTCAGCCTTTAGCAGAGGAGGAACAGGTCTTTGCCCCTCCTCTGCTAAATGCTGAAGTCACCGATTCTGGTAGGAACTTCAGGCACCACCTTTTCAAGTGGACTTTTTCAAGAGCCATATGGCCTGCCTGAGGCACATTAGGAGTAATGTGACTAGGCTTGACGATGCCCAACTAGCTAAGTAATGTTCAGGTACCTGCGATGGCCTCTGATTAGGATTATCTACTATCTGATATAAGGTATCCCATGCCTCTGTTCACTTAGGGCTGGCAACCCAGAAGCAAACAGAAAACACAGCAGCAGACTCTCCCTCAACAGAGGCCCACCAGTGCAGCAAGTCCAGGATCCATAATCAAGCTCAAATCCATAAACAAGTCCAGTCTAGTAGGTATAAATGGTCAGCACCAGGACCCTGTGAAGTTGACCACTCCTCAGCAGGGTTGAAAAAAAGAAAAAAGTGGCCATAGATGACCAGATCAGTAGGCCATACTGAACTGGCATATGTGTAACAAACTTGCATATGTGTAATTTTTTCTACTCATTAAATTCAAAGGAGCATCTTTTTTTCTTGCCCAGGGCACCAAAAGAGCTACTGGTTCTTTCCTTATTTGGACTACCTATCCCATTAAGCATTTCCTTAATTATTATATAACAATTGATCAAAAATAAAGCATAATTTACTGTTTTCAAGTTATAAATTGAAGTCAGAACATTTAATAACCTGTCCCGGTTTTACCAATTGCAATCTAGTTACCCTATATATCACTCAACATTTGTATTGCTAAATTTGCTGCCTCTAAATATTGGGCTTTTTCGTTTGCTCATCTTTAAAAAAAGGATATGAACTTTTATCGATAGCAGCATTATAGCTATAAGTAGCAGTCAAATACTAGTTGGAGTGGTTGGAGTTACAAAGTTGCACTTGAGTCTCGTCTAGTGCGCATGCGCAAGAGCGTCAATACAGTCTCCTGAAGTGCATCATTTACCATAACATTAGATTCCCCGCCCTGCCCACGGTCAGTAGGGGACACCGATGGGCTTGGAAAGGCCGCCGTCCGTCGGATGGGACGTTAAGCCGTGGCCCCGTGTGCAGGAGAGCCATACCCTGTGCACGTTAAAGAACACGCTGGATGGCCTTGACGGGAGGCTACCATCTGTCTCCCAACAGCTGTTCCAGTGGGTCCCCTCCCCCAACCTTCTCTGAGCCTTCGGGGTCCATGTGACCTGGCCATTTAGCCCATGGTGTGCAAAAAAGTGCCGCTCAGAGGTAAAACAACCCAACAACCCATAACATTAGTGAAATTTCTATATTTTTTTACTCGTTATGAAAGAAATGACCATACTCCAAATTTTGTACAGCATTTCTATGGAACATAATGTGCAACATATCGGTTTTCATTTTTTATATATGGTGCCACATCACTTTTTTTTTTCAGATTTAAAAATTTTCAGCTTTTTTAATTTTTTTTCGAAACTGAATTACATTTTTAAAATTTGATTTTGTTTAATGAATTTATAATTCAAATCTACATTAGTACACCAAGTTTGGTCTTCTTATCTGCCATAGAAGCAAAGAAAAAAAAAAGAAAAATGCTTAGTCACAATCGCAATTTGTGTATTTTTTCCTTAGGTTACACTATTATAACTCCTTACAAAAATTTTTTTGACTCAAAATATTTCAGAACATTAGACATCTTATGTGTACTAACATTTATACCAAAGATAATTGGAATCTGTGATGGGTGCTGAACTTTTTCCAAAATTTTGGTTGATTTGACATGGAATGACCCCCAAAAAATGGTTTTTCAAAAACACAGCTAAAAAGATCTTCCTCAGAAAATAATTAAAATAACTTAGTTTTTATCATTGAGCATTAAAATTTTGAAAGTTTATCCATCAAACTATTTGCATATTAAAAAGTTTTTAGTAGCAAACTCAGAAGCATTTTGGAGGAAGGACAACACTCTCTTCAGTGAAGTGACACTATGTGATTACATTAAGGCTGTTAAGAACTGCTTTCCACATGTCATGAAGGATGATTCCAGTATCTTGGTTGCAAATGGGGACAGGGATGAGGTTATTATTTCAGTAGGTTGAGAACCATTGTGTTCAGTAGAACATAATGGTTCTGTCATCATCATCATCATCATCCTCAAGCAGCCATGGGCTACGGAGGTCCAACCAGACCGTGCAATTTAGTTCTCCAAGCAAGTCTATCCTGAGCTACATCTACTGCATCTGGCCACTGCACACCAATTCTAACAAGGTCCTGTTTGACATTGTCTGCCCACCGCATCCTAGGTCTCCCCTTCTTTCTGAGGCCTTTAGGCACACTGTTCATAACCCTATTCGCCAATCTATAATTATTCATACGGGCAACATGGCCAAACCAACGGAGTCTCTCTCTGCACAATATGCTGCTTAAAGGAGGTTGCCGACTCCTTTGCCTAATCTCATCATTAGCAACAAAGTTGAACCACCTAATGCCCAAGATACTGCGTAAGCATCTGTAGTAAGTGGATATTCATGCTTGCAGTGTTGTGTGCTCCCAGTATGTGGTAGCTGCATGTTGTATTGCTAGCATGGCAATAGCAGTTGTTAGTTTGTTTTGGCTGATATCTGTTCTGACTCTCTGTGAGCCTCTCCTGTAGAGAATGTATGTCTTTTCGATATAATAAGCAATGGAATGATCAGGCAAATGTAGGGGAAATCTGTATACTCCCAATTTTTGAAGGAGTCTAAATTTATCTCTGTCCCTTTTTATAATTTTCTTCAGATTTGGAGCTGAGCTAAAAAGAATATTGATTTTTTGGGCTCTGAGTAATTTGCAGACTGATTCGCATAGGGTAGGAACATAAGATATAGGTCCGGCAAAGGTTGCAAGCTCGGAGTCAGTGATTGGGAGGAGAGCCAAATATCTTCTGTTTTCATTTCTATAGTTATTGATTAGCTTTTCTATTGTTTTCAAGTGGAAGCTGTGGAATGCAGAAATGGAATGAATGTTTTGAATTTCTTTTTGAAGTAAAAACCTTCCATCAAATGAATTTTTGCTTAAAAAAGAAATTCAAAACATTTAATGCCTCGGCTGTGCTGAGCTGGCAATACAACACACAGCTACGATAAACTGGGAGTATAACACCACACTTCTAGCACTTGCATTCATTTACTATTGAACCTCAATAGCCTCATGGAACAAGGTTTTCAAGTAACCTCAATACCTTCACGGAACAAGAATTTCAATACCTTGTGGAACCAGGTTCCATGAAGCTGTTGAAATAATATCCTCATCCATCCCTACCTGCAACCAAGACACTGGAATCACCCCTCATAACATGTTGAAAGAAGTTCTGAACAGCCCTAATGTTGTTGCCAATGCACCATTAAACCCCAAACAACCAACCAACCAGCCCTAATGTCACCACATAGTCACTTCACTGAAGATACTGTCCCTGCTCTGAAAATCATCTGAGTTTGCTCCTAAAATCTTTTTATTATGCAAATAGTTTGAAGGATAAACTTCTAAATTTTATTGCTCAACAGCTGAGAACTTTAAGTTATTTTAAAAATGGTTTAGCAAAGTATCGAAGAAAACACATATTTTACTGTCTAGGTTTATTAATCCTTACACTGTCAAGTTGTTTTCTCTAAAAATGAAACAACTTCTAATACTTATTATGAAACTAGTAAAGAATGAAATAGGTTACATTACATACCAAAAGAAAAACATTTAATTGTAAACAAAAAATGTAAAAATTAAAAGGAAAAGGAAAAGTAGGTAAACATAAAAAGCATGTTGCAAGTTCATTTGTAATGATTTTTGAAGTGATTAATCAGCTTCCAATCCTTAACCCTTCCCAGGTCCAACTATTTTTCATTCTGATCAGGCAAAAAAATTTACTTTAGAAATTTTTGCCAAATAACTAATGAAAGGAATTATGGCATGTTATATGCCAAATTAATAAGCATTTAATTCTGGATTTTCTGAAAATAAAATATTAAGAAAAAAAGACAAGTTTCATTTTAATAAACTTACTGGACCGACCGGACTGGAATTAGGATCTGAGCTTCATTATGGATCCTGGATTTCCTGCACTGGTGGGCTTCTGTGGAGGAAAAATCTCCCGCTGTGTTTCTGTTTGGGGGTTGATAGCCGCAAGTAAATAGATTTACAGGATATGTTTTATCAGCTAGAGGATATTCTGAGCAGGTCATTGCAAGCACCTGAAATCTTGCTTCTATGGGCATCATCAAATTCTACATTGGAGGAAGTCTTCCAGTGTAGATGGCTTCAGCCTTTAGTAGTGGGGGAATGGGTCTTTGGCCCATGCCTGCGATTAGGGGGCTGTTTGATATTGTCGGCATTCCCTCTCTCAATAGACATAGTTTCTTTAAACATCCTACTAACCATTTTCTCCCCACAGGTAGTTCAACTGTGACACTCTGCACAGAGATCATTCTCTTCATGTCCTCACACAAGAATTCCACCACTATGACCTTGTTATACTTGACTTGCAAGAGACCAGATGGACAGATAAATGTCAGATTCTTAAAAATAATCTTAAATTTCTCTTTTCAGGGATGGAAAATAATGATCATCTCCAAGGCTACTTACTACTCAGCAGACACGCTAGTGATGCTCTTCTAGGATGGTGCATTAATGAAGGGTTTCTTACAGCAAAATTTTAGACAAACCTTAAAAACTTGAATGTTATCTGCTGTTATGCCCCTACTGAAGATGCCAATGAGGATGAGAAGGATAGGTTTTACAGACAACTTAAGGATATTTTAAATTCAGTCAAGAAAGGAGATATTACTCTTGTTCTAGGTGACTTCTATGCCAAAATTGGTACTCACCCTGACCTTTAGGGAGGGGTAATAGGCCCTTTTGGTATTGGTAGTTGCATTGGCAATGGGAAACGTCTCCTACAAATAAGTAAACCTAATGGTTTGAGAATAACAAACACCTCAACAAATGTAAGTACATATGGATTTCACCAGATGGGCTGCATAAGAATATGATAGATTATATATTAATTAACAGCAAATGGGCTAGTTCTGTTAGGAATACCAAGTCATATAGGGGGCTGAATTTGGATCTGACCGTTACCTTGTTAAAGGTGTCTTGCAACTTAAACTTAAGAAGTGTTGTGCTAAGGTGAAAAAAATTTGCTTTAATTCTGAAGTTCTGAAAGACCCCAGTTATAGCTAAAACTTACTATTGAAATTGATCAAGAATGGAACCTTTTTAAACAGGCTTTTTATGAAACTAACACACTATTTTGGGTAAAAAGAAGCAGAGGAGGCAAAATTATTTGAGTGATAAGGCACTTGAACTTATTTTAGAAAGAAAGAACTACAGAAATGTTCTCAATCAATACCCTAGTAGTCCTAACAGAAAACATGACAAAGAGCTTAATAAATGTGTAAATGATCAGTTAGCAGCTGATAAGAATCTTTGACTTGATGGCTTGGCTTACAAAGCTGAAGAAGCAGTTGTGCAGCACAGCAGCAGAGAGCTATACCAGATAGTTAATGTTTTATGCAGTAGAAAATGGACAAGTATACACAGATGGAAGGATAAACAATGTAAGGTTATAGAAGGTGAGGATTTTCTCTTGGATAGGTGGGCTGAGCATTTCAGTGATGATCTAAACAATATGGTTAGTTCTACTCCCATTGTTTGCAATGATGATAGATGTGATACTGGCTTTAATGTTGTCCCCATATCACAGTCTGAAGTTATTTTGGCTATTTCTAATAAAACTTAAACTACATAAATCCCCAGGGGTAGATGAAATTACTGTGGAAATGCTTAGAGATGGGAATGTTTCGGTTACCACTTGGATGACTGAAATTCTGAATATCTTTTATGATAAAGGCATGGTTCCTAAGGATTTTACCAGAGCTATTGTTATCCCTATTTTCAAAAAAGGTGATTGCAGTTCCTGTGATAACTATAGGGGTATCAGCCTACTCTCTGTTCCAGGGAAAATTCTTTCAATGATTGTGCTTAATAGAATTAAAAATCTGGTTGACAGTCAATTGTGTGATGAGCAATGTGGATTTAGAAGTGGTAGGGGATGTGTGGATCAGATATTTTCACTTAGGCAGATTCTTGAGAAATGTTTAGAGTTTCAGAAACCTTTCATTGCTAGCTTTGTTGATTTCAAAAAGGCTTTCGACTCTGCTGATCGTCACAATTTGTGGTTGATTGTGATATCGTATGGTATACCAGACAAGTTAGTTAACATAATGAAAACTCTCTATAATAACACTGAGTCATGTGTGAGAGTTGGTAAGTCTTGTAGAAATTGGTTTAGCATTTACTTCTGGTGTTTGACAAGGGTGCATTTTGTCTCCTTTTCTCTTTAGTTTGGTTGTTGATTATGTTATACAAAATTCACTTGAAGGGAAAGATTTTGGCCTTAAATGGTCTGGAGATCTAACAATTTCTGATTTAGATTATGCTGATGATTTAGCCCTTTTGGCAAATGATATTGATGAGATGAATTCTTTCATTCGAGCTGTTGATGAGACTGGTAGTAGAGTAGGCTTGGTTATAAATAGAGAGGAAACTAAAGTGATGAAATTTGATCAGACAGGATGTGATTCAGTTAATCCGAATGGTTGCAATCTTGAGCAGGTATCACAGTTTAATTTTCTTGGGAGTTATGTAACAGATACTGGTGATGTGCAGCATGAGATTAACGAACGAATAGAAATTGCTGCCTGGACTTTTAAGAATCTATGGAGAATTTGGAGAAATAGGTGTATACATCTAAAGACTAAAATTAGACTGTATAATAGTTTGTTTCTTTATAGGGTTAGTTATGATAGTGAAAATTTGACACTTTTTTAAACGAGGTAACAGGAAACTTTATGCTTTTGATTCTAGATGCTTACGCAGTATCTTGGGTATTAGGTGGTTCAACTTTTAAGTAATGATGAGGTTGTGCAAAGGGGTTGGCAGTCTCCTTTAACCTTTCCAGTGTCCAGCCTGAAAAAGTTGTTTCCATCTACAGGCAAAGTTATTTTCTCCCTATACTATGCTCAGCCAAAAAAAAAGCTAAAACTTTTTTTGCCAAATAACTAATGAAAGAAATTATGGCATGATGCCAAATTAATCAGCAAGAACTTAATTCTTGATTTTCTGAAAATAAAATATTTAACCAAAAAAAATAAGTTTTATTTTAATAGGACTTTTTTTAGTGTCATGTAGTAAAAAAATGCATCTGGCAAACACAAATAAAAATTTATTTAAAAAGAACTAATAGGCAGAAATGGTTATAATGCACATGAATAGAAAGGTATTTATTTCTGAATAGCAAAAAACAAAGAATTTTTTTGGTTTCAAGTAAGTATTTCTCTCGTTTTGTAAATTTTTTCTTGATTCCATACTCTGAGGAAAATTCCAGGCTTTTAGCCAATTGTGCTGAGTCAGATGAACAAGTCAACTTTAGAATTTAAAAAAAAATAACCAATCAATGGAAATAGGTTGTGTTATATACTATATTAAACAGAATTTAATTACGAATTTTATGAAAATAAATAATATAAACAAATTTGCAAGCATATTGATTTTAATAAGCCTTTTTCAGCGTGATATGGTGGAAAAAAAGATCGCACTATACAATTAAGGCTTCATTTTGGAAAACCTGATGAATAAAAATAGTTACATTATATATTTATCAAAAGGAAATTTCTTCCCGATTAATACAATATTCAATCTGAAATATGTAGAATCTGAATAACAAGCAATGCATCTATCATCATTAGAAACAATGGGAGTAGAGCTAACCACATTGTTTAGAACATCACTGAAATGCTCAGCCTACCTAGCCATGACAGAATACTCACCTTCTATAACCTTACCATGTTTATCCTTCAATCCCTGCATACCTGTCCGTTTTCTACCACACAAAACATTAACTATCTGGTACAGCTCTCTGCTGTTGTGCTGTCTAACCACTTCCTCAACTTTGCCAGCCAAGCCATCAACCCAAAGATATCAGCAGCTAACTGATCCTTTACAGGTTTAGTAAGCTCTCTGTAATGCTTTCTATTAGGACAAGTAGGGTATTGATTAAGGACATTCCTGTGGTTCTTTCTTTCTGAAATGAGCTCAAGTGCCTTATCATTCAAATAATTCTGTCTCCTCTGCTCCTTTTTTCCTAAAAGAGTACTGTTAGTTTCCAGAAAAGCCTGTTTAAAATGACCCCATTATTCCTCAACTTCAGTAGTAAGCAAACCGTGACTGTCGTAATGACTAAGTAACCTATCATGGCAAGCTTTAGTTATAACTGGGTCTTTCAGAGCTTCAGTATTAAAGGTAAAATTTTTAACCCTAGCACAACACTTTTTAAGTTTAATTTGTAAGACACTTTTAACTAGGTAATGGCCAGATCCAATTTCAGCTCCCCTGTATGACCTGGTATTCCTAACAGAACTAGCCCATTTGCTGTTAATTAATATATAATCAATCATATTCTTATGCAGCCCATCTGGTGACTTATATACAAGGTTTTATCAAAATAATGGAAACACTGACTTTGACTGGAATACATGCAGTGCACTGTTTGCATATCACAGGAACGATGTCACCTGTAATGTGAGGTATATGAAGGGTAAAAATATGACGGCTATCACATAGCAGTGCTACAGGTGCAAGTGAAACGGCTGTTGTAATGTGTTGACAGCATCAGTTGGCTATCACATAGCAGTGCTACAGGCGCAAGTGAAACGGCTGTTGTAATGTGTTGACAGCATCAGATCTCGGTGACCTTCAAAAAGGCATGATCATTGTGCACATCTTGCAGGAGCTTCATTAACCAGAATGCCAGAAATAGTAGGTGCAATATGAGCAACTGTATCAAAGATTATGATTACCTATTTGAGCCCCAGGTTAGGCATGGATGTTATCGTTTTTTCAGCTGAGGTCCCACCATCCTCACAGACCATCTACTGTGGCATGTAAACTGACAGGCTCTTGTCTCTGTGGCAATCAGCTGCTTGATGGGGTATTTATTTTTTTTAGTATGAAAAAGGACAGGGTAGTGCCTTTAAAAATGAAAATGGTTGACACCATGCGAAGTTGTCAGATAGGAATAGGTGAATGTTGGCACTGATCATACGACAGAAGCACAAGACCACAACACTGCAAATAGCAGTAGAGTTGAACACCAGTTTGAATGATCACATTTCCATCATAACAGTTTGTCGGGAACTTCATCGTGCCAGTATTTATTGGCATGTTGCTATCCACAAACCTCTGATTACTAATACCAATGCAACAAAATGTGCAAGGTAGTGCAAAGTATATAAAAACTGGGATGCTAAAGACTGGCAATGTATCATCTGGTCTGATGAATCGTGCTACATATTGTTTCCCACCACTGGTAGAGTTACATCTGGTAAAAATCTGCAGAATGGTACCACCTGACTGTTTGGTTCCAACTGTGAGGCATGGAGGTAGATCCCTGATGCTGTGGGGTGCCATATCAAGGCATTCCTTAGGACCATTAGTTATTCTGCAGGGTCGTGTCACATCCGCAATGTACTAATTCATTCTCAGGGACCACCTGCACCCAATGTTGCAGGCATTGTTCCCTAATGACCTTCCCTGGTTTCAAGTGGATAATGCACCTGTGATTTGTTAAAAACGTTTCAAGTTGTGGTTTGCAGAGCATGAGGATGTGGTAGCAGCTACCATGGTATCTCATTCTCCTGACCTCAATATTACTGAACATTTGTGGAATATCTCGAGTGCAACGTCAGATCATGCTTTCCACCTCCAGCATCATTGGGATAGTTGGACCATATTTTACAGGAAATATGGTCCCACATTCCTTTACCGTAGGTGCATGACTTACATAAGTCTATTCCACTTTGAATTGCACCTGTTCTGAATGCCTGAGTTTGAAATACAGCTTGTTAATATAATGTTGTCTACCAACAGTATGTATTTCCATTATTTTGATAAACCCATGTATGTCATGGTGTTTGTAATAAGTGTTATTCTCAAACCATTAAGTTTACTTTCCTGTAGGAGACATTGCCCATTGCAGCTACCCTGGGCCTATCACCCTTCCCCAAAGGTCAGAGTCAGTGCCAACTTCGGCATTAAAGTCACCTAGAACAAGAGTAATATCTCCTTTCTTGACTAAATTTAAAATATCCTTAAGTTGTCCGTAAAATCTATCTTTCTCATCGTCATCGGTATCCTCAGTGGGGGCATAACAGCAGATAACATTCAAGTCTTTAATACTTGTCTGAAATTTTGCTGTAAGAAAACTTTCATTAATGCACTCATATCCCAGAAGAGCAGACACGCTAGTCATGACTAGCGTGTCTGCTGACAAGCAAACCTACGCCTTGGAGATGCTTATTATCTTTCCTCCCTGAAAAGAGAAATTTAGGATTTTTTTAAGAATCTAACCTTTTTCTGTCCATATGGTCTGTTGCAAATTGAGAATATCTAAATTATAATGGTGGAATTGTGTGAGGACATGAAGAGAATAATCTCTGTGCAGAGTCCTCATGATCAAACTACCTAGAAAATGGTTAGTGGGATGTTTAAATAAACTTTGTTTATTGAGAGAGGTAATGCTGACAGTAGCAAACAGTGCTCTAATTGCAGGCATGGGGCAAAGACCCATTCTCCCACTACTAAAGGCTGAAGCCATCTACACTGGGAGACTTCCTTCAATGTAGGATTTGATGATGCAAGTAGAAGCAAGAGTTCAGGTGCCTGCGATGACCTCTGCTTAGGATTATCAACCAGTTGATAAAACATATCCTGTGAATCTATTCACTTGAGGCTGTCAACCCACAAACAAACCGAAAAAACAGTGAATGATTTATTCCTCCACAGAAACCCACCAGTGCAGCAAAATTAGGATCCATAATCAAGCTCATAGCCATATTCCAGTCCAATTAGTGTATATGGTCAGCACCAGGACCCTCTGTAGTTGACCACTCACAAAAAAAGGGGGTAGAAAAGAAAGAAAAGTAGCTGGGTCATTTATATGTCAATTGAACCAGGCCAGTTCATTACCCATAACAGATTTCAATGATCTTTGACATAAATTTAGTGCACATAAGATGCCTTATTGTCCGAAATGTTTTGAATGAAAATAATTTTTGTAAGGAGTTATAATTGTTTAACCTAAGGGGAAAATATACAAATTGCGATTGTGACTAAATTTTTTTTTTCTTTCTTTGCTTCTATGGTAGATGCCCCATGGCCGAGTGGTTAACGTGTTTGGCTACTGATCTAAGGGACCTGGGTTCGAGTCACGGGTAAGGCATGGCTGTTGTGTCATTTTTCTGCTGAGGTCTTGCCATCCTCTCAGACCTACTATGGCATATAAACTGATAGACCTCTTGTCAGACCTCTGTGGCAAGCAGCTGCTTGAGGAGGTATTTATTATTTATTTATTTATGGTAGATGAGAAGACCAAACTTGGTGTACTGATGCAGATTTAGATTATAAGTTTGTTGAAAAAATCAAATATAAAAAATGTAATACGGTTTTAAAAAAAAATTGAAAAAGCTGAAAATTTTAAAATGCGAAAAAAGTTACGTGGCCCCATGTATAAAAAAAAATTTAAACTGACCTGTGTTGTACATTATGCCCATAGAAACGTTGTACAAAATTTGGAATATGGTAATTTCTTTGATAACGAGTAAAAAAATATTGAAATTTTGCTAATATTATGGTTAACGATGCAGTTCAGGGGACTCCATTGATGCTCTTGCATGCACACCAAATGGAGAGGCTACCAACATGCTTTGCTGCTTGCACTCAAATGTGATTTTATAACTCCCAGTACCATTTGGTTGCTACTCACAGCTATAATGCTGTGAGTAACCTTTGGTACAGATGAGCAATATATAAAGCCAAGTTTTTGAGGGAACAAAGTTAGGAATACAAATGTTAATGATTTGATGATATGTAGTGAGGGTGACCAGATTTCAATTAGTAAAATCCAGAACAGTTTAGTAAATGTTCCAATTTCAGTTTACTGAAACTGGAACATTTTACTGGAACAAAAACTTAACCCAGGGAAAATTTAACTAAGTTGTAGAATGGCACAAATAGGTATGACAGATAATTTATGATTGGTGGGTTTAATTTCAGTTATGCTGCATAGATTGATGATAAACCTGTGTCTTTCAGAAGTGTGACTTTTCTCTTGGCACAGCTAAATTCGAAGCACGTGTTTGCCTGTGGCAGTCTGTACTTTGAAAACAAATGTTCACATAAATTCGAAAAAAGCATAAATACAGTGTCCACTTGAAATAAAAGAAAGAAGAAAAAAACTAATGCAGTGACAGCACTATTCTAAAAATGTGCTAATTAAATATATGCAAATGGAGTGTGATCTGCCTATTATCACAAAAACTGGGTCATTTAGGCATCCCAAAAATTTGTTTTGGAACACAGGGACAGTGCCCTAAAAACTGACTATGTCTGATCACCCTAGTGATAAATAAATAAAAAATAAATACCCCCTCAAGCAGCTGCTTGCCACAGAGGTCTGACAGGAGCCTGTCAGTTTATATGCCAAAGTAGAAGATCTGAGAGGATGGCAGGACCTCAGCAGAAAAACAACACATACAACCATGCCTTATCCGGGGCTCGAACCCAGGTCCCTTAGATCAGTAGTCAAGCGCGCTAACCACTCGGCCATGGGACGGCTCTAGTGATACTGAAATAAAACCAGAATTATAGAATTAAATGAGATGGGGGGGGGGATCACTAGTAGTGTGCCAGGCTCATAATCCACAGTTCCAAGGTTCGAGTTCCAGCTCGCCAGCATGAGATTTATCTCCGCAAAACTCCCCACCCTGCCCTTGGTCATTAGGGGACACTGATCGAATGGGATGTTAAGCCATGGCCCAATGTGTGAGAGAGTCATACCCTGTGCATGTTAAAGAACACACTGGATGGCCTTGACAGTATGCTACCATCTGTCTCCCAACACCTGCTCTAGTGGGTCACTTCCCCCAACCTTTTCTGAGCCTTTGGGGTCCATGTGACTTGACGATTTAGCCCATTGTGTGCAAAAAAGTGCCACTCAGAGGTAAAATAACCCAACAGAATTAACTAACTTTCCTGTGACGTTTTTTTTTTTGCATTGCTTAATTAAAACTAAATGCACATTTAAACTGTTCTCGTCAACATTGCACTTCTTCGAAAAATAGCTAAAATATGTTTGTGTACAAGATTCTTCTGGTACAGCTGGGAGAAATTTATTTTTTTGAGATATAGGACTTAAATAAAATGTGCAAATTTTATAGGTGGTTGTTTTATTATGAATGTTTTTTGGTACGAAAATTAATACATAGAATATAATACACAAAGCCGGCTCAATATCGCAAGCATATGAAGGGGGACGCTTGGGGTAGACAAGAATTTAAGGCCAGCATGCTAATACACTGAAGTGCCATTAAATTAGGGATAGCAGCCTAGTAACATGCTGGACCCCCTCTGGTCCTCATAATGGCTGCCACACGACAAGGCAAGGACTCCACAAGCTTGCGTAAATGTTCCACAAGTATGGCAACCCATGCATTCTCCAGACCTGTCCACAATTATCTCAAGGTCATCGCTGATGGCACATGGGCCTGAACACTCTGCTCGATGGTATCTCAAAGATTTTCAATGAGATTTAAGGGGGCATAGGAGTTTCTCGGCCATAAAAAAAAGGCAATTTTCATAATTTTTTTGGCGCAAATAAAAAAGGTAAAATAATGACTTTTTTTTAAATGAAAGTTTCTACTGTGGCATATAAACTGACAGGCTCCTATCAGACCTCTGTGGCAAGCAGCTGCTTGAGGGGGTATTTATTTATTATTTTATTTACATCTCATGTAGTTATAAAAAAAAAAAATTTATTCAAATTTTCGAAAAAACCCTCCACCACAGCTCCGCCAATACTGGTCTGCACATCGTACAGAAGTCTGTAAAATTGCCCTGCACGTTCATCTGAAACAAACAAAAGAAATTCTTAAAGTATATTAAATTTTGAAGTCCTTATTGGATGGGATTTTTAAATTTCAAATTTTTAACAAAATGGCGACCTTTCAAAAAAAGTGTCAATTTTTAGCTCTTTTTTTCCAGTTTAAACTATAAAAAAAAAAAATATGAAAAATTAAAATTTTCAAAAAAGCATCCGATAAGGACTAGGGAATTTTATAAGTTATAAGTAGAAAAAAGAAACAAGTTAATTGAGAGATTTGTTATTGAGTTATCACCAGTACAGACTTTGAAAACATAGTTTCGAGAAAAATGCATTTGAAAGTTTGAAGAAATTGGGTAGCCTGTATAAGAGATTGCTGTTTTGAACTTAATTTAGAAACTGCATTCACGAAAGTAAAATGATTACAACGCCATCTGTTGAGAAAAATATGAATGCTTTACCCACAGATAACTTGCTCTTCGAATAAGGACAAAAGAAACCATTATTCGATGGGTCCAACGTTCCTACCTACGTGCTGCTGTAAAACAGGCTCTCCGAGGCCCATGCATGGCACTCGACATAAAGTGTCATATCTTCTGTAGTATTTCAATATTTTAAAAACGGTTTTGAATTCTCATTCTTAGGGGTAAAAACTATCAGAAAATCAAAAAAAAAAAAAAAAATAAAATAAAATAAAATTCGATTTTTTTTCAATTTGAAAAACTCCTATGCCCCCTTAAATCTGGGCTTCTAGATGGCCAATTCATTATTTCAAAGTCAGCAGAATGCTCCTACAACCATGCAGTAACCAATGTGGACCTGTGAGATGAACAGTTATCTTCCTGGTAGATGCCATCTCCATTGGGATGCATGATGGCCATAAATTGGTGTAAATGATCAGCCATGAGTTTTACCTACCGGGATGCATCAAGATTTGTCAGTACATACCAAAGTCCCACAGACGTCCAACTGAAGACACCCCAGACCATCACTGAGCCACCATCAGCTTGTACTTTTCTGACCTGACATGCAGGATCTATGGCTTCATGGGGTAGGCACCATACCCACAGTCTCCCGTCAGCATGATGAAGTTTAAATCAGGATTCATCACTCTAAGCTATCTGTTGCTAATTTTTGATAGCCCAGTTTCGATGTTCTTTAGTCCAAACAAGGTGTTGAACCGGGTGTCATACCGTTAGAAGTGGGATTTTTGTAGGTCGGCGACTCCCGAAGCCAAGACGATGAAGTGAGTGTTGCAATGTCCATGCACTGACTTTCCGGCTGGAACCTGTGTTCAGACGGAAGGTGATTTCAGATAATGTCTGGCCCCTATCGGTCCGTATGATGCAGGTCAAATGGCGAAGCCCATGATCATTCAAGGCTGGTTGTCTTTTGTAGTTTATCTGGATGCTTGTTTTTTTGTCGGAATTTTCATATTCCCGGAACACTCTTAAAACTGTCGTATGAGAAAATCCAGATTAGTTGACCATTTCGAAGATTGAGTGCTCAATCCATTGGGCACCTACGATCTGCCTTCTGTCAAATGCATCTAAATCATGCGCCTTTCCCATTATGCTTTTCATGACGAATGCTTGGGGAAGCCAAAGCTGACAGATATATATGGCAAGAGTTTGTCACGCATGTGGACAAATGTGGGACTTGCTGTACTGAATTTGGATAATGTCTCCTATTTCTAATTCATTGGCACATCAGTGTAATTGATTGGTTTGTTCTATTTTCACCTCACAATGAAAGTTCCATAAATACAAAGTGCTAATGTTTTTGAGTAATATTTTGAGCATAGTAATTTTGAAGTCCTTACTAATCATTTAGGTAGCATTTGATTTCAGATGTGGAGGCCAAAAAAATATTGTCAGCCACAAAAATTTGACAGGTCACTTGAGGCAGCGAAAATAAAATTAAATATAGCAAAAAACGTTTATTCACTTGGGTGGTAAAAAACATTTTTTATGGGCAGCAAAAATCGAATTTATTTGAGGGGATCCAAATAATAAGTTTGCTTGGGACTTCTTACAAGTATTGGGTGTGGCTCTCCTGCAACCTACATAATTTATGTTATACAAGCATTCACGAAATAGAAATTTATTCATAATGCACAAATTTTACCCGACAACTATGGCATTCAAACATTAAGTAATGAATGGTATATAACCTGTTCTCTTGAAAATACTAACACATTAAAACTCTGACATTAAAACTCTGAGGAAAATGTGAAAATCAGATTTGCACAAACCTGAGACACTTTCAAGTAAAAGAGATATGGGTTTCTAGATGCATAGTTCATTCCTGATATTTCCCAAGGGTACCTTCCCAAGGTACCAAAATAAATCTTAAATTTACATGTCATCCAAACTATTAATGAGTGACTAATACTCTCTATATATACATTTTGTGATCACTATTTCTTAAACCAATAGTTCACATAACTGTATAAAAATCTCATATTCAATACCCTCCTTCAGCAAAAACAACCACGATGCAAATAGAAAAGGATAAACAAACAACTAATTGTGACTAAACGTATAGCAGTTAAGTTATATGAATGTATGGCATAATATACTCTTCACAATTATCATTCAAACCATTTTATATACTCTTGCCAAATATTGCAATTTTGCTAGGATTTCAGTAATCTCAAAATTTTATCACAAATATACTTGCTATTATAAAAAAGCCGAAAAACAAAATTGACATACCTTGCTAAATTTTGTTACTGTGAAGTTTTCTCTTATTGCTAGAAGCCATTTTCTGCACAACTCTTCATCCTGGGGAAAACTGTAAACATGCACATTTCTTGAACTTTCATAATTTCCTCTACAGCCAGGAACAGAACTAGGACGAGGCATTTCTTCAAAAACTGATTCACAAGTAAAAACTTAATCACAGAAAAATAAAGCACCACTTCAAAGATAACACAACATTAGAAAATTCCGCCTACACAAGCAGCTACGGGGTGTCAAGATGTTAGATCCACAAATGCTGACGTCAGAACATTATGACATCATCAGTGAGTCCTTGAGTCTCGATGGTTACATTGTCACCCGCTAAAGCTCGTGTACAAGGACACGCCCCCTCTTGCGTCATAACTTGCACCGCTCGTCAATTTATGCAAATGTCTTTCCCGGTGTGCAACATGACACGTGCGGGCTTTGTACCTCTTGTTATAACCTGGTGACATGTTGTCACAGTAGCACAGAAGATAGTAGAGAGAGTAGTAGAGCACAGCACAGTTTAGAGATCAGTTTTAGTTTGTTGAAGATTTTGTAGTAAGAAATGATGTAGTATCTTCTTTATTGAAGTTTTGGTGAGTGCTTTTTGGAAATAAATTATTTGTTATTTAAGCCTTTTGAATCTTTACTAATTTTTTTTCTCTTGAGCAACATTAGTTTGTTTTGATTAGCATTAACATAAAATTTTGACAATCATTTAGTATTTTTGAATTCTTACTCATTAATGCTCACTGGTATTTCGAACCCTAATTAAACTTTATTTTTGGCAATTTGTCGATTATTGCCTGGCGCCAGACTCAACTATCCGGAGCATGAAAATAATTGAATCAAAGGGTCGAAACTTTAAAAGTAATTCATTTCTTTGGAGCGTTACAGCAGTCATGTTTAAAGTAGCTTGTGACATTAGAGGCAGTACAAGCTTTAATTTGAGATATAAGGTCTATCCCTGCAAAAATTAGCTTCCGTTTTGGGGGAAAAGAACGGTGGAAGGAAGGAAGGCAAAATTCGAAAAAGTCTAGGACAGTTGTCATATGAGCTTTTATTTCACACGTAACTTGTAATTGTAGGCCCTTGCATTCGGAAAATGTATTGGAATAAATGTTTACACATTTTCCCTTTTTTAGGGGGGGGGGGAGAAAGCATGGAGGGTCAGTTTTTTATACCTATGTAACTCCCTGCATCACAAGTTTTCATTTGAAGCATAACTTGTTACTTTTGGCACTCAAATTCTGGAGATATGAAGGAACAACTGCTTTCATATTTCCCCTTTTTTAGGAGGGGAGAAAGCATAGGAGGTCATCTTTTATAGCCTATGATACTCTCTATGTCATGAACTTTGATTTGTCACATAAATCATTAAGATAGGGTGAACAGCTGTTTTGACAAACAGACAAATGATGAGCAAAAAGCAATAGGAAAAAACAGAGGTATATACTCTGTAATTACTTCCAAAATCTTCTGTTTTTAAAAATAGGTTTTTGTTAATTTTCAGTAGATTTTCAAAACTTTAATGAAAACATTAGTTAATAATAGTTCAAATCAAACTTGTCAGCGTAAATCAGGGGGCTGCTTTAGCATAGAGTAATGTTAACAAAGAAATCAGCATTACCGTATAGTGCTTTGAAGATATGGCAATTAGATGGCTTTAACAAATTATTTATATTGTAGTTTAATAAAATGTGCATCAAATGAAAAAAGAAAATATTATTTTTCAAGCTCAAATTACGTATTTTTATAAGATATATGTAAGAAAATTTTGAAATGCCAATTTTTATTTAAATAAAAAAATCAGTGTTTTTGTTATGTTAAAAATGAACATGGATGTCTTGGGCCTCTCATTTTGGTTTATGTTAACAGCTATATTCATTGGGGACCCTGGAAGGGTTAATACTTTTATCATGCTTATCATTACTGCTCCATTTCAGAATTATTAACAACCAAATTAAACCATATTTATGAAATTGTAATCAAGTCTGGCTATCATCTAATTGAAATGAGAAAAATCTGAAATATAAAATAAATCAATCCTCATAACCTATCCCACCACAAATTCGTAATACTTTTTTCCTCCCCCCACCCTTCACTACACTATACCCATACCTTTTCTAGTGAATTTCACATACACAGTATAACATATACTACCTAAATATCACCTTAAAATACCAGTCAGTTAACTCTAAAATGCTTTGTAATAAAAGATAGGGTAGGAATTACATTACCTCAACCATGAGTCATTTATAATATAAAAATTAATGTATAATTTAATATCACGATTATGCTGTGATTAAAAACACTGCAGCATTTGAATGCACCATATTATGTCCTTAATGCACATACAGATATCTGCTTATGATAAATTTCAGAGCTCTAAGCTCCGATATCATCTAATTAATATGCATCTGTTCATAATGGGCCACTTAATTGTATATCTTTCACACTTGTGAAGGTGATTAAAGTCTATTTCACAGTACTTTAAGTTGTAGGAATGCTAATTTCCCCCTGGCACACTCATCATTGCTGTAGCTGTTAGTTTTCCTATAGATACCAGTCCTGGTTAGATGCACATGGTGAAGTGGTATTATTCCTTGGTCATGTGCATATGTGCTTTGTGTACACATGTACTTGTACACAAAGTGCACCTTTGTCATGTGCATCTGACCAGGACTAGTATCCATAAGAAAATTAATAGCTACAGCCAAGATAGTGTCCCTACAACTTAAAGTACTATGAAATAGACTTGTTCAACATCACGAGTGTGAAAGGTATGAAATTAATTGACCCAGTACAAAAAGTAGCATATTATAAATTATATAGCTATTAACTTTCTTATGGATACCAGTCCTGGTCAGATGCACATGATAAAGTAACACTTTGTGTACACGTATATGTGTACACAAAGCACACATGTACATAACCATTGATGGTATCAGAGCTTTTGAGCTCTGAAATTTATCGTAAGCAGATCTCTGTATGTCCATTAAGGATATAATACGATGCATTCAGATGCTCTAATATTTTTAATTACAGCATAATCTTGATATTAAATTACATCATAGGAAATTGCTGTGAGTTTGTTAAATATTAAAAATTAATAATAGTAACCATCATTAAACAAAGATAACTATATTAGCAGAATGTATTGAATCTTTCAATTAGAAGAATATGCTAATGACTTAAAGATTGAATTAATATGCACTGCCTTAATGCAAGTAATATTACAGAATAACTTACCTGAAATAATTTAAAATCAGAGCTAATAACACACCCTCCTACATGATTTCAGTTAAAGTATATAGCATAAATTGGCCCAGTACAAAAAGGAGCATGTTTTCCCTTTTTTAGAGGGGAAGAAAGCATGGAGGTCAATTTGTTTAGTGTATGTCACTCCCTGCATCACAAGCTATGTTCTTAATTAACCTATATAGTGATAATTCATGTAATACTGATATTTTGCCCATCCTTTTTCCATGGAAATTAAACCTCCTTGATTACAGCACCTGTGGTTACTCACCTGAGGGCCCAATGGTATTTAATCAACTCCCAAATCTCGCACATCACTCACCTGATGATGCTACCTGATACACTCAGATCACTCACCTGATATAGTAAAATGCATTGTGACCCTTTTGCTTTAACCTTTTAAATTCCCAGGAAATTTTAGAAAAGGGTAGAGGGTATTAAACATAAGAGAAGAGCAATATTTTGATGAATCCATTTCAAATTTTGGCCATTATGGATATTAAAGAATTAAACTTTTTGAGTATTTTTAGCCATTTTTAACTTTGAAAACAAAGCTTAAATGACATTCACCTGCCATGGATATCTCATTGAAGTGCTCTGCATCAAGAAATCAATCGTTCCAGTTTTCTACTATAAGTACAGCCCTCTTCAGCAGTGTTCCAAAGAGGCATTAATTTTAGCTGTGAGGAATTACAGATGTAGTCAGCATAGGATATTTCACCTATAATTGTTGATCTGAGTCATGCAAAGGGTGAAAGAATTCACTAGAATTATCTACTTTTAGGAATCATGTTGTTTCAAAGTTGTAAGAAACTTTTGTATGACAGAAAATTGACATTTGCATGAGTGATTTTTTTTTATCAGTCATGCAAATGTCATCTCCTTATTATATGCCAGAAACACTTTATCTGCCTTTGAGCTATCAAACAAAATTGGTTCTTCAGCTAAACTTTTGCTATGAAAATCACAATTGTGGTTTATTATAATTAAAACATAGTAATCATTGGAAATAATAAAAGGCTATAATTAATGTTAATAAAAAGTCAATAAATAAAATATCAGTAAAAGTAATAAAAGTATCAAGTAAAAGACTATAAGG
Organism: Ryuthela nishihirai; assembly: GCA_038380435.1. NCBI lineage: Eukaryota > Metazoa > Arthropoda > Arachnida > Araneae > Heptathelidae > Ryuthela > Ryuthela nishihirai. The sequence goes on along the minus strand of JAWZYU010000016.1, from coordinate 63,478,491 downwards.
GTTAATTTAATTATTAATTAACTAAAGTGTTGAAAGCTGATTAATCATTTTTTTAAAATTTCATTGTATTCTCTTTTTTAATGTATATAAAAGCAGGAAAAATATTTGAACTCTCCTCTCATCTTGGTAATACTTTTGCTCTGGCTTATGGTAAAAACTACTGAGTGGCCATATTTTTCTGAATTTTCTCACCCTTGGACATATCAGTTGCATCCTCAGTGACTCTTACTATGAATTATTCTAAGCAACCCTAAATTGAAAAATCATGGATTCTGCACAGCCACCAAAGTGATAGTACCCTATATCAAATTGTAGGATCACCTTAGAATGTAAGGACACCTTTTATGTAATCAAGTCATGGGCTCAAATTCCACTGAAATCAATATCTCTGATTTAATAAAATTGTTTTTAGTATTGGAGACGTTTCTTTGTGTTTGTAACACAGAAAAAGGTTTGATTAGAATAATTTATAAATATATGATCTTAATATGATTTTAATTTTATTATAGCTATCCTGCAGCAGTAATGTACCAGATTAGGGAACTTACCAAAAAACTGAAGGAGGGCAACACTTTAAAAGAGGTAAAGAAGGCAAGAACTAGTGTTCATTTCATCAAAGAAGGCCATGGCATTTCAAGCGAATCACAGCCTAAGTCTAAATTTGGTCAGTATCAAAACTGGTATTTATTCATATTGCATAACAGCATTTCATAATTCATAAAGATTGAAAACAGATTTTTGTGCTTTGTGTATTTGACCTAAATATAAGACCTTATTTCAATGCAGTTTTTGCATTAAACCAACTTTTAACTGTCTTAATTAGGCTTTATGGTCTTAATCTCATTGCTCCCATGATATTGATTCATCAGCAGCTGACATCAATGTTAGTTTTGTTGGAGTTTTATGTACAAGGGCAACTATAGGCCATGCTGTGCCAAACAAGATGAAGCCAGTGTACAAGGGTGGTTCAAGGTTGACCTGGACTTTTTATTGTAACTCTCCATGTTCTGTACTGATTGCGACAGAATCCTTATGGTAAATATATGTGAACCTGTTGTAACGCTCCCAAAGATTTTTAAACTTCTCTTTGGGCACTTTGACTGATTCAAATTAAATTAAAACTCCAGATAGCATATCGGGCTCCAGGCAATATTAACTTGCCCAATAAAGGTTAAATGAGGGTTTGCTAGGTATATGGGCATTACCTATTGAGTAGGAAATCAAAAGATTGTCAGCTTATTAAAGTTATATCTTAATCAAAAAATCAATTTTCATCCAAAAAATTCAAGACTCATCTTATACACCTATCAGACTATACATTAAAACCACCTCTGCATTATGCGGAGAAGTGTGTGTGTAGCCAATCAGTGTCATGTGCCAAGGTTGCGAATGATATATGTAATACCTGGGTCGGAACTCTTGCAGGCAGTATTTCGTTTCGTCACAACATGGGAAAAGCAAAGGATTTATCTAATTTCAACAAAGGCCAGATCATTATGGCAAGATGCCTTGGTAAGAGCATCTCTGAAACAGTGATGCTGGTAGGCTGCTCACACTATGCAGTAGTTAGTAGTTAGTTTGCAAAGATGGTCCGAAACAGGTGACATTTTGAACCTTTGACAAGATGGGGGCTGGCCACACTTCATTGATGTCAGAGGTCAGCACAGGCTATCTCATCTTGTTTGCAGCAACAGGAGGTCTACTGTAGCTGACATTAGCCATAATTTCTATTGTGGTAAAAGGCCCGATGTGTCCGAACACACAGTTTATTGTAAGCTTTTGTCTCCACAGCTACAGACCCATTCGTGTGCCTATGCTCACAGCCGTTTACCGTTGTTAACGCTTGCAGTGGGCACGTAATCATTGACACTGAACCATAGAAAACTGGAAGAGGTCAGACGAATCCTGTTTTTTGTTACACCATGTGGATGGACGAGCTCATGTGCGCCCGTTTACCCATGGAAGCCTTCTCACCTGAATGTACTGTGGGACTGATCCAGGCAGCTAGAGGGAGTGTGATAGTCTGGGCAATATTTTCTTGGGGAACACTTGGACCAATTATCCCTGTAGAGCAAACTCTGACAGCTGTCACCTACCTAAACATTGTGGCTGACCAAGTACACCTCTTTATGGTGACTATTCTGTGGTGGAGATGGCGTCTTTCAACAAGACAATGCCCCATGTCACACTGCGAAGAAGGTTCAGGAATGGTTCCTAGAACATGATGAGGAATTCCATTTATTGACATGGCCCCCAAATTCGCCGGACATGAATCCTATCAAACATTTGTGGTTTGAGTTGGAGAAATGGGTACGAGCAGCATCACCCCAACCATGTAATTTATGGGAACTGGTGATCCTCTATTGCAGTCATGGTACCAAAATCAAGTGATACCTACCGACATCTTGTTAAATATATGCCTCATCAGGTGAGAGATCTTTTGGCAAAAATAAGAGGACCTACATCATATTAGGTAGGTGGTTTTAATGTTTTTTGGTTGATCGGGGTGTACTGATGAATACAAAAGTTGGAGCAACAAAGCTACATATCTACTAACATTTTTCCTCTTACTGGCACTCTCTACTGACTCCCTCCATGATATAACGTCACTTAGTATTACATGTGATGTACAACTGACACATGTGCATTGCACGCTGAGTAAAATATTTGCATAATTTTATGATTGTGCACTCTCTATCTATGATGCAAGAGGAGGCGTGTTCTTAGTGGCTGTCAATCAAAAGTCAGAGTTGTGCATGCGCAACTCCTTAGCATATTGGAAGAAAGAAATGTGATTAATTCCACTGAAATGATCCCCAAAATAATAAATTATAATGTAAATAAGGTAAAACTGATTAAGGAAAAGTAAAAGTGAATGGGTGGACTATTACACTTAGTAGTTTATGCCAGTAGTGGTTTCCATGCTGTGCATGTGAGGTGCATTGTGGGAAGCATGGAGTCTGTGGAGGTGTCAGTGAGTGTGGGACAGCATTGTATTATTAAATTTCTTGTAAAGGAGAAGATGAAAGCTGCAAGCAGAGTCTGGGGATAAAACACTGTCAAAAGGAAGTGTCTATGATTGGTACAATAAGTTTTCCGAGGATTGAGAAGGAGTAGCAAATGAACCTCCTGGACATTGTGTTGGTTACTGCTATGACTGAAGTGAACATTGATTGTGTGCAACAGGTTATTTTGGAAAACAGGAAGCTAAGGGTACATGGTATAGCTGCAATACTCAAACACAGTGTTGGTAGTGTGAAAAAAATCATCCATGAGCACCTGCTGTTCAGAAAAGTGTGTGCATGTTGGGTACCAAAGGTGTTGACATTTGATCAGAAGTCATTTCATGTCACCATTTGCACAGAACTTTTGCACTGCTTTAAGTCTGAGGGAGATGCATTTCTGCAGCAGATCAGTGATGAGACTTGGGTTCATTATTTTACTCCAGAAACCAAGCAAACCACCTGTGAATGGCACCATATGGGTTCCCCATAGCCGAAGAAATTCAAGGGTAATGTCTGTAGGTTGTTGTAATGTTGCTAATGTCAAGGCTAAATCTGTAGGAAAGCTAATGTCTACTGTATTCTGGGATTCAAACGTAGTACTCCTGGTGGATTTTCTTGCATGGGGAGCAACAATGAATGCACAGTATTATGCTACCCTCGTAAAAGAGAAGCTTCAACCTGCTAACCACAAGAAAAACTGTTGAAATGGGTCATCCTGTTGCGTGACATTGCTGTGCCACACACGGCTGATGCTGCAATGACAGCTCTAGCATCATTGGGTTGGGAAATATTCAGCCATCCCCCCCCCCCCCCTACAGTCTTGATTTGACTTTAAGTGATTTACACCTGTTTGGCCCACTCAGGAGCATTTAGGAGAGAAGAAATTCGTTACAGGTGAACAACTACAAGAGTGTGTCCCACAGTGTCTTTGACAGCAACCCAAATCCTTCTGCATGGCTGGAATACAGAGGCTTCCACAGAGATAGGACAAGTGTGTTAATGTTAAGGGAGAGTACCAGAGAAGAACCCATAGTTTGGTAAGTGTATTCCTGTGTGTTTTTTTTTTTGTGAAAAAAAAAAGTCCAGGTCAACCTTGAATTGAACCATTTACATATCACATCTTGAATACAAAGGGTTTCAAATAGTGCATTTTTTTCCTAATTAGTGTTTCTTGAATGTTTTAAAAATTTATCAGAGAATTTTATGTTTTATACAGAAGGCATTACGATTTAATGAGCTTAATAAACATGTAAAGGATCAGTTAACAGCTGATATGAATCTTTGGCTTGATAGCTTGGCTGAACAAAGCTCTGGAAGCAGTTAAACAGCAGGGGGTTGTACCAGATTATTAATGTTTTATGCGGGAAGAAACAAACAGGTACACAGGGATTAATGGATAAACATCACAATGTTGTTGAAGGTAAGTATTCTGTAATCGCTAGGTTGGCTGAGCATTTTAGAGAAGTTCTAAATAATGTGATTATTTCTACTCCCATTGTTTGTAATAAGGATATATGCATTACTGGCTTTAATGATGACCCTATATTACATTCTGAAGTCACTTTGGCTATATGCAAATTAAAACTGCATAAATCTCCAGGGGTAGATGAAATCACCACTGAAATGCTTAGAGCTGAGAACATTTGTGTTGTCACATGGCTGACTGAAATTTTGAATATTTTTTATGATAAGAGCAAGTTCCTAAGGATTTTGCTAGAGCAATCATTGTCCTGATTTTTAAAAAAAGGTGATCACAGTTCTTGTGATAATTATAGAGAAATTAGTTTACTTTCTGTTCCAGGTAAAGTTCTTTGCATGATTATACTTAATAGAATTAAGAATTTGGTTGATGGACAACTGCATGATGAACAATGTGGATTCAGAAGTGGTAGGGGATGTATTGATCAAATATTTTGACTTAGGCAGATTCTTGAGAAATGTTTAGAGTTTCAGGAACCTGTGGTTGCTAGCTTTATAGATTTCAAAAAGACTTTTGACTCTGTTGATCGACATAATTTGTGGATGATCATTCGATCATATGGAATATCTGACAAGTTAGTTAGTGTAATGAAAGCTTTCTATAATAACACTGAGTCATGTGTGAGAGTTGGTAAAGCTTCTAGCTGTTGGTTTAGCATTGCTAGTGGAATTAGATAAAGGTTCATTTTATCTTCTTTTCCCTTTAGTTTGGCTATTGATTATGGCGTGCAGAATTCTTTGCAAGGGAAAGATTTTGGCCTTAAATGGTTTAGAGATTTCAAAATTTCTGATTTAGATTATGCAGATGATTTGACCCTGTTGGCTAATGATGATGAGATGAATTCTTTCATTAGGGCTGTTGATGAGACTGGTAATGGAGTAGGTTTGGTGATAAACAAGAAAAAATTGAAGTGATGAAAATTGGTCAGGCAGAAGTGCTTCAGTTGCTTTGAATGGCTGCACTCTTGAGCAAGTGTCTCAGTTTAAATATCTTGGAGCTATGTAACAGATACTGGTAATGTACGGCATAAGATAAATAGCAGAATAGGAATTGCCATTGGGACTTTTAAGAATCTATGGGGAGTGTGGAAAAATAGGCTTGTACACCTAAAGACTAAAATTAGGCTGTATAATAGTTTGGTTCTTTCTAAGGTTAGTTATGGTAGCGAAACATGGACCCTTTGTAAGCAGGATAACAAGAAACTTGATGCCTTTGATTCTAGATGCTTTTTATCTTGGGAATTTGGTGGTTTGACTTTGTAAGTAATGATGGGGTTAGAAGGAGTCATCAACCTCCTTTGAACAGCATATTGTGCAGAGAGAGATTGCGTTGGTTTGGCCATGTTTCCCGTTATGCATAGCTGCAGATTAGCAAATGGTTATGAACAGTGTGCCTAAGGGTTTCAGAAAAAGGGGGAGACCTAGGAAGCAATGGTCAGACAATGTCAAACAGGACCTTGCTAGAATGGCCAAATGCAGCAGCAGTAGCTCAGAATAGACATGTCTAGAGAAGATAATTACACAGTCTGGTTGGATCTCTGTAGCCCATGGCTGCAATAGGATTTTGTATGTATGTATATTCTGATTATTCTGTTTCTGATGATCTATAATAATAAAAGAAGGTGTATCTCTCTATCTGTATGTGTGTGTGTGTGTGCATGTGTGTGTGTCTGTGGCAGCCATAACTCATCAAGAAATCATGGTAGATGCTTCAATTTTTTAGAGAATGTTTAAATGTGGTCTGGGTTGCAGTGCTAACTTTCAAGTCAAAATTTCAAAAGAGAAGCTTGCTAGAAGCAAAAATAAATTTACTATGCCATTTGAGCCCCGGGTAAGGCATGGTTGTGTGTGTTGTTTTTCTGCTGAGGTCCTGCCATCCTCACAGACCTACTACTTTGGTATATAAACTGACAGGCTCCTGTCAGACCTCTGTGGCAAGCAGCTGTTTGAGGGGGTATTTATTTATTTATTTTTTATTCTTATGAGAAACAAAAATCTGTCAAATATATTGTTGCCAGATACTGCTCCCTAACTGTAAACGTAAGAGTCAACATTTAAATCTGCTGCCATTGCCATATTCCCCACATTTCCAAAGGCATTATTTTAAGGCAGCCCATTGCAGCTAGGTATCTAGCTTAATAATGACAAGCTAGATCAGCAATGACAATTTGTATAAAAATGAAGCTAAGGCCAAATAGGAACCTGATTTTTTGACAACCACTGGGGCACAGGGGGAAGCTATGTAGGAAATGTAGACTATGTGATCAAATATAATTGGAGCTATATGGCATCAAAATCTGTTGTAACGGGAATAAAATATCGATAGTTTAGGTAAATTTAGGAAAGGTTAGGGCTATGAGAAAGAGAATGTTGATGTCAGCAACAACCCAAGTAAACACAGAAATATTCTTTGTATTGAATCCGCTAAAGTGTTGGGGTGGGGGTTAGTAGTTACAAAACTTTAGTGCAGTTAAAATAAGAATATTCAGATTAAAAGTGACACCTAGGCAGTGCCATTCAGCTAATATACAATAAAACTGCATGTTTTATTGTATATTAGGTAATATACTTACTGTATATGCTATTATATGCTTACCAATGTGCAGTAAAAAGCAGACTATGAAGATTAAAGGTAAGACCATTTTGTTACATTTAAATTTCGCTATAACATCATGATAATTCTATATCAAAATACTTTTAGCTCACTTTCTGCTACTAAATAATGAAGCAAAAATAATAATTAGGAAACCCAGTTATGAATAAATAGGATGACATCACTGTATGTATTCGAATAATGCATGTAAACTGTACAATTAATATGGAATCAGTGTTATTCCAATAGTCAGTGTTATTCCATTATTTTATTCAGCATTATAAGAAAAAGTCTCTCCGAGTGGTTAGCATGCTTGGCTACTGACCTAAGGGACCTAAGTTCGAGCCCCGGGTAAGGCATGGTTGTGTGTGTTGTTTTTCTGCTGAGGTCCTGCCATCCTCTCAGATCTCCTACTATGGCATATAAACTGACAGGCTCCTGTCAGACCTCTGTGGCAAGCAGCTGCTTGAGGGGGTATTTATTTATTTATTTATTATTATTTATAATAATTTTGAATTCAAATGTCAACAAATTGGTACTTCTTGTGTCTTGTGAATTGCAGCAACACACTTTATAGAATCACAAATATATTCCCTTTTGAAGTATGGTAAGCATTCACATATTCTCAATATACTATATGACCTGATTTGCATGGTTGGGCTTATGATTCCTACAATGTAGGAGGATGGGGTAGTATGTTACTATAGAAATTTAAATGATGGTCACACAGGTGTGAAATTCATACCCCACATGCCTGTGCCCAATACAGATTTCATTTCTTGTCTTCCTGTAATTGTAATTGTTTTTACTCAGTTTAGTTAAAGATATCACTGATTTTGTTGCAGTTTTCTATTGCAGTTTTTTTCAATATTCTATAATTTTTTAACTATTTTGATAGTTATTTCTATAGAATTATATATATACATATATAATTCTAAAGCAGCCATGGACTATGGAGATCTAACCAATTAGTCCTCAAAATATGCTTACAATATTGAGTACAATTGCGGATGTGCCAGCAAGGTATACATATATAATATTTATATTGTTATGTTGTGGGAGAGCCATACCCTTCACATGTTAAAGAACACACTGGATGGCCTTGACAGTAGCTACCTTCTGTCTCCTAACAGCTGTTCCAGTGGGTTCCCTCCCCCAACCTTCTCTGAGCCTTCGGGGTTTTTGTGACCTGGTCATTTAGCCCATTGTCAGCAAAAAAGTGCCATTCAGAGGTAAAACAACAACAACCCAACCACATACCTGAGTGGTCAGTCGGTACTGTGTCAGACTTGTAATCTGCAGTTCCCAGGTTTAAGCCCCAGCTGGGTCAGCATTGAGATTTATCTCTGCAAAACTCCCTGCCCTGCCCATGGTCAATAGGGGATGCCGATGGGCTTGGAAAGGCTGCTGGCCATCGGATAGAGCATTAAGCCATGGCTCTGTGTACAGGAGAGCCAGTTAAATCCACACATCATGTTAAAGAACATGCTGGATGGCCTTGAGTGGAGGCTACCCTCTATCTCTCAACAGTTGTCAAGTGGGTCAGTTTCCCTCAACTTTCTCAGAGCCTTCGGGGTCCTTGTGACCTGGCCATTTAGCCTCTTGTATTCAAAAAAGTGCTACTCAGAGGTACAACAACCAACAGGCCTGCTAGTTTACAAGCCATCTGTTGCCAGTCTGCAGGAAGCTCTCAGGAAAAAAACATGCTTTCAGAAGCATAATATTGATATGCCATAGCACCACAGTTTATATTTTCTAACTCTCCAGATGAAATTATATTGTATGGGGTGAGGAAAGTCATGTTCATACACATACCTTTTTCTTGAGGAAACACATGGCCATAAGTTCCATGCAGATCTCAGAAGCAGAGTTTCGTACTGGTTCACCCGTCAATCATATTGTTACGAATTAAAATAAATAAGCACTTAGCATGATTTGAAGTAAATATTATATATGTATACCAAACTGAAGTATGAATGAAGTAATTTATTACAAAGACACAAAAATTATACAAATTAAACAATCTTATCTAAACACAAGTATTTCTATTCCTCTTAGTATAAAGTCAAACCATAAAAAGAACAATTTACTATATTTAACAAATTTTCAATGTTTAAACCACAATGCTGTCAATATTCAGTTTCTGAGAAAAATATAACCTATTTGTAACATCCAACAAACAAACCAATTTATATTGAATTTCATTTGTGTTAGAGGACTACCTTAATAATGCTTTTATACCTTATAGATGCGAAACATCTAATGTTAATCTCTCCTGATAGAGGACCCAAAAATGACTTTACTGTTGATTCCCTTTCACCACCGGAACCAGGCTCATCTTGACTCAAATAATAAGTCTTCTTACATAGTATCACACAACACTTAATTTAATACATTATATCCTTATTTCTTCACTATTCCACTACACCTTTTTGTTTTCCCTCTATGAATCTTATTATTCAAAGCATCTCCGTTCTAAACAGTCGATAACATAATTTTCACGCAGAAGCATACCGAGTGTATATGACACGTTTATCATAAATTTATTGCAGCATGTTCATCTGTCGTAACAAAATGAAAGAATTGCTAGCCTGCGACATGAGACTGGTTGAGAAGATTCTAGACTATCTAAGTAAGGCCTTTTATAGTGAATTCCACATAACAATATTGCTAACCAAACTAAAGAGAAAAGGTATTAAAATGCAGCCTTGTTGAGTGCCAGTAATTATGCTAAACTAATAATTACAAGCTTTACCAACTTGAATACATACTTCGTGTTATTGTGAGAGCCATCATTACATTAACTAACTTCTCAGGTATGCCATATTATTTTATGATCAATCACAAATTTTGATGATCAAAGTCGGAACCCTTTTGGAAATGTACAAAGCTAGTAGTCGTAGATTTTTTTTTTTGGAACTCTAAATATTTTTCAAGAATCTGCATTAGTGAAAATATTTTATCCATACAGTTTTGTTGTGATTTCTAGCTGCTGCTTCTACTTTGTCAACCAGACTATGTAGCTAAACATTTTCATCTTCAACTGATTCTTTACACATTTATTATGTTTTTTTTGTAATACAGTCATTAGGATTATTGGGGTGCTGATTCTTTTTATCCCAGCACTTTCTTTCAGAAATAAGCTCCATTGCTTTTTCATCTCTGCTTGTTTTTACCCAGAAGATTACTGCTGGCTTCAGGAATAGTCTGTTTAAAATTGTTAATTCTTTCTTGACTTCAGTAGTAAGCAAACTACAATGATCATAATAATTTAATAAGCTATCATGTTAAGCTTTTTGTGATTTCCGAGTCTTTTGGTGCTAAAAGTAATTCTTTTAATCTTAGCACAATATTTCTAAATCTTCAATTACAAAATACTTGTAATAAGGTAATGGTGAAACTAAATTTTGACTGATTATATTACCTGATTTAATGTTCTGGAAATTATGTATTAACATTTCAGACAAAAGTTAATAATGTAAATGTATATTTACTAAGAGCTATTACTGAAACCATGTTGGCTGCTAATTAATACATTTGCATGAAGAAGAAAATGCCACTTCAATTGGTATCATATTGTCTTTTGATAAGAATTTTAGTACAGTTATGTAATTGGAATGTCTGTCAGTGTGATAGAAATTTTGAAGTGAATTTGCTTTCAGGAAATCAACACCGAATGCTGAGTTAATTAATAGATGAGTCTAAATATTTAAATTAGGCATCTAATGCTAGGTTTACATATTTATATATATGTAACAAAATGGACCCAATATCATTTGTCGAATGTGTTTATGTATTTCATCAGTATCATGCAAATGTAGGAACGACGAGCAGTTTTATTGTTAACAAATAGTACTAGTTGGTTAAATTCCTTCATATATTTTTGTAATGCACTGACATGTAAGCTTATGTTCAATCAATTAGTTTGATTTTGTTGTTGAAAGTATTTTTTATCTTTATTAATTTATTTCTTTAATATTACACTTCTCTGAGGGCAGTTAGTTACACAATTCTTACGTAAAACAATGAAGAAAAAGGAAGACTTATGATGTCTATAAAAATGTACAGAAATTTTATATGTATAGAGAGCTACCGACCTTGCACAACAAAAATTACAATTTGGAACATTGAAAAATCAGAGGAAATCTGAATATGGTAGTTCTACAGTTTAGAGTGCTCAGGCACCAATTTTTTAATGCAATGCAGTAATGCATTATGTCTTGATGTAATGCTAGACATCTGGACTCCTAGTGGTGACAGAAAAATTTAATTCTTCCAGAATTATGCAGAGTTTCTTAAAATTACTTCTGTAAAAAAACCCTCACTAAATATGCGATTTAACGTGTTTCAGTATCACATTAGAAAGAATATTCAACTTTTCAGAAAGTTCTACAAATAATAACCTAAACAATCATATTACTAGCAATATAACAGAAATACTCTGAGTAAAGAATATAATGATAAACACTTATTCCTAAACATATTTTTTCTGTAAATAAAATAAAACCACCAGAAGTAACAGTATATGAGGTATATATTTCTAACTGCCCATATTGTTATACAGCGAATGTCTGTCAGTTCCATCCGAGGCTACTTGTTTCAAAGCCTGTTATCACTAACAAACGTTAATTCCATAATTTAAAAACACTAGCAAAAAATAAATAATCTCATTGGAGATGGCTAATCTAACAAGTGCATACCACTAAACCACAAAATGCTGCTTAGCAATTTAAAAAAAAAACCAGAAGAAAATTGTTAGAGACAACCATTTTAACTTGAACATAGTGTTTAACAATGAACTGCAGTTCCTCCCTTTTTACCCTTCCCTCAGTACACACTAATCTTATAACAAGCCTAAAAACAAAATTGTAAATAATTCACTGCCAATCTTCAGTATAAAAAATTTCTTGGAACTAAATTATCCCATCAGAAACAAGTTTAGAAAACACAAATTATCATAAACAACTCACTGTAGATCCTCAGTATAAAAAAAGGCCCCATGAATAAATAATCCACTCAATGAAAACAAGCCTAAAAAACACAAATTATTGTAAACAATTTACCATATCTGAAATCTTACAAAAAAAAAAACAAACTCCCTAGGACGAGATAATCATATCACTGAAGAAGAAATCGTCCTATTTCCTTCCTAACACAATAATAAGGAATATTCATGAACTAAATATCATGAATTGTGTGCAACTTTTAGTGCTTAACTGAGGCAAAATTTACACTGTTATGATATATATATGGGAGTTAAATCCAAATTGCATTAAAAAAACATTTTTATGTGAATAGCCCACCCCTTCCGGTTAAAATGTGAGACCTGAAAAAAATCAAGAACCAGAGGCCATATAAAACATATCAACAGATAATCCAATAAATTATTCAACAAGATGAAAAATTATTATACTGTAAGTTATTCAATTACATTACTTTACACAACTTAAGAAATTTGTTACCACTCATGGCACCATCTGGTCAGTGCTATAAACTGCAGGTGTACCTGCGTATTGATTATTAGTTATTAGCAATTAAATAAATACATAAAATAAAAAACAGTCTTGGCACTTTGTGAGTTCCGAGAACTCACTAGTTATGTTCAAGTCAGTCACAGGAGAAAACAAAGTAGTCTTCCGATCCAAGTAATCTGAGTTTAGCAATGATCATTTTATCAGAGCCATTAACTGATTATGAATTAAATTCCTATCTTTAAAGATATGAAATATGGCAAAAGCTTAAATTAGTTTACTTACATTTTTGACATGCATGCTTCTTCATATTAACCAAATTTAACTTAATCACTAGTAATCAACAATTAACTGTAGATATATTGCAAAAGTTAACATTTTCAATACAGAGAGAATAACAACAATTATTGTGCCCCTTTCTCCAATATTTCTTTTTGCACAACAGTGCTTGGATCATTGGCAATAGCAAGCTTTATATGCAGCATGGGAAATGGTGCTCGTCGCAACCAACTGAACTGTATCCATACATCTTTGATATTACAGTTAACATAATTGCTAATATTTAATATTGAATATGTAGGCATCATACTCTGATAAATCCATATATTTGAAAAGTTATCATTACAATACTTTGGGAATAACAACAAATGTTATTGTGACTTTTTTTAAAGCGATTTGATTGCTGGCAGCGGTAGCTTGTCGTGCAGCACGGGAAGCATTGGCTTACAGCAGCCAAGTCATTGCATCCATATGTTTTTGATATTAACAAAAGTTAAACTGATAGCTAATTATTAATAACACAATCCAAGTTGGTCGAAACAGTTCTCTTTTGGTTGAGACTTTAATATTTCAATTTGAATAATAAAATTTGATATTAATAACTAACAATCAATGTATAAATATGATTAGCTGATTAATAATCAACTAATAGTCTCTGAGCAGCATTTTCATGCCACTCTGAGGTTCAAGGTATGGTAAGATCGTGGTAAAATTTACCTCCGATAAGGGAATCCAATAACATAAAACAATTGTATATACCTCTTGTGATCAGCTACCGAGTTATGCAGTTATGGTGAAACAAAGCTACCATCGGCCAACAAATGACAACTGAAATGCAATAGGAAAATAAGTAATATAACAGTAGGGAACATAACATATATAATTTATTAAAATTAAAAGTGCCTCAACTCTAGCGAAAGAAATATTTTAATCCTTTATCAACCCAATAGCCAAATCCAGATAACAATGGACATGCTTGAAACCCATTCAAGTTGCAATGTCAATCATAGCCCACAGATCAGAGAAGTTCTATAATCTGTATTATTTCCTTCAATCTGAAGTTTCTGATTCTAAGTAGTCCAATTAACATCTAGTTGGCCAGAGCTGGGAGAGTTTGGTATAGGTTCAATAAACATCCATTTAGAAACAATCTATGGCCTTCGACTCTGTAAAGGAATTTAGGTGTGGACTTTGCCATTATGTTCTGTATGAAATGGTCAGCTGGAATAGATTTCCTCTGACTGGTGCACAGGTGAGCCCACAAGCAAGCACAGATTAATTAATGGTGACACAGCTGCACCTTTAGTATAGTAAAAAAGCTAAATTGGGAACAATTCTTGTCTTTCATTAATGTTCTCCTTTTAGGAAAAGAACAAAAATATTGTACAATTTGGAGTCAGATCTTTAGTGTAAAACTGAACCCCCCCCCCCCTAAAATTCGGATTTTCAAACACAAAATCCGATTTTAAATCAGAAATCGGAGTAGATGGCAGATCTCAGTGTATATAACACAGTTAATTTAAGGAAAATATTTAAAACTCTCATTGGCTGAGAAAGCAGAAAGCTCTCTTAGATGTTACAAATTGAAACATAACTTGAACTATACTCTTGGATAAAGCTTCAGATCTTTAAGGAAATGAATTTCATTCTTGCGTAAGCATTCCGACAGGTCAGATGCCATAATATTTGTCAGTAATTGCAGCAGAGGTAAAATGCAGCAAAATTTAAATCATTATTTAAATAATTTGCATCTTCAATTATAGTAATGAAGCTCACATTTGAAGTATTCTAACAAAATACATTTTTGTAACTTGTTTAGAATAGCTTACCAATGTTTTCAAGAGGGTTTTGGTAAATTTGAGTTGTGATTGAATTGTGGTAAATAGGTGTATTTTTCACAGAGGTTAACATAGTTAAATAAGATCTTATATGGGTTATCATTAGCTATGCAATCAGGAAAACGTAATGGATTCATTATCATGGTAAAATACTGTTAATTTGATGCTTAGTTTATAGATCTGTATGCTGTTTGGAAGTTGATGTAGGCACACAGATATGATATAGTATTGCACGCTGATACAGGTTCTTGAGTTATAATGTTGCTTGTGTTATTCTTTGTGTTCATTATCTGTAATGAGATCTTTTATTTGTTAAAGTAGTTTATTACTGGAAATCGTTAATAAAACTAGTGATTGGATAATTTAGTCTTCGTGGTTTACTTAACTGTGGAAAGGAAGTCTTTTGTTCATGAATTTGTATCATTTGGGCTAGTTGTCTCTGACTGGATTATACTGATGATGTCACAAGGCAGCTCCATTCCATACTTAAAACCACTGAGAATATATAACTCAGTCTGTAGGACTTATGAACGATTTTCTTGAATAAATTATTGCAATGAGTAAAAGATTTTTGAGTCATTAGAGACAACCAATGCAAATTTATAGACTTCTATTAGTAATATTACTAACTCAAACAAATGCATAACTATGTAATCCTGTATGAATCAATCGCACACTTGCATGAAGGAGAAAATGATGCTCCAATCAGTACCATATTGACTGTTGACAAGAATTTTAGTACAGCTACCTAATTGGAATGTCTGTGAGTGCAATAGAAATTTTAAAGTGAATTTGCCAGCTCAAATCCCTAGCAATGTTTGTGTCTGATTTCTTTAAAATTTCAGTGTTAAATTTAAAACAGGTTTATTTTTAGAACAATAATGATTTTGACAAAAAATGAGATGGTGGAATCACCAAATACTTACACAGAGTGCCATTTTTGTTTTACTACCTCTCTTGTGAAGAAGTTCACTAGTCTAGTATTAATAGTAAATTTCCCATTGAAATTAATAGGTGCCATGAAAATCCCTTGCAGTCTGCAACTAAAAAAGTGTAAAAAGGTTTTAAATTTGCACTGGTTTTGTTACTGGTAGAGACTTGAATATTTAGTGCAACATAGGATGCACTTGGAAAACTGAGAAATTTGGGAGCAATACAATATTTTGATATCATCACCTAAAGCAAAATTTGAAATAAATAGTATGAAAAATTATATAATATTATAAAAAAATTAATTTTAAAAAAATTGTTGTCTACAATTCCCTTCTGCTTTCGAACATAAATATTTATAAACTCATACAACATAAGCCACAATACACGAGGGTGGTTCAAGGTTGACCTGGACTTTTTTTTTTTGTACAAACGAAATGAATAGTATACACCTACCAAATTATGGGTCCTTCTTTAGGTACTTTCCCTTAACATTAAAACTGTTCCATCTCCATGGAAGACTCTGTATTCTAGCCATGTAGAAAGATTTGGGTTGCTGTCTTAGTCACTCTAGGATACTCTCCTATAGTTGTTCATCTATAGTGAATTTCTTCTCTCCTAAATGCTCCTTAAGTGGGCCAAACAGGTGGAAATCACTTGGTCAGGACTGTAGGAGAGAAGGCTGAGTATTTCCCAGCCCATTGATGCCACAGCTGTCATTGTCACATAACCATGTGTAACCTACATTATCACGCAACAGGATGACCCATTTCAACACTTTTCCTGGTCTCTTTTTGAGGGTGGCAGTTTCAAAGCTTCCATGCAAGAAAATCCACCAGGAGTACTCTGTTTGCATCCCAGAATACAGTAGCCATTAGCTTTTCTACAGATGGCACTGCTTTGAATTTCTTTGGCTATGTGGAATCCATGTGGTGCCATTCACAGCTGGCTTGCTTGGTTTCTGGAGTAAAATAATGAACCCAAGTCTCATCACTGATCTGCTGCAGAAATGCATTTCCCTCAGACTTAAAACATTGCAAAAGTTCTGTGCAAATGGTGACATGAAATGACTTCTGATCAAATGTCAATACCTTTGGTGCCCAACATGCACACACTTTTCTGAACAGCAGGTGTTCATGGATGATTTTTTTCCATACTACCAACACTGATGTTGAGTATTGCAGTTATGTCACATACATATACCCTCCTGTTTTCTAAAATAAACTGTTGTACATGATTGATGTTCACTTCGGTCACAGCAGTAGTCGACATATGTCCATGTGGTTCATTTGCTGTTACTCCTCAGCCCTCAGAAAGCTTATTGCTCCAATCGTAGACACTTGCCTTTGACAGCGTTTTATCCCCATACTCTGCTTGCAGTCTTTGCCAAATTGCATCAGGTTTCACTTTCTCCTTCACAAGAAATTTAATAATACAATGCTGTTCCACACTCACTGACACCTCTACAGACTCCATACTTCCCACAATGCACCTTGCACATTTCTCGTGGAAGAAACCACTATAGGTTCACACGTATTTACCATACAGATTCCACCACATTTGGTACAGAAGATGGAGAGTTAAAAAGTCCAGGTCAACCACCTACATATATATATGTGAAAATTTCATTACCCACGTATATATATGTGAAAATTTCATTATCCACATATATATATATTCTTTTCCAAGCCAATCAGTATAGCTTTTTTCACCGAGGCAAAGTTGGAGTTAATGGAGAAAATCACAGTTCAGGCCCAATTGGGATCCAAATCTGGAAATACCAGTTGTACACCTGGTGCACTGCCATCTGACTCTGCATCACCGACTACCTAATTGGTTTCTCTGCATGTAAAACATACTGACCCCACTTATTTAGAAGGTGATAAACTGCCACTGGTATCAGATAACGTGGAGTAGAGATAGCTTATCATCGAATGTAGGATGCTGTTAGTTTAGCTTAATAAAGTTCTACTTCCTGATTCCATTGGATACACTCATTGAAGTAATGAGAGTCTTGTTCATACATAGTATTTGACATATGCATAGTCCATGAATTGCATTCTACAAGGAAATCTTCCTTTAGGTATATCATGATGAACTGATCCATGATAAGTCAATTGACTGCTCATCGTGAAATCACTCATGTCGTTTAGATGTTATTTTAATTCTTGTACCCCCTCAAGTAGCTGCTTGCCACAGAGGTCTGACAGGAGCCTGTCAGTTTATATGCCACAGTAGAAGAACTGAGAGGATGGCAGGACCTCAGCAGAAAAACGACACATACATCCATGCCTTACCCGGGACTCGAACCCAGGTCCCGTAGACACTCAACATTAAAATCTTTTTATTGATGTCATTAGTGGACAAAGCATGTCCTTGTTGCTGCTTGATGGGATGAATGTTTGAAGTATCCAGATGTTTAACATTTCAACAGATGATGATATGTATATAGGTAATTACTTTTCTTTATCTGCTACAATTTTTGAAAGACATTTAAACTTTTAAAAAACAGGAGTTTGAACTCAATACATAGAAAAGAAAAATTTCAAGTTAAAAAGTTAAAATCTCCCTACTTGTCTAACTGCGGCAGCTGGCACATCTTTGGCCAGATATGGTAACCATTTCTTTATCTGCAGGCATAAAAAAAATGTTATTTAATTATGTTGGAATACTGAATCTAAATGCTCACTAGAATAAAATCAGGTAATGTCCATTTTTTGATGTCAAACATTTATGATTTATAGATACTCCAAATCATGCATCAGTTTGGAGTATATAATAAAACCAAGCAGAGTTTTAAAAAAATATAAATAAATTCAAAAACTAAAAAAAATCCTATCTTTTTATAGTGCCCTAAAAAGTGGAAAATAAGCCTAAAGCAAATCGATGGTGCAATCAATCACTGAGTTGGTATTCACTTCAAAGGAAGATAGGGCACCAGTAATGTTGTTGACTGGGTAAATCATTGTTCTATCTTCTTTTGAAGTGAATATGAACTAGGTGATTGATTGCACCATCAATATACTTTAGATTTATTTTCTACTTTTTAGGACCTAATAAGAAGATAGGTATTAAAATTTTTAATTTATTAATATTTTTTTTGTCACTAAAAACACCTACCTTCAAAAACTCTCATTTGATATATGACTCATAAACATCAAGAACAATTACCCTCCTTTTGGAGTCATGTTTGAGGTAGCCCATGATATTGGAGACATCACAGTCTTTAATCGGTGCCTATGTAATGGGAATGCTTGCCTATTTCAAGACATGAAGCGGCAGCAGCGCTAGTTACATTTTCGTCCACTTGGTGTTGGCGATCTGCTGTTTTGATTGTTACTTACTTCTTAGCAGTATAGGTTATTACACTGTTTACCACTTGCTTCAAAATTGGATTCTGATACGGATTTCTTCATATGTAATTATTTACTATTCTGTCTACTTTCTGCTGTTTTTAACTAGAAGTCAGAACGATGATGCAGTATTGTGTGATGTTTTGCAGAAGAAAACTCAGTTTTTATAAAATCTATTCTAAACTGGATCTGCAATATAGGTGGCTGCATCAATATGTCATTAACGTAACGATGACAGGAGTAATTGGTAAAAACTGCTGAGATCACTTTTGAATAAATAATATTTTGGAATCGCAGAAACCTTTACAATATACGGAACTGAGTTACACTGCCCTAACAAAATATTAGAGAATTTCTGTGTTATGTGAATTGGGAATCTTACTATAAATTCAAGATTATAATTTGATCTATTTAAATCTCGATTTTCAACAGCATTCGTCTAGTATTTAAGGATTCATTATTCCCGTTTGTATCTCTGAGAAATATTCTAGTTTATTGTACTTGATTAGCCATCTGTCTGATGATTCTTTACCATATGACTTCGACCAGATCGCTATATACTTACCATTAGCATAGGTTAGCTTACCACGGAATGGTGCTGACCTCATATGTGCGTTTGCTAACACGGAGAATCATGGAAATCGGCAGGCATTCCCATTACTTAAGCACTGCTATAATTTGAGATCTGCTCCCCCATACACTGTTTATCAGGGGGGAATAGTGGGGTCAAAATTCAAAGTAGTTTACGACTGTCATACAAGCTTTGACCTATGACAATGATGTTGCAAACAAATGGAATATGACACCTAACTTGTAACTGTAGACCCTTGTATTCAGAAGATATAGTAGAACGACTTTCACATTTCCTGTTTTTTAATGGAGAAGAAAGCATGGAGGGTCAATTTATTATAGCCTATGGCACTCCCCGCATCACAAGCTTTCATTTGACCCATAGTTTGTTACTTTCCTCACTCACATCCAGGAGATACATGGGAACAATCATTTTCATCCCCCCTTTTGTAGGGAAGCAGAAAGCATGGGGGGTCAATTTTTTTAGCCTATGACACTCCCAGTGGCACATAAATCATTAAGTTTCTCCATTGAATTGGAAAGATATGGTGGAACAATATTTTGTCAAATCCACAAACCCACAAATGTCAAATCCAAAACAATAGAAAGATAGGTAACAAATCTAGCATAATTTAACATGATTTTTAACGTTTTTGGAACTTGTATCTTTTCTATGCATTACGTTGAATATCCAGTTTTTTTGAAAGTTTGAATGCCTTTAAAAATTGAACAAGATAAAGAAAAGTAATAACTTACCTGAATATGTACTATCATCTGTTGAAAAGTTAAATATCTGGATACCTCAAAGGTTCATCACATCTAAGAAGCAACAAGGACTGTTTTTCCACTAATGATGTTGCAAACAAATGGAATAGAAAAGTATGATTATGACAGTCATCATCATCATAGAGCATTTGTGCATTGCACTTTACTTGATTCCCATTGCTCAAAGCTCCCTTTGGACATTGCTTCAGGATTTGATCAGATAGAAGATCCACATAGGGGTTTAAAGATCTCATATTTATGACATGTAAATGTATATACACATACATAATAACCTGTTGCTCCACCTTTTGCCCTCACAACAGCAGCCAGATGTCTTGTAAGGACTCAATGAGCTGTTGAAAACAAGGAGGTGGTATTGCCACCCATGAAGCAAGGATCGCCTGTTGTATAGCATCCACAGTTGCCGGTAGTGATTGGCGGACTCAAACAGATCTTTCCAATTTGTCCCACAAATTCTCGATGGGTTTTGAAGTCCAGCAATTGAGGAGATCCATTTGAGTGTGGTAAACTCACTTGAATGCTCCTGGAGCCAATTGGTTGCCACTTAGGAAGTATGTGGTGTGGTAAACTTACTTTAATGCTCCTGGAGCCAATTGATGGCTACTCGGGAAGTATCCTGTTGAAAGATGGCATCATGGTGCAGAAAGAGAATCGTTGTAGATGTCAGAATGGGTGTAGATGGTCAGCAAGGTATGTTAACATACCTTGTCCTGGTGATGGAGTTCTTGATGGGTACGAGGGACCAGAAGGAAGCCTATGGAAATGCACCCCAAACTGTTACACCATCTCTACCTCCCTGTATGGCTCCAACTTGGCAAGTTGGGTCCATCACTTCATGTGGTTTATGCCACACATGCACCCTCCCATTGGCATGATAAAGTTGAAACTTTGATTCATCAGACGATATGACGTTTCCAGTCCTCGCACTCCAGTTTTCGTAGCCTTTGTAAACTGCATCAAAATCTTTCGGTGCCTTGCAGTCAACAACGGTACAAGATATGGACATCGACTGCCATAACCTATTTTTTCCATGGTACAATTGGATAGTCTTTGTGCATAAGCTTATGAACGCATCCTCATTCAATTATGATGTTATCTGCTTCATGGTAGCCATCCGATTCCTTGTAACGATGCGGGATAGTCTGTGCTTACCTCAAGAGTCAAATGCACGTTTATGTCCACATTTCTCCCGCTAGTTGGAAGTTTTGTCATATTTCAGTCTAGGTATACATGTGTGATGGTCTGACATCTAGATACATGCCAGAGCTCTAGAGAATTACGAACTCGATTCCAGCCGCGTCGGCAATAATTTTTTTTTCAGATATTTTTAGCTGTTGTTTAAAACATCTGAAATTATACTAAGAATTTAGTATAAATAATTAGAATATGTAATCATTTAACTGAAAATGGCTAAGTTACTGATATAGTGATCAAGAGAATTGATTTTATATTTTAATATATTTTAGAAGTACCAAGTACAAGTACTATGCAACTTGAACTAATTTTGTGAAGTCTAATAAATGAAAGTGATTACAGTTTCTATTATTGGATTAAACTATCCAGTGCCCACTTCTGCTTGCACTGTTCTTAAGATAATATCAGCAAAGTAATATTTTTCCTTGAAGATTAAAAATGGAGGTAATCATGATTACACCATCAATTTTCATGTTTTGGAATCATTTTTTTTTCTTTAATTATTATAGAACAGTTGACCAGAAGTGAAGCATAATTTACTGTTTTCAAGTTATACGAATTGAAGTCAGAACATTTAATAACTTCCTGGTTTTTACCAATCGGAATCTGATCACCCTATGTATCACTCAACATTTGTATTGCTAAATTTGTTCCCTCTAAATATTGGGCTTATTTTTTTGCTCATCTGTAAAAAAGGATATGAGCTGTTATCAATAGCAGGATTATACGTAGCTGTAAGTAGCAGTGGAATGCTAGTTGGAGTGTCTGAAGTTGCAAAGTCGTACTTAGTGCAAGCAACAAACATTGGTTAGCCTCTCCATGCACCTTCTCTAGTGCGCATACTCAAGAGTGTCAGTGCGGTCATCTGAAGTGTATCATTAATGATAACAATGTTACAAATTCAATATATTATTTTTCTCATTATCAAAAAAATGACCATACTCCAAATTTCATACAGTGTTTCCATGGAGTATAATGTACAACATATGTCAGTTTTGATTTTGTAACTATAGGCCCACATCACTTTTTTTTCACTTTTTAAAATTTTCAGTTTTTTCAATTTTTTTTTATTGAATTAATGAGGAAAATCTACATCAGTACACCAAGTTTGGTCTTCTCATCTACCATAGAAGCAAAGAAAAAAAAAGAAAACTTATAAAGGATTTAATCACGATAATGCTGTGGTACAAAGTTAAAACATAAAACTTCCAGGGAGTAATTCTCAAACTAGGAAAGTGCTGTACATACCATTACCATATATGGGATCTACTTAACTAATACCTTAGAATTACCCTTAACTTTATACATTAATTCAAAATTAACTCTTCCGTCAAGAGACCAATTAGAACCATATATAAAGCGAAAACATATTTACCACTTATGCTGGTACAATTGCATAATTTGCAGCGTTGTCATGCTGTAGTTGGTATATGCTACCAGTCCTGATAGTAGATGTTCTTCTAGCAGTTACAATGCTGGCATAGATATTATGAACTGACACTATTTTCTTTAGTTTCCTCATCCACAAGTTTAAACTTCATTCATTTGTGGTGCACAAAAAGATGGTTTAAGTTGTCCGTTGTTCATGGTGGTATAAGTTCTATTTCTTTTACGTAAGATGTTACATACAGTGACCTTTTAGCCATGTTGTTGCACATTGTAACCTCAAGGTACTAGTAAATTCTCATAGGGCATTACATGAACAGTTCTTTTGTTGTGAAAAGCACTTTTCCCTGCTTGAAAAGATTTTAGGTATGCTCCTTACTGGAAGAAAGCTAATGTTCTGATGACCGTTAATTTAATATTGGCCAAAAGCCATTGCTTTTGCAACGTTAAAACTTTTAAAAAACATCTTAAAAACACGAACCTTCCAGGCTCATTACGTAACGCGTTTCACCACAAACTCATAACACGTGGCATCCTCAGGCGAATACGATAATAGCTAGGTGAAGTTTAAGTGGCCGCCTTCAGTCTAGCCCAGCCCTCTGCGTACTGAGTGCTGCGTGCACAACTCGTGACGAAGGTTGCAATAGGAGATGCCATGCCGACGGAAGGGGTGGAATCTTGGTATTGCAGATCTCATCACGATGTTTATGTATATTTAAAGTTTCGGCATATCGTAGTTGAAATTTTGTTTTTGGGGCTATTCCAGGTTTAAAGTTAATTTTATCAATTTTAATATTTTCTTCTATTGTTCTTGATAATGTTATTGTGAGGTTCTTTTTACTTATGTCTGTAATATGTTCCTGCATCCGTGTCTCATATTGTCTGTATGTTTTTCCTATATATTTATTTTTGCCCTGTAATTTGTTATCGGGGTCAGGATTTAGATTTTGTATACTCCCCCTGTGGGTGGTTTTTTATCTCTATCGTTTAAAATTAAATTTTTAATGGAGTGGGTGATAGTACTGGGTAAAATAATATATTTTCTTAAAGTTAATCTGAATGGTTGCAGTCTTGAGTAGGTGTCGCAGTTTAATTATCTTGGGAGCTATGTAACAGAAAATGGTGATGTGTGGCATGAGATTAACAGACGAATAGGGATTGCTGCCGGGACTTTTAAGAATCTGTAGAGAGTGTGGAGAAATAGGCATATACACCTAAAGACTAAAATTCGACTGTATAACAGTTTGGTTCTATCTAGGGTTAGTTATGGTAGTGAAACTTGGACACTTTGTAAACAAGATAACAGGAAACTAGATGCTTTTGATTCCAGATGCTTACGCAGTATCTTGGGCATTAGGTGGTTCAACTTTGTATCTAATGATGAGGTTAGGCAAAGGAGTTTGCAACCTCCTTTAAGCAGCATATTGTGCATAGAGAGACTCCGTTGCTTTGGCCATGTTGCCCTATGTATAATTATAGATTGGCAAATAGGGTTATGAACAGTGTGCGTAAAGGCCTCAGAAAAAAGGGGAGACCAAAAAAAAGTGGGCAATGTCAAACAGGACCTTGTTAGAATTGGTGTGCAGTGGCCTGATGCAGTAGATGTAGCTCAGGATCGACTTGCTTGGAGTACTAAATTGCATGGTCTGGTTGGACCTCCGTAGTCCATGGCTGCTTGAGGATGATGATGATGATGATTATTTTAATATTATTATTCTCGTTATTATTATTTCTTATTTGTTTGGATAGTCCTGTACATTTTAAATTGTTCCTTATCTTGTTCAATTTGTTGTATTAGCTCTTCTACATTAACATTATTATTTTCAAAGGCATATTTAGCTCCTTTTTGTAAGATCATTTCTTGTTCCGTATTTAATTTAAATTTTGATAAATTTATATAGTTCTCATTTTTTTGTAGTAGAATTCAGTTATGTTTTTTCTGATTTTGTATTAAGTTACTTATTTTCTTTTCATGCTTTTTTTTTAATCTTTTCACAACAAAAGAACTGTTTATGTAATGCCCTATGAGAATTTACTATTACCTTGAGGTTACAATGTGCAACAACATGGCTAAAAGCGTCGCTGTATGTAACATCTTACGTAAAAGAAATAGAACTTATACCACCTGTAACGCTCCAAATAAATGCAATAATGCTTTAAAGTTGGACCCTTCTTTTGATCCAATTAGTTTTATGCTCCGGATAGCTGATATGGGCGCCAGGCAATAATTAACAAATTGCCAAAAAAAGTAGACTAAGTTTAAAGTAGGGTTCAAAATGCCAGCGAGCGTTAATGAGTAAATAGTTAGAATCAAAATTGATTGTCAAAAAGTAGATGCTATAAATCTAAATTCGCGTTGCTCAAGAAAAAAAAATTGTACAGACTCAAAAGGTTTAAAATAACAAACAGATTTATTTCCAGAATTCAGCTCACTGAGACATCAATGAAGAAGATACATCAAACTCACTGTGCTACAATACACTTTCCCCTCTACATCTCGACACTCTAACTCCACTACTCTCTCTCCTACTCTTCTGAGTACCTCTGCACTCTACACTAACTTTACTCTGACCACACGTCCGACTTTAACAAGAGCCGGATGCACGCCGGGAAAGACATTTACATACTGTGACTGATGAATGACGCAAGAGGGGGCGTGTCCTTGTGCACGCGTTTTAGCTGGTGACAGTCGGAAGATCGGAGTTGCGCATGTGCAACTCCTAACTCTTGGAAATGAGTGCTGTGATGCCAAAAAGGAAATAAAAAATCCCCAAAATGATAAATATAACATAAATTAAACAAAACTGGTTCAGGTAAAGCAAAAGTGAACGATGGGTCATCACAACTCCTCCTTCCAAAGGGAATCAAAAGATTTGACCTAACAAATTTTAACAAGCAATTTCGAATAAAGGACACATCTTACATCATTTACACATGGCTGAACATAAATAAGTAAAAGTATGCTAGCGCAAATTTTGAGATGACGAACTATTCTCACTTTGACACAATTTTCCAGCACAACCAAAGGTACCTCCTCCCATTTCCTCCTAACAAAAATGTGTTTAACAGCTATCCTAGTGTCAATACATACCAGTGGCTGTGACAGTTAACTGTATACTAGTATCATCGGTCTAACTAGTATCACATTCTGATACAAACTCGAAATTGGCATATCTTGAACTGTACAGAAAAACAGGTTAATTAACTCCTATCCTTCTTAAATTCTAATAAAGGTTAAAGACGTGAAAAGAAAAAAACGGTTACATTTGTTGCTAGCAGGGTGATAACTTCCTCTTTTCCCCTAACCACAATCAAAAAATACATGAAAGCTAAATCTTCTCCTAAATCACACACAAAAAAAGGGTATTCGAACACCGTTATATCCTCCTAATTTCATCAAATACGCAAAGCTAAGAAAATTCAAATCTTACAAACAAGCGGGGATGTAATCATCCGCTAATTCTTCTCCTATTCACAGAAAATGCGAGCTAGCTGAAATAGAAAATCATTAATTACCTCCCCCTTCAGAGCTAATGTCCCCCTCCTAAAGGAGTTATGCTGGTAACAACTCGGTCACCAGACTATGCCATTTGGGGACAGCTCCAAAAAGGTACACAAAAAAAAAACAAAATTCTGCAGTCATCATCATGGTCATCATCTATATATATATACCAATAAATACTGTCAATGTCTTCCCAAAAATTACGCATCATTGACACAAATATCACTGATGACACTGAACAGATTTAAACACATATACATAAATCGTATCTAAGAATAAAGAAAAAAAAGTGTAAATAATTTATAATATACGATGATAACATTTCATCCAATATCTTTTACATGAATCTCCTTACTTTTTTTTTTCATACATAAATTCACTTTGGAATGCACGTTATTTTACAATACAAAAAACTGAGAAAATATTAAATCACTAATTCTCTTTCACTCTCCTCATTCATATCCATAAACATTTTACAATTTCTAAACTTTCCAATTTCGACTTACAAAATTTTCAGCTATCAGTCGGCTGAAACGAAAAAAAATCTACAAAAATACATTTTAATTCACGTTAATACAATAACTAGAACTTCGATGAACAAGAATGCAAAAAAAATTCTATTCACACAAGTATAAACTCGAACTACAATAAATTCACTTTTCAAAAATAAATATCGAAACTCCAAAGTTTCAGCAAGAATTCAAACATTGCTAACTATATAAATCACAATAAGCTTCTTCTTCGTCTTCATCTATTCCAGAGAAAAGAGAACATTTATAAATCAACAAGTGCCAAGTGAAAGAATAATAATATACTTAAATTTCATTGTTGGCACTCCGTGGCGATAAATCATCCAGTCCGGTTCCGATAATATCCTTCCGTCGTCGTTGGGTGGCTTCACGTAAAGTTGTTACTGAAGATCTCGCTGGTGACATCATCTGTGTGATGCTGACTGCTTCGCTGCCGGTTGTCGCTCTGCAGGATCGGGTCGTTGTTTCGTCAGCTTCTCGTCATGCTCTTGACGTCGATGGAACAGCTGAATCTGGCTTTGTCAGTCTTTGTCCTGTTGTGTGTAATAGGTGATAATCTAATCTGTTCTTTTCTCTTCTGCTTGGTAAAGGTTCATCATCATCATCAGAGCCATCTTTTTCCTGGGTTTGTTGTGGAGCATCTACTTCTGATCTAGAAAATTCAGTAGAAGTTTTATATCTTTTTATATTCACAACATTAAAGTATCCTACTGAGGCATTAGTGGTCATATTGGCCAATTCATACAGAAGAGGAGAAAGTTTCTTCCTTATAACATATGGTCCAGCATATAATGGTGCAAATTTCTTTATAAATCTTCTTTCTTTGTCACTCTTATGATGTGTTTTAATCAAAACCTTCTCACCTACTCTAAATTCCATATGTCGTCATCTTTTATTGTAATCATCTCGTTGCTTTTGTTGTGCTTGTAGGGAATTATCTTGTGCCTTTGAAATGGCTCGAATATGCTGTTCTGTTCTAAACTCAATGGATTGTGGAGATGCAGGTTGGCCAATGAGTTTGTCCCAGGGTAATGTTAATTCTCTTCCAAGAAATATCCTTGAAGGTGTGAATTTGGTGGTTTCATGTAATGAAGTGTGTAAAGCAAAGGAAAACTGTTGCAAATATTTATCCTATGTACTATGTCTATTTTCAACGTAATCAGCTATCATTCTACCAGTTCGATTAACTCTTTCAGTCAAATTTGATTGTGGATGATATGGAGTTGTATAGATGTGTTTTATTTGAAACATTTCACATACCTCAGCAAGCACATTTGAAATGAATTGGGGCCCATTGTCCGAAACCATACTTTTGGGTACCCCATATCTGCATATAAACTCATTTATAAATTTCTTTGCTACGATTGTTGCTGTTGCATTTCTAACAGGAAATATTTCGACCCATTTCGAAAAATAATCTACTAAGACCAGAATATATTGGGATCCCGCTTGCGTTTGTGGATACGGGCCCATTAAATCCATGCCAACTAATTCCATGGGTTCATGGAGGTCGTGCTTTTCATAAGACCACAAGGACAGTTCTGATCAAATTTCGTGGTTTGACAAATTAGGCATGTTTCTACATAGGTTTTTACGTCTTTTTTCAAAGCTGGCCAATATGATCTTTCGGCCACTTTCTGATAGGTTTTCCATGTACCTAAATGTCAAGCTGAAGGTACATCATGTAATTCTCGGAGTATGTACTCTCTTAAATTCCTGGGAATAAATGGGCGATCACTGCCTGTTTGACTCTGTCGTCTGCAGTAGTACAAAATATCGTTAATTAATCTGAAATGTCTGGCTCTTCCAACAATACTTGAAGCTATACTAGGATCTAGAGGTAATTCATCAGTTTTCAAATAATGATACACGTTTCCATATTCTAAATCTCTTTGTTGTTCCTTAATTAAATGTTCCTTGTATTCGATGGGAACTATTGTGGCGAGTGAGGGAGCAAAAAGCTTATCTTTGAGCTCTGGCGTAACTTTTGCCGGCCACACGGGAGCACGGGATAATGCATCTGGTAGCTGGTGTGCACTTCCCTTTTGATGCGACCTTGAAATTAAATTCTTGTAGGCGTAATGCCCAGCGCATTAGACGACCTGTTAGATTGGTGGATATCTGTAACCATTGTAAAGCAGCATGGTCGGTAAAAATAGTAATGTCGGATGTGTCTGATTGTACTTTAAATTTTTCTAGAGCCCATATTACGCTTAGACATTCTTTTTCAGTCACTGTATAGTTTCTTTCAGTGTGACTCAAACTGCGACTGGCATACATGATAACGTGTTCACAATTGTCATTCTGTACTTTGCTCAGCACGGCACCGAGACCGACATCGGAAGCATGTGTAGATGTAAAAAGGTTTGCCTAACTGTGGCAAGGCCAATACGGGAGCATGACACAATGCATCTTTTAATGTCTGAAATGCAGTATCGCAAACAAGAGTCCAGTGGAACCGCTTTCGCTTTCGACGTAATTCACACAAAGGTTCTGCCAAATTAGCAAAATTGGGTACAAATTGTCGGTACCAGCCACACATTCCTAAAAATCTACTAAGTTGTTTCGAATTGCGTGGTGTGGGAAATCGTTCTATGGCTTCGACCTTATTAGGTAATGTTCTTACTCCATCTGTATTAACATTGAAACTGAGGTATTGAACGTCCTCTCGGAGAAATGTGCATTTGGACAACTTTATGGTGAGTCCGGCTTCTCTTAACCTTGCAAAAACCAAATTCAAATCACGTAGATGCTCTGAAAAATCAGTAGAAAAAATGACTATGTCGTCTAAGTATACTTCACAAATTTTTCCTTTTAGGTCACCCAGAACTATGGACATAAGATGTTGAAACATGGCGGGTGCTCCTGATAAGCCAAATGGTAAGCAACGAAATTGGAATGATCCATCTTTTGTGAGGAAAGCTGTTTTGGGCCGATCTGGTGGATATACGGACACCTGCCAATATCCTGAAGACAAATCTAGTGTGCTAATAAATTTCTTGCCAGCCAGTTGTGTTAGTAGATTCTGAATAATAGGTAGTGGATATCTATGGGGGACTGTAACAGCATTTAATTTTCGATAGTCTATGCAAAATCTCAAATCGCCAGTTTTCTTTTTAACGAGAACGACCGGTGAAGCCCAAGGGCTAAAACTTGGCTCTATTATTCCATCCTTTAACATTTCTTTAATTTGTGTTGAAATTATCTCTTCTTTACTGGAAGGATAATTATATGGTTTGCTGTAAACAGGTCTATTATTGCCTTTGTCGATATGATGTTCTAAAATCTGACATCTACCAGGCTTGTTGTTAAAAAGTTCGTAATTAGCATTGAGCAGAGTTTCTAACTTAACTCTCTCGCTATTTTCCAAATGAGCGTTGTCAGCATGTTTTCTAATGTCTGATTTTATCTGATCAATATCAAGTTTTTCTTTCATTGTTGCTTTCAATGAAATAGTATTATTGGCAAAATCAAATTCAATCAAGTGTTTTTGTATCACATCTATTCCTATTAAAGAGTCATATAATAATTCGTTTATTACTAAGAATTCAAGTCTTATCTCCACATAATTTAAAGTGATAGGTAACTCAACAGTTCCTTGTGGAAAACACTGCTTGGAAGCACAAGCTAAGTTCAAAGGTCCACCGGACCACGGCTGCAATTTCAGTTTACAATTTTTCTGAATTTTATCCCATACTTTCTTATGTAGACATGTAATATCAGCTCCTGTATCAATGCGAGCTATGAATTCGGTCTTATCGTGATAAAGCTTCACAAAAGGTAAATGTAGGACATTATGAATACCCACAGTAGCAAGACTTAACTCATGAGAGGGCTTTTCTTGAGGAACTTTGGCCTCTTGCTTCAAAGATTCCGAATTTAGTTTCCCGAATTTTCATTTCTTCGATAACAATATTGTTCCGTGTGTCCTAGTCGGCCACAAAAATCACATCTGAACGTTTCTCTCTTTTGTTTAACCAAAGTTTTAGGTCTAGTGTTATGGTTCGAAGCTTGACGTGGCACAAAGTCTCTACTTCGTTCATATTCTATAGTTCTAGGCGCGTTCGGCACAAATTGTCGGGACCGTGTAACTTCCGGTCGTGCGGGAGTCATTCTATGTGACTCAACCTGATATCACTGCTTTGGCGGGAATGGCATCCATTGTTGGTTAAGTGCATTTTCTGCAGATTCTCTTCTTGCAGTGTATTGCCGAGCCAATTTGACTAACTCTGCAATTGACTTCACATTTCGTACTTCTAGGAAATCTCTAATGGGCAAAAGCAATTGAGACAATATGCAATTTACAATATCAATTTCAGCGGCATCAACATCATACAGCTGGTATAACTCTACTGTACCCCATATAAATTTTTCTATGTCATCTCTTTCCCTTTGTCTTCGTGAAAACAACTCTGTAGCTAGTTCTGTAAAATCATTATAAGCCGGATATATGTCCATGATTTCGATTTTGAATTCTTCCCAAAGTTCTATGCCATGACAACATCCTACATTATTCCACCATTGCTTAGCACATCCAATTAGGCAAGATACTGCTAAAACAACTTTTTTGTTGCTTGGCACTTCATGTAAATGGAAGTGCTCCTCCTTGGACTTGACAAATGTCCACGATGACGGACGTTTCGAACCATCGAACCTTATCTCAGGTAAAGGCCAATTAACATAAGGACTATAGTTAATAGATGGGTTGGCAAATCGTCGTTGTGGCGGTTGAAAATACTCTGTTCTATCACTTGCTTCTGACAGAACAGAAAATGGAACCTTACGTTCAAAGTTTCTTCGTTGGTGAACTGACGTAGTATTGTCAGCAAATTTAAGGGTTGTTGTCGTTCCCCTTTTCTCCCAATTATCATCAAGCAGATTCATTAGCACTTCTGCTTCCGTCATTACATCTTGCAATCTACCCTTTACTCTTTCTAAGTCGGGAGTCATTATGGCGGAATCGGCCATTTTGTTAGTAGACATGTTTAGCGGTCTGCTGAAAATTTTGAATTTTGGAAATTTTGAAAACCTTTTTTAATTTTGAATCATGTAAATGGCTTAATCATGCATGTAATGGCATAATCATGCTTTGAGCAGTGCTCAAAGGTACTGCTATACAACAATACTAAAACTACCTCTAAGCTTACAAAAATATAAATTTGCTTATCAAAAAAGTTTTTCTTATCGTGCCTACATACGTGTGGGCCTGGACACATCCTTACATACAACAAATATCTTAATTATCAGCAATATCTACGCTGAAACTTCAGTACCTTTGACTAATACACAAAAATGTTAAGCTTCTTGCTCAACAAAAAATTTTCGGCTTAAGCTGCCATTAAATCTATAAATAGTACATACAACTACTGAGCTCAAAAAATTACTATCTTTGACAATCATACAAAATTTATCCACAAATATATATTCTATCTTTTAATACTGGCGAGTCCCTGTTTGCTAGGGGCGGGGGTGGCTCAGTCGGTAGCGCGCCAGGCTCGTAATCTGTAGTTCCCAGGTTCGAGTCCCAGCTGGGTCAGCGTTGAGATTTATCTCCGCAACATTCCCCTGCCCTGCCCACGGTCAGTAGGGGACACCAATGGGCTTGGAAAGGCCGCCGTCCGTCGGATGGGACTTTAAGACATGGCCCCATGTGCGAGAGAGTCATACACTGTGCATGTTAAAGAACATACTGGATGGCCTTGATGGGAGGCTACCATCTGTCTCCCAACAGCTGTTCCAGTGGGTCCCCTCCCCCAACCTTCTCTGAGCCTTCGGGGTCCATGTGACCTGGCCATTTAGCCCATGGTGTGCAAAAAAAGTGCTTCTCAGAGGTAAAACAACCCAACCCAACCCTGTTCGCTGCGCCACTTCTTTTAATTGACTCTGTAACGCTCCAAATAAATGCAATAATGCTTTAAAGTTGGACCCTTCTTTTGATCCAATTAGTTTTATGCTCCGGATAGCTGATACGGGCGTCAGGCAATAATTATCAAATTACCAAAAAAAGTAGACTAAGTTTAAAGTAGGGTTCAAAATGCCAGTGAGCATTAATGAGTAAATAGTTAGAATCAAAATTGATTGTCAAAAAGTGTAGATGCTATAAATCTAAATTCGCGTTGCTCAAGAGAAAAAATTGTACCGACTCAAAAGGTTTAAAATAACAAACAGATTTATTTCCAGAATTCAACTCACCGAGACATCAATGAAGAAGATACATCAAACTCACTGTGCTACAATGCACTTTCCTCTCTACAACTGCACACTCTAACTCCACTACTCTCTCTCCTACTCTTCTGAGTACCTCCGCACTCTACACTCACTGAGTGCCTCTGCACTCTACACTAACTTTACTCTGACCACACGTCAGACTTTAACAAGAGCCAGATGCACGCCGGGAAAAACATTTACATACTATGACTGACGAATGACGCAAGCTATGATGCAAGAGGGGGCATGTCCTTGTGCACGCGTTTTAGCGGGTGACAGTTGGAAGATCAGAGTTGCCCATGCGCAACTCCTAACTCTTGGAAATGAGCGCTGTGATGTCAAAAAGGAAATAAAAAATTAAGGTAAAGCAAAAGTGAACAATGGGGCATCACACACCACGAACAACTGACAACTTAAACCATCTTTTTGTGCACCACAAATGAATGAAGTTTAAACTTGTGGATGAGGAAACTAAAGAAAATAATGTCAGTTCATAACATCTATGCCAGCATTGTAACTGCTAGAAGAACATCTACTATCAGGACTGGTAGCATATACCAACTACAGCATGACAACGCTGCAAATTATGCAATTGTACCAGCATAAGTGGTAAATATGTTTTCGCTTTATATATGGTTCTAATTGGTCTCTTGACGGAAGAGTTAATTTTGAATTAATGTATAAAGTTAAGGGTAATTCTAAGGTATTAGTTAAGTAGATCCCATATATGGTAATGGTATGTACAGCACTTTCCTAGTTTGAGAATTACTCCCTGGAAGTTTTATGTTTTAACTTTGTACCACAGCATTATCGTGATTAAATCCTTTATAAAGTATAGCTGTGTGTTAACTTATTAGTAAAAGAAAACTTTCTGGTCACAATCACAATTTGTATATTTTCCCCTTAGGTTAGACAATTATAACTACTTACAAAAAAAAATTTTGACTCAAAATATTTTGGACAATTAGACCTCTTATGTGTACTAACATTTATGCCAAAGATCATTGAAATCTGTGATGGGCAGTGAACTGGCCTGATTGTATTGACATGGAATGACCCACCTGCTCTATTTATAGGCATTACCAGTTTCAGTGCCCATGTGACTGGATGTCATTCTCCTGCTTTGCATATTGTTATTGGGGTATATATAATAATTTGTTCCTTCAGTATATATATATATGTGTTTTATATGAGAAACACCCTTATAGGGGTAACACAGCCCACATAGTGGGAGACAGAGCAGCCACAAAGGCGACCTTGAACTTGACCATGAATATTCATCACACTCAGGCAGACAGAAAACAGGCTGTTACAGAAGAACTGTTCCTTCTAATAATGTTTAAATGACACAAGTGCCTTGATGTTGTTGGACATGATCACTTCATCGTGATATACCTCATTTTGTCAATGAGTTTATCCAATGTTATCAGCATGTAGAACTTTATTAAGTTCTACATGATACCACTGTGTAGAGACCTGCTCTATTTATAGGCATTGCAAGTTAAAACTAACAGTATGTTGTAATAAGATATGTCATATTCAGTGATAAGCTATGTCTATTCCATGTTGTATAGTACAAGATATGTAAGATATTTTAACGGTGAAATTGTGATTAAATTGATTTGAACTAAAACCACTGTCCTTTACTTCCTGGAATCGAGCAAAGAAGACACAATTATGATGTTGCTCAATGTGCAGTTATGACTACATAATTGGATACATATGTGATGTGGTGTTCTGGGCATTTTCTGGAAACTTTTATTAAAATTTCATTTTTATTTGCATAGATTTATAAATTATCAATCTTTTAGAGTTAGTTATGATACATCTTTGCCATTTTTTTTTTCTGTTGAGGAAGTTGGTTTTTCATTAAAAAGCTTTGATTTTACTGTTTTCTGAGAATGAATGAAGTGTTGGATGCAGAAGCAAAAAATATTTCTTTGACACAGGAATCAGGCTTACAGTTGGGGAGATTAGAGCAAAATTTCATCAATCACTTCTCTGCCATTACACTTATGAGTTTTTAACCCCTCAGTAAAATTTTATTTTAAAGAAATCTTAAGTAAATGTAAGTTTAACACCACCCCACCCCCATGCTTCCACTCTGAGAATATGGAAGTTTTTTTAGTGTTGGTTCACTAACTTATCAGCAATTTGCCAAGATCCCCAATATATAACACTGAAAAAGAAAAGATATAAAGCTGAGTAAAAAAAAAAGGCCAAGAAATTGTTTCTCCATTTCATAAATAGCGCAGAAAATATAATACTATGAATGTGAGCAGTCGAAGTCACCTTGTATAACACTGGCTTATGTTTAAAATAATTTTAAGAGTATCTTTGCACTTTTAAAAGGATTATAAAAAAGAAATAAAAATAATATTTCAGGTTAATGTTATATTATTCAGAAAGAAATTTTATTTTCATTATTACATAATTTAACTCTTTATTCATTAAGTTTTCCTAAAATTAAGCCTTAACTGTATTGCTAAATCTTTTTTTTCACTAACTCACTGTAGAAAAGTCATGTGGAGTTAAATTTGGTATATAACACAACCTATTTCTGTTAATTGATTATTTGTTAAAAATGTTCTGAAGTTTACTTCTTTATTTGACTCAACATATTGGCAAAAAGCTTGGATCTTTCTCAAAATTAGTAACAAGAAAAACAATTACAAAAAGGGAGTAAAGTTCTGTTTCAAGTAAACACTTATTTTCTGTTACTCAGAAAGATATTTTCTTTTTAATCATATGGATTTCAGTTATTTTGGTCTGTTTTTTTTAAATAAATTTTTAAAAAACTAGATTAAAATTAAACATCATCATTTTTGTTGAATATTTTATTTTAATGAAATTCAGAGTAAAATGATGATTAATTTGATATACATTATGATATGTTTCTGTTCATTTGTTATGTAACAAGAAAAAGTTCTAAAGTAAATTTTTTTTTTGGCTGATCAAAGTGAAAGAATACCTTGGTCTCTAGTTTTATTCCAGTTTTTCAGACTGGTTGCTGGAAGGATTACACATTCCATTTGCTAATGTGAGGCAAACACTCATTTCCAGCTTATGAAAACTAATTCTACAATACTGTTCATCATCATCATCCTCAAGCAGCCATGGGTTACAGAGATCCAACCAGACTACACAATTTAGTTCCCCAAGCATATCTGTCCTGAGCTATATCTGCTGCATCTCTCCACAGCACACTAATTCTAACAAAGTCCTGTTTGACATTGTCTGCCCATCCCATCCCAGGTCTCCCCCTCTTCCTGAGGCCTTTAGGCACACTATTCATAACCCTATTCACTAATCTATAATTATCCATACGGGCAACATGGCCAAACCAACGGAGTCTCTCTCTGCACAATATACTGCTCAGAGGAGGTTGCTGACTCCTTTGCCTAACCTCTTCATTACTTACAAAGTTGAAATGCCTAAGATCCAAAATACTGCATAAGCATCTAGAATCAAAAGTATCAATTTCCTCTTATTTTGTTTATAAAGCATCCAAGTTTCACTACCATAACTAACACTAGAAAGAACCAAACTGTTATACAGTCTAATTTTAGTCTTTAAGTGTATATGCCTATTTTTCCACACTCTGCATAGATTCCTAAAAGTCCCAGAGGTGACCCTATTCGCCTGTTAATCTCATGATGCACATCACCAGTATTTGTTACATAGTTCCCAAAATAATTTAAACTGTGACAAATGCTGAAGACTGTAACCATTCAGATTAACTGATGAATCACAGCCTGCCTGACCAATTTTCAGCACTTTAGTTTTCTTTCTGTTTATAACCAAACCTACTCTGCTAACAGTCTCATCAACATCTCGGATGACAGAGTTCATCTCATGAACATCATGTAACGAAAGGGCTAAATCATCAACATAATCTAAATCAGAAATTTTCGTATCTCCAGACCATTTAAGGCCAAAATCTTTCCCTTGCAGGGAATTTTGTATAACATAATCAATAACCAAACTAAAGAGAAAAGGAGACAAAGTGCACCTTTGTCGAACACCAGAAGCAATGCTAAACCAATTGCTACAAGCCTTACCAACTCTCACACTTGACTTAGTGTTATTATAGAGAGCTTTCATTACATTAACTAACTTGTCTGGTATTGCTATACAACCTCACAATCAACCACAAATTATGATGATCAACAGAATCGAAAGCCTTTTTGAAATCAACAAAGCTAGCAACCGAAGGTTTCTGAAACTCTAAACATTTCTCAAGAATCTGCCTGAGTGAAAATATCTGACCTACACATCCCCTACCACTTATGAATCCACATTGCTCATCACGTAATTGACTGTCAACCAGATACTTAATTCTGTTAGGCACAATCATGCAAAGAACTTTACCTGGAACAAAAAGTACGCTGATATCCCTATAGTTATCACAAGAACTGCAATCACCTTTTTTAAAAATAGGGATAATAATAACTCTGGTAAAATCCTTAGAAATCATGCCTTTATCATAAAAGATATTAAAAATTTCAGTCATCCACATTATTACCAAAACATTCCCAAAACATTCCCAGCTTATAGCTGGTAATTATAGCCCCAGCTTATAGCTGGAAATTATAGCCCCAGCTTATAGCTGGGCATTTCCCTAGTAATTTAGAAATATCCAAAATAACTTCAGACTTTGTTATAGGGCCAACATTAAAGCCAGTAATGCATCTATCATCATTACAAACAATGGAGAACTAAATTACATTGTTTAGAACATCACTGAAATGCTCAGCTCACCTAGCCATGATGGAATCCTCATCTTTTATAACCTTACCTTGTTTATCCTTCAATCCCAGTACACCTGTCCGTTTTCTACAACACAAAACATTAACTATCTGGTACAGCTCTCTGCTGTTGTGCTGTCTAACTGCTTCCTCGACTTTGTCAGCCAAGCCATCAAGCCAAAGATTCTTATCAGCAGATAACTGATCCTTTACACATTTATTAAAGCTCTCTGTAATGCTTTCTATTAGGACTACTAGGGTATTGATGAAGGACATTCCTGCAGTTCTCTCTTTCTGAAATACATTATTGATTCTCAATGGGTTTTGATCTGGAGAGGGCAAGGAACTTGATACCAACCCTCAAACATCACAGAACACCACCACTATGTTAGTAGTTTGATGATCTGGAGTGGCATATCAAATATATGCACAATGCTCCTTGTTTTTGCTGGAGGCACTTTTGATTGGTCAGAAGTAGAGACTGTATCCTTCAGCCATGTGTGAGGCTTTTTAAGGGCATTTTTGGCACTAGCAAATTTTGATGGATAATGATGCCCACCTTTATAGGGCTCAGATAGTTAATGAATTCGTTGAAAGTGAGAATATTCAGCTTATGGAGTTGTCAACCTGTTCTCTGACCTGTATCCCTAAAGAGCATTGTGTAGCATATGTTGGGGGGAATGCATTGGAGGCCATCAGCACCCTCTAAGAGCTCCAATATGCTCTCCAAGAAGAGGAATGTAGTGCTGCAAGATCTCATGACCAGCTGTAACGCTCCAAAGAAATGAAATACTTCTAAAGTTTATTAAGTTTTGGACCCTTTGTCTGAT
The DNA here is from genome assembly GCA_038380435.1 of Ryuthela nishihirai. Taxonomy (NCBI): domain Eukaryota; kingdom Metazoa; phylum Arthropoda; class Arachnida; order Araneae; family Heptathelidae; genus Ryuthela; species Ryuthela nishihirai. The sequence continues at coordinate 63,439,790 of JAWZYU010000016.1, read as the reverse complement.
CCAATTATTTTCATGATCCGGATAGCTGAGTCGGGTGCCAGGCAATAGTTAACAAATTTCCAAAAAATAAAGTTTAATTAGGGTTGAAAATACCCGTGAGCGTTAATGAGTAAGAATTCAAAAATATTAAATGATTGTCAAAATTTAAAGATTAATTCTAATCAAAATAATTAATGTTGTTCAAGAGAGAATAAATTAGTAAAGACTCAAAGAGGTTTAAATAACAAAACAAATTTATTTCCAAAAATCACTCATCAAAACTTCAATGAAGAAGATACTACGTCATTTCAAACTCATTTCAAACTCTTCAACAAAACTCCAACACTCAACACCAACTCCACTGACTAAACACACTGCACTAACTGTGCTACTCCATGCTTACTACCACACTAACTGTGACTAACATGTCACCAGGTTATAACAGGCTACAGAGCCCGCACTTGTCATGTTGCACGCTGGGAAAGACATTTGCATAAATTGACGAACGGCACAAGCTATAAAGGAAGAGTGGGCATGTCCTTGTACACGCGCTTTAGCGGGTGACAATTGAAAGTTCGGAGTTGCGCAACTCCTAACTCCTGGAAACGAGCGCTGTGATGCCAAAAATGAAATAAAAATCCCCAAAATGATAAATATAACATAAATTAAGCAAAACTGGTTAAGGTAAAGTAAAAGTGAATGAGGGAGCATTACACAGCCTGGTTAAAAGTGCCTGTCTTTGAGATCATCATACTTCATATTAACCTCTTCTCCTGAAATGAGGCCCTTAGTTATGGACACTCCTGTATTCATTTGCATAACCCAATGAAGTCATGTGATTGGTTTGTTCTCTGCCTCATTGTTTATTGCATAGTACAATAATGTTTCATAGTGCAACACTGCATATCTCATAGCACTTCATTTTTGTATTTTTCATTATCTTCCAAAATTGGTATAGTATGCTTAACCTTTGGACACCAGTGTACCAAATATCTCATCAGGTAAATAAAAATAATGCATTACTTGTCTGTGCAATTGAGATAGTTCATCACACATTGAAGCAGATGTTCTACTTTTTTTTCAATTTAAGCAGATAGATCAATTTAAGCAGCCCTTTAGAGCATTTGGTTAAATCACCATTCACTAACAATATTTACTGATTTTTTTTGGGATCATGAGTTTGAGCCCTAGAAGCCACATCTTAGTCACGGTCATGAAGTTTTTCAACAACCGAAGCCTCACTCTTTCTTCCAATAATACTGTGGCCATGGTTCTCACAAAGAGATGCCTTCCTCCCACCTTCCCTGGCCTCATGCTTGAGCCAGACCACATCAAAGTTGTCAAATTGCATAAGTTCCTTGGTGTGGTCCTGGACAACAGGCTGACCTGTGGACCTCACATCCAGCATCTTAAGACAGTTGCCACAGCACAGAGAAATATACTCTTTCCTTGACGAAACAAGACCAGGACGGTCCTACAAAACCGTCCTGGTCTTGTTTCGTCACTTGATCCTCTGCTGAGCAAGTTGACCACTGTACACATTATATCTCTACCTCTGTCTTGGACCCTTCCCTAACACACTAAATGCATCTGTCATTGCAGAGTCTGATGATATGTCTTTCCGCCTGCACTGGAAGAGAGGTATACTGTGTCATCTCTCGAGGCCACCATTCCCTCTACTTTAACCAGCTTCTCAGGAAGTTGCAAGACAGGCCAGACTCTACGACAGAGTCCTCCCTGCCAATCCCACTGCTGATAAAATGCTCTTCCCTGACCTTTCACCCTGGAGAAACAGTGATCTTATGATCAATGTCACTGTCCATTCTCTTGGTCATAAGAGCAACTCAGATCCAATGGCCATCAGGCTTCTCCCCAACTCCTATGTCACTGCATGATATGAGAGATGTACTGAGTTCTACACTAATCAATCTGTTGATTGGGAGAGGCTACATTTTGCCTCTGCTTTGCCATCCCTGACACTGGCATCATCAGAGGTTTCCATCTCTCGCTTCTCACTTCCTCCACCTGGCTGAGCTCCATGCCATCCTTGAGGCTGTAACTTTCATCCACAGCTTTGGGAGTGGCAACTTTGTTATCCTTTGCAACTCAAAGGCAGTCTTGGATGCTCTCCTGAAAGTGAGACATCAAGAGCTGCAACCCCTTCCTCATCCAGAAGATCATGGAGACTTGCTCCAAGGTCACTTCTACCAGAATCACGGTTCATTTCCATTGGATCCCTTCCCATGTAGGGATACCTGGCAACAAGCTCGCTGATTTCACCGCAAAGGAGGTGTTGGAGAATCAGATGTGTGTAACTAATTACCCTCTCTTTCTCAGTGACTGCACGAGTTCTGTCTCACAACTGATCAGACAGTATCGTCTTACCCAGTGGCAGAAGGACAGCATCTGTTCCTCATTCAGGTACTTGGTTGACCCTTCTCTCACTGCTCCTAACCTCGGTAATCTCTGCAGATTTGAGGAGACCCTCCATCATCTCTGAGTTGGTGTCATCCACAGCAACTCTACACTTCACACTCTTGGCAGAGCTTACAGTCCAAACTGTGCCACTTGCAGCACACCTGAGACTGTATCCCACATTACCTGCTCCTGCTACAATGCTGAATGAGAAGCTTTGTTCCTCGAGCTTTATGCTATCAGAGCCACCGACTACTCCTATCACCTCCCTTCTTGGTAATCACCACAGTGTGAAGCTGCAGTGAATGTGCTTCTGACTGGTCACTGATTTTTTCCCCAGAACATTGGCCTCTTTTGAAAGGTTTAATGTTTTCTTTTTTACTTTCTGATTAGTACTCTTATTAGCTTCAAGAGATATGAGGGGCAGTTTCTTCTGCATCAGCTATCTTGCCCTTCTGTTGTGACTAGTGTAGGGAGCCCCTTATTGGAGGCTAATTTCACCGAAACTTACAACACCTTGAACCTTCATCTCCTCTTGAACAGAGCTGCCTAAGTCCTGGATTTTGATTCTGCAGTAAATTTTGGAATTCAAAATAAGATTCTCTCAGACTGCTTCATTAATTAATAGAATTGATAATTAAACTAAAAGAATAACATAATTTCTGATAAATATGGAATGCTCATTTTTGAAGAGAGTGATTTTTGCCATTTTCTGACTTTTGCACTCGCTAATGGCAGAAATGCAAATTAATGGATATTTTTCAAAATATAAATAGTAATATTCATTACAAACTTTTCATCCCAAAAAAGATTTTTTCTTTTAAATCTGAAACAAAAATTTGTGTTTACCCGTCCCCTAGCTATAAGGTGGCAGATCACTATTGTTAATGCAAATCTCTTGACCACTACACTATCACCAAAATTTCAAACTTCTAGCATGAATAGATTGTTTACAACAGCCGTTTTTCTGTTTTGAAACGTGGACCTTCTTTTAACAGTGGAAACTAAAATAGTTGGAAGATTTGGATAATCCAAATGGTAATAAATTTTAAGTAATATACTGAACAGTAATACCTGTTCAACCCAGAGAAAAATTTTTCATTTATCTTTTAAAAAAAAACATTGAATGACTCACAATGGACTGCAAAGTGGAAACAGTAATTTATTTTTTGAAAAACAAGCTATAAAGAATTCAGGTATGCGTGCATTCTTGCAACTATAGTGCCAATTAAAACAAGTGATACTATAAATCAATATAATTAAAACCAATTGGAACCAGAACGAAAAAACAGGATTCATATATAAAGTCCCATTACAAGAAGGCTCCCTTGAGATAGCAATAAACTGTACTATGGCAAAACAAAAAGACCTTGCTGAACTTGTATAAAAGAACATCAAAAGGATATACATTAAAAAAAAGAAACTACATGTTGGCAAGAGTGGTTTCTAATCCAGGAATGACCCTACAATTTGAACAGATAAAACAATATTTGTGTCCCTTCAAACAAGTTTCAGTTGGATCTCGCTAAACAACTGGTGATGCACCAGCTCAGAAAAGCGTGCTGCAATGAAGAAATTTACCGCACACCTCATCCATGGAAACTGGTCCTTGATCAGTGCAATGCTGCAAAAGCATCCACACCTCTACCTCTACCCAAGGCACATGAGCAGGACCATGAAGCCGCAAGTGTCCCCATTGCAAACCATATGGCACAGCTGCAGAACAACAAGATATAATCTCCTAAGAAGAATCATTTCCACAACTTCTGATGAAGACATTACAAATCAGTGGTCAAAATATTATTGAGTGATCCATGTAACAGGAAAGGATTTGCTTTGTTTACTATACAAGAAGAGACTAACATCTGTACCATCCTGTATTGACCAATCGAAATGCTATTTTGAATCACTGAAATAATAATAAATAGCTCAAATAGTGATCAACTTTTTAATTTAATTCAGCTGTGTTAAACCTGATATGCCCACAGTATCATTTGAGACAATCTTTGCTTATAGCACATGTATAAGTCCCATCTCCATAAATTGCTGCCTCACCACTTAACAGAACAGTGTACCAATTTCTGACAACTGTATGAGTTACCTGGTTGGCAACAAGTGGAAAAATATGGCTACATTGGATGAGTGGATACATATACCTAAAAAAAGTGCAGTGAGTTCCAGTATATTACCAACCAATTGACCAAACAGCCTATTTTACAAGTGGTACAGAGAATGTGTCAAAGGTTTTTCCAAAGGTTTCATGGTCATTTCTGGTTATAGCTATAATGGGAAGTTGCAAATCCATAGGGTTGAAAAGAATGTCAAAATAAACTCTCTCTATTATCACACAAATGTTCTGGAACCAATATACCAGGACGAATTGCCTTCCTTGTGCAGACATCAACACTGCATGGGTTGCATCAAGACAAAGCTTTGAGTCATACTTCAGTGTTCATGCACACATATCTTCAACAGATGGCAGAAGAAACTGGAATCAGTGCTATATCATTTGAGGGCATTGATGTGAAGACACTGGATGCTTCACTCATGAACTTTTTCATATTTGGACTCTTGAAACAAGCTCTGGGTTAATGTCAACTGTGGACTGTTGATGGATTATGGGAAGCTTGTAAAGAGGAATGTTACTGCTTAGATGTGACAGTACTTCACAAAAGCCTACTACAGTGGAAAGTGCATTTTAGGGCAATTATTATAAACAGGGACACCACATGTAGTATCATCAAGTGGTAAAGAGTATTTCATATTCTAGAGGCCTCTGAAAACAGTGCAATTTAATATAATCAGCCTCAGTACCACCTGATGAAATCACCTGAGCTGATCCTGTTGACACCTGCAAATGAGCAATCTGCTTACATCTGATATACAAAGTTTAACATCAAAGGAATGATATCATCCCTTCATTAGTGCTGCAACTCAACATGGGAACACCTGGTATTATGCCCTTGCTGCAAGGACAGATGTAATTCTCATCTATCTTCATCTGTTGTGTTCTTCAGTAGACAATTTTGTTACTACATGGGACTGTGAATTTTTGAAAAAGATGTCTCTTTTATTGTTCACACAAACTTATAATTCTATTTATACATCTCCCATGTGTGGAATTTAAACCCTTTACAGTGTGCTATAGAGTTTTAGGAACTATTTTAATGATCAGTACTGTATTAAATGTTTTAAAATTGTATTGACTGCAATCTGAGCTATATTAATATAATTTTGAGCTACATAATTTATAAGGGTTGTTCAAATGAAAATTGGACAACCTCTTATCTGTGTAATGGACTCAGTGTTCTTTGTCCCCCACACAAAGAAACGGGTATATGTAGAATGAGCTCATCAACACCAGAATCAATGTTTAGTATCATCTTGAATGATGTGTAGATTCCATTGAAACCCAGCATGGAAGCTTCCAAAGTTCATTGCACAGTATAGTATGCTGATGTGTTAATTTGACTATCATGGTCTACTATTGATTGAGTTTCTGATTGATAAATTAACAATGACAAACTATGAGCATTTTAAGGCTGGTTATAAAGTTAAAGCAGGTAGGAGTTTTGAGTGAAACAGTTGTTTTGTTGCATGACAATATTAGCTCTCATATTGCTTAAGTAACAGTAACAACAGATATGATTGGGAATGCCTGGGACATCTTCCCTGTAGTCTTGGTATCTCCTTTATTAGATTTTCACATTACTGGATCTGTAAAAAATGCCATGAAGAGAAAGAAGTTGAAGTTAGATGAAAAAATTCAGTGCATTGTAACAGACTTCCTCATGCATAATCCAAAATCGCTGTAGGAAACAGGATGCCATGTTGCTATTGTTGGGACAACTATCTTAATTGGCATGATGAATCTGATAAAAAACAAGAAATTAATATCCCTTCAAGCAGCTACTTGCTACAGAAGTTTGAAAGTAGCCTGTCAGTTTATACACCATAGAAAAGATCTGTGAGGAAGGTGGGACCTGAGCAGAAAGAAAGAACAAATACCCGTGCCTTACTCAGGGCTCGAATCCAAGTCCCTTAGACTAGTAGTAAAGCTTTTTAAGGTTAAATGATTTATACTTATTTCCAACTTGTCCACTTTTCATTTGACAACCATTATATATATAAACCCAATGAAGCTGACAATCCACTTCTAATACATTCCTGTCTGTGTTACATTAAAAATTATTTTGAAATTTTAGAGTTTAAGTTGAGAAATGAAGAATGAGAATCTGTTTAATTCAGACAAAAATAAAAAAAAAAGTTTAACATGTTAGATCAAAATTTATAAGAAATTACTGAGTTTGAAAAAGTTTAAATAGACTGAAAAGTAACATAAGGGTTAAACTGGTTGTTTTAGTAAATACATGTATTGGTTTAATGGTAATTTTTTTTTAACTTAAAAGTCTTAATTTTGTTTTAAATTTATCTTAAATTGCAGTCAGACATTAGCTGTGACTGATGGCCAATGGAAACCATTTCAGCAGAATGATGTAAACCAGCTCTTCAGGTTCTAACCATAGTTGTCTTCTGTTAAAATGACTTCTTTAGAAGAAAATAATAGTTTTTGTACTCTTTGTAAATGTGTTTTTCACTGTAGAAAAATAAAAAAAATGTTAATGTACACTTCAGTCACAGTGTTTTGTTTAAAAAATCCAAAAACCTAAACCAGTTAGTGCAACTGGAGTGTGCAGTTAACTAGGAAGTCCAGTCAGGGCCGTCTTAAGGCATGGGCACACTGAGCAGTTGCCCAGGGGCCCCACGATTCTAAATTTCGCAAAAGTTTGTATTGATTAATCCTCGCTTTACAGCATGTGTTTTATGTTTAAATATCTATTTTGTTAAAAGTACCAATAAATCTAAAGGCTTAATTTTATTGACCGTTTACATTTTTATTACCGTAGGTGGGTAGGTAGGAGCCCCAGTGCATTGCTTTTCCCAGAGGCCTACAATACTGTTAAGATGGCACTGAGTCCAGTTGTCTCTGGTGAATGTGGAAAGCTAATTTAAAAAATAAGTTATATCATAAGATTTAACACCCTCTAATAATGGATATTTAAAGTAATGGAAGGTTTAGAAATGTGAAAAGTAATATTTTATACTCCCTATCCAATTTGGAAAGCAAAGTTGCATTTTCCCACCTGAAGTGTGTATGGGATGTGATATATTATAGCATTGAAAGTTTGTATGTAACAACCATCAAAGTTAAACTTTTGACAACCACAATATTTCTAGCAAAAATAGACTGCTTATAATATTAGTTTGAAGTATAGTCATTTTCCAACTTTAGCAACTCTTAACCCTTACAGACCAGCCTGTAAATCTGGTTTACATCAAGAGGCCAAGCTATTTTTTTCATATGCTCAACCAAAAAAAAAATTAATTAGAACTTTTTTTGCCAAATAACTAATCAAAGGAATTATAACATGTTGTATGCCAAATTGGCAATATGCCAATATGCCAAATGGATTTCCGAAAATAAAATATTTTCCGAAAAAGATGATTAGTTTTATTTTAAAAGGGTATTTTTAGAGTCATGTAGTAAAATGCATCTTTCAATGCAAATAAAAATTTATTGAAAAAACCTAATAGACAGAAATAATTATGATACATATGAATAGAAAGGCTATTCTTGAATAACAGGAAAATAAAGTTTTACTTGAAACAGGAAAATTACTCTTTTCGTAATTTTTTTTTTCTTAATACCATGCTTTGAGAAAAGTTCAGGTAGTTGCTGAGTGAAATAAGCAAGAATCAACTATAGAATATTTTTAACAAATAACTAACCGACAGAAATCATGTTATATTCACTGAAGTGCCATTGAATTAGGGATAGCAACCTAGTAACATGTTGGACCACCTCTGGCTCTGATAACGACCGCCACATGGCGAGGCAAGGACTCCACAATCTTACGTAAATGTTCCACAGGTATGGCAACCCATGCATCATCCAGAGCTGTCCACAATTCTCTCAAGGTTGTCGCTAATGGGACATGGGTCCTAACACTCTGCTAGACGGTATCCCAATATTTTTGATGGGATTTAAATCTGGGCTTCTAGGTGACCAATTCATTATTTCATCAGAATGCTCCTGCAACCATGCCGTAGCCAACCTAGACCTGTGAGATGAACAGTTGTCTTGCTGGTAGACACCATCTCCATTGGGATGCACGATGGCCATAAATGGGTATAAATGGTCAGCCATGAGTTCTACATATGGGATGCATTGAGAGTCGTCTATACATGTACCAAAGGTCCCACAGATGTCCAACTAAAGACACTCCAGGCCATCACTGAGCCATCATTAGCTTGTACTTTTCTGACCTGACATGCAGGATCCATGGCTTCATCGGGTTGGCACCATACCCTCAATCTCCCATTGTCATGGTGGAAGTTTAAATCAGGATTCATCACTCTAAGTAATCCGTTGCCAATTTTTCATGAACCAGTTTCGATGTTCTTTAGCCTAGGCTGAAGTAGTTGAGCCCAGTGTCGTGCCATTAGAAGTGGGACTCTTGTAGGTTGGCAGCTCTTGAAGCGATGAAGTGAGCGTTGCATGGTCCATGCACTGACTTCCTGGTTGGAACCTGAGTTCAGATGGGAGGTGATTTCAGATAATGTCTGGCCCCTATTGGTCCATACGATGCAGATCAGATCCATACAATGCAGATCAGATGGCGAAGCCCACAATCATTCAAGGTGGTTGTCCTTTGCAGTTTACTGGGTGCTTGTTTTTTTGCTGGAATTTTCATATTCCCGGAGCACTATTGAAACTGTCATACGAGAAAATCCAAGTTCATTGACAATTTCGGAGATCAAGTGTCCCATCTATCAGGCACCTACGATCTGCCCTTTGTCAAATGCATCTAAATCCCACTCCTTTCCCATTACACTTCTCACGATGAATGCTTGGGGAAGCCAAAGCTGACAGCTGTATTTGACCTGAGTTTCACACATGCATGCGTGCAAATGCAGGACTTGTGGTACTGAATTTGGATAACATCTCCTGTCCCTAATTCAATGACACTTCAGTGTATTAAATTAAACAGAATTTAATTCTGAAGTTTATTAAAATAAAAAATTCGAAGAAATTTAGAAACATTAATTTTAATACATTTTTTACAGTGATATAGTAAAATCAGTACATCATGTTTCCTTCCAAAATCTTTCATTTTAAAAAGTAGCAGTTTTTTGTTAATTTTTTCAGGATATTTTTGAAACTTTAAGGAAAAATTTGTTGCTAATAGTTCAAATCAAACTTGTGAGCTTAAATCAGGGGATTGCTTCAGCATAGAATGATGTTAACAAACAAGTCAGTAATACCATATATTACTTCTAAAAATGGCAATTATAAAAAAAAATTCAGATGGCAATTTTTTTAGAAACAAATTGAAGTTTTATGCATTAGATAAAAACTCATATAGGCATTCATGGTCTCTCATTCTGGATTCTGTCAACTTTTATACAAGACATGGGCCCTGGAAGGGTTAACATTGGGAATTCAAACTAATAGAAGAATTGAATGATGCACATCATAATATTTTATTAGTTCCTGTCTGATTTTAAAAGAATATTTCATTTATCACTTAAAGCAAAGAGGTTGAATATCTACAGATGGACAGAAGATAAAATGAAAACAATAGCTAAATTTTTTGAAAATGATCTAAAAATAGAGGAAAACATCTGGTAAAATTGTGCTCACACATAGTGGATGTTTAAGAGTTTTAGATATCTCTAAGCTGATGCTTAAATGTATACCAGTGTCTGGATTAGAGTATTTTGAGTTTCCTCTTGCAGTAGTTAAAGGGAAATTTCTGATATGAAATAAAGTTAAATTCTTAATCAGAAAGTCCATAAAATCAAACAAAAAAAATGAAGCACATTTTCACCCTCTCTACTGACCCTTCAGGTTCTTCAGTGAGGAAATTAGCTCTTATAAATGTTAAATATAACTGGGATATATTATTTCAACAACAAGTGAAGTGGAATAAAGCAAATGTGCTCCAGAATTGTTTTAGATAATTTACATATATGTATTGATTTACCATACCATTTTTTGATATACTTGATATACTACATTGATGCCAAAAGTTTCATGTGAGATGTATGTCCATTCTTAGCATTGCACCATAATATTATAACAGCTTGTTTAGCTTCATTCACAGCTTTGCACCATAATATTAAACAATGTACTACTCCATTCGCAATGTAGGCAATGTCGCCAGAAATTTCAGACACTTTTTGGGGATCATTCCCGACCCACTGCAGCTAGAAACCAGATGTACCCCATAGGGGTAGTAGAATAGTAAATAAAAAATAAATAAATATCCCCCAAGCAGCTGCTTGCCACAGAGGTCTGACAGGAGCCTGCCAGTTTATATGCCATAGTAGAAGATGTGAGAGGATGGCTGGACCTCAGCAGAAAAACAACACACACATCCATGCCTTACCTGGGACTAAAATATCTAAAGCAATTTTATAACACATATGCTTTATTTTCCTTCATTTGTTGTTGAAACAATATATCCCCAATTATATTTACTGAATTTGGGACCAATTGCTCAAGTACTAACAAAACCACAGGGAAACCCACAATATCTGCCACCTATGACGTCACACTTACCCGCCCTTCCATTCATTTCCTGATATTATCACTATTACCTAATACGATATTTACACATGTTTATGGATGATTGTGAGTGAGTGATTTTTATGCATTAGATAAAAACTCATTTAGGCATCCTTGGTCTCTAATTCTGGATTCTGTTAATTTTGTAACGAATGCTAGAAACTTGACATTTGGTTCTGGGGTATTTCTGGTTGTAGATGTTGGAAACATTACGAAATTTCAGATTGGAAGGGTCCTTCGAGGTCAAAGGTTAAATTTAGATCTACCAATGTTAATAAAATAATAAATATTTCCTCAAGCAACTGCTAACCACAAAGCCTCTCAGTTTATAAAGGGCTAGAAATTGGTGCCTAGGGGCATTTTGAGTCGTTGATCTAAGAAATAGCAAATTTTAGATATGATGGGTCCTTTGAGGTCAGAGGTTAAATTTTGATATACTGGTCCTAAAGACTAAAATTAGACTGTATAATAGTTTGGTTCTTTCTAGGGTTAGTTATGGTAGTGAAACTTGGACGCTGTGTAAACAAGATAACAGGAAACTAGATGCTTTTGATTCTAGATGCTTACGCAGTATCTTGGGTATTAGGTGGTTTAACTTTGTAACTAATGATGAGGTTAGGCAAAGGAGTCTGCAACCTCCTTTAAGCAGCATATTGTGCAGAGAGAGACTCCGCTGGTTTGGCCATGTTGCCCGTATGGATAATTATAGATTGGCGAATAGGGTTATGAACAGTGTTCCTAGAGGCCTCAGAAGTGGGGGGGGGGGGAGACCTAGGATGTGGTGGGCAGACAATGTTAAACAGGACCTTGTTAGAATTGGTGTGCAGTGGCCGGATGCAGCAGATGTAGCTCAGGACAGATATGCTTGGAGAATTAAACTGCGTGGTCTGGTTGGACCTCCGTAGCCCATGGCTGCTTGAGGATGATGATGATGATGGTGCTGGAGAGCTAAAAATTGGTGAATATGGCTATTTCAGGCAATAAATTTCAGAAATAAGAGGAATTTTAAGATCCAATGTTGCATTTGAGATCAAATAGGGATCAGTGATAAGCTAGAAATCAAGAGGTGCCATCAGTACTATTTGATTTCTAGTATTACATATTGCCTTAAGATGTGGATTTTATAATTATCCAGCTATGACAATCATTAAAGCATCAGTTCACATTATATGTTCTGTAAGTGAAGCCATCAGTTCAAATAGGATGTCTATCTCCTGGTTTTCTGGAATTTGTCACAGTTTTTAGAGAACTGTACCCAAAAAAATTTGTGGAACATCCAAATTTTTCATTTTATGGTTGTGATAGGTTGATGGTTCTGGTATCTGGAAATTTGTTCGACAACATTTGTTTGCTGAAAATTTGTTCACCAGAATTTTCTTCAAAATGGAAATTTGTTTGACAGAAACATGTTCAAAATGGAAATTTATTCAACGGAAACTTGTTCGAAACGAAAATTTGTTCAGAAGACAGAGGCTGTTAGGTAGGAGCTTCCCTTAGGGCATAAGCATTATAGGCCATGTGCTTTGCCATTGAAGAACCTCTGGAAGAGGAGGGGGGGGGGGGACATGGAAACCAAAGAATGGCAGCCGAAAAGGATCATCATGGTTTAGATCTTTCTTTTTAAAGTGTAAAGTGCAAACCTTCTTGCTTTCAAGTTAAACTTGCCGCCATTTATTTCTTCACAGTTTTCGCTTTACGTTAAGCTACAGTTAGCTTCTTATAGAAAGGGTTTAAAATTTTAACTGCAAATACTGCTGTAATTTAAACTGCAATATTTTTCAAAATCTGTAAGTTGTTTTCTAATAATACTAGTACCAGTATTTCAAATAAAGAAAATATAAATAAATTTAAAAGTACCCATCTTTCTATATGCGCCTTAAAAAGTAGAAAATAAACGTAAATCATACTGATGGTGCAATCAGTCACTGAGTTCGTATTCACTTCAAAGAACAATAGGGTGCCACCAATCTTGCTCAGTAGGTAAATCGACACTCTATCTTCCTTTGAAGTGAATATGAATTCAGTGACTGATTGCACCATCGATATGCTTTAGTTTTATTTTCTACTTTTTAGGTCACATATGGAAAGATTACTTTTAAAGTTTTTAAAATTATATTTTTTCTTTGTTGCTAAAAGCACTACCTTCAGAAATTTTCATTTGATGCATGAATATTGACCTGTTTTTGTGGTCGTGTTTAATGTGTCCAGTGACATTGGAGACATAACAAGCTTTAATTTGAGATATATCTGATTAACATCCATCCCCACAAAAATATCCCCTCCCCCTAATGTGGGGGGAGAGAATGGTGAAGGATAAAATTCATGTCTATTACATTGTGTGAGCTTTCATTTGACACTTAACCCGTAATTGTAGGTCCTCCTCCTCCTCCTCCTCCTCCTCCTCCTCCTCCTCCTCCTCCTCCTCCTCCTCCTCCTCCTCCTCCTCCTCCTCCTCCTCCTCCTCCTCCTCCTCCTCCTCCTCCTCCTCCTCCTCCTCCTCCTCCTCCTCCTCCTCCTCCTCCTCCTCCTCCTCCTCCTCCTCCTCCTCCTCCTCCTCCTCCTCCTCCTCCTCCTCCTCCTCCTCCTCCTCCTCCTCCTCCTCCTCCTCCTCCTCCTCCTCCTCCTCCTCCTCCTCCTCCTCCTCCTCCTCCTCCTCCTCCTCCTCCTCCTCCTCCTCCTCCTCCTCCTCCTCCTCCTCCTCCTCCTCCTCCTCCTCCTCCTCCTCCTCCTCCTCCTCCTCCTCCTCCTCCTCCTCCTCCTCCTCCTCCTCCTCCTCCCCCCCCCTCCTCCTCCTCCCCCCCCCCCCAGGGTTATGGAGGTCCAACCAGACCGTGCAATTTAGTTCTCCAAGCAAGTGTATCCTGAGCTGCATCTGGCCACTGCACACCAATTCTAACAAGGTCCTGTTTGACATTGTCTGCCCACCGCATCCTAGGTCTCCCCTTCTTTCTGAGGCCTTTAGGCACACTGTTCATAACCCTATTTGCCAATCTATAATTATTCATACGGGCAACATGGCCAAACCAACGGAGTCTCACTCTGCACAATATGCTGCTTAAAGGAGGTTGCAGACTCCTTTGCCTAACCTCATCATTAGTTACAAAGTTGAACCACCTAATGCCCAAGATACTGCGTAAGCATCTGGAATCAAAAGCATCTGGTTTCCTGTTATCTTGTTTACAAAGTGTCCAAGTTTCACTACCATAACTAACACTAGAAAGAAACAAACTATTATACAGTCTAATTTTAGTCTTTAGGTGTATACGCCTATTTCTCCACAATATCCATAGATTCTTAAAAGTCTCGGCAGCAATCCCTATTTGTCTGTTAATCTCATGCCGCACGTCACCAGTATCTGTTACATTTGCTCCCAAGATAATTAAACTGTGACACTTGTTCAAGATTGCAACCATTCAGATTAACTGAATCACAGCCTGCCTGACCAATTTTCATCACTTTAGTTTTCTCTCTGTTTATAACCAAACCTATTCTAGTACCAGTTTCATCAACAGCTTGAATGAAAGAGTTCATCTCATCAACATCATTTGCCAAAAGGGCTAAATCATCAGCATAATCTAAATCAGAAATTTTCCTTTCTCCCGCCCATTTTAGGCCAAAATCTTTCCCCTGAAGTGAATTTCGCATAACATAATCAACAACCAAACTAAAGAGACAAGGAGACAAAATGCACCCTTGTCGAACACCAGAAGTAATGCTAAACCAATTGCTACAAGACTTACCAACTCTCACACATGACTCAGTGTTATTATAGAGAGCTTTCATTATGTTAACTAACTTGTCTGGTATACCATACGATATCACAATCAACCACAAATTATGACGATCAACAGAGTCAAAAGCCTTTTTGAAATCAACAAAGCTAGCAACCAAAGGTTTCTGAAACTCTAAACATTTCTCAAGAATCTGCCTAGGTGAAAATATCTGATCCACACATCCCCTACCACTTCTGAATCCACATTGCTCATCACGCAATTGCCTGTCAACCAGATTCTTAATTCTATTAAGCACAATCATGGAAAGAACTTTACCTGGAACAGAGAGTAGGCTGATACCCCTATAGTTATCACAAGAACTGCGATCACCTTTTTTGAAAATAGGGATAATAATGGCTCTGGTAAAATCTTTAGGAACCATGCCTTTATCATAAAAGATATTCAGAATTTCAGTCATCTAAGTGGTAACCGAAACATTCCCAGCTCTAAGCATTTCTGTAGTAATTTCATCTACCTCTGGGGATTTATGAAGTTTAAGTTTAGAAATAGCCAAAATAACTTCAGACTGTGTTATAGGGCCAACATTAAAGCCACCAATGCATCTATCGTCATTGCAAACAATGGGAGTAGAACTAACCACATTGTTTAGAACATCACTGAAATGCTCAGCCCACCTAGCCATGACAGAATACTCGCCTTCTATAACCTTACCTAGTTTATCCTTCAATCCCTGTATACCTGTCGTTTTCTACTACACAAAACATTAAATATCTGGTATAGCTCTCTGCTGTTGTGCTGTCTAACTGCTTCTTCAGCTTTCTCAGCTAAGCCATCAAGTCAAAGATTCTTATCAGCAGCTAACTGATTTCTTTACATGTTTATTAAACTCTCTGCAATGCTTTCTATTAGGACTAGTAGGGTATTGATTAAGGACATTCCTGCAGTTCTTTCTTTCTGAAATAAGCTCAAGTGCCTTATTACTGAAATAATTGTGCCTCCTCTGCTCCTTTTTTACTAAAATAGTACTGTTTGTTTCCAAAAAATCCTGTTTAATATGATCCCATTCTTCCTCAACTTCAGTTGTAAGCAAACCATGACTCTCATAATGACTAAGTAACCTATCATGATAAGCTTTAGCTATAACTGGATCTTTCAGAGCTTCAGAATTAAAGGTAAAATTATTAACCCTAGCACAACACTTTTTAAGTTTAAATTGCAAGACACTTTTAACAAGGTAATGGTGAGATCAATTTCAGCTCCCCTATATGACCTGGTATTCCTAACAGAACTAGCCCATTTGCTGTTAATTAATATATAATCAATCATATTCTTATGCAGCCCATCAGGTGAAATCCAAGTGGACTTATTTATGTCGCGGTGTTTGTAATAAATGTTAGTTGTTCTGAAACCATTGAGTTTACTTACCTGTAGGAGACATTGCCCATTGCCATTGCATCTACCAATACCAAAAGGGCCTATCACCCCTCCCCAAAGGTCAGAGTCAGTACCAACTTTGACATTGAAGTCACCTAGAATAGGAGTAATATCTCCTTTCTTGACAGAATTCAAAATATCCTGAATTTGTCCGTAAAACCTATCCTTCTCATCCTCATCGGTATCCTCAATAGTGTCATAACAGCAGATAACATTCAAGTTTTTAACAATTGTCTGAAAAACGATTGTTTTTAACTGTATTTTGCTGTAAGAAACCTTTCATTAATGCACTCATATCCTAGAATAGCATCACTAGTGTGTCTGCTGAGAAGCAGACCCACGCCTTGGTGATGGATATTATCGTTCCTCCCTGAAAAGAGAATTTTAAGATTATTTTTAAGAATCTGACCTTTATCTGTCCATCTGGTCTCTTGCAGACCGAGAATATCTAAATTATAACGGTGGAATTCTTGTGTGAGGACATTAAGAGAAAAAGCTTTGTGCAGAGCCTTCACATTCCAACTACCTATGGAGAAAAATTGGTTAGTGGGATGTTTAAAGAAACTATGTTTATTGAATGCCAACAATATCAGCCTTCTAATCGCAGACATGGGACAAAGACCCGTTCCCCCACCACTAAAGGCTGAAGCCATCTACACTGGAAGACTTCCCCCAACGTAGAATTTGACGATGCCAATAGAAGCAAAGAGTTCAGGTGCCTGCGACTCTTCACTATTGGAAAATATAGTGGAACAATCATTTTCATATTTCTTATTTTTAGGGGGAAGAAACCATAGGAGGAATGTTTTTGTATCATCTGTGACACTCCTGATGTATAGCTTGTTACTTTAGGCACACATGCTCTATAGATGTAAATAAACGTTCACTTTCATATTTCCCCTTTCTTAGGGGTGGAAGAAAGTTTAATGTTTGTTAACATTTCATTTGATCACAAGCTTTTATTGCATCACAAGCTTTCATTTGATACATAAATCCTCATTGCATTCAAAAAATAGGGTGGACAAGAAGTACAGTAGAGAAGGATTACGGGACCTCAGCAGAAAAACAACACAAATATCCATGCCTTATCCGGCATTCGAACTCAGGTCCCTTTGATTAGTAGCCAAGCATTGCTAACCACTCGGCCTAGCTTATAAGAATGATGAAAACTGAAAGGAATTAAACAGTACCTAGATTGTCTGGGAAACAAGTGTTTTACTCTACCTAATCTAAAATGAAGCCTTCTCTTTTGTCACCGCTCTTCCCAGATCCACTCCCTCTCCAATAATCTCCCAGTAACAAAGCAGAAAAGACCTTATTGAAGAGAACGCCCCCTTTCGCCCTCTCAATTGTCAACAAAATATTGCTCAAACAACTTTCATTCGAACAAATTTCCATTTCGAACAAGTTTCTGTTGAACAAATAATAAATGTCAAACAAATTACACCAAACTGTTGGTTCTTGATTTATGTGGATTTAATTAACGAGTTTTTGAATAACTCTGTTGCTGTATTTATGTGAGATTTTTTTTTGTAGAGTAACACAGTTTGCGCTGCACATCAAACAGTTGGTGCATGCTTGGCAGCATAGTTGAGTCAAAGAACATATAAGGAAAAGAAGTTCAGCTTTGACAAAGCGTAAGTGGCGACCTCAAGTGGGTTTCGATTCGTATCGTGCATTTGTTTAAGTTGGGAAGTAAACAATAAGGGGCAAAGGAATTATGCATCAAAAAATTTATATTTTAAAAAAGGAAAAAAAGTAACTGCACTTTGTATTTGAAAAAAAATAATATCGTGATTTTAATAAAGGTTTATTTTCTCCATTGGAATTATTTTTCGTTGAACCAACAATTATAAATTGAACGGATAGAGAAGATTTGAAATTAGCCTGAAGTTAATTTATAGAATAAATTATTACAATTAGAAGCTTTCTTGGTTGCATAGAAACAGGAAACAGAATTGATATTAATATACTCTGCAAGGATATCAATGGGAAATTATTACATAGGAAAAGCGAAGAGAATGGAAGTTGACAGTAACATGTAATTACAAAAGCGGTCGTCCCCTGTAATGTTCGTTTCACCTCTACACCAAATGCATGATACTCAATTTTACATTAATCTCTATGGAAGCTTAACTTCTTCTCCCTCTACATTCTTTGGTTGAGTGTTGTTTGTGAGGTAAGAACTTTATTGTAATCATCAAACATTATGGATTTAAATTTGTCATACAATGAAAAATGTAACACTTCTGCAACAGGCTCCTGGCAACAGTAAAAGTCATGCCTCTGTGAGGCTTAGATTAACTGTCAAGCTATACAGAATAGCGATGCAATTATACTCAACATGCTTAGAATGGGCAAATTATTGCTCCTCACACCTACTGTCTCAGTTTCAGTTTGCTGAAACTGAGGCACTTCAGAAGGGTCTCATTGGAACCATAACTAATATGCTCCAGTTTCAGCTTTCTGAAACTGGGACATTTCAGTAAATGTCTCACATTGAAATCTGGTCACCCTAGTTCAAATCATATAGCTTATTTTGCTAATGAAAGTTTCAATGTCCTACATCACTGTTGTTCTGGGGCGGGGGTGGCTTAGTCGGTAGCGTGCCAGGCTCGTAATCTGTAGTTCCCAGGTTCGAGTCCCAGCTGGGTCAGCGTTGAGATTTTACTCCGCAAAATTCCCCGCCCTGCCCACGGTCAGTAGGGGACACCGATGGGCTTGGAAAGGCTGCCGTCCATCGGATGGGACGTTAAGCCGTGGCCCCGTGTGCAGGAGAGCCATACCCTGTGCACGTTAAAGAACACGCGGGATGGCCTTGACGGGAAACTACCATCTGTCTCCCAACAGCTGTTCCAGTGGGTCCCCTCCCCCAACCTTCTCTGAGCCTTCTGGGTCCTTGTGACCTGGCCATTTAGCCCATGGTGTGCAAAAAAGTGCCGCTCAGAGGTAAAACAACCCAACCCACTGTCGTTCTTGTTTGGCATTCTACTTAATCTTAGTTGCTAGGGCACCATTAATGCCACATCACTCACTTTTGAAATCTGCTCTCTTTTTATGTTATAAATTTATACTTATTATTTTAAACTGAATTGCTCGTAAATTATCAGTTGAAAAGTTATCTTTTGGTTATATTTAATGTAAAATATTAAAAGATATATTATTAGATATATTAATTTTATTTTACAGCAAATTGTAAAAAAAATATGTTAATAAAATAAATTGTAAAAAAGATTGAAAAAAAAAACTATAATGACAGTGGCTGGTATCAAACTGGAGACTATTAAGTTGCAAGTCCAAACTGATTGAACTATGCTTTGCTAACAAAATGTAATGTTAAAATATAATATTCGCATTAATTAAAATAATTTAAAGTTTTCTGTTGTCGAGCAATAAAATTTTGAAGTTGACTGTTAAGAACTTAATAGCCCTAACAATCACCACATAGTGTCACTTCACTGAAGACTGAGTGCTGTCCTTGCTCCAGAAAGCTTCAAGTTTGCATTTTATAATATGCAAATAGTTTGAAAGATAAACTTCAAAATTTTATTGATCAATGAATATTTAATTTTTTGAACTTTTTAATTATTTTCTGCACAAGAAGGTCTTTTCAAATATGTTTTTAAACATTAATATTCTCTTATGGACCAAATGTTCAACACATTTTATATTTTAATATACACTGCTCGGCATATAAAATGTCTTACCAGGAAGTATTTGTTGGAGCACTATGCAAATAGATGGGTTTGTCGGCAGTCGGGTTATGTAAGTGGGTTCAGTTGCGAACCAATCATGTGAAAGGTGGAAATAACAGGGCAAAATGGCATCACTATAGCTAAATTTAGTTGTCCTCACCTGGGTATGTGGACCATTGCACTTTACTGAGTGAGAATGCCTGGGTGACATCATCGGGAATCCTACCATCACATAGACACATTTACTATAGGCTTCATCATAGGGCTACATACAGCTGGTTGGTCCTTGTGTTGCATCACAGCAGAAACACATTGGGATACAACAACTGTCAGCTGAATTTGGCAACAGTGATTGGAGGAAGGTAATGTGCATTGCCGTAGTGGGACTGGTGCAAATAGGACATCCAAATGCCTCGATCGCTACAACATTCGATGTCAAGCCATAGCATCCCCACAATCCACAGTGGATGACATTCGACATGGTGTATAGACAGCTATGGACATCTCTGTGTCGACACGGATTGTGAATTGCAGATTGGCTGAGGCAGGTTTGCACTCTCACCAGCATTGCGACAACTGCCACTCACCGCAGCACATGGTTGTGCAAGGTTGTGGAAGTGCCTGACATGTGGTGAGATGTGGTGGGATGAATGGAACTATGTTATATTCAGCAACAAGTCTCACTTCTGTCTCAGCACCGACAGTCACTGATTGAGAGTCTGGGAATGACATGGTCACTTGGCTGATCTTGCTGCCATCTGTGAGTATCGTACAGCTCCTCAGCCTGGTGTCATGGTTTGGGACGCTAATTAGTTTCAACAGCCGTTTACCACTCGTATGCATAGTGGGTATCATGACAGAAGACAATACATCGATGAAGCACTGCAGCTGGTTTTGTTGTCATATCTTCGTGCTATCTCTGATGCCTAGTTTCAACATGATAATGCCCACCCACACAATGCCAACATCAACAGACAGTGCCTACAAGGTGTCCAGTGTTGCTTTGACCAGCATGATCCCCAGACATCTCCCCAATGGAGAATGTGTGGGATGTCATTGGCAGATGATTTCATGCCTCTGCATGACCCCTTCTCAATATCGATGAATTATGGACACAGGTCAGTGACACATGGTCTGCGATACATCAGCACACCATCCGGGGACCTTTCCACTTGATGCCATGCCCTGTTGCCAAATGTATAGTCCAGCATGGCAGTCATAAGACATACTGATTCAGGTCACATTATACTGTATCCTTGCCCATTGCATTCATGTAATCCCTCAGAAATTAAATCACTTCTTTTCCACCTACTTGTCTACATGTGTGGTAAGTTTAATCTCATTACATGAATTCCTTCATGGTGTGGCATTTGCTGTGTTGAGCAGTGTATATTGTTGTTCTTAAATACTTCACATATAGATATCCTTTCTCGGTAAAACAAAAATCCAGTTCAAAGAATTGTCAGGAAACCCAATTCAAATGCATCTTATCAGGAAGTTTAGCTTGTTGAGCCTGCCACAGTCAAATTAAGTTATTTGCTAAGTAACAAAATGCTTGACTATTGGTTGGACTAGTAGAATCAGCCAATTGAGAAATGGCAATCAGATGACTTTAACAAATTATTATATCATAGTCCAGATATGTAGATATTCGTGTCATTTTTCTGCTATGGTGTATAAACTGACGAGCTCCTGTCAAACTTCTGTGGCAAGCAGCTGCTTGAGTTTTTTTTTTTTAATTTAATAAAATATGCATCAAATGGAAAAAGAAAACATTATGTTTTAAGCATTAATAATATATTTTTATAAGGTAAAATTTCAAAAGGCAAATTCTTTTTTAAAAATTGAAGTTTCATGTGTTGTATTAAAAACTGATATAGGCGTTGTTGGTCTCTCATTTTGGATTCTGTTAACTTGTATACGAGATTTAGACCCTGGAAGGATTAAATATGCATAGACAGGTTGATGGATAGGTAGACAAAAATTACTGAAAATTGATTTTCAAAAAATATTCTCTCTGTGTTTTAAAGCATTATAGAAGTTTAAAGATTTAAACAACAGTAATGCAAGATAAAAGAATTTACCTTTGTAGTTAATTGAATTAAGAAGTAATGTTTCAAGCCATTTCATAAAGAACTACATATTTTAAAGTGTGTGTAAATAATTTTTTAAAAATCAATCTATAGTGAATGCACAATATTTCCTGTTAAGATAGACATCAAACATTAATTAATTGATTCTGAAAAAAAATTTGGCGGAAATCGAACCTGCATCTCTCCAGATTCATGCCAGAGAGATCTGCAGATTGCACTGTAAGGCATGAATCTGGAGAGATGCGGGTTCGATTCCCACCGTGTCGTCGCTGAATTTTTTCAGAATCTATTAATTAATAATTTTTTAATTTCATTTTTTGATAAATTTTTATAAGTGCTGCTCTGAAATGTTTAAACCTCCATACCTATTTAAATACTGAAAGAATATTGTTAAAAAAAAATCGAGATTCAGATCGAGAGCTTTAAATTATCCTCAGTAACATTTTCTCATAAAATACTTATTTTAGAAGTTATAAATATTTGGAATTAATTTCCCATTAACAGAACATGGAGCAGGCATAATTCAGTGACCACTGAGTATATGCATACTCTATTCAGTAATTTGCAGTTACACATTTGCAGTTACACATGGTCAACAAATGCACTCCTTATACAATGCCTCTTAATGGCAGCTGATGATTCCTTTTGTCTAACATAAATATTTATGTAATTGAACCATGTAGTACTAAATATGAAATTTGGACCCTTTTGAAACAAAATAATACTCAGCTTACTACTTTTGGTACCAGATTTCTATGCATAGATATCTGGTACCAAAAGTAGTAAGCTGAGTATTATTTTGTTTAAAAAGGGTCCAAATTTCATTAGCATAGGAAACTATAGAGAGAGAATGAACTATTACATAACCAATTTAAGTCTTTAGAGAAGTTTGTTTTTCTATTTTCTTTAGGTTCTTAATATATAGAATGGCTGTAGCAGTCATTTTGAATCTTTTATGATTTTATAATTTAACAAATCATGATTGCTCTATGCTAGAAAATCAGTTTTCTAGACTTTTATTAAATATTCATAAACTTTAATTTAATAACACTTTAATAATTGTTGGCTGTATTTGCAATTAAAAAATTAGTCTTGTGATCAGCTAGTATTGCTCATTAATGTATGTATTTAAATTGCCTTACAGTGTAGTTTTCTTATGACAGATAATTTTTGCTCTGATAGTATGTGAAATAAGCAAAACTATTTAAACAGAGTCATTGTATCATTTTGACTGAAAAGAATGGTTAAAAAAAAATGCCAGAGCTTTGAATTTTGTTCACTTTCGATGTGCAAACATACTCTCTGATTGATAAGAAAAAGACTAATTATTTAATTGTAAATACAGCCAACAACCATGTATTTATTAAATCTTGCAAGTATTAGAGCTGTGATTGTAATTACTTTTATTAATATACATCAATTGTGTTTAAACCTGATATGAAACTTATAACTCAAGTTTTTGAGAAATAAGCAAAACTACTTACAATAGCTGTGTTTATCATTTTGACTGAAAAGAATGGTAAAAAAATTCGCTAGAGCTTTGAATTTTGTTCCTTTCAGTTGGTTGTTAGTACTTCATGTGAAGAAATTTAAAAAGAAGTAAATTTTTACAAAAAACAGAAATTTAGAGAGGAAAACTATCAAGATTTTTAGACTGCCATGTTGAGGCATCATCAGGTGACTGAGAGGAGCAATGTGTGATGCACATATTAGTATTTGTATTTTGTGTGAAAGTGGTGATAGCTAATTTAGCCAAATACTATGAGTCTGTAATGCTCCAAAAGTATGTTAAACTTCTTAATTTTGGACCTTTTAACTGATCCAAATTACATTAATTTGTCGGATAGCATTGGGCGCCAGGCAATTAATCTTGCCAAATAAAGTTAAATAAGGGTTCGTTAAGTATATAAGCGTTACTTAGTTCATATGAAAAGAATTCAAAAGATGTCAAATTATTAAAGTTTAAAATCTAATCAAAATCAATTTATCCTGCCAAGAGAAAAAAAAATGGAAAAGTCAAAATATTTCAAAAAACAAAGTTTATTTTCAAAAAATCAAGACACCAAATAAACTGATGAATACAAAATAGTCTGAGTAACTAAAAGCTCATGTCCCTCAACAATTCCATCTCTACTCAACAACTCCATCTTACTAACTTGCATTTTGACTAACTACTTCATAACCTAACATCACTTATCATGCATGCAGTATGCAACTGACACGTGTATGTTGCACGCTGCGAAGTACATTTGCATAATCTTATGATCTCGGGCTCACTCTAGCTATAATGCAAGAGGGGGCATGTTCTTATGCGCACATTAGCGGCTATCAATCAGAAGTCGGAGTTGCACATGTGGAGCTATTTTAGTGGTCTTGGACTAGGAAAAGTGATAATTCAACTGAAGAATAATCCCCAAAATAATAAATATAGCGTAAATAAAGTAAAATTGATTAAGGAAAAGTAAAAGTGAATGGGTGGATCATCACAAGTCAGTTTATTGGGGAAGGTTCTGTAGGGGACATAATTTTTTATTTCAATCCATATTTTTAACATCAAAGCAAATTAGCCAAGGAACAGGGGAAAATATAAATCAGAATTGAAGTTGTCCCAGTGGCTGATTGGTTAGCACTCTTGGTTACTGATCAAAGGAGCCTGGGTTTGAGCTGCGGGTTAAAGCATAGATGTTTCTGTTGTCTTCTGAGATCTCGTCTTTCTCACAGATCTCTATGGTGTATTTAGGCAGTGCCAGGCTCCTGTTAGACCTCTTTGTCAAGCAGCTGCATGAAGGGTGTTCTTTTTTTACTGTGGTAGCATGTACATCCCACATCTCTCTTCTTTCAGTCACACAATGTCTGCAAATTGTGGGTGAAAGATCTCCATAATTCATGTATTGTTTTAATTAGGGATTTTTTTGGTTTTTGCTCTATACAATAAATATTTTATCAGTGAGCTCATGTGAACTGCTTAGCAGCTGAATGATATTAACCCTTCCATTGTCCAGCCTGAAAAACGTTTCCATCCAGAGGCTAAGGTATTTTCTCCCTGTGCTCAGCCAAAAAAAAAATTTCGATTTAGAACTTTTTTTCCAAATAACTAATGAAAGGAATTATGGCATGTTATATGCCAAATTAAGCAGCATTTAATTCTTGATTTTCTGAAAATAAAATATTTAACAAAAAAAAATGACGAGTTTTATTTTAATAGGACTTTTTTAGTTATGTAGTAAAAAAAAGCATCTGGCAACACAAATAAAACTTTGTTTAAAAAAAACATATAGATGGAAATGATTATAATGCACATGAATAGACTACATAGACTGCTTATATGGCAGCCATTGCGAGACATTTTGAAAGCTTTGGTGGCCATGTTCATTTGGGGCAGTGGTTCCCAACCTTTTGAAAGCAGAGGATCTCTATTTTAATTTGAAAAATACAACTGACCCCTTTGGA
The DNA here is from genome assembly GCA_038380435.1 of Ryuthela nishihirai. NCBI lineage: Eukaryota > Metazoa > Arthropoda > Arachnida > Araneae > Heptathelidae > Ryuthela > Ryuthela nishihirai. The sequence continues at coordinate 63,414,358 of JAWZYU010000016.1, read as the reverse complement.
GGGGATTGGAGTTGACTAATTTTATCTTAAATTATGGCTATGTTTTTGCATCCGGTACTAGGAATACTGGAAAAGGGAACAGGTTTTATGAAAAAAAGAAAAAGAATGCATAACAACAAAAAAACAACAACTCTTTTTTAATGCATAGTTACAATAAATAAACAACATAAATTTTTAGTTAGTATGAAGACTGATGTTTGACTGAAACAAGTTCAGGAATTTATAACAGATTTAACACAGCTGAGTTAAAGTAAAAACTTAATCACTATCCAAGCTGTTTTATTGTTGTTTTAGTAAATCAGAATAGCATTTCGATCAGCGATTTCAACTTCTGAAGAAGATGTTAATTGTCAAAACATATCAAGTTGCGGTGGCCTAAATATCATTGTGTGATCCGTGCAATAAGAAAGAATGTGTTTCACATATTACTAGAAGAAGTGACTAGCATCCCTACTGTACTGTATTCACTGATCGAAATGCCATCTTGATTTACTAAAACAATAATAAAACAGCTCGATAGTGATTAAGTTTTTAAAGTTCAGAAATGTTTGGCTTAATTGTGCCAACTTGCACTCTCAAATCAGGCTCCACATTTAATCATTTCTAAATTTTGACGGTGTTTAAAAGTGCTGAAAAAGTCCGTTCACACAAATAAGTCATAGCAAATAGTATTAAATGTTTCAATGCCTTGTTTGACAGTTCTGCATATTCAGAGCATACATGTAACCAAAAGTCAATCAAATTATATTTGTTAAACAATAATTTTAACAAACTGTCACAAGAAATCTCCACCAAGCTGTGTACTTGTTAAGACTTTTATAATTTTTACATCTTCATTAAAAGGATCCTTAATCCATTTATTATTGGAATCAGGGGATGGAATATATTTCCTAAAATTGCTTTTCAGTGTATTCAAATGCTGAGTGAAATATTTTTGTATGCCATCAATAATCTTTTGTAGTTTCTAAAAAGTCATTGAGCATCGGAAAATGCGAGTAAATATTGTATGAAAGACAATGGGACCATAGGTCTAATTTTTTATCATTGCTTCAATACTTTTTTTAACACTAAATATTGTTATAGATGCACCCCTGTAGGCTATTCCCTGTAAGTAAGTTCATCCATATAACCTAAAATATTGTCCAAGTGCGCAACTATACACAACCACTTAAAATCATTGAAATGATCACTCAAAGTAAATGCATCGTTAATTAAAAAAATTCGGATTTCATCACACAAATTAAAAATGTGATTCACTATGTTTCCCTGCAATAACCAGCACATTTCTGCATGTAGGAGAAGTTGGTTGTGATCACTTCCCATTTCTCGACAAATCATATTGAATATATGAGAATTTAGTGGTGGACCCTTAATGTACTTGACAATAACTGTTTTAAATTTTTTGGGCATATTTTTAGCAACTATGATTGTTGGTGTATGACACAGTGATTCCAACTAATTCTAGGTACAATTCCCTGAACACCTGCTTGAAACCCAGAAAGTTGTCCTGACATTGCATGAGCCCCATCTGTAGATCATCACATTTTGACTGCTCAATTGGTTAACCATTATAAACTCGTTTAATTTAGTAAATAAAGCCAAAGCAGTTGTGTGTGTTTCTAATTGTTCACAAAATAAAAAGTCTTGAATTTTTTCAGCATATTCATAGCGAACAAAAGCCAACAGATTTTCAAAGTTCACAGCATCTACACTTTCGTCGAATTGTAGAGAATAATATTGACTATTACGTACTCTGATGATAGTCGTTCTTTCATATTTTGTACCATTTCTTGAATTCCTTGACTGACTGTATTGTTTGATAACAGAATCATATTTAAATTTTTTGACACTTTTTCTCCCAGCATAGCTAATGCTATCACTTTTGCAGCTGACAGAATCAGTTCCTGTGCTATATTGTGAGGTTTTCCTCTTTTGCAATTAACAAGGATACTTGATCATTCTTGCTACTGGTTGCAATATTTGCTGTACTTTTTTTACTAGTGCATATTTCTCGAAGTTTATTTTGAAAAAAATTCAAATGGCTTATTCTTATAGCATTCATGCTTTGTCTCCAAATGTCTCCACAACTTTGCTGGTTTCATGCATTCATTGATTAATATTTCATAACAAACTACACAATTATCACCAGAGCCAGTGTAAGTAAAACCTTCACTATATTTACAAATTTTCTTGTTTGAATGTGACTGTGGTGTTTCCTTTGACTTGCATTTTCGTTTTGACGATTGCAACCAGCGATCCATTGTTATTTACCTTACATAAAATAATAGAGTAAATTAAAATAATTTACAAATGCAATAGGTACATGGTTTTCATGATAAACTTATCAGATATTCATCTTAAAAAACCACACAGAGCACAGTGATACACAATAATTACATATCATCTACAACCTGCAGTCAGTAGCCATCTATTTGGAATAATCCAGCTTTAGTCGGATCTATTCCCCCTCTACAGACTGAAGACACATTGTGCACATCATGACATACATTCAATATGTACAGACAGGAGCTTTTATGCCAGGCTGCTGGAGAAGGCATGGTGATGTCTGTGCAGGGAGGGAAACCTTGTGCGTGCTCAAGCTAAGGCATATATATTCTCATCTGTACAATGAAAAAGATAGGAATGCATTGAAGTGGTAAATGGTAAAGATACACTGACATGTGGCATACACATTGAATGTACATCAAGGTGCCACAATGCATTGTCATTCTGTACAGCCCATAATAGTACATCAAGGCTGTTCATATAAAAAAATATTTTTTCTCAGAAGTGAATTTCTTGTGGACCTCCTCAGATGTTACTGCGGGCCTCTGAGGGTCCACAGACCACATGGTTGGGACCGCTTTTGTTTGTTGTTGTAAGTTTCGGTGAAATTAGCCTCCAATAAAGGGCTTCCTACACCAGTAAAACCGCTGATTTAGGCATTGTGACAGTGCCATCTTGTGTTGGTAGAAGTAGTTGCCTTGGTAATCTCCTATTCAAATGGTTTTAAATGATCACTTTTTATTTTTTGCGATATGGATCTTTAGATATATTTTTAACTTATTACACATTTACATTGTTGTAAAAAACAAATATACGAAGAAGCAAAAACTACATTTGAGAATGGACTGACCGTAAATAAATTCAGGCTAAAAGCCACCCACCGATGAATTTTAACATCTGCGATGATAAGGGGGGGGGGGGGGGGGGAGTAAATACCACATTTGTTTTAGATTAAAAAAGGATATGAGTATAAATCTTTTATAGGAAAATATGGCTGAAAAGAAATTAACCCTCTTAATCAAATCAATATATATATCAGCTTTTGACAATAATCATTCAGTATTTAAATGGCTATAATTAAAATTTTACCACCAAAAGCATTTTAAGCAACTTATAAAAAACTGAAGAATATTGAAATAATTTTCCTTTTTTTTTAACTTCTAATAGTAAATTCTGGCATTGCTCTTGTGTTGAATATTCAAACTTCCATAACTGACTAAATATACAATATATTGTTGAAAAATCAAAATTTATATAGCTTTGATAAAACTAAATCTCGTGATTATCTTCATTCACATTTCCACCTAAAGTGTTTATTTTAAAGGTTAAAGAGTTTTAGTATTAACTTCCCATTGACATAACATGGAATCAGGTGGTTAGATTTCAATGACCTCTAAATCAGGTGGTTAGAATTCAATGACCACTGTTATGCAATATTTCAAGTATTCTCCTCGTATGTGTGTGTATATATATACATATATATATACACACACACAGTTGTATCAGAATAATATGACCACCCATGGAATCACAGTGTACCTGCCCAGGTTCATCACAGAGTGCACATGACAAGGTCAACCACACAGAGATATAAGCAGCCTGCCAGGACAGATGAGCCATAGTGCATAACGTGAGCACAATGGACAGAGTTATTGATTTGATGAACGTTCAAAAAGGAATGATCATCGGCTACCGCGCCAAGGGCGGAAGCATCTCGGAAACAGCAGACTTCGTGGGTTGCTCGCGAGGTGTTGTAGTAAGGGTGTGCCAAAAATGGACCGCTGACACACCGAGTACCTCCAGACATCATAACTGTGGAGCCACAAAGGCCATCGACCCCAGAGGAGAATGTTGCCTCTGTCGACTGGTAAAGGGCAATCGATGCGCAACAGTGCAGCAATTGACCACTCGAATGCTGGGGCACCCAGGTACATGTCCCCGATAACAGTAGAGCGAACCCTTTAAGCAGACTTATCCTGTTACACATGGGTCTCTGGAGTAGACGCTGCATAAAGGTGCTCATATTAACCAACGTCCATCGTCAACGACTCCTGCAGTTTGTACGGGACTACCATCATTGAAGAGTGGAAAAAGGTTGCCTTTTCCGATAAATCGAGGTTTCTACTCCACAGAAGTGACAGGTGGTGGCAGATACGATGTCAGACACACAAGAACCAACATGACCACAAGGACCAACATACCAATGTGTATGTCTGGGAGATGTTTTCCTGGTATGAACTGGGACCACTAGTACCACTGGAAGGGTGCCTGAATGCCAATGGCTACCTAACCTGGATTTGAAGGCATTGATTAAGATGGTGGTGGAGGGGCCTATGGTGCCTCTGTGAAGTTGCCGTCCTCTGGTGTGCACGCTACCGGCAACCTGGCTGGAGATGTCACGATGGGGAGGGTCTGTTGAAAGGGACTGATCACCCCGATTAGGCAGACTTATCCTGGCATCTGAGAAAGGTTCATTGCAAGCCCTGAAGTGGTGGGGTCTGTACGCTGTGGGGCAGTGAGTTGGCTCTGATGGAGAGGACAAAGTTGAGGGCTCGTGACTGGGAGTGGGATCCCCAGTCGACAGGCTTATCGATGGAAAAGCCAATGGGTGTCTCTACCACAGTAGCTCCCACCAGATCAAAAAGTTAGGATAGACTATCTTAATTGGCACTCAAAATTCTAAATTAACCACCAATGTAAGGTCATGTATATGTTTGGTAATTATATTAGATGGATTTAATGACGTATTTGGCTTATATGTTTAGGCAATGCGCAAAATTCAAAAGCCTCACGCTACACCTCAATGATTAGACAACCAGACGATTCTGATTCTATCAGCTTATATGTCTTGCTCATTATAACAGGTCCTTTCTTTGCAGTTATGTTATTTTTAAAGTGAAGCTGGAAAGTACATGGGTCAAAAGTGGCACCCTCTGTATAATGTAGTACTGTCTTGAATAGTGGAACGTTTGGGGGGTGTCATGGAATTATACTCCTGTCCATCCTTGCTGACCACATGCATCTCTTCATGTTGGATGTTTACCCTGGTGGTGATGGTGTCTACCAACAGAACAGTGCACCCTGCTATGTTGCTAAGGTGGTGCATGACTGGTTCCAGGAACACGACAGTGATGTGTCTGTTCTCTTGGCTGGCGAAATTGCCCAACCTCAATCCCATAGAGCACTTGTGGGATTATTTGATCGATAGGTTCGGCATGCAAACCCACAACCATGTCATCTCCAGAATCTCTGTGTTCTGCTGGAGTCCGAATGGGCACTTGTGCCTCTGGCAACCTTCCAGAGCTTCATTGCACCCATGCCATGCTGTCTCCCTGCTGTCATCCAGGCCAAGGGTCTGTTATTCCCATTATTAGGTAGGTGGTCATATTATTCTGATATGACTGTGTATACACACCTGATATTCATACTTTCTTTTTAAAAAAGCATAAGGAATTAAATTATGCTTGAATAATTGTAATACATATATTTTAAAAAAAATTTCATAGGATTCTATATAGTGTGTTGCTGTGTAATTTTATCACTTATAAGCTAATATTACTTTATACTGAAATAGACAAAAATTACTGATAGCAATATTCACTCATAAATAATATACACCGAATATTCCAAAGACTGAGGTATATATAGTACTTAGTGTACCAGTCAGATATGATCAAAATGTTGTATTTTGAACATTATTGTCCTTTAACCCTACAGTTCTCGCGTCCTAATTTGTTGTGCAACTATTTGCGTGGATTACAATCGTTATCTAGTTCAGTATTTCAATAAAAAATGTTTATAAATAAATTTTATTGCAAAATAACAAAAGTAAACAACCTAAAACATTCTTTAAGCTAAAAATAAAGTGTAAAAAAAACGAAATTCAAACAAAATGAAACTAAAGTCATTCATCTTCAGGATGATCAGGCTGATCATCTGGTTCATTTGCACAGTTTACACAAACTTCCTGAAGGTGAGTCAGACACACCCAGTTGCTGCAAGTGTGACATAACCTTCTGGTGCTCTTGTTTCTCTCCCTACTGCAAATGTAGCAGCTACCCACAGCAGACCTTCTTTGGGAATTTTCAGGTACCCTTTCTGGGCCCATTCCTAATAATTTTCTAATACGGCACTTAATTTCCATTGGAGTTTGCTGATTTTCTAATCTCACCATCATCAGTGACCTTAATTGAAAACTGACATTTTGTACAAATTTATGATGCAAAAATTTCAGTTTAGGGTTATTGTTTGCTTTATACAGGCAGTAAGCATTAACGGTGGAAATATTCAGCAAATCAAAAAAAAATTGTAAGTGACCAACATTGGGAATTTTTTTGACACATCATACTGAGCACATAACTGGTCAAGTAAGTCAACTCCATATGTTGTTTGATTATAAGATGTTATGATTTCTGGTTTTCTTTGGTCACTGGTGTCTGCATCGACAGCCATATCGTTGTGCATAGTTGATATTGCTAATACTGTTTTATTTTTCTTTAGCATATATGAGACGAGAATACATCCTTTTTTATGAAACCCAAATAGAGAACTATTTACTTCTGTTTTTTGTTGTCAAAAATTCCTTAGGAATTTCTCTTTTATTCTTTCTCAATGTACCAATCATAGTTAGTTTAGGTACTTATGTTATCTCCGGTCACATTTTCTTGGTGACTTTTTTGAGCATTCTTAATGAGTTCTTTTCATGAGATTATTTATTTTTGGGGCATTTTTTCAATAAGGAACAATTATTCTTTAGCGATAAGAGCTGCTAATGAAATCTAGTTTTGATGAGAATATTAATTTTTGCGACTTTTTTAAGTGCAGAATGAAGGTTTATTCTTTAGCGATAAATGAAAAATACTTTTCAGTTATCTCCAGTCACATTTTAAAAAAGTCCCAAAAATTAATATTCTCATCAAAACTAGATTTCATTAACAGCTCTTATCGCTAAAGAATAACTCCTTGTTCCTTACTGAAAAAATGACCCAAAAATAAATAATCTCATGAAAAGAATTCATTAACAACCCTTATAGCGGTACTTCTCGGTTATCAACCGATGTCTCTTTTGTCGCCAAAAAAAATGTGACCAGAGATGACCAATAAGTACCTTAGTTTATTTTTCTCAAGGAGTTCTAATGCAAGTGGCACACTAGAAAACTAGTTGTCTACTGTAATATTCCTTGATGTACCATCTATTGGGCTTATCAATCTTTTCACTACATCAGCATCACTCCAGCTTGTTTGGAAAGGATCCTCTGGTTGTTGTCCTGAGTATATTTCTAAGTTATAGGCATATGCGTTTTTAGTGTCCACCAGGGCAAAAACTTGTAGCCCATACTTAGCAGGCTTGTTCAGAATGTATTGTCTGAATAAGCACTTGCCCCTAAAAGTAATTGGTTTTTCATTGATTGTTAGGTAACATGAAGGATTGTAGCATTTTTGAAAGTTTTTTACAGTGTGTTCAAAGATTTCCCTTATAGGTGCCAATTGATCAGCTTCTCTTCACTGAGCCCTGTCTGTGATGTCATCAAACTGTAGACACCTTATCAGGAACTGGAAGTGGGTTCTCAACATAGTAAGGTAAAAACAGCTTCTATTGTGGTGCCTTGTGAATTATCCCACATTTGAAGAATATTCTGTCTGCCTGACTTTAGAACACCTGCAAGATACAGTATATCAATGAAGGCTTTCATTTCTCTTTTGTCTGTATCTTTGGTATCTCTTTCACAAGAATATTTTTGACAAATTTTGTTTATATATATGTTTGTGTACTGGGTAATTTTAGTAATAAAGTAATCATCTGTAAAACGGCTTAGACATTCAATTTCAGATTTTACTTGTGTTCCAATGCCCTTTGGTCCAGGTAAATGCAGAACAATATTATGAGGATGTGTGCGTGTGCTTGACGGTGGTGATGTATTGGACCACTTTGTAGTATCTTTTCTGACGAAATATCGTATATTTTCTTCCGAATCCTCTTGGATATTCTCTCCTTCAATTTTCTCTATCACTGGTTCAGAATCTGACTCCAAATATTCTTCTTGTTCTACACATTCCTCAACAACTTCACCTTGTTCATCTTCATTGGTCCACCCATAATCAGCAGGATCATCAAAAAATGGTTCGTTGTCCTCACCATTTTCAAGATTTTTATACCATTCTGAGACAACATTCTCAAAATCGGGGTCCAATGATGTTACCTTTTTCTCGCGAAACATTCTAGGGACCTATAATGAAATGAAATGCTCATATAGCGGGAAATATTTATGAAAGTTGTATTTATGTTTAAGCAGTTAATACATAATGTATATTAACTATTACAAACCCATTATAAAGAAGAAAATACTCACCGTCTACAAAACACCGTTTACAAAACAATTGTAGCCAAAATTATTATTGTCACGTGAATATTCGCACGGATTACACTTGTAACACAGCTCTAATAACAAAGCACTTCAACCTCTGAGAAAACTGGTGACTGAAACAAATCATTGAAGTCTTAATGAAAAGTACTGAGAGATAAACAACCCTCAAATCTTCGATGGGTGAGATACAGCATAAAGAATGCTGCTGGATTACATATGTAATCCGCGCGAGAACTGTAAGGTTAAATAGAACCAATTTTGTAAACTTCTGCGCTACTGATAGCGCTTGTGCAATACTTTGCTTTTTACACATACATTCCAGTCGCACATTGAACAAGCAGTCCAACAAACCTTTAACCAAAATGTCAAAAAAAGTTCTGCTTTAAAACCAGAATTGAATAAATGACTAATGAAAAACTTTTTTTTTTCATTAACAAAGTTGATGTCTTCAAAAGAAGTAATAAATTTTTTCCATTCCTCAGAACTTTCTTTGCTGTTTAGTAAAGGATTATAACTTTCCATGAGACATGTTACAATCCACCTCTTTGTTTCACGTTAATTAGAGATGTTGTTACAGGTTCTTGTTTTCCTAATAGAGTAGCAAATACACTCCTCACATTTTTTTAATGAAATTTTTGACAACCCATCCTCCAATGTATCCAATAATATTATCAAAATATAATATCAAGGGCTCATACTCTTGAACATAACAGTGGTCAAAATCCAAAATCAAGTTTAAAAAAGATGGAACTACCATATTGTTCTTTGACTATAGATCTTTAAAACCAAACATATTATATAATAAATAAATAAATACCTCCTCAAGCAGCTGCTTGCCACAAAGGCCTGACAGGAGCCTGTCAGTTTATATGCCACTGTAGAAGGTCCACTATGTTGTTATTTTCACAGTTGCCAAATTTTGATATTTCAATTGTAGCTATAAGGCATTTCCTATATGCATGCTTGAATTGCAATGCACTAGAATTGTTATGATTTTTTTTCTTTTATTTCTTATAGAGGAAAAAAGTTCTTAAAGAAAAAAAAGTTCTTGACTAAATTTTCTGTTAGTAGAAATTTTAAATGGGATTTTATCTGTTCACACATATTCATCACTTGTAAACTGTATGCTTATTAAATTAACCATGAAGCTGAAAAAAGGAATTTTTCTTTTTTTTCCCAGCATATTTCTGCCCTGGCAATCTTTAAGGCTTTTTAGGTATAGAAGTCCCTTACTGATGGTACTTAAGGTCATCTTTGTTTTGCTTGTTTATTGAACTTTTTGACCATTCTCCATGGGGTGGCATGAATTTAACAAATCAAAAATTTTGTCAACAAATTTTATAAATTCTATTGTAGCATTTACATAAATTAATTCTTTTATGCTGATATCTCTGCAACATTGCAGTGCATCAGCTACAGATTTACTGAGAGCCTGAGCAGCCAACTTAACCTTCATCTGGGCGGGGGTGGCTCAGTCGGTAGCGCGCCAGGCTCGTAATCTGTAGTTCCCAAGTTCGAGTGCCAGCTGGGTCAGTGTTGAGATTTATCTCCGCAAAATTCCCCGCCTTGCCTACGGTCAGTAGGGACACCGATGGGCTTGGAAAGGCTGCCGTCCGTTGGATGGGACGTTAAGCCGTGGCCCCGTGTGCGGGAGAGCCATACCCTGTGCACGTTAAAGAACACGCTGGATGGCCTTGACGGAAGGCTACCAACTGTCTCCCAACAGCTGTTCCAGTGGGTCCCCTCCCCCAACCTTCTCTGAGCCTTCGGGGTCCATGTGACCTGGCCATTTAGCCATGGTGTGCAAAAAAGTGCCACTCAGAGGTAAAACAACCCAACTCAACCTTCATCTTTTGGTGCTGCCAGTGAATATACCTTGCTGAGTTTGTTTGCAGCATGCAGACCTTATTATCATAGAGTGCATATAGTTTCTCAATATGCTCCCATTTCACCGGCACTTGATCCTCTCCCTCACCAACTACAGTGGTCACCTTCTGAGTGGAGCAGGGGTGGCTCAGTCGGTAGCATGCCAGGCTCGTAATCTGCAGTTCCCAGGTTCGGGTCCCAACTGGGTAAGTATTGAGATTTATCTCTGAAAAACTCCCCGTCCCTGCCCATGGTCAGTAGGGGACACCGATGGGCTTGGAAAGGCCACCGTCCGTCGGATGGGACATTAAGCCATGACTCCGTGTATGGGAGAGCCATACCCTGTGCATGTTAAAGAACACACTGGATGACCTTGATGGGAGGTTACCATCTGTCTCCCAACAGCTGTTCCAGTGGGTCCCCTCCCCACACCTTCTCTGAGCCTTCAGGATCCTTGTGACCTGGCCATTTAGCCCATGGTGTGTGCCACTCAGAGGTAAAACAACCAACCAACCCCTTCTGAGCAATGCCTCTGCTTCACTGCTGACTTGGACTCTGCCCTAACATACCAAATGCATCTGTCATAGTAGAGACCAATGACATGTTTTTCTGCCTGCACTGGAAGAGAGAGATTGTGTCATCTCTCGAGGCTTCATTCCCTCTACTTTAACCACAAGCTTCTCAGGAAGTTGCAGGACAGGCCAGACTCTGCCATTTCAGTGTCTGCCACTGACTTCTACAACAGAGTCCTCCCTGCCAGCCCCACTGCTGGTAAAACGCTCTTCTCTGACCTTTCACCCTGGAGAAACAGTGATCTTATGATCAATGTCACTGTCCATTCTCTTGGTCGTAAGAGTGACTCAGATCCAATGGCCATCAGGCTTCTCCCTACCTCCTATGTCACTGCATGATATGAGAGATGTACTGAGGTCTACACTAATCAATCTGTTGATTGGGAGAGGCTACATTCTGCCTCTGCCTTTGCCATCCCTGACACTGGCATCATCAGAGGTTTCCATTTCCTGCATCTCACCTCCTCCACCTGGCTGAGCTCCATGCCATCCTTGAGGCTGTAACTTTCATCCACAGCCTCAGGAGTGGCAACTTTGTCATCCTTTGCAACTCGAAGTCAGCCTTGTATGCTCTCCAGAAGTAAGACAGCAAGAGCTGCAACCCCTTCCTCATCCAGAAGATCATGGAGCTTGCTCCAAGGTCTCTTCTACCAGAATCACGGTTCATTTCCATTGGATCCCTTCCCATGTAGGGATACCTGGCAACGAGCTCGCTGATCTCACTGCATATCTCACTGTGAAGGAGGCGCTGGAGAATCAGATGTGTGTAACTAATTACCCTCTCTTTCTCAGTGACTGCACGAGTTCTGTCTCACAACTGATCAGACAGTATCGTCTTGCCCAGTGGCAGAAGGACAGCATCTGTTCCTCATTCAGGTACTTGGTTGATCCTTCTCTCACTGCTCCTAACCTCGGTAATCTCTGCAGATTTGAGGAGACCCTCCATCATCTCTGAGTTGGTGTCATCTACAGCAACTCTACACTTCACACTCTTGGCAGAGCTTACAGTCCAAACTGTGCCACTTACAGCACACCTGAGACTATATCCCACATTACCTGCTCCTGCTACAATGCTGAAAGAGAAGCTTTGTTCCTCGAGCTTCATGCTATTGGAGCCACTGACTACTCCCATCACCTCTTTTCTTGGTAATCACCACAGTGTGAATCTGCAGTGACCGTGCTTCTGACTGGTCACTGATTTTTTTTTATTATTTTTTTTTTCAGAATACTGGCCTCTTCTGCAAGGTCTAATGTTTTTCTTTTTTACTTTCTGATTAGTACTCTTATTAGCTGAGAGGCAGTTTTTTCTGCTTCTCAGCTATCTAAAAAAACTAATAGAAATGATTATAATGCACATGATTAAGAAAGGCTATTTATTTCTGAATACCAAAAAAAAATAAATGTTTGCTTGAAATAAGAAAATTACTTCCTTTTTGTACTTTTTTTTCTCGGTACCATACTTTAAGAAAAGTCTAGGATTTTTGCCCACTGTGCTCAGTCAAATAAACAAGTCAGCTTTAGAATTTTTTTTTAAATAACTAATTAATAGAAATATGTCATGTTATACATCAAATTAAACAGAATTTAATTCTGAACTTTAGGAAACTAAAATAATTTTCAGAAATGAGAAGTGTTTTAATTTTAATAACACGTTTTCAGATTGATGTAGTAGAAAAAAAAAAAGAGTTTGATGTATGAATTAAGACTTAATTCTGAAAATCTAAGAAACGAAACTTGTTAGGTTCTAATAAAAAGAACATTTTATTCCAAGTAATAAATTTTTTTTTTACCTTGAACAACAATGCTACTCTGTCTTGTAAGTTTTTTCAGTATGATGCAGCTAATAAACTTAGCTTTTTTACAAATCCTACTATTTTCTTTCCACAAGTATTTCAAACTCACATAGAGATTATTCACTCTTGATATCCTAACACGTGAATTTCAGTATTATAACCAACATTCTGGGCTTGCAAGAAACCAGATGGATAAGCAGATAAAATTAAAATTAATTATCCCTCAAGCAACTGCTTGGCCAAAGATGGGAACCTGCCAGTTTAATACACATAGACGAGATTTGTGAGGAAGGCGAGACCTCAGCAGAAAGACAACAAAAATCCATGTCTTACTCGGGGCTCTAAATTTTTTTCCTGTATGTGGGCTTTGCTTGTGCTAATCAAAGTGCCCCACCAAAACGTTTAGGTGGCCAATGATAGCAAATTTTTTTGGGTAGTTTCAATGGTTCAGTTGCAAAATAAAAAAATGCAAACGTATTTTTGAGAAATAATATACAGATGGTTCTTTATTTGCATGTTTAAATCATTCCTGAAAACTACTGTGTAAATGAAATTCACACAAAATGAGAAAAATTTTTCAATATAAAATAATTAATGTCCAGGTTAGGAGAAGTATGTTCCTGAATTTAGCATGCCCAACATTGCCAAAATTCAAAATTGTATTATAGAACACAATAAAATGTAATACATATAAAAATCCTCATACAGCCACACTAAGGTCCCACCAGACTGTCTAATTTTCCTCTCCAGACATGTCTGTTCTGAGCTACAACTGCTGCATTTGACCACTGTAGGCAAATTCTAGCAAGGTCTTGTTTGACATTGTCTGCCCATTCCTTTTCCTGAAACCCTTAGGCACACTATTCATAATTTTGTTTGCCAATCTGCAGCTGTGCATAAGGCAGCATGGCCAAACCAATGCAGTCTCTCTCTGCACAAAATGTTGCTGAAAGGAGGTTGATGACTCCTTATTCTAACCTCATCATTACCTACAAAGTCAAACTAGTTAATGTCCAAGATACTGCATAAGCATCAAGTTTCCTGTTATCCTGCTTACAAAGGGTCCATATTTCACTACCATATCTAACATTAGAAAGAACCAAACTATTACACAGCCTAATATTAGTGTTTAGGTGTAACATGCCTGTTTTTCCACACTTTCCATGAATTTTTGAAAGTCCCAATGGCAATTCCTGTTCTTCTAATTATCTCATGCTGCACATCACCAGTATCTGTTACATAGCTCCCAAGATTCTGAAATTGAGACAATTGCTCAATAGTACAGCCATTTAAAGCAACTGAACACCATCTGCCTGACCAATATTCATCACTAGTTTTTTCTCTGTTTATTGACAAACCTACCATATTACCAGTCTCATCAACAGCCCAGATGACAGGGCCAAATCATCTGTATAATCTAAATCAGGAATTTTGAAATCTCTAGACCATTTAAAGCCAAAATCTTTCCCTTGCAAAGAATTTCGCACAACATAATCGATAACCAAACTAAAGAGAAAAGGAGACAAAATGCACCCTTTTCTAACTCCACTAGCAATGGTAAACCAATTTCTATAAGCTTTACCAAGTCTCACACAAGTTTCAGTGTTAATGTAGAGAGCTTTCATCATACTAACTGACTTGTCAAGTATTCCATATGATCTAAAAATCAACCACAAATTATGTTGATCAATAGAGTCAAAAGGCTTTCTGAAATCTACAAAGTTAGTAACCATAGGTTACTGAAACTCTAAACATTTCTCAAGAATCTTCCAAAGTGAAAATATTTGATCAGTACATCCCCTACCACTTCTGAATCCAGAATGCAGTTGTCCTTCAACCAAATTCTTAATTCTATTAAATATAATCATGCAAAGAACTTTACCTGGAACAGAAAGTAATTCCCCTATAATTATCACAAGAACTGTGATCACCTTTTTTAAAAATCAGACCAATGATTGATCTAGTAAAATTCTTAGGTGCAACACCTTTATATTTTTATTATTATTTCTTATCATAAAAAATATTCAAAATTTCAGTCAACCATGTGACAATACAAATATTCCCAGTTCTAAGCATTTCAGTGGTAATTTTACCTACCCCTGGAGATTTGTGGAGTTTTAATTTAGAGATAGCCAAAGCGACTTTGAAATGTGCTGTAAGGCCATCATTAAAGCCATGATTGCATCTATTCTCATTACAAACAATAGGAGTAGAAATAATCACATTATTTAGAACATCTCTGAAATGCCCAGCCTACCTAGCCATCACAGAATCCTCACCTTCATCCACCCTTCCATGTTTATCCCTCAATCCCTGTGTACCCAGGGATGTAACTTGGGGGGGGGGGGGAGGCTCCCCCCAAAGTAACTCAGAGTTGGCAAAATTTGATTCGACTTCGTAAAATCTAGGTGAGTTGTGAAAATTTGTATTCTTTTTTTTTGTAAAATTAAGGGGAGTTGTCAAAATTGAGGCAACTTTGCAAATCTAGGGCAGTTTGGAAAATGGAGAGACGGCAAAATCTAGAGCAGTTGGCAAAATCGGGACAACTTGGCAAAATCTTGGGCAGTTGGTAAAATTCTGGTAAGATGTAAAAATTGGGATTTTTTTCTGTAAAATTATTGCGAATTGGCAAAATTGTGGAGAATTGGCACAATTCGGAGTGACTTGGCAAAATCTTGGGGAGTTGACAAAAACGGAGTGACTTGGCAAAATTCAGGTGAGTTGTAAAAATTGAGATTTTTTTCTGTAAAATCTAGGGGCAGTTGGCAAAATTCAGGTGAGATGTAAAAATTGCAATCTTTTTTCTGCAAAATTATGGCATGTTGGCAAAATCGAGGCAACTGTGCAAAATCTAGGAGAGTTGGCAAATCTTGGGGGAATTGGTAAAATTCAGAGTGACTGCAAAAATCAGGTGAGATGTGAAAATTGAGTTTTTTCTGTAAAATTGTGGCGAGTTAACAAAATCGAGGAAACTTGGCAAAATTTGAATCCACTTGGTAAAATATACGCGAGTTGTGAAAATTGGGATATTTTTGTGAAATTAAGGAGAGTTGACAAAATCGAGAAAATGTGGCAAATTCAGGAAAGATGTTAAAATTGGGATTGTTTGATAAAATTAAGGAGAGGTGGTAAAATCGAGGCAACTTGACAAAATCTAGGGAAGTTGGCAAAACTGGAATCTACTTGGTAAAGTACAAGTGAGTTGTAAAAATTGGGATTGGTTTTTGTAAAATTAAGGAGTTGGAAAAACTAAGAACTCTTGGAAAAATCTAGGAGAGTTGGCAAAATTCGAAGCCATTTGGGAAAATACAGGGGAGTTGTAAAACTTGTGCCTTTCTTTTGCAATTAAGGAGAGTTGATAAAATTTGAAGTGACTTGGCAAATTCAGGGAAGATGTAAAAATTGCGATTTTTTTTCTGTAAAATTACGGCAAGTTGGCAAAATCTAGGGTAGTTGGCAAAATTCGAATCCACTTGGTAAAATATAGGTGAGTTGTGAAAATTGGGATTGGGTTTGTGAAATTAAGGAGAGTTGATAAAACCGAGAAAACTTGGCAAAACTTGGGGAGCTTGAAAAATTTGGAGTGACTTGGCAAATTTAGGAGAGATGTAAAGATTGGTTTTGTGAAATTAAGGAGAGTTGGCCAAATCAAGGAGAGTTAGGAAAAATTCACACTGACTTGCTACAATTCAGGCGAGATGTAAATATTGTAATTATTTCTGGGATTGAAAGTCAAATGGCAAATGAGTGCAGAGGAGAGTTATGAAAATTGCTTCAACACCCCCCCCTTCCCCCCACAAAACGAAAATCTAGGTAACGAACCAGACAGGGATATTATTTTCTCAGTTGGCAAAATTTGATTTTCGAGTTGGAAAACTTTTGATATCTCTTCCCCAACCGTAGTTTTCGCTATGCCCCTGTGTGTACCTGTCTGTTTCTTCCCACATAAAACATTAACAATCTGCTATAATCCCCTCTATTACGCTGTATAACTGATTCCTCTGCTTTGTCAGCCAGGATATGAAACCAAAGATTCTTATCAGCTATTAACTGAACCTTTACACATTTATTCTGCTCATTGTAATGCCTTCTGTTATGACTAGTAGGGTGTTGATTCATATTAATCCTGCATTTCTTCATTCAGAAATAAGTTCCATATCCTTATCACTCAAATATTTTTCTTTTGCCTGTTTCCTTTTACCCAAAAGAGTACAGTTGGTTTAAAAAAAAAGCCTGCTTAAAGTGATCCCATTTGCTCTCAACGTCATTAGTAAGCAAACCACGATTGTCATAATGACTAAGTAGCCTATCATTGTATGCTTTGGCTACAACTGGATCTTTCAGATATTCGGTGTTAAAGGTAATTTTCTTGATCTTACCACAACATTTCTTAACCCTTCCCAGGTCCCTCTGTTTTTTTCCCTCTAATCAGGCAATATGCTTTTAAACTCAAAACATAAAAAAAAATTATTATTCTAATTATTATAAAAACAAATATAATTGTCAAGTTTTAGTTCATTAATAATTTATGAACTTTATTTATAAGCATTCTCTTCGTTATCAATGGCTCCCCTGATGCTGAATTTGTGACGTCAATTTAGTCAAGTCTGGTTTATACTTAGTCACTTTAAGATGAATACAAGCGTCTGAATTTTCGGTAATTAATCTGCTCCTGTTCTTACTTAAAATAAATTTCATGTGTGAAAATATTTGTTCACATTTATAAGTAGAACCGAACATGGACAAAATGGCAAAGCCAATTTTTTCAAAGATGAAAACTTCGTAGGAAGTGATGCCCAACATGATGATATCATGAGAAGATGATTATATTCCGTGTTTTCTAAATCTTTCCGCAATGTCTTGAATTTGTCCGTCCACAACGTTGAACTTTTAAAATCAATCATTTCTAACTTTAAATTGTCAATTTTAAAATATTCGAAATACTGCAAATCTAAAACATTTTCACATATTTCTTGTGCTTCATTATAAATGTAAACATTTTGCCGTGCTTCTTAAAAATTTGAAATCTACTTTCAAATTCTCTTTTAATCTTCAAAATACAACTTTTGAACATAATTAGATTGCTTTCATCGATATTTTCTTTCTCATGTTAGCTTTTTAGTAAGGGAAAGAAAAGAAATATTTTAGTTTTTATGTAAATTTCAAATAATATTAATTTCGAACAAAAACTCTTCCATTCCTCGTACATTTTCAAAATTGTGTGGTTATTTCCTTGGAGTCGTACGTTGAAATCATTATGATGGTTCATTATGTCTCTTAAGAACAAAAGTCTTAAAAACCATTGTTTATCATTGAGCTCGAGATCATTTTCACCGATTTCGTAAAGAAATATTTGTATATCATCAAAGCACTCTACAAATCTATTAAGAACTTTGCCTCGACTTAACCATCGTACTTCAGCATGTAACAGTAAATCTCCGTATTTCGATTCAATTTCCTCTAAAAAAGTTTTGAAGCGCCTGTGTGTTAATGCAGATCGTGCTACTATTATGTTTACGATCTTAACAACCTTTTCCATTACATCCTTAAGTTGTTGCGTAGATGCCTTTGCAAATAAAATTTCTTCGTGTATGATACAATGGAATGATAAAAGTGGGTGGCCAAGTTCATTTTCCATTAGTTTCACAAATCCAACATTTTTTCCTCTCATAGCTGGAGCACCATCAGTTGTTATGGAAAACAATTTACTTTTTAAATCCAATATTTTCCCATTTTTGAAATTTGTAAACTCGTACTTGACAGAATGTACTTGACAGAAAATATTAATGCCTTTGGTCCTGTCATTCATTGAAACAAGAACGCATAGTTCTTCATTGATGTTTGAACTATTTATTGATGCAAATCTAATAATAATTGCCAGCCTAGCCATACTATTTGCATCGGTACTTTCATCGAGTGCAATGCTAATTACGTCACTAGATAACAAATCATTTTTGATCAGTGCGTCAATATTTTTTGCCATATCTTCATTGCGACGCTGAACTGTTCTGGCCGACAATGGCATTTCATTAATTCTCTCAATTATTTGTTTTTTATTTGCGAAGTCATTGAATAAATGTTCGGAAAAATTTATGAATGCGTTTTTCAAAAATTCGCCGTCTTTAAACGGTTTTCCGTTGGTACCAATACTAAGAGCTGCAATAAAGCTGGCAGATGTAACGTAATTGTGGCTGATAACAAATCTCTTCAAAAATTTATTTTACCATAATTTAATACACGTTTAACAATGTATTCATATTTTTCATCGTTTGGCATTTCACTCGCATCTTTATGTTCTGAAGAAAAGTGTCGCTCAATTTGTGTCCTGGTGGTAATGATATCTGTACATAAAGTACATATCAATTTGTCACCATTTTCCATACATCCATACTTTTCAGTCCACACATCTTGAAATAATCTCTTTTTTGCTTTTTGTTTGTCCATGGTAATAAAAATAATAATTATTTCGCTTAGGTAACTGTTCTTGCGCTTCTCAACTACTGTTTATTCACGTTAAAGACGAAGTAAACGTAGACAAGAGTAGATGCGTGATCAGAGCTGAGCCAAACAAGAGTAGATGTGAAGTCAGAGCCCAGCTGACCAATAGGAGCCCTGATCACACATCTACTCTTGTTTACATCTACTTCGTCTTTAACGTGAATAAACAGATGAGATTCGTTTGGACAATGTTGCTGTATTCCGCCTATGTTCATTTCTGCAACTTTGTAATCAAACCAAAATGTTAATCTTATTATTTATACTTTCTCAAAGTGTTTGTTTCATGTTTATGTTTTATAATTTATTTTTATATATTATACTTTATTTGCGGAACTCAAGTGGGTCACTTGAAATTATCAAATGGGTCACTTGGTGACCCGTGGGTCATAAGTTGCCGACGTAGGTTGCCTGTCCTAATGTCTGACCCCACGTTCTCGTGGTAAGGCTATTAGTATCTTTCAAAAGAGATATTCTCTTTTAGAAGGGAACGGAAGGTGAGGGATCTGGTTCAGTGTGGCCTACTGATCTGGTCATCTATGGACACTTTTTTCTTTTTTTGACCCTCCTGAGGAGTAGTCAACTTCACAGGATCCTGGTGCTGACCATTTATACCTACTAGACTGGACTGGTTTATGGATTTGAACTTGATTATGGATCTTGGACTTGCTGCACTAATGGGCCTCTGTTGAGGGAGAATCTGCTGCTTTTTTTTTGTTTGCTTGTGGATTGGCATCCCTTATTGAACAGAGGCATGGGATACTTTATATCAGTTGGTGGATAAATCTGATCAGAAGCCATCGCAGGTACTTGAACCTCAATTAACTAGTTGGGCATCACCAATTTTAAACTAGAGAATGTATCTCCGCCAGGTCTATGGCTCTTGAAAAGGTGGTAACTGAAGTTCCTACCAGCATGGATGGCTTCAGCTTTTAGCAGTGGGAGAACCTCAACCTCACTTAGCTAGTTGGGCATCGCCAAATCCTAAAGTAGAATAATATGTCTTAGGCAAGTCATATGGCTCTTGAAAAGGTCCACTTGAAAAGATGGTATCTGAAGTTCCTACCAGCATCAATGACTTCAGTTTTTAGCGGAGGAGGAACAGGTCTTTGCCCCCATGCCTGTGATCAGGGGGCTGTTTGATATTGTTGGTCCTACGTATCTCAATAAACCTAGTTTCTTTAAAAATCCTACTAATCATTTTCTCTGCAGGAATGTGGAACTTGAAGATGTTACATAGAGATTATTCTCTTGATATCCTCATGCAGGAATTCCAGTGTTATAACCTAGATATTCTAGTCTTGCAAGAGACCAGATCGACAAGTAAAGGTGAGATACTTAAAAATAACTGTAATTTTCTCTTTTCAGGGAGGAAAGATGGAAAACATATCCAAGGTGTAGATTTGCTTCTCAGCAGAGTTTTACTGATGCTCTTCTAGGATATGACTGCATTAGTGAAATATTTCTTACAACAAAATTTAAAACAAAAATGAAAGACTTGAATCTCATCTGTTGTTATGCCACCACAGAGGACTCCGATGAGAAGGATACGTTTGACAGCCAGCTTCAGGATATTTTAAATTCTGTGTTGGGTTGGGATGTTTTACCTCTGAGCGGCACTTTTTTGCACACATTGGGCTAAATGGCCAGGTCACACGGACCCCGAAGGCTCAGAAGGTTGGGGGAGGGGACCCACTGGAACAGCTGTTGGGAGACATATGGTAGCCTCCCGTCAAGGCCATCCAGCGTGTTTTTTAATGTGCACAGGGTATGGCTCTTCCGCACACGGGGCCACGGCTTAACGTCCTATCCGACGGACGGCGGCCTTTCCAAGCCCATTGGTGTCCCCTACTGACCGTGGGCAAGGCGGGGAATTTTGCGGAGATAAATCTCAACGCTGACCCAGCTGGGACTCGAACCTGGGAACTACAGATTACGAGCCTGGCGCGCTACCGACTGAGCCACCCCCGCCCCTTAAATTATGTGAAGCAATGAGATATTTCTCTTGTGCTACGTACTTCAAGGCTAAAGTTGGTACTGACTCTGACCTCAGGACAGGAGTTTTAGGTCCCTTTGGCATTGGTAGTTCCAATGGCAATGGGGAATGTCTCCTGCAGGTAAGTAAATTTAATGGTTTGCAAATAACTACCACATACTACAAACACCAGGACATTTTTAAATACTCATGGCTTTCACCTGATGGGTTGTACTGGAATATGATAGATTATATTTTAATTAACAGCAAATGGGCCAGTAAGGAATACCAGATCATAAGGGGAACTGAAATTGGGTCTGATCATTTCCTGGTCAAAAGTGTCTTGCAGCTGTAGCTAAGAAATGTGCAGATGAAATTGGGTCTGACCATTACCTGGTCAAAAGTGTCTTGCAGCTATAGCTTAAGAAATGTTGTGCTAAGGTTAAGAAAATGAGCTTTAATGCTGAATGTCTGAAAGCTCCAGATATAGCCAAAGCAAACCATAATAGGCTATTTAGTCATTATGACAATTGTATGGTAGCTAGGCGTAAACTGGAAGGAGAGCTGTGTACCAATCCCTAGTGATGATGCATAGAACCGGCCAGGTGTAGCACCTAATGTCCGACCCCGCCTTCTCGTGGTGCAGGCCGTTAGTACCTTTCAAAAGAGATATTCTCTTTTGAAAGGGAACGGAAGGGGAGGACTGCCAGTTCAGTATGGCCTACTGATCTGGTCATCTATGGCCACTTTTTTCTTTTTTTTTCAAACCTGCTGAGGAGTGGTCAACTTCACAGGGTCCTGGTGCTGACCATTTATACCTACTAGACTGGACTTGTTTATGGATTTGAGCTTGATTATGGATCCTAGACTTGCTGCACTGGTGGGCCTCTGTTGAGGGAGAGTCTGCTGCTGTGTTTTCTGTTTGCTTCTGGGTTGCCAGCTCTAAGTGAACAGAGGCATGGGATACCTTACATCAGCTGGTGGATAATTCTAATCAGAGGCCATTGCAGGTACCTGAACCTTACTTAGCTAGTTGGGCATCGTCAAGCTTAAACTGGAGTAATGTGTCTCAGGCAGGCCATATGGCTCTTGAAAAAGTCCACTTGAAAAGGTGGTGCCTGAAGTTCCTACCAGCATCGGTGACTTCAGCCTTCAGCGGAGGAGAAACAGGCTTTGACCCATGCCTGCGATCAGGGGGCTGTTTGATATTGTTGGCCCTAGCAATCTCAATAAATCTTATTTCTTTAAAAATCCTACTAATCATTTTCTCTCTGCAGGAACGTGGAACGTGAGGACATTACATAGAGATTATTCTCTTGATGTTCTCATGCAGAATTCCAGTGCTATAACCTAGATATTCTAGGCTTGCAAGAGACCAGATGGACAGGTAAAGGTGAGATACTTAAAAATAACTTTAAATTTCTCTTTACAGGGAGGGAGGATGGAAAGCATCACCAAGGCGTGGGTCTGCTGCTCAGCAGACATGCTAGTGATGCTCTTCTAGGATATGAGTCCATTAATGAAAGGTTTCTTACAGCAAAATTTCAGACAAGCATTAAAGACTTGTATGTTATCTGCTGTTATGCCCCCACTGAGGATTCTGATGAGGATGAGAAGGATAGGTTTTACGGACAACTTCAGGATATTTTGAATTCTGTCAAGAAAGGAGATATTACCCTTGTTCTTGGTGACTTCAATGCCAAAGTTGGTACCGACTCTGACCTTGGGGAGGAGTAATAGGCCCTTTTGGTATTGGTAGCTGCAATGGCAATGGGCAACGTCTCTTACAGGTAAGTAAACTCGATGGTTTCAGAATAACTAACACATATTACAAACACTGCGACATACATAAATACACATGGGTTTCACCTGATGGGCTGCATAGGAATATGATTGATTATATATTAATTAACAGCAAATGGGCTAGTTCTGTTAGAAATACTAGGGCATGTAGGGGGGCTGAAATTGGATCTGACCATTACCTTGTTAAAAGTGTCTTGCAACTTAAACTTAAAAAGTGTTGTGCTAGGGTTAAAAAATTTACCTTTAATACTGAAGCTCTGAAAGACCCAGTTATAGCTAAAGCTTACCATGATAGGTTACTTAGTCATTATGACAGTCATGGTTTGCTTAATACTGAAGTTGAGGAAGAATGGGGCCATTTTAAACAGGCTTTTTGGGGAACTAACAGTACTCTTTTAGGGAAAACGAAGCAGAGGAGGCAGAATTATTTAAGTGATAAGGCACTTGAGCTTATTTCAGAAAGAAGGAACTGCAGGAATGTCATTAATCAGTACCCTACTAGTCTTAATAGAAAGCATTACAAAGAACTTAATAAACGTGTAAAGGATCAGTTAGCTACTGATAAGAATCTTTGGCTTGATGGCTTGGCTGACAAAGCCAAAGAAGCAGTTAGACAGCACAACAGCAGAGAGCTGTACCAGATAGTTAATGTTTTGTGTGATAGAAAACGGACAGGTATACAGTGATTGAAGGACAAACGAGGTAAGGTTATAGAAGGTGAGGATTCTGTCATGGCAAGGTGGGCTGAGCATTTCAGTGATGTTCTAAACAATGTGGTTAGTTCTACTCCCATTGTTTGCAATGATGATAGATGCATTGGTGACTTTAATATTGGCTCTATAACACAATCTGAAGTTATTTTGTCTATTTCTAAACGTAAATTTCATAAATCCCCAGGAGTAGATGAAATTACTACAGAAATGCTTAGAGCTGGGAATGTTTCGGTTACCACTTGGATGATCGAAATTTTGAAGATCTTTTATGATAAAGACATGGTCCCTAAGGATTTTACTAGAGCTATTATTATCCCTATTGTCAAAAAAGGTGATCGCAGTTCTTGTGATAACTATAGGGGTATCAGCCTACTCGGTGTTCCAGGTAAAGTTCTTTCCATGATTGTGCTTAATAGAATTAAGAATCTGGTTGACAGGCAATTGCGTGATGAGCAATGTGAATTCAGAAGTGGTAGGGGATGTGTAGATCAGATATTTTCACTTAGGCAGATTCTTGAGAAATGTTTAGAGTTTCAGAAACCTTTGGTTGCTAGCTTTGTTGATTTCAAAAAGGCTTTCGACTCTGTTGATCGTCATAATTTGTGGTTGATTGTGAGATCATATGGTATACCAGACAAGTTAGTTAATATAATGAAAGCTCTCTATAATAACACTGAGTCATGTGTGAGAGTTGGTAAGTCTTGTAGCAATTGGTTTAGCATTACGCCTGGTGTTCGACAAGGGTGCATTTTGTCTCCTTTTCTCTTTAGTTTGGTTGTTGATTATGTTATGCGAAATTCACTTCAAGGGAAAGCTTTTGGCCTTAAATGGGCTGGAGAAAGGAAAACTTCTGATTTAGATTATGCTGATGATTTAGCCCTTTTGGCAAATGATGTTGATGAGATGAACTCTTTCATTCGAGCTCTTGATGAGACTGGTAGTACAGTAGGTTTGGTTATAAACAGAGAAAACTAAAGTGATGAAAATTGGTCGGGCAGGTTGTGATTCAGTTAATCTGAATGGTTGCAGTCTTGAGCAGGTGTCACAGTTTAATTACCTTGGGAGCTACGTAACTGATACTGGTGATGTGCGGCATGAGATTAACAGACGAATAGGTATTGCTGCTACTTTTAAGAATCTATGGAGATTGTGGAGAAATAGGCGTATACACCTAAAGACTAAAATTAGACTGTATAATAGTTTCGTTCTTTCTAGGGTTAGTTATGGTAGTGAAACTTTGACACTGTGTAAACAAGATAACAGGAAACTAGATGCTTACGCAGTATCTTGGGTATTAGGTGGTTTAACTTTGTAACTAATGATGAGGTTAGGCAAAGGAGTCTGCAACCTCCTTTAAGCAGCATATTGTGCAGAGAGAGACTCCGCTGGTTTGGCCATGTTGCCCGTATGTATAATTATAGATTAGCGAATAGGGTTATGAACAGTGTGCCTAGAGGCCTCAGAAGGAGGGGGAGACCTAGGATGTGGTGGGCAGACAATGTCAAACAGGACCTTGTTAGAATTGGTGTACAGTGGCTGGATGCAGCAGATGTGTAGCTCAGGACAGATATGCTTGAGAATTAAACTGTGCGGTCTGGTTGGACCTCCATAGCCAATGGCTGCTTGAGGATGATGATGATGGTTTGGTTACTGCTGAAGTTGAGAAAGAATGGAATCAGTTTAAACAGGATTTTCTTGAAACCAACAGTACTCTTTTGGGTAAAAGGGAACAGAGGAAACAGAATTATTTTAGTGATAAGGCTATGGAACTTATTTCTGAAAGAAGGAAGAGCAGGATTAATGTGAATCAACACCCTACTAGTCCGAACAGAAGGCATTATAATGAGCAGAATAAACGTGTAAAGGTTCAGTTAATAGCTGATAAGAATCTTTGGCTTGATATCTTGGCTGACAAAGCAGAGGAAGCAGTTAGACAATAACTGCTTCTGTGTGTAATAATGTAATAGTGGGGGATTATACAAGATTGTTGCTGTTTTATGTAGGAAGAGACAGGTACACAGGGATTGAGGGATAAACATGGCAAAGTGGGTGAAGGTGAGGATTCTGTGATGGCTAGTGTAACGCTCCAAACAATGCAAAATATTTAAAGTTTTATGCTCCGGATAGCTTTAACGGGCGCCAGGCAATCATTAACAAATTGCCAAAAATGTAGAATAAGTTGATTTAGGGTTCCAATGCCAGTGAGCGTTCATAGTAAGAGTCAAAATGTATCTTAACAAATAAGAGTTAATGTAAAAAAAAAAGATTCTAAATTAGCGTTGCTCAAGATAAAAACTACAGACTCAAAAGTTTGTAACATAACAAAATAGATTTATTTCCAAAAATAAGTAACTCACCAAGACATCAATGAAGAAACTAAAATCTGTGCTACTCGCACGGTGCTACGCACCTTACTACATCTCTCTGCTCTCTCTACAACTCTCAAGTGACAAATCCCTCAAGTGCCTCGTAGGGCACGGTTTTGACAATTGGGCCGGCGCATGCCGGGAAAGACATTTGCATACAATGACGGACGCAAGCTATGACGCAAGAGGGGGGGTGTCCTTGGCACGCGCTTTAACGGTTACGGTCGAAGTTCGGAGTTGCGCGTACGCAACTCCTAGAAACTTGAAAACGAGTGCTGTGATGCCGAAAAGGAAATAAAAATCCCCAAAATGATAAATATAACGTAAATTAAACAAAACTGGTTAAGGTAAAGCAAAAATGAACGATGGGGCATCACAACTCCCCCTTCCAAAGGGAGTCAAAATGATTGACCTAACAAATTTTGGCGAACAAATTTTGAATAAAGGACACATCTTACGTCATTTACACATGGCTAAACATAAATAAGTAGAAGTATGCTAGCGCAAATTTGGATATGATGAACTATTCTTACTTTGACACAATTTTCCAGCACAACCAAAGGTACCTCCTCCCTTTTCCTCCTAACAAAAATATGTATTTAACAGCTAACCTAGTGTACTTACGTACCAGTGGCTGTAACAGTTAACTGTATACTAGCATCATCGGTCTAACTAGTATCACATTCTGATACAAACTCGAAATTGGCATATCTTGAACTGTACAGAAAAACAGGTTAATAACTCCTAACTTCCTCTAAGTCTAATAAATGTTAAAAAGATGAAAAGAAAAAGTGATTCATTACATTTGTTGTTAGCGGGGTAATAACTTCCGCTTTTCCCCTAACCACAATAAAAATTCGTGAAAGCTAATTCTTCACCTAAATCACATAAAAAAACGGGTATTCGAACACCGTTATCTCCTCCTAATTACATTCAAATACGCAAAGCTAAGAAAATTCAAAATTTACAAACAAGCGGGATTGTAATCATCCGCTAATTCTTCTCCTATTCACAGAAATCGCGATCTAGCTGAAATAAAAAATCATTAGTTACCTCCCCCTTCAGAGCTAACGTCCCCCTCCCAAAGGAGTTATGCTGATAACAACTCTGTTATCAGACTAGGCCATTTGGGGACAGCTCCAAAAAGGTACTCACAAAAAAACAAAATTCTGCAGTCATCATCTATATATACCAATAAATACTGTCAATGTCATCCCCAAAAATTACGTATCATTGACACATAAATATCACTGATGACACTGAACAGATTTAAACACATACATAAATCGTATCTAAGAATAAAGAAAAAAAAAAGAGTGTAAATAATTTATAATATACGATGATAACATTTCATCCAATAACTTTTACATGAATCTCCCTTTTTTTTTCACATAAATTCACTTTGGAATGCACGTTATTTTACAATACAAATTCTTAAATCACTAATTCTCTTTCACTCTTCTCATTCATATCCAGAAACATTTTACAATTTCTAAACTTTCCAATATCGACTTACAAAATTTTCAGCTATCAGTCAGCTGAAAAAAAAAATCTACAAAAATACATTTTAACTGACGTAAATACAATAACTAGAACCTCGATGAACAAGAATGCAAAAAAAAATTCTATTCACACAAGTATAAACTCTAACTACAAAAATTTCACTTTTCAAAAATAAATATCGAACTCTAAAGTTTCAACAAGAAATTAAACATCGCTAACTATATAATTCACAATAAGGCTTCTTCTTCGTCTTCATCTATTCCGAAAAGAAAAACATTTTATAACTCAATCAAGTGCCAAGTGAAAGAAAAATATACTTAAATTTCATT
The DNA here is from genome assembly GCA_038380435.1 of Ryuthela nishihirai. Lineage (NCBI taxonomy): Eukaryota > Metazoa > Arthropoda > Arachnida > Araneae > Heptathelidae > Ryuthela > Ryuthela nishihirai. The sequence goes on along the minus strand of JAWZYU010000016.1, from coordinate 63,386,292 downwards.
GTTGGCACTCCGTGGCGATAAATCATCTAGTCCGTTTCCGATAACATCTTTCCGTCGTCGTTGGGTGGCTTCACGTAAAGTTGTTACTGAAGATCTCGCTCAAGTCAAGTCGTCGCTGTAGAGCTCTCTCGTGACGTCATCTTCCCGATGTTCGCTGCCGGTTGTCGCTCTGCAGGCTCTGGTCGTTTCGTCGGCTTTTCGTTGCTCCGTGCGGATTTTTGAAGAACCTTTTCTCGTACTTTCTAGGTCTATTGGTGTCCGCCTCCAAATGACGCTTTAATAGTTGAGGACCTCCAGACTTGTCAGGAATACTTGCGGTCGGCACAACTTCTTGGTTGGTTTTTTCTTCACTTAAATCAGACTCAAAATTATTTTCATTATTATTACTTTCTTTTAAAACTTCTACTTTAAAAACCTTTTCAAAAACGGCTTCCTCATACGATTCTTCTACTTCACAAACTTCGTTATTTAAACACTCATTATTTGCACTAACGGGACATTTTATAGGTGCTTCTGAAATAATCTGTTCTGGACCACAAGGTAAGTCAAAAAGTCCACGGGACCGCGGCTGCACTGTCAATTGACATTCGTCATTAGTACCATCGAAAACTTGTTCCTTAGCAAACTGAAGATCGACTTCTGTATCGTTTTGATCTGTTACTTTAGTTACTTCGTGACAATCAGTAACAAAAGGAAAAGCCATAGTGGCAAGGCTTAACTCATGAGAGGGCTTTTGTTGAGGAACCTTGGCCTCTCGCTTCAAAGATCCCGATGAAAGTTTCCCGAATTTTCATTCCTTCGGTAGCAAAAATTTTCAGTATGTCCCAGTCGGCCACAAAAGTTACAAGTGAAAGATTGAGGTTGTTTAACCAAAGTTTTAGGTCTAGTGTTATGGTTTGAAGCTTGACGTGGCAAAAAGTCTCTACTTCGTTCATATTCTATAGTTCTAGGCGCGTTCGGCGCAAATTGTCGGGACCGTGTAAATTCCGGTCGTGCGGGAGTCATTCTACGCGACTCAACCTGATATCGCTGCTTTGGCGGGAATGGCATCCATTGTTGGTTATGTGTATTTGCTGCAGATTCTCTTCTTGCAGTGTATTGCCGAGCCAATTTTACCAATTCGGACACGGAATTCACGTTTCGTATTTCTAGGAATTCTCGGATGGGCAAAAGTAATTGAGACAATATGCAATTTACAATATCAATTTCAGCGGCATCAGCATCGTACAGCTGGTATAGTTCTACTGTACCCCATATGAATTTTTCTATGTCATCTCTTTCCCTTTGTCTTCGTGAAAACAACTCTGTAGCTAGTTCTGTAAAATCATTATAAGCCGGATATATGTCCATGATTTCGTTTTTAAATTCTTCCCAAAGTTCTATGCCATGACGACATCCTACGTTATTCCACCATTGCTTAGCACATCCAATTAGGCAAGATACTGCTAAAACAACTTTTTTATTGCTTGGCACTTCATGTAAACGGAAGTGCTCCTCCATGGACTTGACAAATGTCCACGATGTCGGACGTTTCGAACCGTCGAACCTTATCTCAGGTAAAGGCCAATTTACATAAGGACTATAGTTAATGGATGGGTTGGCAAATTGTCGTTGTGGCGGTTGAAAATACTCTGTTCTATCGCTTGCTTCTGGCGGAACAGAAAATGGAACCTTACGTTCAAAGTTTCTTCGTTGGTGAACTGACGTAGCATTGTCAGCAAATTTAGGGGTTGTTGTCGTTCCCCTTTTCTCCCGATTATCATCAAGCAGATTCATTAGCACTTCTGCTTCCATCATTACCTCTTGCAATCTACCCTTTACTCTTTCTATGTCGGGAGTCATTATGGCGGAATCGGCCATATTATTAGCAGACATGTTTAGCGGTCTGCTGAAATTTGGAATTTTGGAAATTTTGAAAACGTTTTATCTTGAGCAGCGCTCAAAGGTACTGCTATACAACAATAATAAAGCTATAACTAAGCTTTACAAAAATATAAATTTGCTTGTAAAAAAAATTTTCTTATCATCCTACGTACTTGTGTGTCCGGACACTTCTAATCATTACATACAACAATCTTAAATATTCAGCAATATCAAAGCTGAAACTTCAGTACCTTTGAATAATATACAAAAATGTTAAGCTACTTGCTCAACAAAAATTCTCGGCTTAAGCTGCCGTTAAATCTACAACTAGTACATACAACTATTGAGCTAAAAAAAAATTACTATCTTTAAATACTGGCGAGTCCCTGTTCGCTGCGCCACTTCTTTTATGTGACTCTGTAACGCTCCAAACAATGCAAAATATTTAAAGTTTTATGCTCCGGATAGCTTTAACGGGCGCCAGGCAATCATTAACAAATTGCCAAAAATGTAGAATAAGTTGATTTAGGGTTCCAATGCCAGTGAGCGTTCATAGTAAGAGTCAAAATGTATCTTAACAAATAAGAGTTAATGTAAAAAAAAAAGATTCTAAATTAGCGTTGCTCAAGATAAAAACTACAGACTCAAAAGTTTGTAACATAACAAAATAGATTTATTTCCAAAAATAAGTAACTCACCAAGACATCAATGAAGAAACTAAAATCTGTGCTACTCGCACGGTGCTACGCACCTTACTACATCTCTCTGCTCTCTCTACAACTCTCAAGTGACAAATCCCTCAAGTGCCTCGTAGGGCACGGTTTTGACAATTGGGCCGGCGCATGCCGGGAAAGACATTTGCATACAATGACGGACGCAAGCTATGACGCAAGAGGGGGCGTGTCCTTGGCACGCGCTTTAAGGGTTACGGTCGGAAGTTCGGAGTTGCGCGTACGCAACTCCTAGAAACTTGAAAACGAGTGCTGTGATGCCGAAAAGGAAATAAAAATCCCAAAAATGATAAATATAACGTAAATTAAACAAAACTGGTTAAGGTAAAGCAAAAGTGAACGATGGGGCATCACACTAGGTAGGCTGAGCATTTCAGATATGTTCTAAATGATGTGATTATTTCTACTCCTATTGTTTGTAATGAGGATAGATGCAATCCTGGCTTTAATGATGGCCTTACAGCACATTTCAAAGTCACTTTGGCTGTCTCTAAATTAAAGTTGCATGAATCTCCAGGGGTGGGTGAAATCACCACTGAAATGCTTAGAGCTGGGAACATTTGTGTTGACACATGGTTGGCTGAAATTTTGAATATTTTTTATGATAAAGGTGTTGTACCTAAGGATTTTACTAGAGCAATCATTGGCCCAATTTTTAAAAAAGGTGATCACAGTTCTTGTGATAATTATAGGGGAATTACTTTCTGTTCCAGGTAAAGTTCTTTACATGATTATACTTAATAGAATTAAAAATTTGGTTGATGGACAACTGTGTTCTGGATTTATAAGTGGTATGGGATGTATTGATCAAATGTTTTCACTTTGGCAGATTCTTAAGAAAGTTTTATAGTTTCGGTAACCTGCAATTACTAGCTTTATAGAATTTGAAAAGGCCTTTGATGTTGATTTTTCTCTATCTCTATAATATCTATTTCTATAATATCTATAATAACACTGAGTCATGTGTGAGAGTTGGTACATCTTGCAGCAGTTGGTTTAGCATTGTTAGTAAAGTTAGACAAGAGTGCATTTTGTTTCCTTTTTTTTTGGTTATTCATTATGTTATGCAAAATTCTTTGCAAGGGAAAGATTTTGGCCTTAAATGGTCTAGAGATTTCATAATTTCTGATTTAGAAATTAGCAGATGATTTGGCCCTGTTGGCTAATGATGTTGATGAGATGAATTCATTCATTAGCACTGTTGATGAAACTGGTAATAGAGTAGGTTTGGTGATAAACAGAGATAAAACTAATGTGAAGAAAATTTGTCAGGCAGATTGTGCTTCAGTTTCTTTGAAAGACTGCACTCTGGAGCAAATGTCTCAGTTTAATTATATTGGGAGCTATGTAACAGATACTGGTGATAAGTGGCATGAGATAAATGGAGGAATAGGGATTGCCCTGGGACTTTTAAGGAACTATGGAAAGGGTGGAAAAATAGGGAGTGTATAGAGTGAGCAATCTATAGCCTAGAGTGGGTAAATGCAGCCATAGTCTGGTGAAAAGTGTCTTGCAACTGAAGTGGAACCTTGAAAAGAATAAAATTTGGATGCATAATAGTTTGGTTCTTTCTAAGGTTATTTATGGTAGTGAAACATGGACCCTTGGTAAGCCGGATAACAAGACTTGATGCCCTTGATTCTAGATGCTTATGCAGTATCTTGGGCATTAGTTGGTTTGACTTTGTAAGTAAATGATGAGGTTAGAAGATGGAATCATCAACCTCTTTTGAGCAGCATATTGTGCAGAGGGAGATTGCATTGGTGTGGCCATGTTGCCTGTATGATGGGAAACAGGATTATGAACAGTACCTAAGGGTTTCAGAAAAAGGGAGAAGACCTAGAATGTGGTGGACAGACAATGACAAACAGGACCTTGTTGGAATTGGCCTAGAGTGGCCAAATGCAGCAGCTGTAGCTCAGAACAGACATGTGTGGAGAGGAAAATTACAGTCTGATTGCACCTCTGTAGCCCATGGCTGCATGAGGATTTTTTTATGTATGTAAACAGAAATGATTATAATGCCCATGAATAGAAAAGCTATTTATTTCTGAATAACAAAAAAAAAAAAAAATTCTTGTTTTAAGTAAACATTTCTTCCATTTTGTAATTTTTTTCTTTATACCATACTTTGAGTAAAGTCCAGGCTTGTTGCAGAATCTAAGAAACTAGTGAACTTTAGAATATTTTTAATAAATAACTAATCAAACAGAAATCAGTCATGTTATATACCAAATTAAAGATAATTTAATTCTGAATTTTATTAAAGTAAAAAATATGAACATTGTAGTATCATAATTTTAAAACAATTTTTAAAGTGGTATACCAAAAAAAATAGGTACATATTTCATAATTACTTCCAAAATCTTCTGTTTTTAAAAATAGCACCTTTTTTTTGTTAATTTTTAGAAGATTTTTGACAATTTAAGAAAAAAATCAAACTTGTGAGCTTAAATCAGGTGATTGCTTCAATACAGAGTAATGTTAAGATACAAATCGGCAGTGCCATATAGCATTTCTAAAATATTGCATCAGATGGCTTTATTGAATTATTTATATTGTAGTTTAATAAAATATGCATCAAATGAAAAAAGAAAGTAATATTTTTCAAGCCTGAATTATGTATTTTTAAAAGATACATGTAAGAAAATTTTCAAACAATAATTTAAAAAAAAAATCAAAGTTTCAGCTGTTGCACAAAAAGTTTCTATAGATATCCTTGACCTGGGAATGGTTAAACTTCAGTTGCAAGACACTTTTGACCAGGTAATTGTCAGACCCAATTTCAGCTCCCCTGTATAATCTGGTCTTCCTAACCAAACTAGCGCATTTGCTGTTAATTAAAATATAATCTATCATATTCCTGTGCAACCCATGTGTATTTATAAATGCCCCAGTGTTTATAGTGTGTGTTAGTTATTTGCAAACCATTGAATTTATTTACCTGTAGGAGACATTCCCCATTTGCATTGGAACTACCAATGCCAAAGGGATCTAGAACACCTGTCCAAAGGTCAGAATCAGTACCAACTTTAGCATTGAAGTCACCTAGCACAAGAGAAATATCACCTTCACAGAATTCGAAATTTCCTGTAGCTGTCTGTAAAACTTATCCTTTTCATTCTTATCAGAGTCTTCTGTGGGGGCATAATAATAGATGATATTAAAGACTTTAATTTTTGTTTTAAATTTTGGTGTAAGAAAGCTTTTATTAATGCAGTCGTATCCTAGAAGAGCATCACTGGTGTGTCTGCTGAGAAACAAACCTACACCTTGGAGATGCTTTCTATCCTCTTTCCCCGAAAAGAGAAATTTAGAGTTATTTTTAAGTATCTCACCTTTATCTGTCCATCTTGTCTCTTGCAGGCCTAGAATGTCTAGGTTATAATGTTGGAATTCGTATGTGAGGACACCAAGAGAATAATCTCTATCCAATGTCCATGTCCCATGTACCTGCAGAGAGAAAATGATTAATAGAATTTTTAAAGATACTGGCCTGTTCCCCCACCACTACAGGCTGAAATCATCCCATACTGGTAGGAACTTCAGGCACCACCTTATTGACTTTTTCAAGAGCCTGCCTGAGACACATTACTCCCATTTACAATTGGCAATGCCTAACTAGCTAAGTGAGGGTTCAGGTCCCTGTGATGACCTCTGATCAAGATTATCCATCAGCTGATATAAGGTATCCTGTTCCTCTGTTCACTTGGGGCTGACCACCCACAAGCAAACAGAAAACACAGCGGCAGATTCTCCATCAACAAAGCCCACCAGTGTACGGTTACCATATGCCCTACTTTTCTATATTGTGTCCTCCCAGAATTTTGAAAAAACATGAAATATCCTCCTTTTTGTATATACTCATAACATGTTTTAAATTAAAATTAAGGCATTTTTTTGGATTTTCCTTTTTTAAATTTCTTGAACACATGAGTAGTATATAATTTACTGTTAACCATGAAATCATCATCCTCAAGCAGCCATGGGCTACAGAGATCCAACCAGACTGTGCAATTTAGTTATCCAAGCCTGTCCTGAGCTACATCTGCTGCATCTGGCCACTGCACACCAATTCTAATAAGGTCCTGTTTGACATTGTCTGCCCACTGCATCCTTGGTCTCCCCCTCTTTCCGAAGCCTTTAGGCACACTGTTCATAATCCTATTCGCCAATCTATAATTATCCATACGGGCAATATGGCCAAACCAGCAGAGTCTCTCTGCACAATATACAGCTTAAAGGAGGTTGCCAACTCTTTTTCCTAACCTCATCATTAGTTACAAAGTTGAACCACCTAATGCCCAAGATACTGCGTAAGCATCTAGAATCAAAAGCATCTAGTTTCCTGTTATCTTGTTTACAAAGTGTCCAAATTTCACTACCATAACTAACCCTAGAAAGAACCAAACTATTATACAGTCTAATTTTAGTCTTTAGGTGTATACACCTATTTCTCCACACAGAATACAATTAAAAGACCTTCTTGCTCAAAAATTAATTTAAAATAATTTAAAAATTCTTTGTCATTGAGCAATAAAATTTCAGAGTTTATCCTTCAAACTATTTGGATGTTGAAAGTTCTTAGGAGAAAACTCTCAGAAGCTTTTCGGAGCAAAGACAGCGCTCCGTCTTCAGTGAAGTGATGTTATGTACTGACGCTGGGTCCGTTTAGACAAAGAGCTTCTTTCCACATGTCGTGTAGGGTGATTCCAGTGTCTCGGTTGCAGGTGGGGACGGACGAGGTCATTATTTCAATAGCCTCGCGGACCATGGTTCCGTAGAAAGTGGATGCGCGCGCAAGAAGTGTTTGCACTGCTAGCTCAGAGGCGGCCGTCGTTAGCTTCTTTTGGCTGACATCAGCTTTGTGCTCCGCGAACCTTTCTTGCAAAGAGCGAATGGTTTTGCCGATGTAGTACACAACGGAATTATCCGTCAACTGTAGGGGAAATCGGTATACGCCCGAATTTTGAAGAAGGCTATATTTGTCCCTGTCCCTTTTGACTAATTTCTTCAAATTTGGAGCGGGGCTGAAAACAATTTTTATACTATGGGCTCTGAGTAATTTGTGGACCGATTCACATAGGACAGGGACGTAAGAAATGGGTCCGGCAAAAATAGTACGCTCGGGGTCGGTGATTGGGATAAGAGCCGAATCTCTTCTTCTTTCGTTTCTATATTTGCTGATAATTTTGTCTATTGCTGTTGAGTTGTAGCCATGGGAAGCAGCGATGGAATGGATGTTTAAGATTTCTTTTTCAAGCAGCTGCTCATTTGAAGACACGGTGAATGCCCTATGTGTGAGGGAACGGAAGGCTGCAATTTTGTACGCCCACGGGGCACATGAGTCTGCACGTATGACAGAAGAGACGTAGGTAGGCTTCGGTATACCGACGTCGTCAAGGCTCCTGTGTCATCTTTTTGGATGAAAACATCTAAATAGGGGACGGCATTTCTATTTTCCTCCTCCTTCGTAAAGCATATCGTGGGATATATATTGTTGGCAGAGTCAATGAGGCTGTTTAATTGCTCATTGCTGTCATTCCAAATTAAAAATATATCGTCGACATAGCGACACCAGAAGAAGGGTAAAATTGCAGCTGAGTTGAATAATTTTGTTTCAAGATCTTGAAGGACAATTTCAGATAGGATACCAGAAAGGGGTGAGCCCATGGGGGCCCCTGAGTCCTGCCTATAGATTTGGTTGCCGAACTGGAAATAGTTGTTTTCGGTGACGAGTTTTAGAGCCTCATGAATGGCGTTGATTTTGGGAAGGGAAAATTTTTGCGTTTCAATAATTTTTGTCCGAAACAACATGACTGCATCAAAAACTGGAGTGGATGGGAATAAAGAGACTATGTCAAGTGTGACAAATTTGCTGTCGGGAGGAATGATGAATCCTACCACTTCTGAATCCACATTGTTCATCATGTAATTGCCTGTCAACCAGATTCTTAATTCTGGTTAAGTACAATTGCAAAGAACTTTCCCTGGAACAGAGAGCAGTCTGATACCCCTATAGTTATCACAAGAACTGCAATCATCTTTTTTGAAAATAGGGATAATAATAGCTCTGGTAATTAATCCTTTATCATAAAAGATATTCAAAATTTCAGTCATCCAAGTGGTAACCGAAATATTCCCAGCTCTGAGCATTTCCGTAGTAATTTCATCTACCCCTGGGGATTTATGAAGTTTAAGTTTAGAAATAGCCAAAATAACTTCAAATTGTGTTATATACCAGTTTATATATAATATATATATAAACTGGTATATAATATGAGCACTCCATATTGTGCCAAAATATTATATAGGGCCAACATTAAAGCCACCAATGCATCTATCATCATTGCAAGCAATGGGATTAGAACTAACCACATTGTTTAGAACATCACTGACCTCTTTTCGGTTTCCACGGTTCCCAAAACCATGGTGGAATCCTGACTGCACCGTAAGCTCAGAACAAAGCTTGGGGGTTGGGGGTGGGGGTGTTTCGGAGATATCCGACGTCCCCCAACCTTGAGGCATTCAAACGCACCAGGGCGAAAGCCCATTTCGTCCGGTGCCAGAGCCAGAAGTAATCTGGGATCAAATATACGACTTCTATCACCAGCACGACCAGTTCTAAGGTCGTGTGGGGTAAGGTCCGGAAGATGGGTGGGAAGTAACGTCCCACTCATTATCGATCTTGGAGCACAATGGACAGGCAATTGCCGACACTCTGGGGGAGTCATTCTCCTCCATCTCTTCTCTGTCCTCCTACTCCCCCGAGTTTCTGGCCCAGAAGAGCAGGGCTGAACGCTCTCCGCTGTCCTGACATTCAAATGGCCTGGAGTCTAAATTATTAGTTTTCTTTCTTTTGTGAGAACAAGTTGCTTCTCACTTTTCTTTATTTTACTGCTTCTTTTCTTTTGTGAGACCTAGGTTGGGTTTCTCACATTTCTCTTTTACTTTTCCCTTTGGTTGTCAGACCTCTGTGGCAAGCAGCTGCTTGAGGGGGTATTTATTTTTTATTTATTTGGTTGTGAGGGTTTGGCTCACTGACTGTGGGGGTATGGTGCCCTGGTACCTGTCTTGGCGTCCCCTTGTTGGACTCTGTGATGGGTGGGGACAATGGGCACTGAATCTTAATACCTGACCATGAGTCCCAAAAATGAAAATTTTGAGACAAATGCACCAAAAAGAGCTCGTCATGAGCCTCCATCTACTGTTTCTTCGTTGTTATCGTCATTGTCATCTTCATGTTTTCCTTCGTCCCCGAGGTTCCTGGTCATCCATTCTACAGGTGAACAGGTTCTTGGGGACATGTCCCCATTTTTTATTATTAGGGTTTGAAAGGTCTTGCAGGAGAACCATTATCAGTGAAGTGCCTAAGATCCAGTGACCTACAGGTGGAAACTGCTTACTCATAACATTCTGAGCTCCTCTTGAAGGTAACAGCAATTGGTGGAGTGGCTGTCGAAGTCACTCTACACAAGACACTTAATTCCTCCCATGGTGTGGTCTCCGAGTGGGGCCTCCTCAAGGTTTCTGAGGTCCTCCTCAGAAGGATCCTCTCAGAGCTGTCTTCCCAGGGAGTGTCCACCGGGTTTTGGTTAGCAGTCCACCGGGTTTCACAACACCGTAATGGGAATTTAGAACCCACTCGGGTCCTAATTATCACATTCAATATGCCATGCCTGCCTGCTTCCATCAAGGCAGGCTACCTTCACTGCAAGGTACAGCCGTACATTACAAACCCCCTGTGCTGCTTTCAGTGTCAGAGGTTCGGCCATACCCGCACAGCATTTCGGGGTAAACTCACCTGTGCTCGTTGTGCACCTGTGCAGTCAGGGGAACCGTGGAAACTGAGTTTAGGTCTGAGGAATAGTAGAGGCAGCTGCATGGACGATGCAGTCTGTCATCTCCACCACTGCCACATTAATTGGCTCCTGACTGACAGTGTGCTCATCGAGCTCAGACAAGAGCTCGAAGCCACTCCAGTCAGCCTGATCAAGCCTCCACCGGGAGACACGCGAAGGGCTGCAAGGCCCCCCACGAGAGATGGTACACACAACGGGGAGGTGATCGCTTCCATAGGGGTTGTCCTCAATCTCCCATGTAAAGAGTGGAAGGATCGAGGAGGAGCAGATGGTGAGATCAATGGCAGTGAAAGTGCAGGTTGGGGAGTGAAAATACGTTCTGACACTGGTGTTCAACAGGGAGAGCGATGGATCCAGGAGCCACTGCTCCAGGACACTGCCCCTACCATTGGTGTCAGCACTTCCCCAGAGTGGATTGTGTCCGTTGCAGTCCCCATTATGAGGAAGGGGGATGGCAGCTGCAAGATGAGATCATCAAGGTCATCCCGGAAAAAGATGCTTCCAGGTGGTAGATAGACAGAACAGACAATCAACGAAAATCCCACAAAGAGGTGGATGGCAACCATCTCTAAGTTCGTGGTGAGGTGTACGACCTGGAATGGAGAATGATTGCTCACGAGGATGGCGACACCTCTGTGAGCTGGACCATCTCCATCCCAGCGAACAAAAGAGAAGTGCCGGATAGTGGGATCATTGGCTATCTGCAAGAATGTCTCCTGTAGGCACACAAACAGGGGTATGTGTGCCCTCAGGAGGACTTTGATGTCATCAATATTCCTCTGGAATCCACGACAGTTCCATTGTAGGAGTGTGGCCATCTCAGGTCGTCTTGGGAGAATTGGCGGACGACTTACGATTTATTTTAACCATCACCAGTCATGGTTTTGGGAAAATGGGGCAGTCGGTGTTCATGTCCTCAAAGTCATCCTAGTGACAAGGATCAGAGCCGAACGAGGAGGTGTTAAAATTTTCTGTTTGGGCCCTGGTGGGGGCCCCTTGGGCTTGAAAGATCTTGCTGTCTGTGGGCGGGGTGGTGGAGGCCTTCCAGAAGTGGAAGTGGAAGGCACAGATGCAGGAATGGAAACCGGAGTCAATGTCAAGATTGACACCGACCTTAGGTTCGCCTGCGTCCAGGTACTTGGCAGCAGGCGCGAAAGATTCAGCAGGTGGGACGCTGATGTCAGTCTGCACCGCCATGGACGTCATCTTCACGATGGGCTTTCCGACAACTGCACCGGCACAGGAGACCTTGCCAGGTGGGGCAGGCAGTGCAGCCGACCTTCTTGCCTCTGCATAGAAGATGTTGTTGAGGGTCTTTAGCCTCTGCACCTCTTTCTCCTCCAACCACTTAGGACAGTCGTAGGAGTACGTCGGATGTTCACCAGCACAGTTCACGCAGCATGCCTTTTCTGCTGTGCAGTCAGGATCTAGGTGATCCTGACTGCGCAGCTCGGGGGTAACTGCAAACTGCTCTGAACAATCTTTCAGTTGGGGCGACAACCAATGGGTTTCGGTTCTCCCCACAGAAGACCACTTGTGTGCACATTTGCCATAAGCATAATCTTCATCTGGAACCCGAGCTGCGGCTCAGGGGTAACATCATCCCAGTTGTGGCGGAGACCAAGTTTCTCAGTCTCATCTTTGACCGGAAATTGACCTTTTTACCTCATATTCGACATCTTAGGTCCAAGTGCACGCGGGCATTGAACATCCTCAAGGTCCTCTCCTCCCTCTCTTGGGGGGTGGACTTATGTTCTTTGCTCCGCCTCTACTGTGCACTTGTCCAGTCGAAACTGGGTTAAGGATCCCAGGTGTACGCCTGGGGTTCGGTGGTGAAGGTGCTGGACCCCCTCTCATCAGGCCCTCTGTGTTTGCACGGGGGCCTTCCGCACTTCATCGTTCCAGAGTCTTTACGTTGACACCAACGAACCCTCCTTATCTATTTGCTGTCAGCAGTTGTCCCTGCATTATGCTGCAAAATTGTGATCCCTGCCAGGCCATCCCACTTGGGACTGCGTTTTCAGTCCCCGGTTGAAAATGATGTACCAGAATAGCCCGACTGCCATTCATCATTTTGGTTTGCTTGTCCGAGGTTACCTCCAAGACATCAATACCAGTCTCAATAGCATTGCACAGTCAACAGCTGAGCCACTTCCACCTTGGCTCGCTGTTTCCCCTTCCTGCGATTTTTCCCTGTGCAGGATGGGGAAAGCCTTTACACCCGACTGTGTGTATCGGCAACTCTTTGCCAGCCATCGTGCTGCGCACCCGGACTTCTTGCCTGTCTTCACAGATGGCTCGAAGTCCAGTACATCTGTGGGATCAGCCATGATCTGCTGTGATGTAATCATTGCATACCAGATCCTGCAGCAGTGTTCCATCCTCACTGCAGAGTTGCATGCTATCAGCATTGCCTTGGACCACATAGCAGCTAAGCATCATCGTCGGTGTGCGCTTTACACCGACTCGCTTAGCTCGCTACAAGCTTTGATCTCAGTGAGGCATCGGCCTCACCCTGTTCTCTCCCAGATCTGCCAGCAGCTCCATTGTCTGGCAGCCCACTGTTCTCTTCTGTTGGGTGCCCGGTCACATCGAGATCAGGGGCAATGACTTGGCAGATGCTGCTGCCAAGTCAGCAACGCCCTTTGTCTGACTTCCGGCAGCGTTTTTCCATCGAGCTCCGGACCAGTGGCAGAGATCTTGGTCTGAACAGGTTGCTAACAAGCCTTTTGAGATCAAGCCTATTGTCAAACCGTGGCAGTCTTGTTTTCGCAGGAATTGCAAGGAGGAAGTTGTACTTGCTCAGCTCCGCTTAGGTCACTCGTTTCTAACACACTCTTTTCTTCTTAAGGCGGATGACGAACCGAAGTGCGAGTTTTGTGACACCATTTTAACTATTAAACACATATTGATTTATTGTCTGACTTTTAACCACGACAGATGTTTATTTTTTATCTTCCACAATTTTACGTCCGATACAATTTTACGTCTTTTATTGGATAACTCTTTTTACCTTCTGTATTTGTCTTTTTTCATTTTGCAGGTTATTTTAACAGAGTGTAATTTTATAGATGTGTCTTTTATACCCTATTAAATCTGGGCCTTTTACACCTGGGTTGCTTTTACCATTTATATATTGCGAGTCCGAGGCTACCTCAGAGACATCAACACCAGTCTCGATAGCGTTGCACAGTCGACAGCTGAGCCACTTCCACCATGGCTCGCTGTTTCCCCTTCCTGTGATTTTTCCTTGTGCAGGACGGGGAAGGCCTTTACACCCGACTGTGTGTACTGGCAACTCTTTGCCAGCCATCGTGCTGAGCACCCGGACTTCTTGCCTGTCTTTACAGATGGCTCGAAGTCCGGCACTTCAGTGGGATCGGCCGTGGTCTGCTGTGATGTAATCATTGCAGACCAGATCCCACTGCAGTGTTCCATCTTCACCGCAGAGTTGCACGCTATCAGCCTCGCCTTGGACCACGTGGCGACTAAGCATCATCGTCGGTGTGTGCTTTACACTGACTCGCTTAGCTCGCTACAGGCTTTGATCTCGGTGAGGCATCGGCCTCACCCTGTTCTTACTAAGATCCGCCAGCAGCTACATCGTCTGGCAGCCACCACCACCATCCATTTCTGTTGGGTGCCCGGTCACGTCGGTATCAGGGGCAATGACTTGGCAGATGCTGCTGCCAAGTCAGCCACGCCCCTGTCTGACTCTCCGTTGCCGGTTCCATATCTGGATTTCCGGCAGCGTTTTACCATCGAGCTCCGGGCACGGTGGCAGAGATCTTGGTCGGAACAGCTTACGAACAAGCTCTTTGAGATCAAACCTATCATCAAACCATGGCAGTCTTGTTACCGCAGGAATCGCAAGGAGGAAGTTGTACTTGCTCGGCTCCGCTTAGGTCATTCGTTTATTACACATTCGTTTCTCTTACGGGCGGACGACGTACCTAAGTGTGAGTTTTGTGACACCATTTTAACCATCAAACACATTTTAATATCGTGTCCATGTTTTAACTTTGAACGGCGTTTGTTTTTTAATTTTCATGATTTTACGTCCGAGCCTCTTACACTCGGACATTTGTTAGCTGATCATTGTTGTTTTAACGCTGTCTTTCAATTTTTACAATTTACAGGTTATTTTACTCGTCTATAATTTTACTCTATTGATTGTTTACACCTGGTTACTTTTATTTTTACAAAATATTTCTACATTTGTTTATTGTTACTCACTGCTTGTTATTTTATTATTCTACATTTATCTCGTTAAATTTCTAGTTTATTTTTAAAAATTGGTTGAGGGTTCCATGACTTTTATCTTTTTACATCTTGGACATTCGTTTGGCGCATTATAGCCTCAGTTGCTAATGCGCCATTAAACCCTAAACAACCAACCAACCAACCAACCATTTATATCTTTGTCTTTATTGCTTTGCACATATTTTTTATCTCTGTTGGTTTTGTCCTTTACCTTTTACTATATTGGCTTTTAACTTTGGTTGTGGGTTCTGTTTCTTTTATCTTTCTATTTATCTCGTCTGGTGCATTGTGGCCTAAGCTGCCAATGCGCTATAAAACTTCAAAACAACCAACCAACCAACCAATCAACACTCCTCCCCAAAGGTCAGAGTCAGTACCAACTTTGGCTTTGAAGTCACCTAGAACAAGGGTAATATCTTGTTTCTTGACAGAATTCAAAATATCCTGAAGTTGTCTGTAAAACCTATCCTCATCGGCATTCTCAGTAGGGGCATAACAGCAGATAACATTCAAGTCTTTAAGTCATTTTTGTCTGAAATTTTGCTGTAAGAAACCTTTCATTAATGCACTCATATCCTTGAAGAACATCACTAGCGTGTTCTGCTGAGAGCAGATGTAACGCTCCAAAGAAATGAAATACTTTTAAAGTTTGGACCCTTCGTCTGATCCAATTATTTTTATGCTCCAGATGGCTGAGTCGGGCGCCAGGCAATAATTGACAAATTGCCAAAAATAAAGTTTAATTAGAGTTTGAAATACCAGCGAGCGTTAATGAGTAAGAATTCAAAAATATTAAATGATTGTCAAAATTTTATGTTAATATTAATCAAAACAAACTAACTTTGCTCAAGAGAAAAAAATTAGTAAAGATTCAAAAGGTTTAAATAACAAACAATTTATTTCCAAAAAGCACTCACCAAAACTTCAATAAAGAAGATACTACATCATTTCTTACTACAAACATCTTCAACAAACTCCAAACTAAAACTGATCTTTAAACTCTGCTGTGTTCTACTACTCTCTCTACTATCTTCTGTGCTACTGTGACAACATGTCACCAGGTTATAACAAGAGGTACAAAGCTCGCACCTGTCATGTTGCACACCGCGAAAGACATTTGCATAAATTGATGAGCGGCACAAGCTATGACGCAAAAGTGGGCGTGTCCTTGTGCACGCCTTTAGCGGCTTACAATCGAAAGTTCGGAGTTGCGCATGCTCAACTCCTAACTCTTGGAAATGAGTGCTGTGATGCCAAAAATGAAATAAAAATCCCCAAAATGATAAATATAATGTAAATTAAGCAAAACTGATTAAGGTAAAGTAAAAGTGAATGAGGGGGCATCACAACTCCCCCTTCCAAAGGGAGTCAAAAGATTTGACCTAACAGATTTTGACGAGCAAATTTTGAATTAAAGGACACATCTCACATCATTTACACATGGCTAAACATAAATAAGTAAAAGTAAGCTTACGCAAATTTTGATAAGACGATCTATTCTCACTTTGACACAATTTTCGAGCACAACCAAAGGTACCTCCTCCCAAATCTCCTAACAAAAGAGTGTGGCAGCTATCCTAGTGTAAATATATACCAATGGCTGTGACAGTTAACTGTATATTAGCATTATCGGCCTACCTACTATCACATTCTTATCGGCCTACCTAGTATCATATTCTGATACAAACTCGAAATTGGCATTGAACTTCACAATGAAAAACGGGTTAATACACTCATAGCTTTCTTAACTTCTAGAAAGGTTAAAGACATAAAAAAATATTCAATTACATACATTGCTAGCGAGGTGATAACTTCTGCTTATCCCCTAACCACAATCAAAAAATATGTGAAAGCTAATTCTTCTCCTAAATTACATGAAAAAGGGTATTCGAACACCGTTATCTCCTCCTAAATTACATCAAACACGCGAAGCTAAGAAAATTCAAATTTTTACAAACGAGCGGGATTGTAATCATCCACTAATTCTTCACCTATACACAGCAATCATGAGCTAGCTGAAATAAAACAATTTATTAATTACCGCCCCCTTCAGAGCTTAAATGTCCCCCTCCCAAAGGAGTTATGTTGGTAACAACTCGGTCACCAGACTTGGCCATTTGGGGACAGCTCCAAAAAGGTACCAAAAAATAAACAAAATTCTGCAATCATCATCATGGTCAGCTCATATATATATATACAAATAAATGCTGCCAATGTCATCCCAAAAATTACGCATCAATGACACATAAATATCACTGATGACACTGAACAGATTTAAACACATATACATAACATCGTATCTAAGAATAAAGAAAAAAATATGTAAATAATTTAATATACGACGATAGCATTTCAGCCAATCACTTTTTACATGAATCTCATTTTTTTTTTCATACATAAATTCACTTGGGAATGCACGTTATTTTACAATACAAAATTATTCTTAAAAAATGGAAAAAAATATTAAATCACTAATTCTCTTTCACTCTCCTCATTCATATCCATAAACATTTTACAATTTCTAAACTTTCCAATATCGACTTACAATTTTCAGCTATCAGTCAGCTGAAAAGAAAAAAATCTACAAAAATACCTTTTAAATCACGTTAATACAATATAACAACTAGAACTTCGATGAACAAGAATACAAAAAAAAATTTTATTCACACAGTATAAACTCGAATTACAGTAATTTCACTTTCTGAAAATAAATATTGAAACTCCAAAGTTTCAACAAGAAATTAAACATTGCTGACTATATAAATCACAATAAAGCTTCTTCATTCTTCTTCGTCTTCATCTATTCCAGAGAAAAGAGAACATTTATAAATCATTAAGTGCCAAGTGGAATAATAATAATATACTTAAATTTTCATTGTTGGCACTTCGTTGTGATAAATCATCCAGTCAGGTTCCAATGACATCTTTCTGTCGTCGTTCGATTGCTTCAAGTAAAAGCGTTGCTAAAGATCTCGCTCATGATGTCATCCCGGCTATGTTGACTGCTTCGCTGCCGTCTGTTGACTGCTTCGCTGTCACTCTGCAGGATCTGGTTGTTTCGTCGATATCTCGAAACGCTCTTGACGTCGATGGAACAGCTGAATCTGGCTTTGTCAGTCTTTGTCCTGTCGTATGTAATATGTGATAATCTAACCTATTCTTTTCTCTTCTGCTTGGTAAAGGTTCAACATCATCATCAGAGCCATCATTCTCCTGGGCTTGTTGTGGAGCATCTACTTTTGATCTGGAAAATTCTATAGAATGGTTATATCTTTTGATATTTACGATATTAAAGTATCCCACAGGCATTAGTGGTCATATTGGCCAATTCATACAGAAGAGGAGAAAGTTTCTTCCTTATAATATATGGTTCAGCATATAATGGTGCAAATTTCTTTATGAATCCTCTTTCTTTATCGCTCTTATGATGTGTTTTAATCAAGACCTTCTCACCTACTTTAAATTCCATATGTCATTGTCTTTTATTATAATCCTCTCATTGCTTTTGTTGTGCTCGTAGGGAATTATCTTATGCCTTTGAAATGGCTCTAATATGCTGTTCCTTTCTAAACTCAATGGATTGTGGAGATGCAGGTTGGCCAATGAGTTTGTCCCAGGGTATATCCCAGGGTAATGTCAGCTCTCTCCCCAGAAATATCCTTGAAGGCATGAATTTGGTGGTTTCATGTAATGAAGTGTGGAAAGCAAAGGAAAACTGTTGCAAATATTTATCCCAGGTACTATGTCTATTTTCACATAAGCAGCTATCATCCTACAATATTTCAATTTATTCTTTCGGTCAAATTTGACTGTGGATGATATGGATTTGTATATATGTCTTTTATTTGAAACGTTTCACATACTTCAGCAAGCACATTTGAAATGAATTGGGGCCCATTGTCCGAAACTATACTCTTGGTTACCCTGTATCTGCTTATAAATTCATTTACAAATTTCTTTGCTACGATTGTTGCTGTTGCATTTCTAATGGGAAATATTTCGACCTATTTTGAAAAATAATCTACTAACACTAGAATATATTGGGATCCCACTTGCATTTGTGGATTCGGGCCCATTAAATCCATGCCAACTAATTCCGTCGGTTCATTGGAGGTCGTGATTTTCATAAGACCACAAGGACGGTTCTGATCGAATTTTGTGGTTTGACAAATTAAGCATGTTTCTACATAGGTTTTTATGTCTTTTTTTCAAAGCTGGCCAATATGATCTTTTGGCCACTTTCTGATATGTTTTCCATGTACCTAAATGTCCAGCTGAAGGTACATCATGTAATTCTCGGAGTACGTACTCTCTTAAATTCTTGGGAATAAATGGGCGATAACTGCCTGTTTGACTCGGTTGTCTGCAGTAGTACAAAATATCATTAATTAATCTGAAATGTCTGGCTCTTCCAACAATACTTGAAGCTATACTAGGATCTAGAGGTAATTCATCAGTTTTCAAATAATGGTACACGTTTCCATATTCTAAATCTCTTTGTTGTTCCTTAATTAAGTGTTCCTTGTATTCGATGGGAACTATTGTGGTGAGTGAGGGAGCAAAAAGCTTATCTTCGAACTCTGGCGTAACTTCTGCCAGCCACACGGGAGCACGGGATAATGCATCTGGTAGTTGATCTGCACTTCCCTTTCGGTGCTCGACCTAGAGATTGAATTCTTGTAGGCATAATGCCCAGCGCATTAGATGACCTGTTAGATTGGTGGATGTCTGCAACCATTGAAAAACAGCATGGTCGGTAAAAATAGTAATGTCGGACATGTCTAATTGTACTTTAAATTTTTCTAGAGCCCATATTACGCTTAGACATTCTTTTTCAGTCACTATAGTTTCTTTCAGTGTGACTCAAACTGCGACTGGTATATATGATAACGTGTTCACAATTGTCATTCTGTACTTTGCTCAGCACAGCACCAAGACCGACATCGGAAGCATCAGTGTAGATGTTAAAAGGTTTGCCTAACTGCGACAAGGCCAATGCAGGAGCATGACACAATGCATCTTTTAAGGTCTGAAATGCTGTGTCGCAAACAGGTGTCCAGTGGAACCATTTTCGCTTTCGGCGTAATTCACATGAAGGTTTGGCCAAATTAGCAAAATTAGTTACAAATTGTCAGTACCAACCACACATTCCTAGAAATCTACTAAGTTGTTTCGAATTGCTCGGTGTGGGGAATCGTTCTATGGCTTCGACCTTATTAGGTAATGTTCTTACTCCATCTGTATTAACATTGAAACCGAGGTATTGAACGTCTTCTCGGAGAAATGTGCATTTAGACAATTTTATGGTGAGTCCGGCTTCTCTTAACCTTGCAAATTCCAAATTTAAATCATGTAGATGATCTGAAAAATCAGTAGAAAAAATATCTATGTCGTCTAAGTATACTTCACAAATTTTTCCTTTTAGGTCACCCAGAACCACGGACATAAGATGTTGAAATATGGCGGGTGCTCCTGATAAGCCAAATGGTAAGCAACCAAATTGGAATAATCCACCTTTTGTGAGGAAAGCTGTTTTGGGCTGATCTGGTGGATATAAATATTAGGGTGGGCCGAAAAAATTCAAAATTTTTTTTTTCAAGTCGTAATATTGCGGAAAAGTTGCGAATTGGGAAGACTTAAAAGGGGTTAAAAAAGAAATAAAATCAGTTTATATCTTCCGGTCGCGCATGTTCTCTAAATTTTTTCCGAAATTTGGAAAAATTCACATTTTTTATGTTAATTTTTAACATTTTTAAATTAGCCTCTTCCCGAATGTAATAGCTCAAATTCTTATGCATTAGAACCACAGAAAATAATGTTTAAATATTATTTAAATCCATCAACATCTTCCAGTTGCGCATTGCCTTCAAAGTTAATGAAATTTTGAAAAAAATTTACAAATAAAGGTAGATCACAGTTCAAGGAAAAAAAACACTAACAACTTACATGTTCTTTATATTTGTTCTTTATTGAATACAAGTTTAAATGTTTAAAAACAAATTATTTTAGACCATTAGTAATATTTATAAACAGATTTTTTTATTGAAAAAACTAAGTTTTTGTATAAAAAGATATATATACTATAAGAGTCTTAAGTCCAAGAAACTCATGTTGAACAATTGAACATCTCCATTTTCACTCATTCTTAGCTGAAGGTACTTTGAAATCTGATTTATGGGCGAAGTTAGGCATGGTTGACCTTGACAGCAGAGTCGTTCTGATAAAACCATCCCTAGACTCAGCTCCGCAAACTTTTCCTGAGGCTTCTGTCATGAGTTTCACACATCGTTCAACTGCCTGTGTGTGAACTGGGAATGTCTTGAATGTTATATCCCAATTAGGGACTGAGTCACTTTGAATATGTGATTTAATCTCATCATCACTGATATCTTTTAATAATGGGGGAGAAAATAAATCACAGTCCATCCAGTTAATTATTTCCGAGTAGTCTTGAGCCTTGAAATTGAGTTTTGGCGGCATGAATGTTCTGATAGTTGTTCTCTTTTGATCTAACTGTCTCGCCTTTAGAATTCATCGAAGTCCGAGCTCTCTTATGTGTTTTGTATTATCTTGTGTCATGGCTAACATTAAATGTTCTGGATGAGCGAAAAAGCCATTTCGTTCGATCACAGGGTCGACAATATTACATAAATCTTCAGGCAGGTACCTTGAAGACTGTATTGATTGGTACACAAGTTTTGGTCCCTTTGTAAAGTATTTACTTGTTTTAATACTAAACCACATTGGCAATGCCAATGTGGTTTAGTATTAAAACAAGTAAAAAAAAGTAAATAAAGGAAATTAAATTTTTTAACGAATTCTAAAGGCGAGACAGTTAGATCAAAAGAGAACAACTATCAGAACATTCATGCCGCCAAAACTCAATTTCAAGGCTCAAGACTACTCGAAAATAATTAACTGGATGGACTGTGATTTATCTTCTCCCCCATTATTAAAAGATATCAGTGATGATGAGATTAAATCACATATTCAAAGTGACTCAGTCCCTAATTGGGATATAACATTCAAGACATTCCCAGTTCACACACAGGCAATTGAACGATGTGTGAAACTCGTGACAGAAGCCTCAGGAAAAGTTTGCGGAGCTGAGTCTAGGGATGGTTTATCAGAACGACTCTGCTTTCAAGGTCAACCATGCCTAACTTTGCCCATAAATCAGATTTCAAAGTACCTTCAGCTAAGAATGAGTGAAAACGGAGATGTTCAATTATTCAACATGAGTTTCTTGGACTTACGACTCTTCATACGAAAACTTAGTTTTTTCAATAAAAAATCTGTTTATAAATATTACTAATGGTCTAAAATAATTTGTTTTTAAACATTTAAACTTTTATTCAATATAGAACAAATATAAAGAACATGTAAGTTGTTAGTGTTTTTTTTCCTTGAACTGTGATCTATCTTTATTTGTAAATTTTTTTCAAAATTTCATTAACTTTGAAGGCAATGCGCGACCGGAAGATGTTGATGGATTTAAATAATATTTAAACATTATTTTCTGTGGTTCTAATGCATAAGAATTTGAGCTATTACATTCGAGAAGAGGCTAATTTAAAAATGTTAAAATTTATCGTAAAAATGTGAATTTTTCCAAATTTTGGCAAAATTTACAGCACATGCGCAACCGGAAGATATAAACCGATTTTATTTCTTTTTTAACCCCTTTTTAGACTCCCCAATTCGCAACTTTTCCGTGGTATTACGACTTGAAAAAAAAAATTTTAATTTTTTCGCCCCACCCTAATAAATATATATATAATATACAGACACCTGCCAATATCCTGAAGACAAATCTAGTGTGCTTATAAACTTCTTACCAGCCAGTTGTGTTAGTAGATTCTGAATAATAGGTAGTGGATATCTATCGGGGACTGTAACAGCATTTTGGTTTCAATAGTCCACGCAAAATCTCAAATCACCAGTTTTCTTTTTAACGAGAACGACTGGTGAAGCCCAAGGGCTAAAACTTGGTTCTATTATCCCATCCTTTAACATTTCTTTAATTTGCATTGAAACTATTTCTTCTTTACTGGGAGGATAATTATATGGTTTGCTATAAACAGGTCTACTATTGCCTGTGTCGATATGATGCTCCAAAATCTGACATCTGCCAGGCTTGTTGTTAAAAAGTTCGTAATTATCATTGAGCAGAGCTTCTAACTTACTCTCTCGCTATTATCCAAATGAGTGCTGTCAGCATGTTTTCTAATATCTGATTTTATCTGATCGATATCAAGTTTTTCTTTCATTGTTGCTTTCAGTGAAATAGTATTATTGGCAAAATCAAATTCAATCAAGTGTTTTCGTATCGCATCTATTCCTATTAAAGAATCATATAATTCACTTATTACTAAGAATTCAAGTCTTATCTCCACATTATTTAAAGTGATATGTAACTCAACACTTCCTTTTGGAAAACACTGCTTGGAAGCACAAGCTAAGTTCAAAGGTCCCCCGGACCATGGCTGCAATTTCAGTTTACAACTTTTCTTAATTTTATCCCATACTTTCTAATGTAGACATGTAATATCAGCTCCTGTATCAATGCGAGCTATGAATTCGGTCTTATCGTGATAAAGCTTCACAAAAGGTAAATGTAGGACATTATGTATACCCACAGTAGCAAGATTTAACTCGTGAGAGGGCTTTCCTTGAGGAACTTTGGCCTCTCGATTCAAAGATCCTAATTCAAGTTTCCCTTATTCCTTCAATAACAATATTGTTCCGTGTGTCCTAGTCAGCCACAAAAATCACATCTGAAAGTTTCTCTATTGTTCTTAAAAAAAGTTTTAGGTCTAGTGTCATTGTTCGGAACTTGACGTGGAACAAATTCTCTGCTTCGTTCGTTCTCTATAGTTCTAGGCGCATTCGGCGCAAATTGTCGGGACTGTGTAACTTCCAGTCATGCAGGAGTCATTTTATGAGACTCAACCTGATAGTGCTGCTTTGGCAGGGTTGCATCCATTGTTGGTTTAATGTAGTTGCTGCAGATTCTCTTCTTGCAGTATATTGCCGAGCTAATTTGACTAAATCTGAAATTGAGTTCACGTTTCGTACTTCTAGGAATTCTCTAATGGGCAAAAGCAATTGAAACAATATGCAATTTACAATATCAATTTCAGCGGCATCAGCATCGTACAGCTGGTATAGCTACTGTACCCCAGATAAATTTTTCTATGTCATCTCTTTCCCTTTGTCTTCGTGAAAACAACTCTGTAGCTAATTCTGTAAAATCATTATAAGCCGGATATATGTCCATGATTTCATTTTTAAACTCTTCCCAATATTCAATTTCATGACGACATCCTATGTTATTCCACCATTGCTTAGCACATCCAATTAGACAAGATACTGCTAAAACCACCTTTTTGTTGCGGTCACTTCATGTAAACGGAAGTGCTCCTCCATGGACTTGACAAACGTCCACGATGATGGACATTTTGAACTGTCAAACCTTATCTCAGGTAAAGGTCAATTAACATAAGGACTATAGTTAATAGATGGATTGGCAACTCGTCGTTGTGGTGGTTGATAATACTCTGCTCTATTACTTGCTTCTGACGGAACAGAAAATGGAACCTTATGTTCAAAGTTTCTACATTGGTGAGCTGACGTAGCATTGTTAGCAAATTTAGGGGTTGTACAAGACTGGTTTGTACAAGACTTCTCGTATAAGAACATATCCTAGCAAGACCGAAGTCACTGCTGATCACTTCCTCAGTCAGAGTTAATAGAAACACAAAATTTTCCAGCTGCAACAGTAGATAGTTTGATTGCTAATGAAGTATGAATTAAAATCGACACATCACGTATTTTGAAGTGTATTGAATAATTACAATTGTACCTTTTATTGACTAAACTGTTAGTCGGTACTTGGAGTAAAACCTGGTAGGAGAAAACTTTGTTTCACAAATTGAAAGCATGTCCTCCTTTTGTCCTTCATTTTTACCTTTTCTATTTTCCATTGTCCTCCATTTCTACCTTCTCTGCCCTCCTTTAGAACATAGGCATCTGGTAACCCTACACCAATGCAGCAAGTCTAGGATCTATAATCAAGCTCAAACCTGTAAACCAGTCCAGTCTAGTAGGTGTAAATGGTCAGCACCAGGACCCTGTGAAGTTCCTCAGCAGGGCAGAAAACGAAAATAGTGGCCATAGGTTGACCAGATCAGGTAGGCCTCACTGATCTGGCAGCCCTCCCCTTCCATTCCCTTCCAAAAGGATGATCCCTGGTGATCCTTCCAAAAGGGAATATCTCTTTTGAAAGGTACTAATGGTCTCCACCGCGAGAAGGCAGAACTAACATCAGGTGCCAGACCTGGCTGGTTCTGTGCATCTTCACTGGGGATTGGTACACAGCTCTCCTTCCAGTTAATCCCTAGCTACCATTTATAGACCAATAATATATGTAATACAGTATTTCAAATTGAGTATCCCTAATCTGAAATGTTTGGGATTTTGGATTTTTTCAGATTTTGGAATCTGGTGGAGTTGAAGAAAAGTGAGAAAAAAATTCAGACTTTCAGAAAAATTCTTTTTTATTTGACATAAAAAACATGAATATAATTGCAACAAACAAAGAATGTACTTATTTATTTACTATCATGGGAAGGAACATTAAAAGAAGTTGATGGACCAAGAACTGGATCCTCCAGGGATAAAGAAGAGACATGGTGATGGATGGCCTTTTTTAATTTTTCCTGTAGTGTCATTTGCCTCATTACCAAAGTTTTTTGTTTTAAAAGTCCTTCTTTTATCTTATGTATTGACATTATTTCTTGTTCTTATAATAAATTCCCACTGCTCCAGTTCTCCAATGAGTTCATCACAATTTTTTTTACCATGTCGTTTATAGGTATTTTTACTGCAGTTTTAACAATTTCATTTTCATCGTCACTATCTCCAAAATCTCCTTGATTTAAAACCATTTCAGCTATTTTACCATCAGTCATTGAATGAATAACTGAAGCATCATTATCGATGTTTTTCGATATCCACCTTTTATAGCTTATTGACAGTCTCTGAAGGAACCGCTTTTGCATGAGACAGGAGATCACACATCGTGTTTTCTCAAAATCAACATCAATGAGCATAATCCCAGGCCAGAGATTATACCATGCATACACAATTGTGTCTTTAGTCACTGAGTTCCGAGTGTTAGCAAGACCATAAATGGCATCCTTTGAATTAAACACCTGGTAACCTTCAATACCCACACCTCTGTTGACTTCCACTAGCATGCTTTTCAAGATGGAGTTTTTATATTTACCCTTCATAGATCTAAGAATGCCTTGGTCACAAGACTGAATTAATGAAATTCACATTCGGAGGAAAGTACAGGGCATAAACATTATTTTTGATGAGCAATTCAGCTGGAGGATAAGCAAAACAGTTGTCAAGAAATAATGAGGACAATGAAGAAGTAACTTAAAAATTAACAGTCATCATCCAACCCTGCTTTCTTGCAGTGAGTACAAGCCACTGCTACAAAATATTTGTGAAACCAATCAGGAAAGTTGTCCCTGGTGATCCAGACCTTTTTATTAGCATAATAATGATCTGGTAAAAATTCCATTTCTTAAAACAGCAAGGACTCAAGCTCTTGCCTTACTACTATAGTAAGTTGACACTTATGTGTGCCTGTTGTATTAGTGCATCCCAGCGCAGTTAATCTATCCTTGGCATCCTTAATTCCTGTTGGAGCTGTCTCATCAGCTGTAGTCAGTGTTTTCTGTGGGCAATAACACCAAAACAATGATGTTTCATTAGCAATATATGCTTGTTCAGTTATCAAATTGTCTTCAGCAATGGTTTTTGCAAACTCCTCAATGAATTTCTCTGCTGCTTCATGATCAGCAAATGTCATCACCACAAGTCTTTAAAAATTTAATGCTATGTCTCTTCTTTAATTTCTGAAACCAGCTTATTGAATATTCACAGTATCCTTCAATTTTTAGTTCTTTGTGATATACTTTTGCTTGTTTCATAATCATTTGACCAGTAAGTGACACATGTTCCCTGCGACGCTGACAGATCCACTCTTTCAAAACACAATCGAGATCTTCATTTTTAGCTATATGCAATATTTTTCTATTTTTCATTAGCTTCTGTTGGGTTGGGTTGTTTTATTTCTGAGTGGCACTTTTTTTGCACACAATGGGCTAAATGGCCAGGTCACAAGGACCCTGAAGGTTCAGAGAAGATTGGGGGAAGGGACTGATTGGAACAGCTGTTTGGAGACAGATTATGTTTGGATTTCCTCTCATCAAGAGATCCAGCATGTTCTTTAACGTGCACAGGGATGGTTCTCCTGCACATGGGACCACAACTTAAGATCCCATCTGATGGATGGAGGGGGGGGGGGGTCCTTTTCAAGCCCACCAGTGTACCCTACTGACTGAGGACAGAGTGAGGAGTTTTGTGGAGATAAATGTCAACACTGACCCAGCTGGGATTCGAACCTGGGAACTGCAGATTATGAGTCTGGTGCACTACCGAATGAACCCCCCACACATTAACTTCTGTTCATCACTTTAAGCATAAAACTTGAACAGTTCATCTTTTTGTTTCTTCAGGTGGTAGACAGTGGCAGTTCCAACCCCAAACTCTTTTGCAAGAAGTTTCACATTTACACCGCTGTCCAATTTCTTTGACAGGTTTACTTTCTGTTCAATTAATAGCATTAAATGCTTCCTCTTCTTCGTATCACTGTTACTCATATGGTTATCACTATCATGCATTTTTGACATTTTTAATGATATATAAACAAAACAGAAAATAAGTAGTCACAGATACCTCACGCTGACAATGCTTGATGGTTACTGAATCACAGCAGTGCACCACGGCTGGTCGTCGCACTATTATGCTAGACCACGGACCATCAGCTCTTGATGTTTGCAGAGTGCTCGAGCATAACCTCTGCAAGGCTTATCAGTTGAAAGCTTCTCACCAAGTATGTGTGTGCTGTGGGATCTAGGCTTAACGTTTAAATCATCAGAATTTTGAAATGAGCGATAACGTATCTGCATGAAATACACATATCTACATGAATTTTCCAGAGATGTAGCTAAGATATGTAAATTTTTGACCATGCAGTGGTTGAAGTTATAAACTACCTTTTTCAACCCTTTCTAGGGGTAAAAGTAAAAAATGTGATTCACTCTTATGGGATTCCCATGGAAATCTCCCTCTTTTAAATGTCCTTTTGTACGAAAGATGCAGAAATTTTTGCATTAGGGAGACAACGTGGTCAGAAGGGGGAGGCAGGGGGGTTAAAAATTGGCCTAAATTAGATCATGTGGTTTATGGATGGCCCCAAAATGGTAAGTCATAATCCTACCCCAAAGTGCTGCTTGCTGTGGAGCGAAGTAACGGATTTCGGATTTTGAAATTTCAGATTGGGTATACTGAACCTGTAATGTAATTATTAATAATACATTAATGTAATACAATAATTTAAAGTAGAAAATGAAATAATCTAAATCTGAGACAAATAAATATGTAGTAAGAATAAACATTAGCTGCTGACTGGACAAATAAATATGAGAGAAATAAACATTAGCTGCTGCACTGGACAAGATGAGCTGCTGCACTGGACTGAGACAAATAAACATTAGCTGCTGCACTGGACAAGATGAATGGAGAGTCATATGGGTTGGATGACATCGAAGGAGAGGGCAGGGGGAGAATTTACTATAGTGAAATTTTAATTGCATCTTGGTCTCTGGGATATTTGACTGTCAGTGCTGGACAGGATTATGAAAAACCTGACACTTTAAGGATTAATGGACTGTAATCCACACTACCACTTCCTGCTTCAATAAAAGGACTTCTGCTCTGACTCATGCCTTCTTCATTGTCCTCATCAGGTGGACCAAAATTTCCCCCTTGAACTACTGTTAAAAAGCTCTTAGCATTTCAACTATCAACTCTTTCATGTAAATTTTTGAATGATTCAGCACTGAGTGCAAGGCATTCACTTTAAAATATTAAGAAATAATCTCCCCCTCTCCTCTGCAGTACTGTTAACCCAACTCGTGTGCTTTGGATGAGTATAATTAAGATGATTTCAATTATTTTTCAGTGCAATTGTAGAAATTAAATTTTAATTCATATAGTATTATGTTTGGATATTCCTTATTATACTTCTTATACTAGTTTTATTATATGCTTAATATATAAAATACAAAACATATACATGCTTTTAATAACTTTTTTTTTTCACTGTAGGAAAAAGGCAAAATCCAGATAACAGCAAAGAAACAGCAAAATTATCTAAATTGTCCCAAAGCCTGTTATCAGAAGGGAGAGAACACTCTATAGAAGTTAAAACAGTTTCTAAAATAAATTCTACTTCAGCACCAAGTGTAGATGAAGGAAATGAATCTCAATTGCCATGTTTTAAATTTGAAAAGAATGATATGTTATGTGAAACATTTGGTGGCCCAGCTACAAAAATGAGTTTTGAAGGCAAAAATACTGTAACATTTCAGTTAGCAAAGCAATCTGTCCAACACTCACAAAAAACATATGAAAACAATGAATTGTTAGAAAAGGATGCTGATGTTACTCATCAGTCTCTGAAGTGTAACAACTCCAATATAACCTCTACAGATCATATGTCAGAGGTTCTGAAAGTACTCAGAGACATAGGAAGATTATCACGTGGAGAAATTGTGAAACAAAGATCCCCTGTTGAAGCTATACATAATGCTGCACATAAAATGAAGTCGGATGTTGAATACAAAATTGAACTAATGCCAGGTGGATTACCCCATGAACCTATATTTAAGTGTGTTTTGGAAATAAATGGAATAACAGTAAGTGAAGTGCAAGCTTCAAGCAAGAAGAAGTCTCGTATAGAAGCTGCAAAACTTGCATGTGAAAATTTAACGCAACCATCATTTGAAATTATTTCAGATGCTAACAAAAAACTTCAAGTTATGGAAAACGAAAAAGATCATTCTAAAGTTTGCGAGAGTTCAGCTAATAAATCTGTAAAATCATCTCCTCAAAACCCACTTAATGTTGTAAGACCAATAAAATCTCGGTTACCACAAAGTAGCAGACAGTTAAAGGAAACTAGACCTCAAAGGAAAACAGTATTTGATCAGAAATTATCAGAAACATTTGTTATCATGGATAACACAGAACTAAGACAAATGGAAGGTTCAATTGCAATGCTCTCTGATTCTGCAGCATTCAGTCGGGTGCCACTGAAATTTGATTTTGAATATCCTCCTTCAATTCCAGGAAATCCTCCTTCTTTAAAGTAAGGTGCAAGTTTGTGATTTTTAAATATAATGGTTAAATATTTAATTTTTTAACCCTTTATGGCCTTTTTTTGTATTTCAACGAAACTTAAAATAGAAACTGTTTTATTATAAAGAAATGCCAGATTGAATTAGTAAGGAAAGAAAAAGGTTATGTATTGTTTATAAGGAATTTTTATATTTATTGGTATTTAGAAGTCAAGACAAATCACTGTTCACCTAATTTAAAGGATTTGCATCCTGGTAAACTCAAAACACACTTTTTGAATAGAGATACATCAATTCCCCAATCTACAAGCGTAGTAAATAATATACTGGGCATTTTCAACTTCCAGGACTTTAAAATTCTGACAGGCTATAGAGAATTAAGTATGCTTTTCCTGAGTTTTTCTTTAAGAATCCTAGAAATTTTATATGGCAGCAAAATATTTCTTACCTAAAAGTTTGGATCAGGTGGTGAAAAGTGTGAAACACTTTGAAATCTATTAGTGTAAGACCTGTAAATGGTAGCTAGGCATAAACTAGAAGGAGAGCTGTGCACCAATCCTTCTCGTGGTGCAGGCCATTAGTACCTTTCAAAAGAGATATTCTCTTTTGAAAGGGAACGGAAGGGGAGGGCTGCCAGTTCAGTATGGCCTACTGATCTGGTCATCTATGGCCACTTTTTTCTTTTTTTTCAACCCTGCTGAGTAGTGGTCAACTTCACAGAGTCCTGGTGCTGACCATTTATACCTACTAGACTGGACTTGTTTATGGATTTGAGCTTGATTATTGATCCTGGACTTGCTGCACTGGTGGGCCTCTGTTCAGGGAGAGTCTGCCGCTGTGTTTTCTGTTTGCTTCTGGGTTGCCAGCTCTAAGTGAACAGAGGCATGGGATACCTTATATCAGCTGGTGGATAATCCTAATCAGAGGCCATCGCAGGTACCTGAACCTTACTTAGCTAGTTGGGCATCGTCAAACCTAAACTGGAGTAATGTGTCTCAGGCAGGCCATGTGGCTCTTGAAAAAGTCCACTTGAAAAGGTGGTGCCTGAAGTTCCTACCAGCATTGGTGACTTCAGCCTTTAGCAGAGGAGGAAAAGGTCTTTGCCCCATGCCTGCGATCAGGGGGCTGTTTGATACTGTTGGCCCTACCAATCTCAATAAACCTAATTTCTTTAAAAATCCCACCAATCATTTTCTCTCTGCAGGAACATGGAACGTGAGGACATTACATAGAGATTATTCTCTTGATGTCCTCATGCAGGAATTCCAGCACTATAACCTAGATATTCTAGGCTTGCAAGAGACCAGATGGACAGGTAAAGGTGAGATACTTCAAAATAACTTTAAATTTCTCTTTACAGGGAGGGAGGATGGAAAGCATCACCAAGGCATGGGTCTGCTGCTCAGCAGACATGCTAGTGATGCTCTTCTAGGATATGAGTGCATTAATGAAAGGTTTCTTACAGCAAAATTTCAGACAAGCATTAAAGACTTGAATGTTATCTGCTGTTATGCCCCCACTTGAGGATGCCTATGAGGATGAGATAGGTTTTATGGACAACTTCAGGATATTTTGAATTCTGTCGAGAAAGGAGATATTACCCTTGTTCTAGGTGACTTCAATGCTAAAGTTGGTACTGACTCTGACCTTTGGGGAGGAGTAATAGGCCCTTTTGGTATTGGTAGCTGCAATGGGCAACGTCTCCTACAGGTAAGTAAACTCAATGGTTTCAGAATAACTAACACATATTACAAACACCGCAACATACATAAATACACATGGGTTTCACCTGATGGGCTACATAGGAATATGATTGATTATATCTGAATTAACAGCAAATGGGCTAGTTATGTTAGAAATACCAGGGCACATAGGGGTGCTGAAATTGGATCTGACCATTACCTTGTTAAAAGTGTCTTGCAACTTAAACTTAAAAAATGTTGTGCTAGGGTTAAAAAATTTACCTTTAATGCCGAAGCTCTGAAAGACCCAGTTATAGCTAAAGCTTACCATGATAGGTTACTTAGTCATTATGACAGTCATGGTTTGCTTAATACTGAAGTTGAGGAAGAATGGGGCCATTTTAAACAGGCTTTTTTGGAAACTAACAGTACTCTTTTAGGAAAAAAGGAGCAGAGGAGGCAGAATTATTTAAGTGATAAGGCACTTGAGCTTATTTCAGAAAGAAGGAACTGCAGGAAGGTCCTTAATCGGTACCCTACTAATCCTAATAGAAAGGATTACAGAGAGCTTAATAAACGTGTAAAGGATCAGTTAGCTAGTGATAAGAATCTTTGGCTTGATGGTTTGGCTGACAAAGCCGAGGAAGCAGTTAGACAGCACAACAGCAGAGAGCTATACCAGATATTTAATGTTTTGTGTAGTAGAAAACGACAGGTATACAAGGATTGAAAGATAAACAAGGTAAGGTTATAGAAGGGGAGGATTCTGTCATGACTAGGTGGGCTGAGCATTTCAGTGATGTTCTAAACAATGTGGTTAGTTCTACTCCCATTGTTTGTAATGATGATAGATGCATTGGCAGCTTTAATGTTGGCCCTATAACACAATCTGAAGTTATTTTGGCTATCTCTAAACTTAAACTTCATAAATCCCCAGGGGTAGATGAAATTACTACAGAAATGCTCAGAGCTGGGAATGTTTCGGTTACCACTAGGATGACTGAAATTTTGAATAACTCTTATGATAAAGGCATGGTTCCTAAAGATTTTACCAGAGCTATTATTATCCCTATTTTCAAAAAAGGTGATTGCAGTTCTTGTGATAACTATAGAGGTATCAGCCTACTCTCTGTTCCAGGTAAAGTTCTTTCCATGATTGTGCTTAATAGAATTAAGAATCTGGTTGACAGGCAATTGCATGATGAGCAATGTGGATTCAGAAGTGGTAGGGGATGTGTGGATCAGATATTTTCACTTAGGCAGATTCTTGAGAAATGTTTAGAGTTTCAGAAACCTTTGGTTGCTAGCTTTGTTGATTTCAAAAAGGCTTTCGACTCTGTTGATCGTCATAATTTGTGGTTGATTGTGAGATCATATGGTATACCAGACAAGTTAGTTAACATAATGAAAGCTCTCTATAATAACACTGAGTCATGTGTGAGAGTTGGTAAGTCTTGTAGCAATTGGTTTAGCATTACGTCTGGTGTTAGACAAAGGTGCATCTTGTCTCCTTTTCTCTTTAGTTTGGTTGTTGATTATGTTATGCAAAATTCACTTCAAGGGAAAGATTTTGGCCTTAATTGGGCTGGAGATACGATAATTTCTGATTTAGATTATGCTGATGATTTAGCCTTTTTGGCAAATGATGTTGATGAGATGAACTCTTTCATTCGAGCTGTTGATGAGACTGGTAGTAGAGTAGGTTTGTTTATAAACAGAGAGAAAACTAAAATGATGAAAATTGGTCAGGCAGGTTGTGATTCAGTTAATCTGAATGGTTGCAGTCTTGAGCAGGTGTCACAGTTTAATTACCTTGGGAGCTATGTAACTGATACTGGTGATGTGCAGCATGAGATTAACAGACGAATAGGTATTGCTGCTGGGACTTTTAAGAACCTATGGAGAGTGTGGAGAAATAGGCGTATACACCTAAAGACTAAAATTAGACTGTATAATAGTTTGGTTCTTTCTATATATAGTTTGGTTCTTGGACGCTATGTAAACAAGATAACAGGAAACTAGATGCTTTTGATTCTAGATGCTTATGCAGTATCTTGGGTATTAGGTGGTTTAACTTTGTAACTAATGATGAGGTTAGGCAAAGGAGTCTGCAACCTCCTTTAAGCAGCATATTGTGCAGAGACTCCGCTGGTTTGGCCATGTTGCCCGTATGGATAATTATAGATTGGCGAATAAGGTTATGAACAGTGTGCCTAGAGGCCTCAGAAGGAGGGGGAGACCTAGGATGCGGTGGGCAGACAATGTCAAACAGGACCTTGTTAAAATTGGTGTGCAGTGGCCGGATGCAGCAGATGTAGCTCAGGACAGATATGCTTGGAGAATTAAACTGCACGGTCTTGTTGGACCTCCATAGCCCATGGCTGCTTGAGGATGATGATGATGATGAAGAAGTAAAATATTTTAAAGATGGTATATTATTGTTTGAAGGTCAAATTAATCACAAATATGTTACAGTTTTTACTTTTAATTAACAAGAGCCAACAGTGCAAATTAAACTTAACTTTGATAATCTGAATTCACACTATTATAAACTCAGTAATATGAACACTCATTACCCCCTTGACCATTGTGCACAGTGAGAGCAAGCACAGAGTGGAAACTATCATCATGCAGGTTAAGACATGTACAGGGGCAAATATAGAGGGATAGATAAATATACAATGAATAATTACAAGTATACCTTAATACTTTCTAATAACTAGGTAAACTTTTAACTTTAAAATTATAAAATAATGATTAATTGTGATTATTTGCAATAAGTAATGTAATAGAGTTTTTTAAATTTAATTTTGTTTATCCATAGGAGATTTTATCTCTGATGCATGAAAAGGAACATGAATCGTAAGTGATATAGCCTATTATTTAAATACATTTTCAGTTCACAGGTCAATTTTACATAGGAATGCTTGTATAAATCTTGTATAAATCAAATAATCACAGTAGTAGTAATCACAAGAATCATATAAATCATATGAGTTAATTATTACATATAGCTAATAGGAAAGAATAAATCTGATGAATACTTTGAGGAAAATGATGATTTATACTAACACTTCTTATTAAAGGAGTTTCTTTGAAATTTGAAGATTACTGGACAAGATTAAAATTATTGTATGCAAAATGTTGACTGATAATGAAGTTTTGGAAAACTAGAAGAATTGCCTAATATTGCTCTGATCTTAATATATAGTAAACTCAAATGTAGCTAGCTTCCATTTTACATAAAACTCAATTACAATGTATTTTTCTCCTTTTTTTGGGTCAGAAAATAAGAAACACAATTTGAGTTATATTAATTTTTTTCTAGCAGATTTCCCCTATATTTTTATTTATTTATTTATTTTATTTTATTTATTTATTTTTTTTTTTTTTTTTTTTTTTGGGGGGGGGGGGCATATAAAATTTCATGAGCCTGAAAATATTTTGGATTGTTTTGCAAATTTGCATGTTTCCTTCCTTGAAAGAGCATTTTTATGTAAAATTGAACTGTGAATTGGAAATGTATTTAAATAATAGCTGTATTGCTATTATATTGAAAATTTATTTAAATAATTGCTTACAATTCAGAGATAAAATCTCTTATGGATAAATGAATAAAATTAAATTTAAAAACTATTACATATTAGTTAATTATTGCAAAAATTATTAGCCTAGGAAAAATATTCAGACATGTTACACCCTGTTTTGAAATGATACACATATACTGATTTATAATAAAATATAGCCAGTTGGAGTATATTGCAATGACCAGGAAAAATTTTCAATTTTAAAACAATGATGCATAGAATTGCATACGCTGGAAAATATTTTGAATTTAAGATTCATTCCTTTGAAGAACATTTCTGCATAAAATCCAGTGGTAAACTGAAAATGTATTTAAATAATAGGTTATGTCTCTCATGAGTAATATTCATTGAAAGAGTATTGAAGCAATAATATAAATCAAATAACTCATCCCAGATTGGTATGTTACATTTGATATGAGCATAAATGTTATGTCTCATGCATTTCATCAGATTATTTTTGGAATCGGGCCAAAAGAAATAATGATAGCATTAACGATCTGTTTTTTTTTCTTCTTTTAATCAAGAAATACTTATTTATAACCACTATATTCAACCTATTGAGTTAATACTCAACCTGATGACCATCAGTATTTCTGAATAGCTCAAATCATTTAACAGCATTTCAAAACACATCCTGCAGCATTTGGGGAGTTATGTGATTTGCAGCATTTTGTATACATTCATGTAAACCATCCAGGGTCACAATTCTTGTTCTGTAGACTTGTGATTTGATATACCCCCAAGCAAAAATATCCAAAGGGGTTAGATCAGGTGATCTAGTTGGCCATGGGCTGTTACTTCCACTTCCAATCCATCGATTTGGAAACTGTTCATTCAGGTAAT
This sequence comes from Ryuthela nishihirai, assembly GCA_038380435.1. Lineage (NCBI taxonomy): Eukaryota > Metazoa > Arthropoda > Arachnida > Araneae > Heptathelidae > Ryuthela > Ryuthela nishihirai. The sequence continues at coordinate 63,350,180 of JAWZYU010000016.1, read as the reverse complement.
TCCGAACAATTGTGGCGCAATGAATGACTCCATCTGATTGAAACATGACTGTATTAATTATGCCATCTTCAACCAACCCGAGGCGTACGGAATTGCTACAACATATTAAGATAAAGGAATTGCTACAACATATTAAGATGAAGGAATTGCTAAAACATATTAAGATAAATCAGTCTAGTAACAGTAGCTTCAGCAAAAAAAGGGCCATAAATCTTAGATTTTGTCATACCCATCCAGACATTAACCTTTGGAGAGTCTCATGGTGCATCTTTCATGTTCATCATCATCATCATCTCAACATGCATGGATTTTCATTGATGATTTGACTTGCAGCATTCATGTTATTCTGTGATGTACGTGGTCGTCCTCTTCTTATTTCATCATGTACAGAACTTGTTGGTTTAAATTTGTTCACTAGTTTACATATCGTCTTATCTACTGGTCCTGCTTTCTTGAATTTCCTTTCAAATTTATTTCTGATTTCATTGCATTTCTTTCCTTGGATTCGCCAGATAACTATTGATACACACTCCTCTGTATTCATCTTAAGGGTCTGCAAATATATATCCATTTTCATTAAAATAGTACCTAACTTTTGGTCCACCCTGTATTTGGTACTGCACATCCTCATGCTACTCTCTTAAGTCCCTTTCAAAATTTCAGTTCTCATCCTTATTATGTGAAGAGTTATGGTGACCACAGATACATCTTTTTTATTGTAGATGTTTTGGAAGGAAACTAAGATATGCAGTCAGATGATGAAGAAAATAATGTAACTGACATTTATGAAAAAATACTAGTAAAAAACAAGAATACCATCTCAAGTTTTGCCACTTTCTTAAGAAGAAAATAAAGTACCTATTCATCAAATTATTTTACTTTATGAGTTGTGTAGAGGAGAATATGAAAGGAACAAAATAGAAAACCAAATTTTTGGTTGTTAATAAAATAGTGCCTAAAATTCTTTTAAAAACTAAATAAATGATTTTAGTAAAAAAATATAGAATTTTCATTTGAAATTCAATAATCTGAATGATTTGTTAGTCCAAACACATCTGAGCACTGTTCTCTAATTATTAGAGTTGCACTGTACAGGGAGCAGTTCTTTTTCTCTAAAGCCGTGTTTCCCAACGTGGGGCAATTTGATTATCAAGGGGGGCAATTCGAAAATGGACTCATTCAGAGTTTAACCATATGGCGGTTAAATTTTATATAGGGGGGGGGGGACATAAGAATTTTAGAAAGGCTTAAGTGGGGCATGGCACAAAAAAGGTTGGGAAACACTGCTCTAAAGCATAATTTCTGAAATATGTGTCAAATTAAATAGTAATTGAAGTAGAGACTCTTTACCAGTGTCTGCCCCATGACATGGGAGCCCATTTGTGTTTAGTGAACTCCCATGTGATGATTCTGTTTCTTCAGCTACCTTCTTGTGGTACATGTTTGATATACTTTGCTATCTGTGTCTCTGGAAACGAGGTTCCTAGTATTTGCATTGCAGCTTTGGTCTGTCTTGCAATTTGGAAACTCAATTCCAACATCGGACAGCATTTAAGAGGGCAGCTTTATCTTTGCTATGGTCTGTGTTTCAAGTAGACAGGAGATCTTGAGATGTTCCATCCAGGATCATTTGACTTGTGGGATTCATATGCTAGAGTCAATCATGTAGTGTAGTAGTTCCTTGGCGAGATTCATCATGTACAAGTTTGCAAGTCTCCTTGCCATGTTTATGGTACAAGATTCAAATTCCCTGCCTACATGGGGGGTATGGTGCCCTCCATGCAACTGTGGTCTCCAATTGGTATCCTCTTCTTGCACTTCACAGTGGATGGGACTACAAGCATTGAATTCTCTTTTCAAAATGGAAATTTCAAATTCATATCTTCTTCCTCTTCTAATGAAAGACCCTGATGCAAAATTCATTTTCTAGTTCTGTTTCTTCTTCCATTCCTCAGTTCCTAGTCATCTATTAAGTGGGTGACCAATTGATCAGGAGCATGTCCCCATTCTTTATCCAGAAAGATTTGAAAGATCTTGTGAAATCTCCAAAATCCGTTAAATACCTAAGATCGGTGACTTGCTCATTGAAACTGCTTGTTCAAAACACTCCAAACTACTCCTGAAAGTCAGCATGATTGGTGAGGTTCCCATTTTAGTTTCGCCTCACTAGCTTTCACTGAATTCTTCAAGTGTGGTGTCTGAGGAAGGCTTCGGTATTTCTGAAGAGGAAATCCATTCAGAGTTAGCCTCACAAGATAATTGCAGTCAAACTGATTTTGATATGGCAAGATAGTAAATTAGTACCCACTTGGGGTGCTGATTTTGACTTTCAACATGCCATGTCTGTCAATTGCCATTAAGACAGGATAATTACATTTGGAAGTACAGTAATATGTTCTCAACTTTCTGTATTGTTTTCAGTGTCAGAGGTATGTCCAAGTAGCTTGTTATAGTAAATTCATGTGCTCACTTGTGGTAATATGATAATACAAATCAAGCTAATTTGGGCTACCCAGCTGAGATGGCAAATGGTCTCCTACAACTGTCCTGAATGAAAGGAAGAGGAGGTACAATATCTCAGGATGGTTTACCCATTGGCTTATGAATAATTTTACACTAAACATCCCAGAATTGCTATTTTATGAAGTGGAATTTGGCTAACATGTATATTATGCAAATTCGTCTAATTTTTATAATATCCATTTTTTTCACCTAATTTTTATATCTAATTTTATTCAGTCAGAGCTAAATTATTGAATAAAAAATCATAAAAACTATTGAATTTTTACTTCCAATATGTTGAAATAATGAAAGATTTCTTTGGTATTTAATCTGCTTGGATTTTTTACCAATCAGCAAATTCTAAGACTAAAATGTTGTGAAACATTATTTTGCTTTAAAAGCAAGAAAATTTAAATAAAACTGAAACTTTTACAGTTTGAAGAAATGCAAAGGTTTATTACTTTCTGACATATCAAGTTGATGAATAAATTGAGAAAATATTTTTAGGTACTCTGAATTGTCTGTTTTTAATATATACAAGGTGTCCCATAAGTCCTTATACACAGGCATGGTTGTCCCATACATTCGTATACATGGTTATAAAAATAACTATAATGTGTTCTTCTTGTTCTTTGTTACTTCAGATGAGTTTAAAAGTTTATGAATGACAGAGTAATTAGGTATCATCTCATACCCCAGGAGAAAGTGGAATTTTTATTTATTCATGTTGCTGGAAAAGTAAGTGAGAAGTATAGGAATTTCACAGGCTACATCCAGATAAGCCAAAAACCATGTAATATTCCATCAGTAATATTCGGGAGACTGGTTTTGTGATAGATAAGCCTAGACCAGGTTGTCTGAGTAGTGCCATAGATGAAGACCCCACTGTGGATGTTCTGGCTAAAGTCAAAGTTAGCCCTAACTAGTCTGTAACAAAAATTGCATAGGAAGTGTGAATTGGAAAATCATTTGTATCCAAAAACCTGAGAAGAAATACGTTCCATCTATACAAAATGCAACTGGTACAGGAGTTGCATGGGAATGATGTGGACAGCAGAGAGCAGTTCAGTGATGGAAAAATGTCTGGAACAACAGTCTTTTGGCTGACAACCATCAGTGATGAAGTAAACTTTCATTTGAATTGGACAGTCAACTGCCACAGTTGTCATTACTGGCCTGTGACACAACCACATTGGGTTGAAGATGCACATGTACAGAACGATCCCAGGGTAATTGTTTGGTGTGCAATTCATGGTGACAACATTGTGACCTTTCTTTTATACCGACAGTCACTGGCGACTCTTATTTACAAATGTTAATTGTCATTTTGGTACCCTACTTAGAGGACATACCTTTAGTATGTTACTGCAGTGCCTTTTTTCAGCAGGCCTCACTGTCAGAACTAGGTTGGATGAAACATTGTCCCATAAATGGAAAGGCTGACATGGGGTGGGATATGGACACCTCAAAGTCCACATTTGATTTCTCTGGATGTTTTTCTATGGGGCCACTTGAAGTCTCATGTGTACCAAAATCATCCTTAAACACTAGATGAATTAAAGGAAACACCATCCATTCTCCGTAATGTTCATCACTCAGAGACAGGATTACCATTGCAAGCAACACAGAGGTACTCAATTTGAGCATTTGATGTCTTACTATGGATTCGGTACAGTTGAATAAAGTGAATATTAAATTTGCATATGTGTACAGTTGAATATTATTACTTTGCATATGTTTAAGAACCTGATTTATGTATACCCTGTATATATAAATACAGAAGCTCAAATTTTATATTTTTTTTATTTAAATTTCTTTTGTTGTATTAAGTACACAGTTTAGAATTCATGGCCATATGCAGGCTTTGTAAACTGTATTTTTGCTCTCATGGTGCTATAAGGTTTCAAGCCAATAATAACAGTTATCATCAGTACAATGGAAATAGAACTAATCACATTGTTAAGAACATCTCTGAAAATCTCAACCCATATAGAATGACAGAAACCTTACTTTCAGCAATCTTACACTCCTTAACCCTCTATTTCTGTATATCACTCTGTCTTTTCCCCATGCAAAATGTTTATTATCTGATACAACTCCCTATTATTTATGTTCTCTGGCAGCTTCCTGTGCCCTCTCACTCTCAGCCAGGCTATCAAGCCAAAGATTCTTACAAGAATTCAACTGATCACTTACACATTTATTGTCTTTGTAATGCTGTCTATTAAGATGTTGATTTAAAATTCTATTAACTCTTACCATGCCAGACCTGAAAAAACTGATATACTTGATTGCCAGGCTTTTTTTCAACTGTGCTAGTCAAAAAGAAGCCGTCCCATGGCCGAGTGGTTAGCGCACTTGGCTACTGATTTAGGGACCTGGGTTCGAGCCCCGGGTAAGGCATGGATGTATGTGTCGTTTTTCTGCTGAGGTCCTGCCATCCTCTCAGACCTTCTACTGTGGCATATAAACTGACAGACTCCTGTCAGACCTCTGTTATAAGCAGCTGCTTGAGGGGGTATTTATTATTTTTTTATTAGTCAAAAAGAAAGTCAACTTTAGAACTTTTTCCAAATAACTAAGGAAAGGAATTATGACATGTTATATTCCAAATTATCAGCATTTAATTCTGGATTTTCAGAAACTAAAATATTTAATGAAAAAGATGACTAGTTTTATTTAATAAGGCTTTTTTACAGTCATGTAGTAAAAAAAAGGGCATCTGGCAATACAACTAAAATTTATATGAAAAAAACAACCGATAAACCAACATCATCCTGGACTTGAGAGACTATTGTGAGCACATAGGCTGCAAACACCAGTTGAAAATTTATGTGCCACATACAGGAGAAGTATAGGAAAGTCAATAAATATGGAGAAAAATTAAAACTGTGGCAATAGTATTCTGGAATCTCCCCCATGCCATGAAGCTCGCTTATAGGGAAAAGACAAATAGGTCTACTTTGTTGCCAACTTGAAAGAAGATATGTAGAAGTTCTATTTTGCTAAACAATATGCAGAATGAGTTGATTTCTTTGCTGTTTGAATTCTCAGAAGGAATAAAGGTTCGTTTGAGGCAATACACAGCTCAAGCTGGTGTGTTATTTTAGAGTTTTGTTTTTGGTATGCAAAGATTAACTGTAACCCAAAAACTTCTGGATTTGCAGTAACGGTTCAAAAAATCTTGTTTAGACACTTTTTTAATACAAATAACGTATAAATAGTGGATAAAAATCTAGAATGCAAAAGGTTGATCCGGAAATTGATGCTGAATCCAACTGAATTAAAGATGTGAAATTTCCCAATATTAAAAAAAATACAATTTATATATATATTTCTTTGCCTGAATCAGAGGAATGTATAGAGTCTGCCAGCAAATATGAGTAGAGTCTCTCTGAAGAGAATTCAATTGTTACTAGGTGAAATTTTATAATTGAAGGTTAGGTTTCATTGAATTCGCATGTTTAATGACATTAGTTTTCTCCCTATGTTAAAATTTATCTCATCCAGAGCAAACTGGATTTTTGAAAATGTTCTTCAAATGAGGGGGAAAAATGTGTTTTTTTTTTATCTCGTTTTCAAAGAAAACGAGATAATAGTTTCGGTTTGTTGTCTGCCTGTCCATCTATAGTCGTTGAATCATTTTTATTTACAGAGATAAAAATTCTTTTTGTGTTGGATAGGTATTGATGAAATATTATGATATGCGCTTTCCAAAATCTCTCTAAAGCTATAATAATTAACTATATATAAATAACACTGGCCGTGTTAAAATGTACGATACTGAAAAGAATCATTAAAAGAAATAAAAAACATTTTTCAACTTTTTCCAATTAGCATTGGAAAAAGTTGAAAAATTTCAAATGAATATGCAAATGATATATTTATGCCAGAAATTTGAAATTTTGTTGGTGAAATGTGAAGGTCACAAAGTTTTCATTGCCAATAATGAGTTAAACTCTTAGATCCGGAGGGGGTGGGAAAACAACCTTTTTAGTTTTAGTAGATAATTGTTTTTTTTTTTTTAGAGATCAATGAAAAATTCTTTTTGGGTTAGATAGGAGTTGATAAAATATTGGCATATTTAACTAGAAATTTTAAATTTTGGTAGTGGAATGTGAATGTCATGATGTTTCCATTAGCAACAATGAATTGACCATTTAGACCCAGGAAGACAATTTTTTTTGTTTTAGCAGATAATTGTTTGTATTTAGGGATAAATGAAAAAATCTTTTTAGGATTAGGTAGGGATTGATAAAATATTATGATTCGCACTTTCATAATCTTTCAAATACTATAATTGCATCCTCTAATGGTAAAAAAGATTGAAAATTCCAAAATTTCAATCGAATATTGCAATTATATATTAACCCTTTTGGTGTCCAGCCTGAAAAACAGGTTTCCATCCAAAGGCCAAGCTATTTTCTCCCTATGCTCAGCCAAAAAAAAAAAATTAACTTTAGAACTTTTTTGCCAAATAACTAATAAAATGAATTACGGCATATTGTATGCCAAATTAATCAGCATTTAATTCTAGATTTTCCGAAAATAAAGTATTTAACAAAAAAGCGATGTTTTATTTTAATAGGACTTTTTTTAGAATAATGAAGTAAAAAAAATGCATCTGGCAACACAAATAAAAATTTATTTAAAAAAAAGAGACTAATAGACAGAAATGATTACAATGCACATGAATAGAATATATATTTCTGAATAACAAAAAAATTTTTTTGGTTTTAAGTATATATTTTTCTCGTTTTGTAATTTTTTTTCTCAGTACCATACTTTGAGAAAATTCCAGGCTTTTAGCCAATTGTGCTGAGTCACATAAACAAGTCAATTTTAGAATTTAAAAAAATAACAAGCAATCAACAGAAATAGGTCATGTTAACTACCAAATTAAACAGAATTTAATCACGAATTTTATGAAAATAAATTATATAAACAAATTTGCAAGCATATTGATTTTAATAAGTCTTTTTCAATGTGATATGGTGAAAAAAAAAGATTGCACTATAAAATTAAGTCTTCATTTTGGGATACCTAATGAATAAAAATAGTTAAATTATATATTTATAGAAAGGAAACTTCCTCCCAAATAATATAATATTCAACCTGAAATATCATTTTTATTTCTTTTAATGATTCTTTTCAGTATTGTATATTTTAAACACGGCCAGTGTTATGCAAGTGGCTTGAACTTCTCACATTCACGGGAATTTTCTGAATTGGTTATGAAATAGAAAAAAACCTCCTTGGCTGCTTTTTTTGCTTAACATTCTGAATTTTTTTCTTTGAGTGCTGAAGTTTGGCGATCTTGGCTAAGTTCAGAAAGGTTTGTGCACCAAAGCAAAATCGCAGCATTATATCATCTGTCCACACACAACCAAAGTACTGAATGGGGGGGGGGGGGCTTTAAAGTCATTCAATATAAACATAAAAACTTGTAATTTAAAAAAATATATATATATTTCTAGAGGGGGGGGGGTGAAACTTTCTACATGAGTTTAGCGGAGGGGACATCTTCCCAAAATTGCCCTCCCACATGATGGCTGATATCCGTAGCGAGGAAGTCTATTTTGCTTCTGTATCCAAGACATTTTCAGAAAACGGTAGAAGCTCAAAGTTTTTTTTACTAAAACAACAAGAAATAATAAAAGAAAAATTACATATAACCTAATGGGATGTTAAATAAAATATCTGCAACAACTTTTAAGGTGGCCTCCGATCTAACATAACTCAGAAAGATCGATAAAATCAGTCAATCGAAAGATCACTAACTAACATAAGTAAATCTACAGAAATTAATTTGTTTCCATATCCAAGACCTCATTTATTTTCGGAAAATATACTGGATCAAAGTTTTACTGGAAAAGTAATAAATAATAAAATAAAAATTAACACATAGCCTAATGCGATCTTAAAATATCCACAGCAAGAAGTTGTAGGCCAGCCATACGATGTAGCATAACTATGAAAAAAATCAGTACTTATCGATTGGACAAAAGATCACAAATTTCCGAAAATAAACTTCTGAAATGAAAACTAAGGTTTAAATATAAAAAAAAAGTGAATACTAACTTTACAAAGGTTTTTTTTTCCTGTTAATTTCTTATTTAACCTTCAAGCGGGCACGCTATATAACTTACCATGAGCGGGCGCTTGTCATATATTTTACGACTAGCGACATCGAATGTATTTCCAACATATTTGTTACTGCTTAGTCACTATATATACGGAATATGGTTATTAATTAATTATTAAAACAAATATTGACAAAACAAGTAATTTATTTCTTTGAAAAACACAAAAAATTTAAATTAATTAATTATTAACAGAAAAACTGACAAAAAAGTAATTTATTTGTTTGTAAAACACACAAAAAAATATAATAAAAAGATATATATTTATAATTTTAATTTTCAAGCGAATCGCTGCTCTCTTTACAATTCAAACAAACAGTTTCAGCGATGGAATGGTGCTTGCAGGTAAACAAATTGCATTTCATAGATGCTGATGTGCGTTTTTTCTCCATCACGCATGAACGACAAACTCCACGTTTCGGAAGAGGCTCTTGTGCATCAATTTCTTCCACTTCAGGTTGTGGATATTTCATTTTTAAAAATGCTGCAATATCTGATGGTAGGTTTTTCAGTTTTGACCTAAAATTCAGATGTTCTTCCATCATACTAAGTGATAAGTTTTTTAAAAATATTCTTCGAAATTTGCTTTCCTTGGGTCTAGAATATGAATATAAGATGTATGCATTTACTCCAGCAATATTCATCAAAGTGAAGAATATTGTACATGGCCATCTTCTCGTAATTCTGGCAACCGTATACTTGGTGCGTAATTTGTCAACTCTATTGACGCCACCTTTCGTTGCATTGTAATCCATTATAATTTCAGGCTTCTTTCTAGTTTCATTGATTTCTTCTTTGTTGTGCATTGTTGAAAGAAGTATAACAGCTTTATTCTTTCTAGGAATATATGAACTCATCATTTTATTTCTTTGAAAACCAAATAATGTTGAATGTACAACTTTGTTTTTATGAGGCAGAAATTCTGGTGGGATTTCTCTTTTGTTTTCCAGAGTCTCGATCAAAGTAATTTACTTTTCCAGAAGGTAATCAGCAAGAGGAATACTGGTGTAATAATTATCAGTCGTTAAATTTCTGTTAGAATTTTCTATTGGGGCAACTAATCTTTTTACAATGTCCATTGCTGCATTTGATACCACATAAGGGCCGGGGTGTTGGGTACCACAGTAAACTTCTAAATTGAAAGTATAAAAAGTTTTGGCATCACAAAGAGCATACATCTTTATGCCGTACTTTGCTGGCTTATTAGGCATATACTGAATAAATTGACATCGACCTGGCCTCTAAAAGGATGCAGCATCTCGTCAATTGTTGTATATTCACTAAGGTTATAGCAAGCTTGACTATTACTTACAAAGCCATCCAGGAATTTACGAATTGCCGCTAATTTGTCAGTTTTGCATCTTTCTTCTCTGGTGAATTTATTGTCGAAACGGAGACATCGGGTTAGGAATAAAAATCTTTTGTAACTCATTACTACTCTGCATATCTCTATTTCAGTTCCGTCACTTGCCCAAATCTCCTTTACGTTGGCAAAATGTGATTTCTTTATACCAATTAGAAACAGTAACCCCAAATAGGCCATAAATTCACTTTTAGTCATTTGTTTGCAATCTCATTGTCTCCCGTATTCATGGTGAAATCTTAGGTAGTCTATATATATGTTCGTGCATACCACAATTTCGTCAATCATGGTGGCATCAATTATTTTAGAAAATGCATCTAATTCATTAGATGTGTTTTTTGCACAATGTTTTGGGCCAGGAGTAGCTTTTACAATGTTGATTTTTTCCGTTTTACCTGAACAAGCATAAGCGTACTTACATCATTTTGTGGTTTTATCTTTTCCCTCGTAAAAGTTCTCGTTGCCAGAAATTTCTACCTCCTGTTCATCATCCGAAATGTCTTGTTCAGAAACACTAACTAAATCATCAAGTTCAATATTTTCCTCACTAAGATCACTTTCACAAACACTTGCGTTATCTTCTTCTACTTCCTCTTCTTCAAACATTTTTGAACTAAATTTTCTAGTTCTACTTCTGACAATGGTCATCAAGTTGACATGATGTAGCAAATTCTATAAAAATAAATATAAGAATGGAAGGGTGAAAATAAAATAACATAGTATACTTACATGATAGAGCGCGCGTTGTAAAGTTTACGTCAAACCGTCTTGACTCTAATACGTCGTAACTGAGATTAAATGGTAAATACCCAGTATATAACATCGCCACCTATTTACCCATAATGCATTGTTCAAAGTATAGAATCGTATTTGAAGGTCATAATTATTTCGAGAAAAACACAAATTGCGCAGAAGTAATTTTGTTGTAAAATTTACGACAGCGCACCCGCTCGAAGGTTAATCCTTTATTATTCTATTATGCATAATTATAAATTTATCAGAAGTAAATAGAAACCAAAGCACTTACATCAACATTGATTTACATCGAATATTTTTCTTCTGTCACCATTTATTTCATTTATTTAATTTCATGCAGCCAAGAAATTTTACTTCTGCCAAAAACATTTTCCAGTTATGTGCTGGCTATGTAGCATGGATAGCTTTGTACTTATTACATTGCAGCACATTTACACCAAAGAGCCAGAACATTATGGCCACATGCCTAGTATGATGTTGGTCCTCTACGTGTCACCAAAACAGCTCTTACTTGGTGAGGCATGGATGCTACAAGATTTCTATAGGTGTCTTATGTATCTGGTACCAACATGTTACTAGCAGATCCTTTAACTCTTGTAAGTTATGTGGTTGAGCCGCCGCAGATTGGATATGATGTTCAAACACAAATCACAGATACTCGATTGGATTGATGTCTAGGGAATTTGGAGGCCAGGGCAATTCCCGGAAGTCTTTCTCATGTTCCGCGAACCATTCACAAACAATCTTGGCAGTATGGCATGGTGCATTATCCTGCTGAAAGAAGGTACTACTAGAGGGAAATACCATTGCCATGAGAGGATGTACCTGGTGTAATGCTCCAAAAGATTATTAACTTTCTTAAGTTGGACCTTTTGTCTGATCCAAAATAGATTCAAACTCTGGATAGCTTATCAGGCACCAGGCAATATTAACTTGCCAAATAAAGTTGAAATAGGGTTTGTTAAACTGACAGGCTCCTGTCAGACCTCTGTGGAAAGCAGCTGCTTGAGGGGATATTTATTTTTTTATTCATATATGTAGCATTACTGATCAAGCAAGAATTCAAAAAAGATTGTCAAGTTTAATTAAAATTGTATCAAAATCACTAATTGTTGCTCAAGATAAAAAAAAATAGCAAAGTCAAAATATTCATAAAACAAACAAAGTTTATTTCCAAAAAATTCAAAGACTCACCAATTCAGCTGATAAATGCAAAAGTTGGAGTAACTAACAGAAAAACTTCATCTCTAAGTACGACTCAAAAAAACTGACTACTAATGTCGTCCTTCACCACCTTCCTACTAACATTTCCATACTTACTTCCACTCCATGCTCTCTCTACTCTAATCGAATCTGTGACTTCATGTTACTAAGATACATGCAGCATACAATCTGGCACATGTCTATTGCATACCAGGAAAAACATTTGCATAATTTGACGATGCACTAGCTATGACGCAAGAGGGGTTGTGTCCTAAACATGTGCGTTAGCGGCTGACAATCAGAAGTCTGAGTTGCGCATGCGCAACTCCTACCATTGCTTGGAAGAGAGAATTGTGATCTAGTCCAAATGAAATAATCCCCAAAATGATAAATACAACATAAATAAAGTAAAACTGGTTAAGGGAAAGTAAAAGTGAATGGGTGGTCCATCATCACACTGATCTGCAATAATATTTAGGTAGGTGGTAGATGTCATAGTTTCCTGCACATGAATGATTGGGCCCAGGATTTCCCAGCAGAACATTGCCTAAAGCATTACACTTCTTCCACTGGCTTGTTTTCATCTCACGGTGCATTCTGCTGCCAACACTTCCCTAGGTAAATGATGCACACATCCTCTGCTGTCCCCATGGTGCAACAGGTTTTTATAGCTTATGAGTGAGATTCATCAGACCAGATGATTTTCTTCCAATCATTCAAGGCCCATTTTTGATGCTTGCATGCCCATTGTAGGTCCTTTTAGTGGTGAACTAAGGTTAGGACGGGCACTCAGAGCGGCCAGCGGCTATGCAGCCCCATTTTCAGCAAGGTTCAATGTATTGTGTGTTGTGGCACATTACTCCTGTCACCAGCATTCAAATTATTGGCGAGTTGCGACACAGTATCCCTTCTGTTGGCTCATACCATACAGGATAGCCTTTGCTTACCTCTAGCATCAATGAGCCATAGTCAGCCCACACCTTGCTGGCAGTTCATGGTTTTTCCCTCCTCGGACCACTTTTTGAAGGTGCTAATCATTGCTGACCATGAGCACTCCATATGCCTTGCCATCTCAGAAATGCTTTGACCCAGTCATCTGGCCATTACAATTTGGTCTTTGCCAAACTCACTTAAGCCCACTGCCTTTCCCATCTGAGGAACAAGAATAACACTGATTAAGAGAGCTCAGTATCAGGTGTTATTTGTACTGTTTCATGACCTTCACATGCATTGTCATTTACCTGCAGTTGCTTCGATTTGCATAATGATGCACTGGTCATAATGTTTTGGCTCTTCAGTGTATAGTGGAACAAATGTTTTGCATTTCCCCTTATTAGGGGGTAAGAAAGCATGGGGTCAATTTTCTATAGCCTACAACACTCCCCATATCACAAGCTTTCATTCGACAGATAGCTCGTTACTTTCCACACTCGTGTTCAAGAGATGTAGGCGAACAGTCATTTTCATGGTCAATTTTTCATAGCCTATGACATTCCCCGCATCAGAAACTTTCATTCAACGTGTAGCTTGTTACTTTCGGCTTTTGCATTCTGGATACATTTCCCTTTTTTTAGTAGGGAAGAAAGCATAGAGAGGCCAATTTTTTATAGCTTATGACACTCCCCGCATCACAATCTTTCATTTGGCACATAAATCATTAAGTTTCTGCGTGTTATAAAGATATGGTGAAACAGTTTTTTGTCAAATCTGCAAACTGGCCAACCGACAAATGTGGGATCATCACTGAATGAACTGCTGTGGGTAGGAATATAAATTGGTATGTATTTATCTCTTGTCAGGATGAGGAATACCACCGGTGGCATAAATGTGATAGTAGACTTGTGTAATTAATATATAAATTTGTTAATATATGAACATAGGCCTCACAAGGACCTAAAACAGGACAGCAAGGCTAAAACTCAGCCTGAGGTGACAGTCTCACTTCCTGCCTCATTTCCAATGGCCAATGAGTGAATGACCTACTCCGCTCTGTCACATGATCGGGGTCAGGGCATGCATAGAATCTCCAATCACACAGCATCCCCTCAACTGACTTGTCAATTCCCAGAACTGCTGGCTAGCCAAGCCCAGGACTTACTTTTCACAAAACAGGAATGCTTTGCCTTGCCCTCATTGTCGCAATGTCTACCCTGTTGTCGTTTGGTGAGGGGGAAGCCATGGGATGGAGCAATGGCCACTCCTTCCATGCTGCTAGTGAGACACTTATATGCCCCTTACCCCTCAAAAATTGAGACAATCACTTGTATCAATTTTGACTATGCATATCTTAAAAATAAAACGAGTTATTTCAGTCCTTCCAAACTCCTGAATAGATCAGTTCATCTTTAATATTGTTACAACAGATGAACATGCTACAATGCATTTGACAGGTGTATCATGAACGCTCGTCTATGCTCAGCTTGACGATTTACATTATTAACTATTTAGAACGAGAATGCTTTGAAAATAGTAAGAAGTGTAAAAGAAAGCAAAGAGATAGTGGAGTAGTAAACGGAAGAAGGAGATAGTGTATTAAATTAGTGTTTTGTAATGCTATGTAAAAGGACTGCACTTATTTGATTTAAGATGAAACATGGTTCCGGTGGAGAAGAGGAATCAATGGTAAAGTTTGTTATTGAGTCCTCTATCAGGGGAGATAAATGTTAAACGTTTCAACATGTATAAGGTATAAAGTTTTGTTAAGGTTATTTAATGTCGCAAATGAGATTCAATACTACGTGGTTTGTCTTTATGCTAAGAGGAATAAAAGTACTTATGTTTAGATAAAATTGATTAATTTGTAATAATATTGTGTCATTGTAATAAATTACATCATTTATACTTTAGTGGTATATATATATGTGCTATTTATGAACTCACGCTGAACTTTCATCTCTTTGAATTAATAACATTGGTGCCAGGAGTACAGATATTATTATTATTGTGAATGCCATTAACTAGAAGTATGGATGAATTAGTAAAGTTGATGAATGACATTAAAAGTGATATAGCTGCCCAAAGCAGTAAAATTGGTGAACTTGCTAGTCAAAATAGTGACATAAACAACAAAATAGGTGATCTTGCTAGTCAAAATAGTGACATAAACAACAAAATAAGTGACCTTGCTAGACAAAGTGATAGCTTGAAAGCTGACATGACTACACAGAATAATGACATAAACAAAATTGGTGACCTTGCTAGACAAAGTGATGACTTGAAAGCCGAAATGGCTTCTCAAATTACTAAGATTACTGATTAGTGTAAGGACATTTAAACCGAGCTTAATAGACAATGTAATAGTTTGAAGGTTGAAATTGACAGTGTAAAAGATGATATGATAGTGTTAAGTTAGATTATAAACTTCAAATTGAAACTGTAAAAACTGATTGTGAATGCCAGTTTCAGATTTTGAGAAATGAAATGTTGCCTTCTTCTTGTGATAATAGTAATTTTAGTGAAAATAATGTTATTACACATATCGCTAGAAATGCAACTAAACCTTTACATATGATGGTCAATCATCATGGACAGTATTTAAAACACATTTTGAAGTTATTGCTAGAGCTAATGAATGGAATGAATTCCAAAAGGCCAGTTTTCTTGCAGCTTCCTTAAGAAACTCTGCTGCGGAAGTTTTGCAGTCTGTTCCAGAAGAAAAATGACTTGATTATCGAAGTCTGGTTTCTGCATTAGAGACTCGGGTTTGGCAATAGTTATTTAAAACATTACTATGTGACTCAATTTAAACATCACGTGCAGAAGAGTGGTGAAACTTTGCAAGAATTTGCTAGTGATATTGAGCATCTAGCTAGATTGGCTTATGGTAACTGTCCACCAGAAAAACAAGATAGCTTAGCTCAATTACAATTTATTGATGCTATTGCTGACCCTTACACTCAACAATCTGAGGATGTTGGAGGGTGAATCCTTAAAGCCAGCTGTGGTACATGCTATGAAGTATGAGTGCTCCAGGCTTTCCTCCTGAGTGAACAAACGCACAGTGAGATTTATGAGTGCAGAAGAAATTGTGGAAAAGGATAATGAAATGAAAGAATTAACCAAAGCCATACTATCCATTTTGAAAGACATAAAAGGTTCTTCAAAAACCACCACAGACCTTCAGTGTTGGAATTGTGGCAAGACCGGACACATTCATACCAACTGTAATAAGAAACGAATGAGGAGTCCAAGTCCATCTACTAGACAACAGGATCAGGGAAACAGAAATTAGTCAGTATTGCTGGGCAAAGGCTGGCTGTTGATTGGTTGGCCCCAGGAGAAGTCGCCCAAGTTTCAACACTACATGGTGGTAATAATGGATTAGTAGCTGATGGAACCATAAATGGAATAGCTTGCTGTATGATAGTCGACACTGGTGCAAATGTAACTTTACTCAGAATGGATATAATAAAAATAATACCTCATCCAAACTGGAATACTACACAGTCTAAAATAACCCTACAAACAGCCACTGGAGATCGTGCTAAAGTCCATGGAAAGATAGAACTTAACATCCGAGTTGGTAGCTGTCTGTACACCATCCTGTTTACATCGCTGACATCTATGATGAATGCATATTAGGTCTTGATTTCCTTAAGAATTATGGATTCAACATTAGACCCAGTGACAACCTATTCATCTATAAGACAGAAGAGATCCCTTTACTTAGCCAAACATCTGATTCTTTATCAAGCTTGACTCCAATATTAGTGATGGATGGACATTGGGCGGAGACTTCTGGGCCCTTCCGATTGGTAGTCACTGATGCCTCTGGTAAAGGAGATTTGGCTCATGGTATCCTGGTTGTAAGGACTTTAGTCAGAATAGATAAAGAACAGATTCCTATCAGAATGATGAACTGTAACAAATCCAATAGAATATTGAAAAAGGGTGAAGAATTAGCAATATGTGAACCTGTTACCTGGGTAACAAGTATAAACACAATAGAAGTCTGACTCAAACAACATCATACAGATATCCTATCTCATCTTACTGACTTATGAAGAGAAACAAGACGAATGTTAACTAAACTGAAGACCAAACTGCTAAGGCCGAGAACCTATTAAAAGAGTTTTACAACATTTTTTCTGCCACATCAAATGATTATGGCCATACTAACCTGACAGAACATAAGATCAACACTGGTGATTCTCCTCCAGTCCATCTACTGGCAAGAAGGCTTCCATTGGCAAAACGATAGGAAACAGAACAACTCATAAGGGACATGGAAGCTCAAGACATTATGGAACCATCACAGAGTCCCTGGACATCACCAGTGATTCTTGTCAAGAAAAAGGATGGATCTACCTGATTTTGTGTAGATTATCGGAGATTAAATGATATAACAAAGAAAGACTGCTTTCCTTTACCCAGGATTGATGATACACCAGACAATATCTGGTCAGAATGGTTCTCAACATTAGACTTAAAGTGCAGTTATTGGCAAGTTGGTATACATCCTGAAGACCGTGAGAAAACAGCTTTCGCTACAGGAAATGGACTTTGGCAGTTTAAAGTGATGCCATTTGGACTTTGCAATGCTCCTGCAATGTTTTATTGATTAATGAAATCAGTGCTCAAAGGTTTGTCATGGGAGGTCTGCCTGGTTTACTTGGACAACATCATCATCCTTGGAAAAACTTTTGAAAAATATTTGAGAAATCTTTGTCAATTGTTTGGAAAACTTAGGGCAGCCAAACTTGAATTGGGACCGACAAAGTGTAAACTGTTCCAGCAAGAAGTTCATTACTTTGGTCATGTGATCACTACATCAGGGATTAAAACTGATCCTAGTAAGATAGAAGCTGTAAGAGACTGGCCTCCACCACAAGATGTTCATCAACTTCTTAGTTTTATTGGACTTTGCACCTACTATAGAAAATTTGTCAAGGGTTTCTCTAACATTGCAAGGCCATTACATCATCTGACAGAGGAGGGCCAGTGGTGAGCCTTCCAAAAGCTAAAGCAAGCTCTTTCCACAGCACCAGTGTTAGCATATCCAAAACTGGAACACAATTCATAATAGATACTGATGCAAATAACACAGGAGTTGGTGCTGTACTTTCACAACAACAAGATGGACAAGAGAAAGTTATTGTATACTTTAGTAAAACTCTATCCAAACCAGAACGAAATTATTGTGTAACACAAAAAGAACTGTTAGCAATAGTAAAAGCAATAGAACATTTTCATCATTATTTCTATGGCCAGAAATTCCTGATATGCACTGATCGTGCTGCATTTAGATGGTTACTAAACTTTAAAAACCCTGAAGGTTAAAACGTTAGATGGATACAGTGGCTACAAGAATATGATTTCTCCATTGAGCATCGAAGTGGTAAAATGCATATGAATGCAGATGCTCTTTCCAGACGTCCATGTATTGACAACTGTAAACATTGCTATAATGCACAGTTAAAATTTGGAACTAAAGTGGTTATGCCCATAAGACAATAACATCGACACAAGCAAACAGTGATACTCCTAACATCTGGAGTCCAATTGAAATTAGAAAGGCCCAACTAGACGATGAAGATATAAGACCAATATTGGATCTGATTGAAAAATCTGATGTAAGACCTAATTGGGAGCAAATCTTGAGTTATAGTCCAACTACCAAAAGTTACTGGACACAGTGGGACTCCTTAGAAGTGAAGGATGGTGTATTATACAGAAGATGGGAGAATCCCACTGGGTATCTGATCTGTTGGCAGATAATCCTTCGCTCTTGAGTGGAACTAGTGATAAAAGATGTACATGATAGTGCAACTGGAGGACACTTCAGTGTTAATAAGACATTAGCCAAAGCCAGGGAATGATTTCATTGGGTGAAAAGTAGGACAGACGTTGAAAGATGGTGTAGGCAATGTGTGAAGCCTGTGCAGCAAAGAAAGACCCTAAGACTAGGAGTCGGGGTAAGCTGCAGGCGTATAACATTGGTGCCCCTTTTGAAAGAATAGACATTGATGAATGGGTCTATTTCTAATTTAATTATTATCAAGCACAGTAGGATATAACTCCTATAATTTTCACGAATATTAACTGTACATTAAATTATCATGCTTTTTACCACTTTTACACCAGTAGAGTGCATTGAGTGTAACAACTTCGGTATACCTTAGCTCATGAGCTGAAATAATTTATAAGAACTATTTCCCTATTTCTAGCGATAAGACCTATTTTACATTATCACAGTACCCATAGGTATTATACATCAACCAGATGTTATTAACTCAAATACCAATAACTGAGATCACACCCTTAAACATATTCAAAGGTTACTAGTCTTATTAGGAAAGGATTTTCATAGACTTACAATAGGCTGGTAAAACTGCATCTGATATCTTTAGACAGTCGTTTTTGATGGAACCGTCCTATTTTTATTTGACCAGTCGTTTTGCCATGATTTTCTTCAGTAATGATGGATTTACATACACTGGAGTTTTGGTAGTAGATTATGCTGACGTAGGATTGCACTTCTTGAATCTTGCATAGGTCTTCTCCTCGATCATGGAGTGGGGGTGGCTCAGTTGGTAGCACACCAGGCTCGTAATCTGTAGTTCCCAGGTTCGAGTCCCAGCTGGGTCAGCGTTGAGATTTATCTCCGCAAAAATTCCCCTGCCCTGCCCCACGGTCATTGTAAAGACGATGTCCCACGATGGTCCACATTGTCCCATGATGGGCTTGTAAAGACCGCCGTCCGTCGGATGGGACGTTAAGCCGTGGCCCCGTGTGCGGGAGAGCCATACCCTGTGCACATTAAAGAACACACTGGATGGCCTTGACGGGAGGCTACCATCTGTCTCCCAACAGCTGTTCCAGTGGGTCCCCTCCCCCAACCTTCTCTGAGCCTTCGGGGTGCCCTCAGAGGTAAAACAACCCAACCCAACTCCTCGATCATCTTTGACTTTAGATTGTTGGTTTGCCATTTAGGATCATCATATTGGCTTTCGTAGTATCCATAAGTCTATAGATGTTTTAATTCTTTAATCCACTGAGATGTTATATTTAACTAAACACACTGTTGCATATACTGCTTTACCACTTTTCTTTTACTCATTGTTCTATACCAGTGTCGTGGCTTTCATGCATAAATTCTCACCATCCAAAATTCGGCCAACACAACATTTAAAAGGACTATTAAAAGTATTAAAAATCTCTTAAAAACTTTTTGGCCTGTTTAACTCCTCCATTGCAAGCTGCACAATGCTCCCCGATGTTAAAGAGCTACGCGTTTCACCAGCGTTTCATATGGCGGCTTCCTCAGGCTCTGGCGATAACCATGTGGTTGTGTTACCCTATGTGCGTCTCCTCCTTCGCATCACTACATATGTCATTATGCATCGTAGTCCCAGTGACATTTTTCTGTCGTAATAGAAGGTTCCATGCAGATGGTATTGGGGGGATGTCAGTATTGCATAGTTCGTTATTATGTCTATGTATGTAAAGCTTTTCTGCATATGTTAACTGAAATTTAGTGTGAGGTGCTGCTAATGCTTTATATTTAATTTTAGGTATTTTAATATTGTTTTCTATCACTGCTTGTGGCAAAGCTGTATTTGGTTGTTTTTTTTTTTTTGAAATATCTGTTTCATGCTCATTCATTCTCGTGTGATATTGTATATATGTTTTTCTGATATATTTGTTTTTACCTTTTAGTTTTATCACTGGGTCAGGAATGTCTACTTGATATACTCCCCCCGTAGGATATTTCCTATCTCTATCGTTTACCACTAGATTTTTAATATTGTTTGTTGTTTTAACGGGTAATATTAATTTATATTTACTTAAAAAAACTTTGCATTATATCCTTTACATTTTTAATGCATGGGAAACTGTGTGTATATTTTATTGTCTTTTGTAGTTGTCTGAGAATTATTTGCGTTTCCTTTAATACTATGAATTTTGCATTGCTTTGCCATCTGTCCAATGTTTTCTTTGAATACCCTGCCTCCTTTGCAGTTTGTGTAATGAACTCTATTTCTTTTTGGAAGGTGCTTTGCCCCGAGTGGTACCTATGAGCCCTGATGTAATGTGGGAGAACTGAAGCTTTTTTATATTAGATATGGTGCACAGAGGCATATGGAATATAATTCGTTATATGGGTTTTCTTCGTGTACACTGTTGTTTCACATCTATTTTCCTTCCGTGTTATTAAGATATCTAAGTAAGGTAATTGTTTATTTTCTTCCTCCTCCTATGTAAATTGGATTGAAGATAGTACTGAATTAAAGACTTCTATAAATGTTTTATTTTTTCGCGTGGATGTGGCCAGAAAAAGTGGATTTTTTTTCGATGTAATTGGAGGAACGTGGCAGCAAACAGAAGGAGTCCCAATGTGTTCTCCGTTATTGGTATTAATGGCGGGCGTCATCCTGCGCCATGTAGAGGAAACAGCTTTAGCAAAATGTGAACTTTTGCCATCCCTCTACGTTCGTTACGTTGATGATGTAATATATGAAATGTAAAAAAGCTCCAGTTCTCCCACATTACATCAGGCTCATAGGTACTGCTCGGAGCAAAGCACCTTCCAAAAAGAAATAGAGTTCATTACACAAACTGCAAAGGAGGCAGGGTATTCAAAGAAAACATTGGACAGATGGCAAAGCAATGCAAAATTCATAGTATTAAAGGAAATGCAAATAATTCCCAGACAACCACAAAAGACAGTAAAATATACACACAGTTTCCCATGCACTAAAAATGTAAAGGATACAATGCAAAAAATTTTAAGTAAATATGAATTAACATTACCTGTTAAAACAACAAACACAATTAAAAAACTAGTGGTAAATGATAGAGATAGGAAATATCCTACGGGGGAGTATATCAAATAGACATTCCTGACCCAGCGATAAAACTAAAAGGTAAAAACATATAGACAATATCACACGAGAATGAATGAGCATGAAACAGATATTTCAAAAAAAAAAAAACCAAATACAGCTTTGCCACAAGCAGTGATAGAAAACAATATTAAAATACCTAAAATTAAATATAAAGCATTAGCAGCACCTCACACTAAATTTCAGTTAACATATGCAGAAAAGCTTTACATACATAGACATAATAACGAACTATGCAATACTGACATCCCCCCAATACCATCTGCATGGAACCTTCTATTACGACAGAAAAATGTCACTGGGACTACGATGCATAATGACATATGTAGTGATGCGAAGGAGGAGACGCATATAGGGTGACACAACCACATGGTTATCGCCAGAGCCTGAGGAAGCCGCCATATGAAACGCTGGTGAAATGCGTAGCTCTTTAACATCGGGGAGCATTGTGCAGCTTGCAATGGAGGAGTTAAACTCGGCCAAAAAGTTTTTAAGAGATTTTTAATACTTTTAATAGTTCTTTTAAATGTTGTGTTAGCCGAATTTTGGATGGTGAGATTTTTTGCATGAAAGCCACGACACCGGTATAGAACAATGAGTAAAAGAAAAGTGGTAAAGCAGTATATGCTACAGTGTGTTTAGTTAAATATAACATCTCAGTGGATTAAAGTATTAAAACATCTATAGACTTATGGACACTATGAAAGCCAATATGATGATCCTAAATGGCAAACCAGCAATATAAGGTCAAAGACGATCGAGGAGAAGACCTACGCAAGATGCAAGAAGTGCAATCTTATGTCAGCATAATCTACTACCAAAACTAAAACTCCAGTGTATGCAAATCCATCATTACTGAAGAAAATCATGGCCAAAGGAGCTCAAATTGATATGATTGGATTGGATTGTTTTACCTCTGAGCGGCACTTTTTTGCACACCATGGGCTAAATGGCCAGGCCACAAGGACCCCGAAGGCTCAGAGAAGGTTGGGGGAGGGGACCCACTGAAACAGCTGTTGGGAGACAGATGGTAGCCTCCCGTCAAGGCCATCCAGCGTGTTCTTTAACGTGCACAGGGTATGGCTCTCCCGCACACGGGGCCACGGCTTAACTTCCCATCCTTGGACGGCGGCCTTTCCAAGCCCATCGGTGTCCCCTACTGACCGTAGGCAGGGCGGGGAAATTTTGCGGAGATAAATCTCAACGCTGACCCAGCTGGGATTCGAACCTGGGAACTACAGATTACGAGCCTAGCGCTCTACCGACTGAGCCACCCCCGCCCCTCAAATTGATATGAAAGTCATTGAACCATACAAGAAAGTTTTATCACATGGAGGTACTGTCATTTATATATAATATACTGGGGCGGGGGTGGCTCGGTCGGTAGCACGCCAGGCTTGTAATCTGTAGTTCCCAGGTTCGAGTCCCAGCTGGGTCAGCGTTGAGATTTATCTCCACAAAATTCCCCGCCCTGCCCACGGCCATTTAACCCATGGTGTGCAAAAAAGTGCCAGTCAGAGATAAAACAACCCAACCCAAGCCCCTCAGCTGACGGTTGATTCCTAGAACTGCTGGCCAACCGAGCCTAGAACTTTCCATGAAACAGGAATGCTTTGCCTGTCGCTCATTGTCACAATGGCCATTCTGTTGTCATTTGGAAAGGGGAAGCCATGGTATAGAGCAATGACCACTCGAACCAGCTGCCCCTCCTTTCATGCTGGTAGTGGTACTCTTACAATAGGTAAAAAATATTATTTTAAACTGAAATTCATGTTTAATTAATATTGTTATTAAAATTGTAGAAACTCGCTTAAGTGACAACTAATATTTAAATGTTAGGCATGTGAAAAATTCATCAAAGATATCTTACAGATATGATTATTTTGTATTAGTACTTCACTGTGCTTGTACATAATGACTGAACATATTTCAGTAAACGGAAATACAAATAGGCAAAATCTACAGTGTAAAATTCAGTATAAATTTAACCCTTAACTATTATCCTTATTTACCCAAATGCAAGTTCTCTCTTCAGGTCAAATTTGAACAGGATTTCATTGTAAGGTTAACAGTTCAAAATCTCAAATATTGTATCCTCCATCTACCTCTAAATGCTAAGTGATAAGCAGTATAATTTGATACCTGAGAACTAAACAATTACTATTCTGATATCTTTATTTGGCTAATTTTTCTGGGAATGTCATCCCAGAAAAATTAGAAAAAATATATAACTTACTAATGAAGAATTTTTACCTATCTTGTTGCTTTTCACTCATCATTTGTTGGTGAATCGGTTTGTGGATTTTTCAAAACAGTTGTTGCACCATATCTTTCAAACATGACAGACAAACTTAATGATTTATGTGTCAAATGAAAGCTTGTAAAGCTGGGAGGTTACACATTATAAAATTCTCTCCTCCATGCCTTTTTCCCTCAAACAAAAAAGGGGGGGAGGGTAGAAAATATGTTAAGAATTATTTTGTATCTTTAAAAAGCGCATATTATATTATATCAGTATCGCATAACATATTTTGATTAATGCCGATAATTAAATTTTCAGTGTACGCAAACTGAAATTTGGTGGGTAGAGAGATAATTATTTGGGGATCTGGTATTATAGTTGTTAATTTATGTCTATAATGTTTTGTGCTAATGCAGTGGTATAATATAATAAATATATATTTTTATTATATATATAATATAAATCATAATAAAATATATTTGTGTTATGTTCAGAAGAATACACAAATATATTTTTCACACTGTATCTACAATAGGTCTGTAAATGGTAGCTAGGTAGTCACTGGAAGGAGAGCTATGCACCAATCCCCTGTGATGATGCATAGAACCGGCCAGGCCTAGCACCTAATGTCTGACCCCGCCTTCTCGTGGTGTGGACCGTTAGTAACTTTCAAAAGAGATACTCTCTTGTGGAAGTGAACGGAAGGGGAGGGCTGCCAGATTAGTGTGGCCTACTGATCTGGACAACTATGGCTACTTTTCTTTTTTTTCTCAACCACACAGGGTCCTGGTGCTGACCATATAAACCTACTGGACTGGACAGATATATGGTTCTGAGCTTGATTATGGATCCTGATTTTGCTGCACTGGTGGGCTTCTGTGGAGGGAAAATCTTCCGCTGTGTTTTCTGTTTGTTTGTGGGTTGACAGCTCCAAGTGAATAGATTCACAGGATATGTTTATCAGCTGGTGGATAATCCTGAGCAGAAGTCACCTGAACTCTTTGCTTCTATTGGCATCGTCAAATTCTACATTGGAGGAAATCTTCCAGCATAGATGGCTTCAGCCTTTAGTAGTGGGGGAACGGGTCTTTGCCCCATGTCTGCGATTAGGGGGCTGTTTGATATTGTCGGCATTCCCTCTCTCAATAAACATAGTTTCTTTAAACATCCCACTAACCATTTTCTCTCCATAGGTAGTTGGAATGTGAAGACTCTGCACAGAGCTTTTTCTCTTGATGTCCTCACACAAGAATTCCACCGTTGTAATTTAGATATTCTCGGCTTGCAAGAGACCAGATGGACAGATAAAGGTCAGATTCTTAAAAATAATCTTAAATTTCTCTTTTCAGGGAGGGACGACAATAAGCATCACCAAGGCATGGGTCTGCTTCTCAGCAGACACGCTAGCGATGCTCTTCTAGGATATGAGTGCATTAATGAAAGGTTTCTTACAGCAAAATTTCAGACAAGCGTTAAAGACTTGAATGTTTTCTGCTGTTATGCCCCCACTGAGGATGCTGATGAGGATGAGAAGGATAGGTTTTATGAACAACTTCAGGATATTTTGAATTCTGTCAAGAAAGGAGATATTACCCTTGTTCTTGGTGACTTCAATGCCAAAGTTGGTACTGACTCTGACCTTTGGGGAGGAGTAATAGGCCCTTTTGGTATTGGTAGCTGCAATGGCAATGGGCAACGTCTCCTACAGGTAAGTAAACTCAATGGATTCAGAATAACTAACACTTATTACAAACACCGCGACATACATAAGTACACATGGGTTTCACCTGATGGGCTGCATAAGAATATGATTGATTACATATTAATTAACAGCAAATGGGCTAGTTCTGTTAGGAATACCAGGGCATATAGGGGAGCTGAAATTGGATCTGACCATTACCTTGTTAAAAGTGTGTTGCAACTTAAACTTAAAAAGTGTTGTGCTAGGATTAAAAAATTTACTTTTAATACTGAAGCTCTGAAAGATCCAGTTATAGCCAAAGCTTACCATGATAGGTTACTTAGTCATTATGACAGTCATGGTTTGCTTACTACTGAAGTTGAGGAAGAATGGGATCATTTTAAACAGGCTTTTTTGGACACTTAACAGTACTCTTTTAGGAAGAAAGGAGCAGAAGAGACAGAATTATCTGAGTGATAAGGCACTAGAGCTTATTTCGGAAAGAAAGAACTGCAGGAATGTCTTTAATCAATTCCCTACTAGTCCTAATAGAAAGCATTACAGAGAACTTAATAAACGTGTAAAAGATCAGTTAGCTGCTGATAAGAATCTTTGGCTTGATGGGTTGGCTGACAAAGCCGAGGAAGCAGTTAGACAGCACAACAGCAGAGAGCTATACCAGATAGTTAATGTTTTATGTGGTAGAAAACAGACAGGCATACAAGGATTGAAGGATAAACAAAGTAAGGTTATAGAAGGGGAGGATTCTGTCATGGATGGGTGGGCTGAGCATTTCAGTGATGTTCTAAACAATGTAGTTGGTTCTGCTCCCATTGTTTGCAGTGATGATGGATGCATTGGTGGCTTTAATGTTGACTCTATAACACAATCTGAAGTTATTTTGGCTGTTTCTAAACTTAAACTACATAACTCCCCAGGGATAGATGAAATTACTACGGAAATGCTTAGAACTGGGAATGTTTCGGTTACCACTTGGATGACTGAAATTCTGAATATCTTTTATGATAAAGGCATGGTTCCTAAGGATTTTACCAGAGCTATTGTTATCCATATTTTCAAAAAAGGTGATCGCAGTTCTTGTGATAACTATAGGGGTGTCAGCCTACTCTCTGTTCCAGATAAAGTTCTTTCCATGATTGTGCTTAATAGAATTAAGAATCTGGTTGACAGTCAATTGCGTGATGAGCAATGTGGATTCAGAAGTGGTAGGGGATGTGTGGATCAGATATTTTCACTTAGGCAGATTCTTGAGAAATGTTTAGAGTTTCAGAAACCTTTGGTTGCTAGCTTTGTTGATTTCAAAAAGGCTTTCGACTCTGTTGATCGTCATAATTTGTGGTTGATTGTGAGATCATATGGTATACCAGACAAGTTAGTTAACATAATGAAAGCTCTCTATAATAACACTGAGTCGTGTGTGAGAATTGGTAAGGCTTGTAGCAGTTGGTTTAGCATTACTTCTGGTGTTCGACAAGGGTGCATTTTGTCTCCTTTTCTCTTTAGCTTGGTTATTGATTATGTTATGCGAAATTCACTTCGAGGGAAAGATTTTGGTCTTAAATGGACTGGAGATACGAAAATTTCTGATTTAGATTATGCTGATGATTTAGCCCTTTTGGCAAATGATGTTGATTAGATGAACTCTTTCATTCGAGCCGTTGATGAGACTGGTAGTAGAGTAGGTTTGGTTATAAACAGAGAGAAAACTAAAGTGATGAAAATTGGTCAGGCAGGCTGTGATTCAGTTAATCTGAATGGTTGCAGTCTTGAGCAGGTGTCACAGTTTAATTATCTTGGGAGCTATGTAACAGATAATGGTGATGTGCGGCATGAGATTAACAGACGAATAGGGATTGCTGCCGGGACTTTTAAGAATCTATGGAGAGTGTGGAGAAATAGGCGTATACACCTAAAGACTAAAATTGGACTGTATAATAGTTTGGTTCTTTCTAGGGTTAGTTATGGTAGTGAAACTTGGACACTTTGTAAACATGATAACAGGAAACTAGATGCTTTTGATTCCAGATGCTTACGCAGTATCTTGGGTATTAGGTGGTTCAACTTTGTAACTAATGATGAGGTTAGGCAAAGGAGTTTGCAACCTCCTTTAAGCAGCATATTGTGCAGAGAGAGACTCCGTTGGTTTGGCCATGTTGCCCGTATGAATAATTATAGATTGGCGAATAGGGTTATGAACAGTGTGCCTAAAGGCCTCAGAAAGAAGGGGAGACCTAGGATGCAGTGGGCAGACAATGTCAAACAGGACCTTGTTAGAATTGGTGTGCAGTGGCCAGATGCAGTAGATATAGCTCAGGATAGACTTGCTTGGAGAACTAAATTGCACGGTCTGGTTGGACCTCCATAGCCCATGGCTGCTTGAGGATGATGATGATGATCTACAATATGTTTATTAAAAACTCTATATCACTGTATAAGGTTAAAACAACAGTGTACAACAGTTAAATTGAAGTGACATGGTAACACCTAAAGACCATTTTTCAAAGTCAATTCAAACTGACCTATGTGCTTACATGCTAAAAGGACTGCAAGCATCTGTATGATACAATATTGTCATAAATAAAACTGGAATTTATCCACAATTTATCCAAAAACCTATAGACCAATGGCACTTCGATTTAAAGAACATAATTCTGACATTAAAAAGCATAAACTGACCACTGCATTAGCACAAAACATTATAGACATAAATTACCAACTGTAATGCAAGATCCCCATATAATTATCTCTCCACCCACCAAATTTCAGTTAGCGTACACTGAAAATTTAATTATGAGCATTAAGCAAAATGTGTTATGCACTGATATCACTCCTTTACCGTCACCATGGAAACTACTACTTAAAGATTACTCACTGTCACTTGAAAATGATGCAAGCAA
Organism: Ryuthela nishihirai; assembly: GCA_038380435.1. Classification (NCBI taxonomy): domain Eukaryota; kingdom Metazoa; phylum Arthropoda; class Arachnida; order Araneae; family Heptathelidae; genus Ryuthela; species Ryuthela nishihirai. The sequence continues at coordinate 63,321,527 of JAWZYU010000016.1, read as the reverse complement.
CTGTGTAAATTAACGGAACGTCAGACTCATAAATAGATGATGATACCTTCATTCATTTGCCTTGCAAATGTGACCAAATTTTTGGGTCAAGAAACGCGTTGGCCCATGACCGAATTGCAGCCCTTGAGGGGAATGGTAATATTTTATTGTTGTTTAACCTTGTGCTAATGATCTTAATGTCTTAGATTATTATATATTTACCTTAAAAAAATTAAATGTAAAAGCAGTTTCATGTTATATCTAAAAATATGAACATTCCTTGCCTAGGGCACTGTTTGGTGTCGATATGTACACCTATCTGTTTGTATGTTACTGCTAATAAGTTACGTCATAGAACTTGGGTAAGGTAAGTTTTCAATAGGTCAGGTACATAGACCTTTAGGTTGTATTACTTAACCATGGTAAGGTCAGGTAATAGAGACCAACTGCTGCAAATTGTGCATAAATTTTACAGCATGTTATTGAACTGTTCGTCTGCTTCATCTCATCGCACATTTTATCAGATGTTTGGCCGAGTTAGTGTGCTTGACTAGTGATCTAAGGAACCTGGGTTCGAGCCCTGGGTAAGGCATGGATGTTTGTGTTGTTTTTCTGCTGAGGTTCTGCCACCTCTCAGACCTATTGTGGCATAGAAACTGATAGGCTCCTGTCAGACCTCTGTGACAAGCAGCTGCTTGAGGGGGTATTTATTATTATTCTTTTAATCGTTAGTATTCATCACACAGTTTTGCCTTGCATGGCGTTACACCATTTGCAATTGTTCTTAGGACATTTTTGTACCTTACTTAGATAATATTAATAAGTTAACAATTTATATGTTAAATGCTCACCTGTTACTGATGTTAAGTTGTAGCACATACTATTTTAATAATTTGTGGATAAATTCCAGTTTTATCTATGACAATATTGTATCATACAGATGCTTGTAGTACTTTTAGCATGTAAGCACATATGTCATTTTGAATTGATTTTGAAAAATGGTGTTTAGGTATTACCATGTCACTTTAATTTAACTGTTGTACACCATTACATTTTAACCTTATACAGTGATATGTTGTTTTTAATAAACATATTGAACATAACACATTGTATGTCAAATAGAAACTTGTTACATGGAGAATGTTTTGGGCATAAAAATATACTCTCCCATGCTTTCTTCCCCCTAAATATAGGAAATTAGAAAGTCATTCTTTTGCTGTATCTTCTACCTTCAGTTCATTATGTCTCTTACCATTCTTACCATTCTTTCCAAAAGGGGATGGATTTTTCACCAGTCGTTCTTAATGAATTATATCTAAAATTAAAGCTTGTGACATCTCCAATGTCATTGGGTTACCCCAAACATGACTCAAAAAAAAGGGGGGGGATGAACTCTGATTGATGTTTATGAGCCATATATCAAAAGACTTTTCTGAAGGTAGATGTTTTCAGTGACAAAGAAAAAGTATGTAAATAAATATACCAAATTTTAAAAATACCTATCTTCTTACATGCACCCTAAAAAGTAGAAAACAAAACTAAAACTTATCAATGGTGTAATCAGTCACTGAATTTTTATTCACTTCAATGGGAGATAGGGTGCCAATTTACCTACTTAACGAGGTTGTTGGTGCCATATCTTCCTCTGAAGTGAATATGAATTCAGTGACTGATTGCACCATTGATGTATTTTAGATTTATTTTCTATTTTTTAGGGTGCATATAGAAAGATGTATAATTTTAAATTTAATTTTTTTTAACTTTTTATATTAATAAAGTTTTGTTACTTTTACATAATATTCAATAAATGTGACTTCAAAATGAAGCTATAAACAATTACATATCTATAATTTAAGGAAAAAATTTTGATTGTATTATACACATTCATAAAATTTGCAAACTGTAAATTAATTAAAAAAAGTTTCTCTGTTGCACTTTTTCACAAATTGGAAAAAAGATAATTAAACCACTTAGAAAATAATAATTATGATAGTAATATTCAGCCTGTCACTCATAAACAGCTGGTAACCTTTTTGGAGTAAATTCCCATCATAAGATATTTAGTGTTCTAAATTTGCTTACTTTTAGCAATCTTCTCATTTGAATTGTTTTCATGTGTTTATCAATTTGCATACTTTATTAAAATGTGTAGCTGAATTTTTGTATCATTTTCACAGAGCAGTAGTATATCTTGATGGTAATATAATTAGCACTGCTATTGGTAGTAGCAAGCAAATGGCAAAAGAAGCAGCAGCTGATATAGCTCTTTCAAAATTGAGGAAAATATCTTATACTGTAAAGGTAAGTTAAATTTCGTTTTCAGTTGCTTATTCTTAAATTAGTGTGATTTTCTGTTCATCACTGAGGCATAATGTGATGCAGCTTTTATATATGTAAGATTACATATTATGGTCTTCCCTAATCTTAGTATCATATATAGGTACTTTTATCTTGTTTTCAAAAAATGGGCAGTTATTTTCACTTTCTTTTATCTGTAAACATTTAACCTTTTTTTTTTTGGTTTTTAGAAATAAATCAAAAATAATTTTTTGTGTTAAATATTAACATTAAAATTAGCATTTTTCAAATTATTCATTAGATTAAATTTCCACCATTAGAGGGTACAAAAGTCAGAAAATGACAAAGTTCATTCTCTTTGAAAACAAACATTCCATATTCATCAGAGGTGATGTGTTATTATTCTTGTGTAGAAATACTTCAATTTCATCCATAACTTTTAATATAGTCAGAATCAGAGTACTGAAAAGACCAGTTTTTAACTCAAATGATTGCCACAAATTAATAACTTGTTGATCACTAGCAATCTTGTGAGACTTCATCAGTTACAGGTTAAGTTACATGATTTCATAAAAAGGAACTTTTTTCTGTATGTGATGAGTGGTCAATCTTTGATATATAATAGTGTGTCTATAAAAGCAGATTTTAGCTTGATAATTGCCCAAAATATTTCTATAATCTTCATATTTCTAATCAAAAAAATAATATTTTTTAGATTGTTTTAAAAAAGAAATTACCTATTGTTTTTATTTTGTCATCTGTCTCTCTCCATATCTGTCATTCAACTATTTTGATTTTAGGGATAAATGAAAAAATTATATATGTATTAGAGAGAAGTACTAATGAAATATGAGGATTCACATTTTCTAAATCTTTCAATAGTTTTAAATTCTACCATTTATAAGACCCTAAATGTGGACAATTAATTGATTATTGTAATCAATCTATTTCTGAATTCAAAAGAAAATAAATATTACAATTCTTTAGTTTAAATTTCCACAGCTTTAAAACATTCTGTTCCAGGATAAGACAATCAATAAATATCAAAATAAATATCAAACGTCAGTGTCATATTTCAAAAGTATATAAATAAACACTTTAACCACTGGTATTAGCACAGTAATAGTTGTTTTAATAGTTTGTAATAATGATATAGATTAAAACCCTTTGGGGGATTCGAAAATTTAAATCAGCATATCATGTAATCTTTAAGTAATCTTTTTTTTTTTTGAGTAATCTCTTAAAACAAAAAGTTGCACTTTCCACACCTCTAGGGGGGGTGAAGGGACAATTGTTGCTGTCAGTGTAAACTACTTAATCATCATATTAACCCTAAAATATCAAGTTTTTAGCCCAAATAAATCATTTCCATCATCATCATGCAGCCATGGGCTACAGAGGTCCAACCAGACCGTGCAATTTAGTTCTCCGAGCAAGTCTATCCTGAGCTACATCTACTGCATCTGGCCACTGCACACCAATTCTAACAAGGTCCTGTTTGACATTGTCTGCCCACTGCATCCTAGGTCTCCCCTTCTTTCTGAGGCCTTTAGGCACACTGTTCCTAACCCTATTCGCCAATCTATAATTATTCATACGGGCAATATGGCCAAACCAATGGAGTCTCTCTCTGCACAATATGCTGCTTAAAGGAGGTTGCAAACTCCTTTGCCTAACCTCATCATTAGTTACAAAGTTGAACCACCTAATGCCCAAGATACTGTGTAAGCATCTGGAATCAAAAGCATCTAGTTTCCTGTTATCTTGTTTACAAAGTGTCCAAGTTTCACTACCATAACTAACCCTAGAAAGAACCAAACTATTATACAGTCTAATTTTAGTCTTTAGGTGTATACGCCTATTTCTCCACACTCTCCATAGATTCTTAAAAGTCCCGGCAGCAATCCCTATTCGTCTGTTAATCTCATGCCGCACGTCACCATTATCTGTTACATAGCCCCAAGATAATTAAACTGTGACACTTGTTCAAGATTGCAACCATTCAGATTAACTGAATCACAGCCTGCCTGACCAATTTTCATCACTTTAGTTTTCGCTCTGTTTATAACCAAACCTACTCCACTACCAGTCTCAACAACATCTCGAATGAAAGAGTTCATCTCATAACATCATCTAACCAAAGGGCTAAATCATCAGCATAATCTAAATCAGAAATTTTCGTATCTTCAGTCCATTTAAGGCCAAAATATTTCCCTTGAAGTGAATTTTGCATAACATAATCAACAACCAAACTTAAAGAGACAAGGAGACAAAATGCACCCTTGTCGAACACCAGAAGTAATGCTAAACCAATTGCTACAAGACTTACCAACTCTCACACATGACTCAGTGTTATTATAGAGAGCTTTCATTATGTTAACTAACTTGTCTGGTATACCATATGATATCACAATCAACCAGAAATTATGACGATCAACAGAGTCGAAAGCCTTTTTGAAATCAACAAAGCTAGCAACCAAAGGTTTCTGAAACTCTAAACATTTCTCAAGAATCTGCCTAAGTGAAAATATCTCCACACATCCCCTACCACTTCTGAATCCACATTGCTCATCACGCAATTGACTGTCAACCAGATTCTTAATTCTATTAAGCACAATCATGGAAAGAACTTTACCTGGAACAGAGAGTAGGCCGATACCCCTATAGTTATCACAAGAACTGCGATCACCTTTTTTGAAAATATGAAACAATAGGTTTTTTTACAACAATAGGCCATTATTTTCAATAGTTCATAGTCATCTGTCAGCAAGTTATTTGATTACTCTTTGATATCATGCTTGATCTTGGAGGCAAAAAAATCCCAACATCTGTTTTGACATCCTGAAATATTTGGAACTGCCTACCTCAAAAAAAAAAGTAAAGGAAGCGAGCTTGGTTCAGATTGTATGCTGGGCTATCTACCACATCTGTATCCTCATCTACCACAATCATTAAAAAAATGTTGTACACCACCTCTCAACTATGATGTACCTAGATTATTTCTTCTTCAAATAAAACTTCATAAAGAAAACAACCTTGTATGCCCTCTTGTCTCCAAATTAAAAAGTCCTACATACTTACTTCAAAGAAAATTATTTGAAGAAATTATTAACTATATTTCCAAAAACTAAATATATAACTAATTCCTCATACGGCTTCATTGAATCCATTAAAAATTTATACATATCTGAGTGTGAAAAACTATATTCCTTAGATATTGTCGGCCTATATCCAAATACTCCAATATTTGAATCAATTATGTTAAAAAAGAAACTCTTGAATTATGCAAATATAATATTTATGAATTTTTTTGCAATTGTTGAAGCTCTCAATATCGTAAAAGATAGTGCTTATTTTCAAGTTGATAAAAATTTCTACAAGCAAAATTTTGGTACTCCTATGGGATCACCACTATCAGGACTTTTTTGCTAACATCATAATGAAAGACATTGAAAATAAAATACTAGGCAACAGAGTATTAAAACCTTTATTATGGAAAAGATACATCTATGATATATTTATTATATGGGAATTTTCAAAACAATCTTTACTTGATTTAATATCAGAATTTAATAATGTATATCCTAGTATCAAATTCACTCTTGAAAGTGAAAAAAAAAGCTTTTCTCGATATTCTTATCTAAATATTAATAATGAGCTCATAACTTCTGTATACCACAAACCTATCTTTATAGATAACCTAATACCTTATAATTCATCGCATCTGTGTCAATACCTTTCTTCATCTCTTAAAAATTTATTTACTAAAACTTCAAAATTATGTAAAACAAACTGTCATCTACAAACTGAAATCAAAATCATATATTTATTAGGAAGAGATGCTGGCTATCCACTAAATTTTATTCAAAAATGTCATTCATCTATATTTGAATTACAAGTCAACGACAAATCTTTTAATATACCAACTCTATATTGCCTTTACTTGCTTTAAATAATACCATAAAAAATATCAGGAAAACCTACAACTATATAGTACTTATCAAACCTTCAACCACTCTGTTAAGATCCATCTTGAATGACAGAGACTGCTACATTCCTACAGGAGGTGTTTACCTGATTTCTTTCAAAGAAGATACCACTCCTAATAATAATGTCAAATCACCACTTGTATACATCGGTATGACTACAAGAAACTTACCAAAAAGAATTAAAGAATATCAATATGATATCAAGAAAAAATTAACAACAGTTTTATATAGCACCGTTATCAACCAAATGCATTTCAATCTTTGAAGATGCCAGAATTATTTCAAATCCTAATACTAAATTTAAGCTTTCATATAGTGAAAAAATAATAATTCATATCAACCAAGATTTCTGCTGTAATGATGAACTACCAATTTTGCCAACAACTTGGAAACTTCTACTAAAAGATTACCCTAATCCAAATATCCTCATTAACAACAAAAAGTACCACTAATTTTCTAATAAGATATAACAATAAAAGCATACCATCATGCATATCATCTGATACTGCACCTCACATATACACATCTCAACAATAATATCTCTTACATGAATGTTTTTTAAAATATTTCTTATCACAACATAATTTAACACAGAAACTATCACCATTTTGTTGAAGAACATATTGTATGTTTCAAAACTAGATCCTTCTACTATGTTATGTGATGTACTTCAAAAGTTCTTTTTATTACTGTTCACATTTCTACAACAATGTAATTCTGCAGTGTTGTTGAATTATTACCATCGAATTCATCGATCAAGAAGCCACTTTTAATTCCATCTATTTGAACTGTTAAGTGTGAATGCTACTTTATTAAACTGAACTTTACTGACTTTTCAGCTTATCTCATCTGTGCACTTTTATTGACAAGATGCTTTCATAATGTACGTCATTTTTTACCAGTATATTTTAAGGTGTTATTATTCTTGTATTTTATTTTCTACTATATCTTTAAAATACGAATGCAGAAAATAAAAAGCTATATGTTGAATGAAAGCTTTTGATGCTGGGAATGTCGTAAGCTATGAAAAATTGACCCCCATGCTGTTTTCACCCCTGAAAAAGGGGGACAGTGTGAAAATGATTGTTCCTCTATATCTCCTGAACGTGAGTGCAGAAAGTAAAGAACTGTGTTGAATGAAAGCATGTGATGTCGGATGTTGTAGGATATGAAACATTGACCCCCTATGCTTTCTTTCCCCTAAATATGGGAAATCTGAAAATCATTCTACTATATCATCCAAATGTGAGGGCCTACAGTTACGAGTTAGGTGTGAAATGAAGGCTTGTATAATGACAGTCATAATCTATTTCAAATTTTGCCCCCATTATTCCCCCTGATAAAATGTGGGGAGAGCGGATTTTTGTGAGGGTTGACTTTAGCGAATCATATCTCAAATTAAAGCTTCTGATGTCTCCAATGTCATAATCTACTTCAAACATGAGTCCAAAAGGGGGATAAATGTGCTCGATGTTTATAAGTCATACATGTATCATAGTTTTTGAAGGTATATGTTTTTAGTGACAACAAAAATAATATAAATTAGAAAAGTTTTAAAAACACCTATCTTCTTTATAGGGCCCTAAAAAGTAGAAAATAAACCTGAAGCATATCGATGGTGCAATCAGTCACTGAGTTTGTATTCACTTTAAAGGAAGATAGGGTGCTGGCAATCTTGTCAAGTAGGTAAATCAGTGCTCTATCTTCCTTCAAAGCGAATGCAAACTCAGTGACTGATTGCACCATCAATATGCTTTAGGTTTATTTTCTACTTTTTAGAGCCGTATAGGAAGATAGGTATTTTTTGAATTTTTGAATTTATATTTTTAACATCTTTGAATAATCTGACGATGGATATAAAAATTTTCTGAAATTGTAATATTTGTGCAACTTTTATTTTAAATGTGTGAACTTTTGCTGTTAATATCATTTTAAGCCTTGAATTTGATGTTTTTTCTGTAAACTGCATGCATCAGCTAATAAGAAATTGTCATGCAACTATTCCCTAGGATATTTTACCTTTCCTGCTATGTTCATATTTATATTGAAGATCTTGTTCTTATAATATCCAAACTGTTAAAACAACTTTTCTTGTGGTAATACTACTGTCAAAAGTGTCATTTATATTTTTTTGTAACATTGAAACACATAACTGAAGATATCCAAACACATAGCTGAAGTCACGTTTGATGTTAATTAATAATTCATATTAACCTTACCAAGGTCCCCATTATTCGTAAGAGTAAAGTATAAGAAAGAGTTCATCTCATGAACATCATCTAACAAAAGGGAATCTAGTTTCCAGTTATCTTGTTTACAAAGCATTCAAGTTTCCCTACAATAACTAACTCTCAAACTATTATACAGTCTAATTTTGGTCTTTAGGTGTATATGCATATTTCTCCACTCTCTCCATAAATTCTTAAAAGTCCTAGCAATAATCCCTATTCTTCTGTTAATCTCATGCCACACATTACCAGTATCTGTTACATAGCTCCCAAGATAATTAAACTGTGACACCTGCTCAAGACTGCAACCATTCAGATTAATAGAATCACAGCCTGCCTGACCAATTTTCATCACTTTAATTTTCGCTCTGTTTATAACCAAACCTACTCCACTACCAGTCTCAACAACATCTCGAATGAAAGAGTTCATCTCATAACATCATCTAACCAAAGGGCTAAATCATCAGCATAATCTAAATCAGAAATTTTCGTATCTTCAGTCCATTTAAGGCCAAAATATTTCCTTTGAAGTGAATTTTGCATAACATAATCAATAACCAAGCTAAAGAGAAAAGGAAACAAAATGCACCCTTGTTGAACACCAGAAGTAATGCTAAACCAATTGCTACAAGCCTTACCAATTCTCACACATGACTCAGTGTTATTATAGAGAGCTTTCATTATGTTAACTAACTAGTCTGGTATACGATATGATTTCACAATCAACCACAAATTATGATGATCAACAGAGGCGAAAGCCTTTTTGAAATCAACAGAGCTAGCAACCAAAGGTTTCTGAAACTCTAAACATTTCTCAAGAATCTGCCTAACTGAAAATATCTGATCCACTAATCCCCTACCACTTCTGAATCCACATTGCTCATCACGCAATTGGCTATCAACCCGATTCTTAATTCTATTAAGCACAATCATGGAAAGAACTTTACTTGGAACAGAGAGTAGGCTGATACCCCTATAGTTATCACAAGAACTGCGATCACCTTTTTTGAAAATAGGGATAACAATAGCTCTGGTAAAATCCTTAGGAACCAGGCCTTTATCATAAAAGATATTCAAAATTTCAGTCATCCAATTGGTAACTGAAACATTCCCAGCTCTAAGCATTTCCATAGTAATTTCATCCACCCCTGGGGATTTATGTAGTTTAAGTTAATATTATTACACTACATAAATTATTAAGTAATTTATGTAGTTAAAGAAACAGCCAAATTAACTTCAGACTGTGTTATAGGGCCAACATTAAAACCAGTAATACATCTATCATCATTACAAAAAAAATTGAAGGATAAACAATGTAAGATACCTTGTATCCTTCAATCCATGTATACCTGTTCGTTTTCTACCACACAAAACATTAACTATCTGGTACAGCTCTCTGCTGTTGTGCTTAAACTTACTGCTTCCTCGGCTTTGTCAGCCAAGCCAAAGATTCTTATCAGCAACTAACTGATCCTTTACACATTTATTAAGTTCTCTGTAATGCTTTCTATTAGGATTAGTAGGGTATTGATTAAGGACATTCTTACAGTTCTCTCTTTCTGAAATAAACTCGAGTGCCTTATCACTCAGATAATTCTGCCATCTCTGCTAGTTTTTTACTAAAAGAGTACTGTTAGTTTCAAGAAAAGCCTCTTTAAAATTGTCCCATTCTTCCTCAACTTCAGTAGTAAGCATACCATGACCGTCATAATGCCTAAGTAACCTATCATGGTAAGCATTAGCTATAACGATCTTTCAGAGCTTCAAAATTAAAAGGAAATTTGTTTAAACTTACCACAACATTTCTTAAGTTTAAGTTGTAAGACACCTTTAACAATGTAATGGTTAGATCCAAATTCAGTCCCCCTATGTGACCTGGTATTCTTAACTGATCTAGCCCATTTGGTGTTAATTAATATATAATCAATCATATTCTTATGCAGCCTATCTGGTGAAACCCATGTGTACTTATGTATGCCACGGTGTTTGTAATAAGTGTTAGTTATTCTCGAAACATTAAGTTTACTTACCTGTAGGAGATGTCACCCATTGCAGCTACCAATACCAAAAGGGCCTATCACCCAAAGGTCAGTTTGAGTACTAATTTTGGCATTGAAGTCACCTTGAACAAGGGTAATATCTCCTTTCTTGACAGGGGGCGGGGGTGGCTCAGTCGGTAGCGCGCCAGGCTCGTAATCTGTAGTACCCAGGTTCGAGTCCCACCTGGGTCAGCGTTGAGATTTATCTCCGCAAAAAATTCCCCGCCCTACCCATGGTCAGTAGGGGACACCGATGGGCTTGGAAAGGCCGCCGTCCGTCGGATGGGACGTTAAGCCGTGGTCCCGTGTGCGGGAGAGCCATACCCTGTGCGCGTTAAAGAACACACTGGATGGCCTTGACGGGAGGCTACCATCTGTCTCCCAACAGCTGTTCCAGTGGGTCCCCTCCCCCAACCTTCTCTGAGCCTTCGGGGTCCTTGTGACCTGGCCATTTAGCCCATGGTGTGCAAAAAAGTGTCGCTCAGAGGTAAAACAACCCAACCCAATCCTTTCTTGACAGAATTTAAAATATCTTAAGTTGTTCATAAAACCTATCTTTCTCATCCTCATCGGCATCCTCAGTGGGAGCATAACAGCAGATAACATTCAAGTCTTTATGCTTGTCTTAAATTTTGCTGTAAGAAACCTTTCATTAATTCACTCGTATCGCAGAAGAGCATGACTAGCATGTCTGCTGAGAAGCAGACCTATGCTTTGGTGATGCTTATTATCTTTCCTCCCTGAAATGGGAAATTTAAGATTATTTTTAACAATCTGACCTTTATCTGTCCATCTGGTTTCTTGCAAGCCAAGAATATATCTAAAGTATAACAGTGTAATTCTTGTGTGAAGACATCAAGAGAATAAGCCCTGTATAGAGTCATCACATTCCAACTACCTATGGAGAGAAAATGGTTAGTGGGATGTTTAAAGAAACTATAATTATTGTGAGAGAGAATGCCAACAATATCAAACAGCCCCCCTGTCGCAGGCATGGAGCATTCCATTCATGACTCATTCCCCACCACTATAGGCTGAAGCCATGTACTATCTATGGAAGACTTCCTCCAATGTAGAATTTGAAGATGCAAGTACATAGAAGCAAGAGTTCAGGTGCCTGCAATGACCTCTGCTCAGGATTATCTACCAGCTGATAAAACATATCCTGTGAATCTATTCACTTGCGGCTGTCAACCCACAAACAAACAAAAAACACAGTGGTAGATTTTCCTTCCACAGAAGCCCACCAATGCAGCAAATTCAGGATCCATAATCAAGCTTAGATCCTTAATTCAGTCCAGTAAGTTTATATGGTCAGCACCATGACCTTGTGTGGTTGACCACTCAGCAGAGTAGAAAAAAAAAAGTAGCCAGTGTTATCCAGATCAGTAGGCCACACTGATCTGGCAGCCCTTCCCTTTCATTCACTTCCACAAGAGAGTATCTCTTTTGAAAGATACTAACTGCCTGTACCACGAGAAGATGGGTTCAGACATTAGGTGCTATGCCTAGCTGGTTCAATGCATCCTCACAGGGGATTGGTGCATAGCTCTCCTTCTAGTGACTACCTAGCTACTATTTACAGACCTCCTTATGTTATCCTGTATTAATTTTATGCTTTTAACCCATGTGTAGTACATTCTGTCGAAAACGTTTTCATTTTTCATAATGCTAATTTTGCAGTCATATCGTAATAATTGCTTAATTTAATGCTTATTAAAAAATTAACTTTACTTAAGGAACTGATATTTTAATGGTTTTTAGATAAATCAACTAATTCCTCCATTTTTAATTATATAACTCTAGGTTGAAACAACAATCTTGCTAGTTAAGCTTAATTTCTACTGAGTAGCGCGGAGCAGGAGTGGCTCAGTTGGTAGTGTGCCAGGCTCGTAATCTACAGTTACCAAGTTTGAGTCCCACATGAGCCAGTGTTGAGATTTATCTCCACTAAACCCCCACTCTGCCCTTGGTCAGTAGGGGACACTGATGGGCTTGAAAGGTAGCCATCCATTTGTTGGGATTTAACTCACCCACACTGTGCATGAGTCACATGCTGTCCAATTTATCCCTTCTCCCAACATTCTCTGAGCCTTTGGGTTCCTTACAACCTGGCCATTTAGCTCATTGTGTGTGAAAAGTGCTGTTCAGAGGTAAAACAACCCAATCTGAGCAGTGCTTATTTTAATCACATCTTGTTATGACTATATTATTACATTTTTAATATGCTGGTTGACAAAAACTAAGTTACAAACATAAAAGTTGATATATCAACATAATTATCAGCTAGAATTTAATGAAATTCATTAGAGAGGTGCATCAGATCATGACAAAGAACATATGAAAAAAGGAATGCCATATGAAAAGTGCTTTTGCAGGCACATGCAAAATGCTACACACATAAGGCATGATGTAAAAGAGGGTGCAGATATGGTACTCATCATATTGTACCTCTAATGCTCCAAATCCTGTCAACTTGCAAGAAGTGTTGGAGAACATGCAGTGAAACACTCAGAATCACTTGGAGGATTCAGAGAAATGGGTAGCCATAGCTATTGGTAAGATGTCAGGACAGACCCAAACTGCAGTAGGCAGAGTTCATAACATCTCTAGGATGCTAATCTCCAGGCTATGGTGACACTATCAGGAACCTGAAATATGCCTCAAAGACCAGTTCTGGGCCAGCCAAGGGTAACAACATTCCAGGAGGAACAATATCTGACCTTAACAGTGTAAAGGCATAGGGAGATGACAGCCAGCTGTCAAGTTTGCCTGTGCTTCAAGCACAGTGGTGTCAAGGAGAACTGTGTCCTGACAACTTCATGAAAAGAGTCTATATGCTGGGAGGCTGATGGTTTGCCTCCTCCTCATCCCCTCTCAAAGAAGAGCTCAAAGGACTTGGTACAAGCAGCATCACACCTGGACTGAACAGCAGTGAACTCATGCTCTTCATGGATGAGTCCATTTTCTGTTTAATTACAGATTCTCAATGTGTGCTCAGCCAGGTCTCCAGAGTGTGGTGCACTTCATCCTCCTCCCAGAAATATCCTAGAGCTGCAATCTGTGCTAATGGAATAATGGCGTTTATTGCCATTCGACCTCATCCATCATCCTGTCACCAGCATATATGATCATTGTGCAACATGCATGCAGCAGGGGTAATCATACTCCCTATTGATTATCAGAACAACACATCTTTGCTACCATCTTTGAAGGATGTTTTTTTTCTGCATGAGCATTATTTCTGGCCATCTATTCCTATGCATTTCATGTTTGCATATATTCTTTATCATGGTCTAATGTTTACAATCTAAGTATAAATTTTTTCTTGCACATTGAAATTTTCCTCAGATTTAATTAATGTTATAATCGTAACTGATGTTATAACCTTACCAGATGTTATAATCTTAACTGAAATATGATAAAAGAAGGAAAATTTTCACTATAAAATATAAATAAATGTTGGTCTAAATTTCTGAAAGTCTCTCAAGTCATTATGTTGCTATGTCAACTTTTTTGTTTGTAATTTTTGTCATCAGTGTATAAGGCTGAAGGTGATATTTGAATTCATCAGACTAACAAACTGTTATCAATAATTATATTTTTAAATTAATTGATCTGTTAATAATTACTGTGCCATTTACTTTCTTTAACAGGTTAAAGATGAGCACAATGATGGTTTTATTGTATCAAAAAAACAGGTCCTTGATATCACTGGATCCAGTAATACAGTATCTGAGAGTAATATTGGATGCAAAATGCTTAAAATGATGGGTTGGTCTGGTGGTGGCATTGGAAAACAAGGAAATTTAGGAATATCTGAACCTGTTCAGTAAGTCTTATTTTAATATTATGTATGACTTACTATTTATTATTGTTCAGTTTCTGAAATTGAACTCCCTCTGAGGGCCAAATTATTTTAGGAGTGCTTCAGAAAATAACTTAAAATTCCTATCTTGAAGTAGCAGAAATTGCATATGTTAATATATCAGAAGAACAAACATAGTCAACAAAGTGGCAAAAAATGAAAAAAGTAGGACTTTTGGGGTTTACTTTTAAAATCACATGTAAAACATGTGATTTTTATTTTTTTTAATTATTTCAATATATATATATATCAGTTATTAATGTATTATATCCAGCAGTATTCATTATTTATTTTATAATTTTTTCATGCCAGTTTTTGGGAGATTTTGAATTTTTTTGGCAAATTAAAAAATACACTGGTTCTAAATACAATACAATAAACCAATACGAAATAAACATAATATAAATATAAACACAATATAAAATACATATACAATAGAAAGCAAATGATAAAAAAAAAAAAACAGAATTTCAGTCATAGCTATTTTGAGCTGAGGAGTTTAATAACTTACAAATAATTAATGAACTCAGCTTATTTTGGGTACTCCAATAAATAACCTGTCTATTAAGTTGCTTCAAATATTTAGAGGAAAAATTGTCTTGAGCCGGGTGGGATATGAACCCACGGTTCAAGACAATTTTTCCTTTAAATATTGAAGCAACTTAATAGAGTGGTTATTTATTGGAGTATTGGCCGAGTGGTTAGCGCGCTTGGCTACTGATCTAAAGGACCTGGGTTCGAGCCCTGGGTAAGGCATGGATGTATGTGTCGTTTTTCTGCTGAGGTCCTGCCATCCTCTCAGACTTTCTACTATGGCATATAAACTTGCAGGCTCCTGTCAGTTTATATTCCATAGTTGCTCTGTGGCAAGCAGCTGCTTCAGGGGGTATTTATTTTATTTATTTTTATAACTTGTCCAGGTTCGAAAGATACACATAATAACTCAACAGTAGCAACAGAAAATTGCCAAGTACTATTTCAAATCAAAATATAATATGTTAAGTGCGTATCTAACATATTTTTCAAGTTAAATCAGGAAAATTTCAATGTTTTCTATGATCAAATGACATGTATAATAACTCAGCAATGGCAACAGATAATTGCCAAGCACTATAAAATCAAAATATAATATGTTAAATGTGTATCTAACATATTTTTCAAGTTAATTAAATCAGGAAAATTTCAATGTTTTTATGCTCCACAAAAATCATTTAATATCTACTTAAAATTTTGCAAACTAGTTTCTTTCTTATTTTTTTTTAATTTATAAATTCTTGGTGCCAGAAAACTGAAATGTTTTTTCAAAATATATTTTTATGATAATTATTTATATATTTTATGAGGTAAATGTACTATACATTGATTTTTTTTCTCATGTTGTGGGGATGATTTACATTCTGTAATCAATCCTAGTTCATATGCTCAAACAGAAGAATTTTAAAAACAAAAAAATTGGCTTATAAAAGTGAATTAATTTCAAGGATTTAATATCTTTGTAACTTTTCACACTGAATATAAGCATATATATTTTCTTGTGAATATTATTTAGATTAATTAGTTTCTCTTGTAATCTGCCCCCCCCTCCCCCCCCAACAGCAAATTCCATATTGTATACTTGAATAAACAAAAAAATATGTAAAGAATAAAAAAAAGAACTTGTAACAATATTTTTTAAATAATAAAACTTATAGCATATCTCAATGTATTTGTAAGTGTCTGAACATGCATCTTCCATTTTAAGTTGCTTTCTATGATTACACCTAAATATAATTTTTTTTCTCTCTGTATTACAGAACCAGTTACAAACTTGTGTTACATTATAATTCAATTTATGACATTTGATTTCAAAGTCAGTGTTTCCTTCATGCAACTCAAGAAATATATATTTAGTTTTTTCAACATTTAAACATGAGCATTTGGTTTACTAAGAATAAATTATTTTATTAAAATTAAACTCAATTTTATTTTTCAGCTTGTTTTAATTTTTTTTAGTATATACAATTGCAGCATCATCTGCGAAACATGTTAGTGATCCTTATAGATCTTGAGAACAGAAATCGTTTATAAATATTATGAATAAAATTGGTCTCAGGACAGAACCCTGAGGGACTCCCATCTTAATATTTAGATAGTTATTTAACTGATTGCCAATGCAAACTGCTTGTTTTCTATTTTCTAGATAGCTTTTGAACCAATGACATCCATTACTTCGTATCCACTGTTATATAATTTCTGTAATAAAATTTTATGATCCAATAAAATGAATGCTCTCCTAATATCCAGAAACACTGCAACTGTCTTTTCATTTTCACTAATACCTGTATATATATATCTTATTTGCAGTGTTAAGTATTGCTTTTTCAATATTTTCTCAAACCAAATTGAGAATCACTAAAAAAATTTAGTATAAAAAATAAGTGATCTGGATTAATTTTTGTAGCATTAAAATTTTTTCTAATAAAAAAAAAAAATAAATACCCCCTCAAGCAGCTGCTTGCCACAGAGGTCTGATAGGAGCCTGTCAGTTTATATGCCATAGTAGAGTTCTAATACCTTTGTAAATACTGACAAAATAGTAATTGTTCCGTAATTTCCAAATATATGATTATTGCCAGTTTTAAAAATTGGTAATACTATAGTAGTCTTTAATAATCATAAAATACTCCATTTTTGGTGTGAAGAATTTATCAGCTTTGTTAAATAATCCAAATAATAACCTACATATAATTTTCAATATTTTTACTGATAAATTATTAAATCTAGATTTCTTATTATTTTCCAATCTGTTTATAATATTATTTACCTCCATTTCATTTGTTATTAATATAAATAGAATTTAAGCAGGTATTTGTATCATATCCATTGTTATTTAATATAAAATTTCCTGTTTGTGAATATTTATACATTCATTAGTAAAATATGAATTCATTTCATTGACCAGTTTAATTATGTTTCAGAATGTGGTGTAAATGATTCCTTTTTATTTACCCTTGTTAGTCTATTTACTAACTCCAACTCTTAATTTTTTTCTGCATGTGACTTACTATTCATTATTGTTCAGTGACACTAAAACAGAAATTGGTATGTAATTTTCTATTATGTCCAGATTCTTTATGTAATGCATTAATCAAGAATCCTAAAATAGGATCAATCAAATATTACCAAAAAAATAAAACTGGGTCTACTTTATCCAAAATATCTTTTAAAATTTTAGTTAATAAGAAATCAGTAAACCAAAATGCAAAGAAAAAATGCTTCAGTACTTGCCAGTGCAATGCAAAGAACTATATGTACAGCTTGACATAAAGTCTGTAAATGGTACCTAGGTAGTCGTTGGAAGGAGAGCTATGCGCCAATCCCCTGTGATGATGCATTGAACCAGCTAGGCATAGCACCTAATGTCCGAACCCATCTTCTCGTGGTACAGGCAGTTAGTATCTTTCAAAAGAGATACTCTCTTGTGGAAGTGAACGAAAAGGAAGGGCTGCCAGATTAGTGTGGCTTACTGATCTGGACAACACTGGCTACTTTTTTTTTTCTACTCTGCTGAGTGGTCAACCACACAAGGTCGTGGTGCTGACCATATGAACTTACTGGACTGAATTAAGGATCTAAGCTTGATTATGGATCCTGAATTTGCTGCACTGGTGGGCTTCTGTGGAAGGAAAATATACCACTGTGTTTTTTCTTTGTTTGTGGGTTGACAGCCCCAAGTGAATAGATTCACAGGATATGTTTTATCAGCTGGTAGATAATCCTGAGCAGAGGTCACTGCAGGCACCTGAACTCTTGCTTCTATGTACTTGCATCTTCAAATTCTACATTGGAGGAAGTCTTCCATAGATAGTACATGGCTTCAGCCTATAGTGGTGGGGAATTAGTCATGAATGGAATGCTCCATGCCTGCGACAGGGGGGCTGTTTGATATTGTTGCCATTCTCTCTCACAATAATTATAGTTTCTTTAAACATCCCACTAACCATTTTCTCTCCATAGGTAGTTGGAATGTGATGACTCTATACAGGGCTTATTCTCTTGATGTCTTCACACAAGAATTACACTGTTATACTTTAGATATTCTTGGCTTGCAAGAAACCAGATGGACAGATAAAGGTCAGATTGTTAAAAATAATCTTAAATTTCCCATTTCAGGGAGGAAAGATAATAAGCATCACCAAAGCGTAGGTCTGCTTCTCAGCAGACACGCTAGTCATGCTCTTCTACGATACGAGTGAATTAATGAAAGGTTTCTTACAGCAAAATTTAAGACAAGCATAAAGACTTGAATGTTATCTGCTGTTATGCTCCCACTGAGGATGCCGATGAGGATGAGAAAGATAGGTTTTATGAACAACTTAAGGATATTTTAAATTCTGTCAAGAAAGGAGATATTACTCTTGTTCAAGGTGACTTCAATGCCAAAATTAGTACTCAAACCGACCTTTGGGTGATCGGCCCTTTTGGTATTGGTAGCTGCAATGGGTGACATCTCCTACAGGTAAGTAAACTTAATATTTTGAGAATAACTGTAACTAACACTTATTACAAACACCGTGGCATACATAAGTACACATGGGTTTCACCAGGTAGGCTGCATAAGAATATGATTGATTATATATTAATTAACACCAAATGGGCTAGATCAGTTAAGAATACCAGGTCACATAGGGGGACTGAATCTGGATCTAACCATTACATTGTTAAAGGTGTCTTACAACTTACACTTAAGAAATGTTGTGGTAAGTTTAAACAAATTTCCTTTTAATTTTGAAGCTCTAAAAGATGGTTATAGCTAATGCTTACCATGATAGGTCACTTAGTCATTATGACAGTCATGGTTTGCTTACTACTAAGCTGAGAAAGAATGGGATCATATTAAACAGGCTTTTTAAGAAAGTAACAGTACTCTTTTAGGAAAAAAAGGAGCAGAGGAGGCAAAATTATTTGAGTGATAAGGCACTCGAGTTTATTTCAGGAAGAAAGAACTGTAAGAATGTCCTTAATCAAAACCCTACTAGTCCTAATAGAAAGCATTACAGAGAGCTTAATAAACATGTAAAGGATCAGTTAGCTGCTGATAAGAATCTTTGGCTTGATGGTTTGGCTGACAAAACAGATGAATCAGTTAGACAGCACAACAGCAGGGAATTGTACAAGATAGCTAATGTTTTTGTGATGTGCGACATGAGATTAACAGGCAAATAGGGATTGCTGCTGGACTTTTAAGAATCTATAGAAAATGTGGAGAAATAGGCATATACAACTAGGACCAAAATTAAACTTTATAATAGTTTGTATAATAATTTGTGTAAATCAAGGACTAAAGTTAAACTGTATAATAGTTTGGTTCTCTCTCTAGGGTTAGTTATGGTAGTGAAACTTGGATGCTTTGTAAACAAGATAACAGGAAACTTGGTGCTTTTTATTCTAGATGCTTATGCTGTATCTTGGGTATTAGGTGGTTCAATTTTGTTAGTAATGAACAAGTTAGGCAAAGGAATTGGCAACCTCCTCTGAGCAGTATATTGTGCAGAGAGAGATTCCGTTGGTTTGGCCATGTTGCCCATATGGATAATTATAGATTAGTGAATAGGGTTATGAACAGTATGCCTAAAGGCCTCAGGAAGAGGGGGAGATGTAGGATGTTGTGGGCAGATATTGTCAAACAGGACCTTGTTAGAATTGGTGTGCAGTTGCCAGATGCAGAAGATGTAGCTCAGGACAGATATGCTTGGAGAAGTTAATTGCACAGTCTGGTTGGACCTCCATAGCCCATTGCTGCTTGAGGATAATGACATATGCACTAACATTTTCAAACCAAAACCAGATGTTTGCCTCTTCGTGCCAATAACACTTCTATCACTTTATCAAAAAAATAGTAATTTTTCCATCATATTCATCTCATAAAAATATGTCCAGTTATAGATAAAAAAAATTTAGAACATTAAAAGAGTTTTAAATCATAAAATATACACAGTCATATCAGAATAATATGATCCCCTATCTAATAATGGGAATGGTTAGTGGTCATATTATTCTGATACGACTATGTACTAAAATGGAGCAAAAACAGTACTTTTGGCTTTTACTACAGGCTGTATTTTTGTGCAAATGCTTGAAATCCTTCAAGGAAAGAAAACCTCTACAACAATGGAATCTGTGTCATCCATTGCATTCCTGTGGGGGCAATTTGTTTAAGGGTATATTTATATACTTGTGGTTTTATGACCTTACCTGGTCTAATGGTTAGAGTTTTTATGGTCTACCCTGGTCTAGTGGTTATGGTCCAAGTAGAGAAGACTACTAAGAGCAGTGGGCATGTCCTTGTGTAAGTGTTTGTATGTTGTATGAGAAACCAGGATATATAGCTTCTGGGGTATCTCCTTCCATTGTATAATTAAAAAAATTGTGAGGAGTGTATTTAATTGGCAGCTAGGCATGCACTGGAAAGAAACCTATGTACCAATTCCCTGTTATGGACAGAACTGACATGAAATCTGACCCTGGCTTCTCATGTTGTAGCCATTAGTGTCTTAAAAAAGATATTCTTTTCTGGAAAGTAATGAAAGGGGAGGGCTGCCAGATCAGTATGGCCTATTGTTGTGGACTACTATGGCTGTGTTCTATTTTTTTTCCCCTATCCTGCTGGGGAGTGGTCAACCACATAGAGTTTTGGTGCTAACCATTTATACTTGAGACTTGATTTTAGGGTAAATCTACTACTATGTTTCCTGTTTGTTTATAGGTTAGCATCAAGTGAATAGATGCACAGGATACCTTAAAATAGTGATGAAGTGTTAACTTTTTTGGTATGGGAACCAATTATCAAAAGCAATGCTGCAACTAAATCAGAATGCAGTTCCAGTACTCAATGTTTCCAAATCACTGAACAGGAATGTAGTTTTGTCATGTATTGTTTCTGAATCAGTGAACCGGAATACCATTTTGGAACTCAATGATTCATTTATGTTGCCCTCAAGTGCTATTTCTAGCAGAACAATGAGTTGAACCTTTCACTGGCTATGATATCAAATAATATAGAGTGTAAAGATGAAATCTTTTCATGCAATTTCCTCTAAAAATTTTCACAAAAAAACTGCATTAACTAGTGTTTAGGTTTGAAAAATACCCTTGATTCTGTTGTGCACACAGTTTGTGACTAGCCATGAGATCTTATTGTGTACCGGAATTAATAATGGCTCTCTACAATAACAATGAATTGTATGTGAGTATTAGTAAAGCCTACAATAATTGGTTTAGCATTGCAACTGGAGTGTAAAAAGTTGAATTTTGTTACATTTTCTATTTGGTTCAGTGATTTGTTATGCTATGATAAAAGGTGGGAAACGTTTTTGGGTTAAGAGCCAAAACAGCAAAAAAAGAAGGTAAACTAATAAATTTTGAGAACTGCAATTTATATCTATTGAGTCAAGAGCCGTAACAGGAAAAAATAAAAGCATAAATTATTTTATTAACAAAAATAAAACCCTAATGTATAACTTAATAATAGATATATCCAAGTGTCGAGTGGTTAGCGCGCTTGGCTACTGATCTAAGGGACCTGGGTTCGAGTCCCGGTAAGGCATGGATGTATGTGTCGTTTTTCTGCAGAGGTCCTGCCATCCTCTCAGACATTCTACTATGGCATATAAACTGACAGGCTCCTGTCAGACCTCTGTGGCAAGCAGCTGCTTGAGGGGGTATTTTTTTTTTTTTTTTTATATACAATAAAAACTATTGAAAAGAATTATTAAAAACTCTGCTATTCATCAGTGTGAGTTTGGGTCTTCTCTTTAATACTCTGTGACACTGTTAATAGTTGAAAGTTGATAGCGAGTGACAAGTTAATTTTATAACGTCCTTAATGGCAAGTGATGAATGACAGCAGGTTTGAAGTGGAGAAGGTGATGCAGTATGCTGATGAGTTTGTTGCTTACAGTGAAATTTTCTTCTACTGATCGAAGTTTCATGATTGCAGTAGTGCCAATAATAACTAATGATGCTTATGATAGCATAGCATCCTCTCACTTGTCACCTCTATGGTATGCAAATCTCATTCATTATTTTTGATACTAGGAGCATAAAATTTTCTTGAAGTGTTTTAAAACATTTAAAGCAGTTTGAAGATAGTGTACACTAAGTGCTTTCTTTGTCACCATCATATTGGCCCACACTATAAACACCACCTTTGTTTAGTCCACACCATAAGCATCATATTTCTGAAACCACATTGTTCTTCTGAAAGTTTACCATAAGCCAAATGTTTAATTCTGTTAATAAGCAAAAAAACTCTACCAGAAGCAGAATGTATACTTATGCTTCAGTAATTATTTAAAGAAACACAATATTTTTAACTTGTATAAACAACCTTGTAACCAGAGTAAGGAGTGATGAAAAATGATAACAAAGTGTATGTATTGTACATATTACATGAGAGTTTTGTAATACCACTAGAATAAATGAAAAAAACGTATGTTGCACCAGTTGGCAAGACATTTTTTTAATAAAAAAAGTACTTATCTAATTACTTGCCCTTCCCTTTTCCCTGGATTTTTTCTAGTGGTCCCTTATATAGCAAAAGATGCTGGGTCATCATTGACCCACCAATAATCTTTTAAATGTTAGCAACATTTGACATATTGTCTTATTCACAGTACTGTAAAAGAATGTGAAGGCACAGACATGTGTAAAAGTATGTAAAGACAGATTAAATGCAAGTTGTTGATATAGGTCCAAAATATGCATGAAAATGGAGACACAGTATTGAATGCTATATGTACTGTTTCAATATAGTTTGTAATCGGCAGGGTTGGACTGGCACTGTTTTCAGGGACACAGCTATATGTTGGGTTGTGATAAAAAAAAATCGAATTTTGATTTTTTTTTTTGCATGATTTCAATACTTATTCTGTGGTTAGTTTGTACTTAGCACTTAAAATAGTTTTTCCCAATTCCGTGGAACTTCTACATAGAAAATATATATTGTCTTCAGTCAACGTTAATGATACTGACTAGCAGTTTTTGAGTGTTTGTGGTTTCTCATGAAAGATACTGATGCCATCCTTGCATTACACTTCCAATGGAACAATTATATACTGTGTAAAATAAAAATTGTTATTTTTTTTTTAAAAAGAAGGTTTTCTCTGAAGGCATAGGGGCCTGGCAAGCTGAGGAACTGGAATGTTACAACAATCAAGGGTGGGAGTGGCTCAGTTGGTGGTAGTGTGCCAGGCTGTCATCTGCAGTTCCCCGGTTTCAGTCCCATCTGGGCCAGCATTAAGATTTATCTCTGCAAAGTTCCCCAACCTGCCCTTGGTCAGTGGGGGACACCAATGGGCTAGGAAATGCCACCGTCCATTGGATGGGATGTTAAGCCTTTACCCTGTGTGTGAGAGAACCATACCCTGTGCACATTTTAGAACATGTCAGATGGCCTTGACAGGAACTGCCATCTGTCTCCTAACTGCTGTCCAGTGATTCTCCTCCGTCAAACTTTCTCTGAGCCATTGGAATCCTTCTGACCTGGCCAATTTAGCCCATTGTGTGCAAAAAAAGTACCACTCAGGTCAAATTAATGGTAGTGGTTGGCACGGCTAGAGGAATAGTGAGAGCTGTGTGGATGCATTCAGTAATATCTATTTGTTGTGGCTGCGTAGACAGTCTTTTTTTATTATAGGCTATTAAAATTAATTAATAATTAAATGTTTTTTTTGTGTGTGTTTCTACCATAGTTAAAGTGTAATTTGCTATTTTTAGCCCCATGATTTGTTACATACTTTATTTGTGTTTTTGATTGTTGTAAATATGTAGGTGGATCAGAAAGTAAGATTATGAGGTTTATATATCACAAAGTAAATCCTGATGACATAGGAGAGTGTTAAATATATATATTACAGTGCACCTGATTGGCAACATGGTAGGGTTTACAGATGCATGCATGTATAGGAGGGGAGATTTGGCAGTTCAAAATGGCTACGAAGTTGCAAATGGGGCTTGCAAAGAAGTCTGAGCAGTTATTCATTTTCTGTGGGTGAGGAAACTTTGTATGACTGAAATCCACTGACACTCATTGAAGTGTATTGGAAAAGTGTGATATTGCATCAACATGTCACCAAATGGTATGGAGGTTTTTGTCAGATAGGGATACTGTTGGGACAACAATTGCAGTGAATGTCCCAGCAGCTCTACAATGAAAGTGAATGCAGCACACATTAAGATCATTCAACAGGATCAAAGTGTCACTTTGCAGCCCATTGCATCTGAGCTGGGCCTGTTGTATGGTGTCATCCAACTTATCATCAAGGTACATAATGTGTGTGCAAGGTGGGTTTGATATGTATTAACAGAGGACAACAAAGCACAATGAATGGTGGCTAGTCTTATATTGCTGCAACGTTATGCGACAGAGGGAACCAACTTTCTTCATCGAGTGGTGAGAGGAGATGAAACACGGGTCCACAATTACATGCCAAGCAGTAAGCACATGTTGATGGAGTGGAAACACCAATCATCACAAACTCAAAAGAAGCTTAAAGTGACACCTTTATCAGGAAAATAGTCTTTTGTGGTATTGGTAGAATTCATGGAACACAGACATACCGTTACTGTTAATGATATTGTGACACATTGGAAACATTTACAAGAGGCCATTAGGAGGAAATACCCTGGGCTCCTTACCAAGGCATCATTCTCATTCATGACAATGCCTGCCTGCACACATCAAGCACAACTCAGGACTTGCTGCAGCAGTTTCAGTGGGATGGGTGTGGGGAGCATTCAGGGTCATCCCTCATACAGTCCTGATCTGGCTCCATGCAATTTCCACACTTGAAAAGATCACTTGAGAGCAGGATCTAGAGGCAGGGCATATTTCATTGAATTTTTTAAAGACTTCTAAAAAGGAGGAGGAAATGTTATTCTGCAGTGAAAATACAGTCTCTTGCCTCCCCCCCCCCCCTTCATTTTTCCTGCTTAATTGTGTTTCTTGTCCCCCCTCAATTTTTTTTCTAGATCCAGGCCTGCTTGTAGGATGTTGTTTTATATCAGATGAAGAGGTGCAATGTGGCATCACTGTGTGGTTGAATCTCCAGGGACAGGAGTTTTATGCTGACAGAATGGATAAGCTCATTACACATAGGGACAAGTGCTTGAATGTTTGTGGTGATTATGTTGAAAAATAGTGTATTGGTTGAGGTTTCACTTTGTATGGTTGGTTGTATACATTAAAAATATTGACCTTGTGTAACCTTACTTTATGATCCATCCATATAAATTATGCTTAACCACTTTCAGCATATTTTGGTATTCATATTTCAGAATTCAGCATATTTTTCTTGCTTGTTATATGTGTTCATAAAGGGTCATACAATTAGTGGCAACTAATATATGAACACTATAGCTCATGGAGTATGCTGATGCAATAAAATATGTCAAGTCTAAGGTGTTTCAGAGACAGTCATAGTGGGAAGTATGGCAATTATGATTTTATGATATGATTTAATGGACTTAACAGTGGAGGACAAGTTAGCTGTCTACAAAACATAAAGGATGATGAACTATTCACTCACTCACTGCTTTTGCAGAAATCTGTTAGCTATTCCCCATTGCTTTTGCAGTGGAGAATAGCTAACAGATTTCTGTGAGGACAAGTCTGTGAGGACTGGCAAACATCAGTTATCAGAAATGGTGCAGTAAAAAACTGAAAAGGTTAAAGATGAGTGATGCTGATGATGTGGGTCAAGAAGATGACAGAAGTTTTTATTTCACAATGCAATATATTGCTCTCAAGGCCCATTTCCATCAGAAAAATGAATCAAACCTTTCCTTGGTTAGCATATCATATCAGATGCCCACTTTTCTCCTTACTCAAAATCACAGAATCTAGTAACTTGCATGGTGCATCAGACTTATCCTGTTGTTGATTATAAAAAGTATTCTGCTCAGAGGCATCACATTACCTATTGCACCATGTCAGTGTACACTACATGCTTGTCAGAAACAACATTGACATATCTTACATGTACATTAGAGATAGTATAAATCAGTAGTTTGAGGGTCATTTTGCTGGTATTTTGAGGATCCTGCATTATATGCGTGTAACAATTGACTTGACAATTGTGAATTACCTAAACACAAATTTAAAAAACTGCATCCATCAATATATATATACATTCAGCAATAATAATGACATCTTCCAGCAACACAATGCACCATGGCCCAAGTCGGACAAACATAGTGTGAGAAATATTAGGATGATCTTCCCATCATTTCTTCATTTTAGTTTTTTAGCATGTCGTCAAAAGGGCTTCCCAATATCTAGTGCAAGCCCATCCACTGCAGAAAAGTTATGAAATGTTCTGCAGACAATGCAATAGACTGTCCTCTGGATTGCTTCATCATTTCATGGAGGAGTGTTGCATTTAGACTTGTTTCAGGAGGTTAGTGACTCCCTGAAATTATCCAATGCCTATCCTTGAATTCTGAGTTTTCAGATTTTTTACATTATTAGGTATTATCAATTCAATTATTAATTGGTACAATATTAATTCAATTATTAGAATTATTAACTATGGCTAAAAGAAGTTAAAAAAAATTCTGCACCAAATACTTTCATTCCAGTACTCAAGACTTACGTAAGCAAGGTGAAGGACTTGGATATTCAGATAACCAGAGCAGCAAGGATTTCTCATCAAGAATAGAACAAATAATTCAAGAATATGCCAAGTCAAATTCAACTAGTGACTTAATCTTTTCCCCTGAATTCACAAAAGAAGAAAGAAAAGAAGTCCATAGGTGTGTTTTAGTTCTTTTTTTTAAATTATTCCTACTATCAGTTCCTTTTTTTATTATGATTAAAACTAAAAACATATATAAGAGATTGTGAAATATTTAATTTCACTGCTGATAGTAATAAAAAGAAAGTTAATACAGTCTCTTTGAAAATGGTGCAATTTTAACATAATTGTAAATTTCATCCCATTGAAAATTTTCCCCCCTTCCTCCGGAGTGGCGGCTGCATTGAATTTTATTTCTAACCTCACTCTGCTCACAGTCCATTGGATTAAGCTGTGGCTCTGAGTAAGGAGAGCCATGGCCCTGACAATAGGCTTCCATCTGCCTCTTAATAGCTGTCTGGTGGATCCACTTTCTAGCTCTAAATTATTTGGGTCCTTGTGAAGGACGTGTGGCCCATTTTGAGCACAAAAGTACCAGGTAGGGATAAAACGACTTGAGCTTTGTTTTTAGAATTGCTTACAAGGGCACATCAAATTTTTTTCACCATGAATATGTTAATAAATATTATTAAAATGTGCACGAGACCAGATGGACCGATAAAGGTCAGATTCTTAAAAATAATCTTAAATTTCTCTTTTCAGGGCGGGACGACAATAAGCATCACCAAGGCGTGGGTCTGCTTCTCAGCAGACACGCTAGCGATGCTCTTCTAGGATATGAGTGCATTAATGAAAGGTTTCTTACAGCAAAATTTCAGACAAGCGTTAAAGACTTGAATGTTATCTGCTGTTATGCCCCCACTGAGGATGCCGATGAGGATGAGAAGGATAGGTTTTATGAACAACTTCAGGATATTTTGAATTCTGTCAAGAAAGGAGATATTACCCTTGTTCTTGGTG
This sequence comes from Ryuthela nishihirai, assembly GCA_038380435.1. NCBI lineage: Eukaryota > Metazoa > Arthropoda > Arachnida > Araneae > Heptathelidae > Ryuthela > Ryuthela nishihirai. Next base: position 63,293,492 of record JAWZYU010000016.1, on the reverse strand, counting down.
ACTTCAATGCCAAAGTTGGTACTGACTCTGACCTTTGGGGAGGAGTAATAGGCCCTTTTGGTATTGGTAGCTGCAATGGCAATGGGCAACGTCTCCTACAGGTAAGTAAACTCAATGGATTCAGAATAACTAACACTTATTACAAACACCGCGACATACATAAGTACACATGGGTTTCACCTGATGGGCTGCATAAGAATATGATTGATTACATATTAATTAACAGCAAATGGGCTAGTTCTGTTAGGAATACCAGGGCATATAGGGGAGCTGAAATTGGATCTGACCATTACCTTGTTAAAAGTGTCTTGCAACTTAAACTTAAAAAGTGTTGTGCTAGGGTTAAAAAATTTACTTTTAATACTGAAGCTCTGAAAGATCCAGTTATAGCCAAAGCTTACCATGATAGATTACTTAGTCATTATGACAGTCATGGTTTGCTTACTACTGAAGTTGAGGAAGAATGGGATCATTTTAAACAGGCTTTTTTGGACACTAACAGTACTCTTTTAGGAAAAAAGGAGCAGAAGAGTCAGAATTATCTGAGTGATAAGGCACTTGAGCTTATTTCGGAAAGAAAGAACTGCAGGAATGCACTTAATCAATACCCTACTAGTCCTAATAGAAAGCATTACAGAGACCTTAATAAACTTGTAAAGGATCAGTTAGCTGCTGATAAGAATCTCTGGCTTGATGGTTTGGCTGACAAAGCCGAGGAAGCAGTTAGACAGCACAACAGCAGAGAGCTGTACCAGATAGTTAATGTTTTGTGTGGTAGAAAACGGACAGGCATACAAGGATTGAAGGATAAACAAGGTAAGGTTATAGAAGGGGAGGATTCTGTCATGGCTAGGTGGGCTGAGCATTTCAGTGATGTTCTAAACAATGTAGTTAGTTCTACTCCCATTGTTGCAATGATGATAGATGCATTGGTGGTTTTAATGTTGGCCCTCTAACACAATCTGAAGTTATTTTGGCTGTTTCTAAACTTAAACTTCATAAATCCCCAGGGGTAGATGAAATTACTACGGAAATGCTTAGAGCTGGCAATGTTTCGGTTACCACTTGGATGACTGAAATTCTGAATATCTTTTATGATAAAGGCATGGTTCCTAAGGATTTTACCAGAGCTATTGTTATCCCTATTTTCAAAAAAGGTGATCGCAGTTCTTGTGATAACTATAGAGGTATCAGCCTACTCTCTGTTCCAGGTAAAGTTCTTTCCATGATTGTGCTTAATAGAATTAAGAATCTGGTTGACAGTCAATTGCGTGATGAGCAATGTGGATTCAGAAGTGGTAGGGGATGTGTGGATCAGATATTTTCACTTAGGCAGATTCTTGAGAAATGTTTAGAGTTTCAGAAACCTTTGGTTGCTAGCTTTGTTGATTTCAAAAAGGCTTTCGACTCTGTTGATCGTCATAATTTGTGGTTGATTGTGAGATCATATGGTATACCAGACAAGTTAGTTAACATTATGAAAGCTCTCTATAATAACACTGAGTCGTGTGTGAGAGTTGGTAAGGCTTGTCTCCTTTTCTCTTTAGCTTGGTTATTGATTATGTTATGCGAAATTCACTTCGAGGGAAAGATTTTGGCCTTAAATGGGCTGGAGATACGAAAATTTCTGATTTAGATTATGCTGATGATTTAGCCCTTTTGGCAAATGATGTTGATGAGATGAACTCTTTCATTCGAGCTGTTGATGAGACTGGTAGTAGAGTAGGTTTGGTTATAAACAGAGAGAAAACTAAAGTGATGAAAATTGGTCAGGCAGGCTGTGATTCAATTAATCTGAATGGTTGCAGTCTTGAGCAGGTGTCACAGTTTAATTATCTTGGGAGCTATGTAACAGATAATGGTGATGTGCGGCATGAGATTAACAGACGAATAGGGATTGCTGCCGGGACTTTTAAGAACCTATGGAGAGTGTGGAGAAATAGGCGTATACACCTAAAGACTAAAATTAGACTGTATAATAGTTTGGTTCTTTCTAGGGTTAGTTATGGTAGTGAAACTTGGACACTTTGTAAACAAGATAACAGGAAACTAGATGCTTTTGATTCCAGATGCTTACGCAGTATCTTGGGCATTAGGTGGTTCAACTTTGTAAATAATGATGAGATTAGGCAAAGGAGTTTGCAACCTCCTTTAAGCACCATATTGTGCAGAGAGAGACTCCATTGGTTTGGCCATGTTGCCGTTTGAATAATTATAGATTGGCAAATAGGGTTATGAACAGTGTGCCTAAAGGCCTCAGAAGGAGGGGGAGACCTAGGATGTGGTGGGCAGACAATGTCAAACAGGACCTTGTTAGAATTGGTGTGCAGTGGCCAGATGCAGTAGATGTAGCTCAGGATAGATTTGCTTGGAGAACTAAATTGCACGGTCTGGTTGGACCTCCGTAGCCCATGGCTGCTTGAGGATGATGATGATGATGATGAAATATTTTGTAAAAGATTATATATGAATTAAATAATCTTAAAAATATATATCCAGGGCCTAGGTTTTTTTTTTTATAAACACTGCAAAAATATCTGAGAAAATACTTTTAGTGACCTTTTCAAGTACATAAATGCATGTTGTCATGTATGTACTTGAAAATATATTGCTTCACATCTTTAGGCCTCTAATGACACTTTCTTCTTTATCACCCATCCATAAAACTTCATGTTTACTGAATTTGAAGGCTCATCTGTAAAACTGCTAATTTTCTCTATACCATTAATAACTGCATTCAATAAATGTTCCAGTCCCCAGCAACATGATAGATGCATTCTTCAAAAACTTTGTGTAATGTGGTATTATAATAGTCAGACAATTTCTATAATAATGTGAATTTGCGAGATTTGGTTTATTTTTGATTTTATTACTTTGTTATGACTATACTTTGTGTTTTTGGTTTGTTTGTGCATACTTCACACATATATATATATAACTCATTTTTGGAAAAGAAACAATGATAATGGTAGAAATAAATAAAAAAGATTAAATGCCATTTTATTTTAATAATGGTACAGAGAAATGATTGAGAAGTAATGAAGATTAAAAATAAGAGATTGTTGCCGAGTAATGAAAATGACCAACTGTATGTGTACACGCATTTCTATTCTATACTTGACAAGTTATAATCTTTAACAAACCAATTAGAGTGAATTTGTATATGTGCACATTATCATGAGTCAATGACAACTGAAATGTTCTCTTTTTGTTTATAAATGTGTTATGTGTTATGACTGTTTAAACACTTGTTTAACAGTTGCTGTAATTTGTATATGCAAATACGAAAAATTTCTTTGGAAGTGCTGAAATTTTCAACAACAATAGATCAGACAGGTGAAACAAGGAAACCATCCAAGGTGTTTTCTTATATGGTAATACATAGCGTGATCATTTAATTCATGGACAGAAGCAAAAAATTACATTAAATATCGTCCTCTGAATCTTCCTGGCATTTGTCTTGTCAAAATACTCTCCCTTGAAATTCACACATTTTTGCCTTCATTTTACCCATGCATTAAAAGTCTTTGAAGCCATTTTTTAGAAAGTGTGCAAAGTGTCGTTGTTGTGACTTTGCAAGCTTTGTTGTCAGATGTGAAATGTTTCCCTTTCAACGCTTTCTTCAGTCCTGGAAAGAAGAAAAAATCACAGGGTGTTAAGTCTGGGGAATATGGAGGATGTGGCAGAATCTAAGCACCTATGGCAGTGATCACTGGCTGCACAATATTAGCCTTATGGGGCTTGGCGTTGTCGTGATAGAGAAACCGTCACACCAGAAAGTTCCGGATGTTTTTCACAAATGGCATTGAAGTTTCATTCTGAGAACCTTCGAGTAGGCTTCTTTATTCGTGGTTGTTCCACAAGACACAAAGTGAGTAACAAGAACAACTCTGATGTCAAAAAACAAAACAGCCATTTGTTTCCCAGCTGAATGAGAAATCCAAAATCACAGAATCTAGCAACTTGCATGGTGCATCAGACTTGTCCTGTTTTGGAGTATCGGTGAATTGGGATGCTTCCATTGACTCGACTGTTATTTTGTTTCGGGATCGTAGTGAAAGATCCAAATTTCATCGCAAGTCACAATTCGACTGATAGATTCATTGGCTTTCAAAACAATTAAGCATCTTCTTGCACAGCTGTACCCTTTTTTGTTTTTGTTCTGGAATCAAACCGTGGAACCCATTGAGCACAGATTCATGACATTTTCAGATGGGTTTTCACAATCATGTGAGCACTTCCATATGAAACTGACATTTCCACAGCCACTTCACAAAGTGTTATTCATCTCAGGATTGCCAGGGCTCTTTTGATTTGCTCAGGAGTTATTGAGGAAGAAGGCTGGCCAGGTCTTGGTACATCGACCACAGATTTACATCCTTCTTTGAATCACTTATGCTACTTAAAAATGGCAAACCTACAAAAACTGTCATTACCATAGGCTTCACTCATCTCTTCAACAGTCGCAGTGACCTCGGCATGTGGAGCACCTTCGCAGCGGTCATGCACAGTGCCATCTAGTGTTAGTTTGGAATAAGTGCTACATACGAGTACTTATGGCATTAGTCCATGAATTAAATAATCACCCCTCATACAAATGATTGTAGAAAAGTAGTGGAAAAATTATGTTAAATCTAATGATCATTAAGTTAGTTGATTTAATTCATATATAATCTTTTACAGAATATTTAAATATATACCGTATATTTCCGCAGATAAGACGACCTTCAGATAAGACAAGGTATAAATTTTCATCAAAGTTTTATAGTTTTAGCATATATCTGTCCTATAAGATGTCCCCAAACTATCAACGGCCTATGAATTTAGTTTAGATCGGCGATCATCATCTGGATAATAATACTGTATAGCGTATACGGAATTATGTCCTATTCACAAATATTCACACTGATTCGGGTAATGACCTTGACTATTCACAAAAGCGTCGTATGAGCTATTCTATTTTGTGGACATACCCTACTCTGTACTAGTAAATAATTACGGTTTGTCCGTTTTTCCCTCAGTAGCTCAATAAACATAACTTTTAATATTTATTTTGTTTTAGTATTGTTTTACTATTACAATGTATTATTTACTATTACAATGTAATGTATTATCATATAACGTATTTAAATAATATGATAGATTTTTTGATAAGTTGTAGTAATAATGGTTTCAATTTATATAAATTTCAATCTAATTTTTTTTTGTATCTGTCCTATAAGACAACCCGGATTTTGGGGACCTTTTTTTATGATTCAACTATCGTCTTATCTGCGGAAATATACGGTATATTTTAATATAATGTGTACATTTTAATAGAAAAAATATTTGTTAACATATTCATGGTGAAACCAAATTTGATGTGCCCTTGTAGCGTGCATTTAACAGATGGCGTAGTATTGATGATAATTTCCCAGACCAGTGGATTGGTCAAAGGGGAAGTGTTCAGTAGTCCTTACCAATCCTCATGATCACCTGATTTAGCTACACAGGAATTAAGGCATGAAATTAAACAGTCATGCACAACAATCTGAGTAAGTATCTTGGTTGTTATTTGCCACTGTCAACAATGCCAACCAACAGTATTCTTTATGAACATTAGTTTGTAGCTCATTGTATACCATGAAGCTATTGCTTCATCACAGATTAAGTACCATATTTCTTCAATTCTAAGACGCCATTGATTGTAAGACTCACCTTAATTTCAGTACCACCAACAGAAAAAAGGCTTTGATTCTAAGAAAAAAATAATAAATAAAACACTAAAATATATCTAACAAATATTTTTATTATAATAGAATTCAATTTACTAACAACAGTAGTACCTATTTATCAGTAAGTGTGTTATTCATTACTTCTTTCTGAATCAATATCAGAGTCTGATTCTTCCAAGCTGTCATATCTGCATCTGAATCAATATCAGAGTCTGATTCTTCTGAGCCGTTTTTATCTCCATTATCCCATAATATATCGAGAACATTGGTGATCTAACATATTTTAAATGAGTGCTGCACTATTCTTTCTGGGATTAGCTTCCAAACTGTTGATACCCATTCCACCAATTCTGATGCTGATGCTTTCTTAATTTTTTCGGAAGGTGATACTCACTATAATTCACTCACAGAGCTCCACTATAATGAAATAACGGTGGCTTCACATATAGAAAGCATGGGAAAATACCCACATTTGGAGAATGTGATAATGATCAAACTTTGAGGCTGGGTTTCTGTGTAAAAACAAAATGTGTGGTACTGTGTGCAAAGGCGCAGGAAAATTTGAAGGAAAAAAAAAACTCCCAACGACACCATCAATTTTAAGATGCACCCCATTTTTAGAGCTTTTTATATGGGAAAAAAAGTGCATCGTAGAATCGAAGAAATATGGTATCAACCTCCTCTGAACTATGTAATGGGTATTTTGTTTTCATTATTTAAAGTATATAAACATTTTTTGAGACACTTTTTTTTGTGAAATAAAATTTCACATGAAATTCTGAAAGCACAGGTTCTAAATATTTTCTTCTTTTGTAGAATGTTTTTTTTATATTAGAATTTTAATTTACTTTTTCTAGGATTGCTACCAAATATGGTTTGAAAAATAACAGCAAAGGAGGAAAGGGATTTAGTCGTCATGTTATTGTCAGCCGACGTTTTACAGGTCAAGAACTTGTAGCACACCTTTTAGAAGTTGGTGGATATACACACAAATATGAACTTATACCACCATGTAATAATTAAATGTTGTAGATATATATTCCTAAAAAAATGTATATATTTGCTTTTTATCCAACAGGAAAATCAGATTTCAGAATCTGTTTGTCTAAATAATGATTTTAAGAGTATCTAAAAAAGGTGATTAAAGTAGCAAGAAACTGCACTTGTTGTTCTTTATGTATTTTATCATTCACAGTTTCTAAACTAGTATCGTATTTAATGGCTGAAACTGGCTAAATTTATTGATGATGTAGTAGCCGCTACCCACCCTAAAATAGTTCTACTCATAAATTTACTTTTGTAAAGTATGAAGATTTTTGACTTTGCAGAATAAAAAATGTATGAAAGAGGAATATTTTGGATATAGTTTTATGTTTTAAGCTAATTTACATTCCCAATATTAATAATTCAAAAACAAAAAAACTGGATCAATGAATGTTAAAGGTAAAGGAAATATTTTCTTTATCCATGTGGGATATGAATCTATTGCCTGATAACATGTCAGGTGCTATGAAATTATTTGGTAATATTATTTAATTACCTGTTAATGATATATAATGTATATCAAAGTCACTACCAGTTGCAACCAAGTAGGTGAAATATGTATGACACAAAATGTTAGTAGTAAAGTATGTTGGTATGAATATCATCATGTTTAAAATAATTTAAAATTCTCTGTCATTGAACAATAAAATTTTATTGCTCAATGACAGAGAATTTTAAATTATTTTAAATTAATTTTTGAGCAAGAAGGTCTTTTTAATTGTATCATCATGTTTGCACAGAATTATGTATCTCTGTGTCCAGTGTGACATGTGATGCAGTGTGCAGGTGTAATTTTAGGAAAAGTGTTAACCACAGCTTCCTTCAGTTCATTATCTGTATGTAGGATTTCTGGGCGGCATTTCCTTTATGAAGCCACACAAAGTGTTGTATGTTGACAAATCAAAACTTTGCAATGGCCACACCAAAGATGCATGAAGCTAAGCCAAGCTGCATTCAATCCAGTGGTCAGGGAGAACATCACTCAGATGCTCGTACTGAAAGAGCATAGTGAGCAGGTTCACCATCCTGCTGGAATCAAGTATTACCATCATCAAGATTTAAAGTTTTGATTTGAGGCACTAGCCAGTCTTATCAACGTATCCCAATAAGTGTTCTTGTTTACTGGACTATCAAAAGAAATATGGAGCAAAAATGTGCCTTGCTGTTACATTTTTGCATACATTGTTTTGTTCTTCAACAAATGGACAATTTTTTTCAATTCAACAATTTTTTTAATTGTTCTTCAACTATGGAAAATGCAGATTTCCTTAGACCACATGTAAACATACTTCAGTTTTGAACTGCAGTATACCGTTCGTTTTTCAGAAAAGAACTGCAAACTGTTTAGGAATTGTGTCAACATCTACTAATTGTATGCATGCTTCCCATCTCTGACACTCAGTTAATTCATAAATGGTAGTCTATATGCTTTATACTCAAGATCACGTTTGAAATACCAATGTGTAAGATATCCCTAAGTTCTGAGGATTGTTTGCGAAGAAATTACTTTTGTGAGCATAACAGTGATAACTCAACTTCATGATATACTTCCCTACATGTGGATGGTTGTCCAGACCATGCCCTGTTCTTCATGCTGTCAGTTCTAAACAGTTTCCTTCCCCATTTGATTATTGTGAGTTTTGTTCGAGGTCACCTGTTGAACCTTTCTTGAAAATCAGCTTGGAGTTCTCACAATGGACTTATTGGTGATTCCTGTGCCATTATACCCTGTGCTCATTACTATACTTGCTGTTCAGTGATGTAGTATTTATTTATTTATCTACATTTACAGACAGCTGAGAGACCAGTGAACAAGCTTCTCTTATTCAAGAAAGGGTATACAATTTGACAAAATTTAAAGATATTGCAGTAAAAGGTTTAAAAGAGATAAACAAAAGACAATACAAAAGAAAAATACAAAAAATAGGCAATAAAGTATATTGATAAGGTTTGTTTCATGTAAAAAAAAAATTAAAATTAACTGAGTGGCAGAGATGGGAAGCATGCATACAATTACTAGATGTTGATACGATTCCTTTATATTTAAGATTTAATTTGAAAAATTTGGGTATTTTAAAATTGTATTTGGAGTAAATTCACTAGTATTATACACCCAATTCTGTTTTTACACAGTTTTTTTATATGATTTTGATCTAACATGGATCAAACAGCACCTTTTTAAAAAATCTCTATTTGAATTTAATTCAAATTTTGCAATCATATTCGAGAAAAAATTCCTATAATTTACATTTATAACAAAGACACTTTTATGGTCACATATTTCGAAGTAGTTTCAACTTGAAAATGTACTATAGACACATTTTGTGCCCAAAATAAAAAAGACACTAACATAACTACACAACAAGTTTTCTCCATTTTATTTTATGGAAAAATTGTACAAAACCTACTTCATTGGGAATAAAGTGGCAACATTGAGTTCCAGGAATTCCCCTCAATGTTATCTTCAATACAAACGTTAGCCTTTGGTCTCTCATTTCGTGTTTAGAGTTAGAAGTGTTTAGATGTTTATAGGAGAAATCGAAAAAAATTTTGCTTTTTGAAGTTTTGTGTGCGTTATATAAATTTATTAAATTTTGCTGATAGATAATTTACAATTTTTCATCATCTGATTTATTAACAATAATTCAAATATTTTTCGTAAACCTTACCACGATGTCGGATAATTCAACTATACTCTATAAAAGCAGAAAAGGAAAGCCAAATCTTTGGATACTAGATCCAAATTTTAAAACGTCTTGCAACTGGAGAAGGTTCAACATCCATAGCTAAATATTTTGGTTTGAACGAAGCTACTGTAAGAACCATTAAGAAAAATGAAGATGCTATTAGAAAATCTGTGTTTTCTGGAACAAAATTGAGTGCTAAGTCGTCATCGTACACAAGAGATATCGTAAAAGTGAAGATGGAAAAGGCACTAGTAATGTGGATAGAAGATAACTCGCAAAAAAAGAATACCTCTAGATGGAAATACCATCGAACAGATGGTATTACGAATATATAAGTAGATACAAGAAATGAAATCAACCACATCAGCTCAGTTAAACAAAAATTATGAATTTTCTGCAAGAACAGGTTGGCTTGCAGGATTTGTTCAAAGACACGCGTTTCATAATGTAAAGATAAAAGATGAAGTTGCATCTGCAGATGAGTCGGCTGCTAAAGAATTTTGGCCAAAATCATTGCTGATGGTGGACACACTCCTGATCAAGTTTTTAATGCAGATGAAACTGGTCTTTTTTGGAAAAAAAATACCGAGTAGAACCTACGTAGCAAAATTACAAAAATCTGTTGGTGGCTTTAAAGCAGCTAAGGATCGTGCGACCTTTCTATTTTGCAGCAACGCTTCAGGAGATCGTATATTAATACCGCTGCTCATCAATCGATCATTTAGACCACGGTCAGTGAAACATGTAGATTTGAACAAATTACTAGTATATTGGATGACAAAAAAGCCCTGGGCTACAAAAGAAATTATTAATGAATGGTTCCATAAATGTTTTTTTCCAGAAGTTAAACGGAGGAAAAAAATCTCGAATTTAAAGTTTTATTGATTATAGGCGTGACCATCCTGTTTTGGAACACTCGAGTGTGCAAATTTGTTTTCCGCCGCCTAATACGACATCCTTAATATAACCACCAGACCAGGGTATAGTTGCCACATTTAAAACTTACTACGTAAGACGATCATTCCAATACATTTTAAATAAACTAGATAAGAATAAAACTCTAACAGTTATTGCTGTGTGGAAGAAATTTTCTATTTTAGATTGTATCGGAGATACTGTATTGACGTTATCAGAATTGAAACCATCAACTTTAAAACCCTTTAACGCCCAGAACGGCCCAAAATGGCCGAGATTTTGAAATGGACTAGTCCGAATAGTGCTATTTCTTTGTCTTTACTCCCCTCTACCCTTTTCTCAGATTTCTCGGGCGTTAAAGGATTAAACGCATGCTGGAAAGATATTTTGCCAGAATGTGTAAGAAGCCAAAGATCCTGTACACCCAAATACGACTGAATATCCTAATACATCACTTTAGCACACGCAGTTGATGGAGAAGAATTCGATGATTTATCGTTTGCAGATATTGATGAATTGCTGGTTGACAAAGTTCTTAGCGAAGATGAAATAATAGAAGTTGCCCTTGAGACTCCTGATGAAAAGGAAAAAGTGATGGTGATGAAGAGATTCCACTCATGCAGGTTTAATTAAAGAAGCGCTTCAAATGGCTAGTAAATTGGAAAGTCATTTTCTTACACATGATCCCATTGTCGAACGAGCTGAGCAAGTTTAAACGTGAACTGAAATCATTTATGGCGCGTTATCAAGAATTCTACAAAGATCTAGTCAAAGCATGATCTTAACGATTGATTATAGAGTTCGTTGTTAAAATTAATCAAACTTCAGGATCACTGGTTCCCCATGCCACAGAGAGCATTTCACCATTGGAGTATGAACGACGGCCAAAATGTTTCATGCGTTTAAAGTGATTTAATCCCAGTCTTACGCAAACGAATACGTCTATTGTCAGAAAGTGACAACGAATAAAATCTAGTTAATAAGCATATGTAAGTCATGTTTTTTTGCACTTTTGTATTCTTGAATTAGTGACATATTATTTTCTTTATGGAGGATAATTTACTTTGTATGTGTACATATAATTATCTTTATAAGTTTATAAAATAAAAAATATTTTTAAATGAATAAAAATCAAATAAAGATTTAATTAAAGATTTTGATATGATTTGTTTGAAAATAACTTATTATTTATACTGTGTTTTCGCGTCTGGAACCGATCTATCTTTTCATATGCAGTGTAATTTTTTTCGGGAATCTATCTACCATGTAAAAACAGAATTGGGTGTATTTTTAAGGTTTTCGAAAAGTTTAGTTCGTTAATCAGAGTAGTTTAAATAATTTAAAACGATATGAGAGATTGTTTCTTTTTTATTGCATAAAAAGCAATTTGGAGATTTAGTTTTTTTTTATTTTATAAAGATAAAAATTTAAACTTCAGAAAATCCAATTCTTAATCTATAAAAGTATGAAAGGGATTTGCGAGAAAAATCTAAATCAATAATATTTGATAATTTTTGATCTAAAAAAAAGTCTAAAATAAATACCCTCTCAAGCAGCTGCTTGCCACAGAGGTCTGACAGGAGCCTGTCAGTTTATATGCCATAGTAGAGGTCTGAGAGGATGGCAGGACCTCAGCAGAAAAACGACATATACCACCATGCCTTATCCCGGGGCTCGAACACAGGTCCCTTAGATCAGTAGCCAAGCGCGCTAACCACTCGGCCATAGGACGGCTAAAAAAAAATCTATGTTGAGAAAAAATGATCCACAAGTTTTTAATTGGCAAGTCGTTTTTTAACTCTTAATAAGTTTTTTTTATTATGTAATAAAAATTAAAAGAGGGAGTGAAAGTATTTAAAATAGGAACTTGTTTGGCATAATGGTCAGCCCATTCATTGCCGGAAATTACCACAATGACTAGGGATCCATTGGAAAATAAAAGAGTTTTTATCATCTATTGGTTGATCTGTCATCTTCAAAAATCTGTAAAATTTACCTAAACGCACAAAAACGTAAGCATTATACTAGGTATAGTGACTTGATGCACCCTGTATAATAGCTATATAATATGCAGATACTGTTCAGAAAAATGGAAACATTCCCCTTTAAAGTCAAATTCGAAGATCCAGAATTTCTACAATAGGTTTTTTTCATAGTAAAATAGGAATAGATTTAAATCTCGATTTTTAACATTATTTGTTGGGTATTTAAAGAGCTATGGAAGCTGAAATATTTAATAGCAGCAAAATTCCGCCTAAGGAACTTGTGTAAAACTGAAAATTATTGAAAGAACTATTTGCACAAAATTCTAAAACACATATATTTTATTAAATAATTTAAAATAATACTTTTTTTTTCAGGTTTCGTAAGATTGACATCTTTATTATTCAATATTCAAACTTCTATAAGTGAACGAATACTGTTCAAAATCGAAATTTAGACACTGTAATTGACATCTTATATTTTTCTTCAGTCACATATGTCCATAAAAATTTGCTTAACTAGATTTGGAGCCTCGAATTTGATTTTTCATTGATGACGACGTAGCCATTTTTCTGTCCATTGCCTGTATATTATAATAATGCATGTTTATAAACATTAAACTTGTTCATTCTGATCAGTTTAAATTGTACAATTAATAGCATTAATATTTGTTGTTTGCAAGTGAGAAATATCAATTATTACTAAATAAATGTGTTAAGTTCAGAATTGTTGTTATGCAATAAGTATGCTATGTTTCTTACACAGATACCTGGAAAAGATAAAAATAAAAACTTTTATACGTGGACAAAAATTAGAGTAATATTTATTGATTCTCAAAAGGGACCACTCTTGGTTCTTTGTTGTATGATATCCCCCCCCCCCACCTTAGTGGAGTTCTTAGCTGACAAGGATGTGTCTTTTGATCTGCAATCTTGGTCCTTCCTGCTATACACAATTAGTATTTTCAACAAACCAATTTTTAATTCATAGCAGTTGGAATGTGAGGAATGTAAATAAAAATTACCGTTTTGATGCCTTCAGACACGTCCGAATCTAGAAAGAATTAAGGAGGGGAGGGAGCAATAGAATGGATTTCCATTTTACAGGTCTTTAAAACTTCCTTGAAAACTTCCTTTAAACCTCCCTAGTCACTAATGTCCGACCCCCGCCTTCTCGTGGTTCAGGTCGTTAGTACCTTTCAAAAGAGATACTCTCTTGCGAAAGGGGAGGGCTGCCAGATTAATGTGGCCTACTGATTTGGACAACTATGGCTATTTTTCTTTTTTTTTCCTACCCTGCTGAGGAGTTGTCAAGCACACAGAGTCCTGGTGCTGACAATATAAACCTACCGGACTGGACTGAAATAAAGCTCTGAGCTTGATTATGGATCCTGAATTTGCTGCACTGGTGGGCTTCTGTGGAGGGAAAAATCTTCCGCTGAGTTTTCTGTTTGTTTGTGGATTGACAGCCCCAAGTGAATAGATTCACAGGATATGTTTATCAGCTGGTGGATAATCCTGAGCAGAGGTCATCGCAGGCATCTGTACTCTTGCTTCTACTAGAATCCAGTGTAGATGGCTTCAGTCTTTAATCGTAGGGGAACGGGTCTTCGCTCCCATACTTTCAATTAGGGGACTGTTTGATATTGTCAGCATTCCCTCTCAATAAACATAGTTTCTGTAAACATCCCACTAACTATTTTTCTCTCCATGGGTAGTTAGAATGTGATGACTCTGTACAGAGCTATATCCTCACACAAGAATTCCACCATTATAATTTAGATATTCTCGGCTTGCAAGAGACCAGATGGACAGATAAAGGTCAGATTCTTAATAATAATCTTATATTTCTCTTTTCAGGGAGGAAAGATAATAAGTATCTCCAAGGCATAGGTTTGCTTCTCAGCAGGCACGCTAGTCATGATCTTCTATGATACGAGTGAATTAATGAAAGGTTTCTTACAGCAAAATTTCAGACAAGCATAAAGACTTGAATGTTATCTGCTGTTATGCCCCCACTGATGATGAGGATGAGAAAGATAGGTTTTATGAACAACTTAAGGATATTTTAAATTCTGTCAAGAAAGGAGATATTACCCTTGTTCAAGGTGACTTCAATGCCAAAATTGGTACTCAAACTGACCTTTGGGTGATAGGCCCTTTTGGTATTGGTAGCTGCAATGGGCAACATCTCCTACAGGTAAGTGAACTTAATGTTTTGAGAATAACTAACACTTATTACAAACACCGTGGCATACACAAGTACACATGGGTTTCACCAGATAGGCTGCATAAGAATATGATTGATTATATATTAATTAACACCAAATGGGCTAGATAAGTTAAGAATTTTGTCTCCTTTTCTCTAGCTTGGTTATTGATTATGTTATGCGAAATTCACTTCAAAGGAAAGATTTTGGCCTTAAATGATCTGGAGATGCGAAAATTTCTGATTCAGATTATGCTGATGATTTAGCCCTTTTGACAAATGTTGATGAGATGAACTTTTTCATTCGAGTTGTTGATGAGACTGGTAGTAGAGTAGGTTTGGTTATAAACAGAGAGAAAACTAAAGAGATGAAAATTGGTCAGGCAGGCTGTGATTCTATTAATCTGAATGATTGCAGTCTTGAGCAGGTGTCACAGTTTAATTATCTTGGGAGCTATGTAACAGATACTTGTATGGCATGAGATTAACAGACGAGTAGGGATTGCTGCTGTGACATTTAAGAATCTATGGAGAGAGTGGAAAAATAGGCGTATACAGCTAAAGATTAAAATTGGGCTGTATAATAGTTTGGTTTTCCCTAGGGTTAATTATGGTAGGGAAACTTGGTTGCTTTGTAAACAAGATAACAGGAAACTAGATGATTATGCAGTATCTTGAACGTTAGGTAGGTCAGCTTTGCAACTAATGATGAGGTTAGGCAAAGGAGTCTGCAACCTCCTTTAAGCAGCATATTGTACAGAGAGAGACTACGTTGGTTTGGCCATGTTGCCTGTATGGATAATTATAGATTGGCGAATATGGTTATGAACAGTCTGCCTAAAGGCCTCAGAAAGAGGGGGAGACCTAGAATGTGGTGGACAGACAATGTCGAATAGGAACTTTTTAGAATTGGTTGCAGTGGAGAGATGCAGCAGATATTGCTCAGGACAGATGCGCTTGGAGAACTAAATTGCGCCGTCTGGTTGGACTTCCGTAGCCCTTGGCTGCTTGAGAATGATGGGGTGGGGACGGTCTCCTGTTCCTGTGCCGACACTGCTTTCAGACAAGGAATTTCTGTGGGCTTGGATATTTTGAGCTTGAAAGAGGCTAGAAACTAGGTAAAGGTCAGATAATAAAAAAGATATTTTGTTTCCCTTTTCAAATAGGCATGATAAGGAGTATATTCTAATGTTGGGATTATTGCTCAGCTAGAATGCTAGTAACCTCTTTTAAATTCAAGGAAATTTGAATTAGAATGAAAACCCTGGAATTATATTTTGTATGTTATACAGTGGACTGATGAAATTAGAAGGCAATGTTTTCTGGACAACTTCAGAGTATTTTTTGATTTGGTGAGATAAGGGAATATTACTCTGTATTTGGTGACTTCAGTTATAAAGTTTGTACTGACTCTGTCCCATGGGATAAAAGGAGATTCCCTTTTGGTATTAATAGTTGCAGTAAAATTTGATAACGTCTGCAGTTACATCAATTTAATGAAATGAGAAAAAATTCAAATATGTGTATATTTATAATTTATGTTGGTTCCACGTGATAAGCAATATGGGGCGATTCACTGCTTGGTGGCTTTGGAGTTTTACTGGTATATTTATTAAATATGAATCAGTTTTCATCAAAGGAATAGTAACATACCTCAATTTGTGGCCAACTTCTGCATTATACACTGAATTGAAAATTATTATATACACCCCAATAATAACATGGAAAACAGAAGTATCTCCTCCAGTTACGTGGGAGACTGAAACTGGCAATGCCTATAAATAGAGCAAGTCTATGCATTAGCAACCAGTCACGGAAAAATAATCATGCGTGAGTGAGAGTAGGTGCAAGATAGGTCGGTTGCTCAATCACCGAAACTGTTGGGATATCCATATCAGACAGTCTCGTGTGTATACTAAGACTACGTGAAATACAGCAAAACTTCCAGTGGGAGAAATGTCGATTGAAACGTGCAATTTACTCGAGGTGAGCATAGACTGTCAATCATTACAAGGAATTGCACGGCGACAATGGAGCAGATAGCATCTGAATAGAATGAGGGTGTGTCCACAAGCTTATGCACAAAAACTATCCATCGTAGCATGAAAAATATAGACTATGGTAGTTGTGTCGACTGCAAGGAATAGAAAGATTAGGCTGCAGTTTGCAAAGGCCTATTGCAGCTAGAGTCATGGGATTGGAAATATGTCATCTGGTGTGACAAATCACGGTTTCAACTCCACGCCAATGGGGTGTGCGTGAGTGGTATAATTCACATGAAGCGATGGATCCAGCTAGCCAAGTTGGAATCATACTGACAGGTGGAGGTTGTGTAACAGTTTGAGGTGCGTTTCCGTGGGCTTCCTTGAAACCTCCGTCACTGACACAAGTTATGCGAACATCCTTGTGCCAGAAAGAGAATGTGCAACGATTCTTTTTCCGCACCATGACGCCATCTTTCAACAGGAAACTCCTGGGGGCGGGGGTGGCTCAGTCGGTAGCGCCCAGGCTTTTAATCTGTAATTCCCAGGTTCGAGTCCCAGCTGGGTCAGCGTTGAGATTTATCTCCGCAAAATTCCCCGCCCTGCCCACGGTCAGTAGGGGAGACCGATGGGCTTGGAAAGGCTGCCGTCTGTCGGATGGGACGTTAAGCCGTGGCACCGTGTGCGGGAGAACCATACCCTGTGCACGTTAAAGAACACACTGGATGGCCTTGATGGGAGGCTACCATCTGTCTCCCAACAGCTGTTCCAGTGGGTCCCCTCCCCCAACCTTCTCTGAGCCTTCGGGGTCCATGTGACCTGGCCATTTAGCCCATGGTGTGCAAAAAAGTCCGCTCAGAGGTAAAACAACCCAACAGGAAACTCCACACTGTATACTTCCCGAGTGGCAAGGAATTGGCTCCTGGAGCATTCAAGTGAGTTTACCACACTTGAATGGCTCCCTCGATTGCCGGACCTCAACCCCATTGAGAATTTGTGGGACGAATTGGAAAGATCTCTTCAAGCCCGCCAACTCTCACTGGCAAATATGCGAATGCTCTATGACAGGCGATCTTCGCTTCCTAGGCAGCAATACCACCTCCGTGTTTCAACACCTCATCGAGTCCTTACCAAAACGTATGGCTGCTGTTGTGTGGGTAAAAGGTGGAGCAACAGGTTATTAGTCAGATGTATGCGATAATTTTCCCATTCAGTGTAGATAGGGTGACTATATGTTCCTGTTTTTAGGGTATAGTCCCTGAATTAAAGGCTCTGCCCCTAGAATTCGGTTTTAGAAAGTTTTTAAATATTATACAGTATGAGCAAATGTTTCATAATAGAATAGCAGTAACAACAATTATAAAAAATTTCAGTTGCAATGTACATGACTAAAAAAATTGAGCTAGAATCATTATAATGATAGAGGTATCCTGGTAGGCACCGATAGAGAATGCATATCTTTCGTCGATGTGCTGATAAAATTACTGAGCAAGTTTTATCTTTGTTCTAACAGATTTTGGCGCCCAATGATTCCCCAGATACCTTACCAACAGGTTCCAAATTTCGGACCACATCCCCTGTGTTGTGTTAAAAAATAAAATCCCAACCTGTAATGGAGCGTGGTTTTGGAACCTCGAATGTCTTTTCAAATGTGGGAGATCTGGCATCATTCTATCATAACTTCATCAGGTTTTGACTTAACTGACGGAGGAGAATTTCCATTTCGTCAAAGTTTTGGCTGGTGGTGTGTTAGTTTTGTAGTCTTCCATTAAGAACTGGAAATTGCTTTATAGATATATTTTTTTTCAAAATTGTCAAAACAGTTTAAAAAGAAGAAAAGGAAATGTGTAATGAATGATAATGTCAGTGGTTCCCATATTTGCATCCTGCATCTAATAATAAAAAAATTTAGTTTTATGTTCAGTGTGCAATAGTATTTTCTCAATAGGAAGTGGAGATAAAATATCGGTTATAGAGCATGAAAGTACTGCATATTGAAAAAATTCTATATCAGCAGATTATCTTCTCTGGTATAGTACTAAGTTCTTCAAAAGGAAAATGCAAAATATGAACATAGTTTAGCAATTCAAGAAGGTACTCAGGAATAGTTAGCTGAAAAACTATTGAATACAACGTTTAAAGAATATCTCCTGTGGTTACTGTACTATCGAATCAAGTGCGGACACTGGTTGATGTGCAACACACATTGTAATGCATACCACATTGTATCGCATAATCAAAGTTTCGGTCCATGGACCGAAACTTTGTTTAATTTTGTTTTTCATTTATAAGTTCAGCCAAATTTTCTAAATGTGTTTTTGCATTCTTGCTCTTTTGAAATTCGAATTGATATCCTGAAGTCAGTTTAAATTTCTTCATATAATTCATAATTTTGGCAACAATATATTATTTCGTAATTTGTTAATGGCTGGAAGTGTTGCTATCAGCCTGTAATTTCATCTGTTTCTTTTACGTAATTTATGCACAGGTTTATCACATATCGAGAGAGCACAATATAGAGAATTTATAAGTTCAGCCAAAAATCTCTCTGGTTCAATAGCAGTTTCAGAGCTTAAATTTAAAAACCCAGTTTTTTTTTTACAAAAAAGAAATAAGAATTTGAAGATGTTTATATCTGATATTATCGATTGCAGGAAGTTTTGAATTTTTTAATCATCATATTACACCAGAAACTTAAACAAATATAATAATTTGGGGACGAAGAATTGTTTGCATACAGAGTTGAAAAATTTCACTTGATGCTACGATCTTATCATTATCATATGGTGATAGAAGTTTTGGTAGGATTTCTGCAAAAAACGTGTTATTATTGTTTACTGTTTCTTCTGCTGGTTGAGTTTTCTCCACATTCGCCGAAATGAAATGAGTGATTTTGTTTATAATGTCTCACAACAATTTATTGTTACCATTTGTGCAATTTATTTTATTATAATGCAAGTTTCGTTTTTCTTTTCGAATCATATTTGTTTGTTTTTAATTTGGTTATAATTTTATTTATGTTCATTTATATTTTACATTTATACTTTCTGTAAAGTATAATTTCTTTAACGCAGATTTGAATATCGTTTGCAACAAATTCGCAAGTAGACTTTTTTTCTCTTCTGTCTAATTTCGCCATTACCCTAACACTACTGTTTTTAAGTAACTCATTAAATGTTTCTTCATATTTTTTCCCAATTTTAAGTGCATTATTTATTTTCACGTAATAGAAAAACAGTTTTGCTCAGTGTCCTTTCAATTTATTTTTAATTTTGTTTTAAATTTGTCAGTTACACTGTTGGCCATTAAAAGTGCAACACCAGGAAAGACGAGAAATGAAAGCCATATTTAGTGAATACATAGCTTATGTTACAAGGATCTTTATTTCGGGGTGGGGGCGGGTCCCGAAGGACCCGCCCCCCATGGGGAGAGCGCGTATTCCGTCTCACGACACTACACGTATGTTACAAGGATCAAATGATTACAAATACAACTCGATTAGACTTGTGGAATACAAAGAAATCAGTATGTTGTGTAGCCAGCATGAGTGGCAGTACACGGTCCAGCATTGAGAGGATGAGATGTTGGATGTGTGTTTGGGGAATGACAGTCCATGCAATTTTGATATGTAACCAGAGTTCATCTGTTGTAGCAACTGCTGGTGTGCTAGTCTCATGAGATCATGGACCAGACCTGTTCAATTGGGGACAGATCCAGAAGAGTAACATGGTGGCTATCCAGGAATTGTTGGATGATGCATGCCACATGTGGTCAGGAATTGTCCTGTTGATAAATAGCACCAGAGAGCTCCTGAAGATACTGTACAACCACAGGCTCCAACACCTCAGTAGTGTAATGCTGGCTGTTCAAAGTACCGGTAATGCATATGAGGAGCGTTCGTGAGTGGAGTCCAATGGCATACCATAATACCAGGGGTCAGACCTGTATGGCGCTGTATCATGCATGTCTCACTGAGCCTGTCGCTGCAGTACCAACAGATAAAGATTCGTCCAACATTATTCTGCATACTGAAGTTCGTCTGAAAAGACGATGCGATGCCATGCACGATGTTCTTGGCACCATTGCACTCAGTTATGCCGGTATTGTAGAGTCAATGGCCGCCTAGCAAAAATGTCCTGATGCTGCAGACGACGTCGAACCATATATGCGGACACCGGTTGATGTGCAACACAGCTATTGTGTTTGATGTGACTGTACGATCATTCATAGCCATGCGCACAAGATGTCTGTCCTCTCATTCGTTTGTGTGACAGGCCATTGAGATCGCTCACCTCAGTGAGTTCGTTCCTCTTCTACCCACTGACGCCATATTCCCATCATTGGCAGTATTGCGTCCAACACGAGCACCGGTGTCTCGGTACGATAATCTGCCTTCCAGTAATCCCACAATTCTCCCTTGATCAAAGTCAGAAACAGTTTTCATTCCTGGATACCCACCATGTGACACTTCTGCCTTGGCCTGTGCATTTACCGGATCTGTCCCCAATTGAACATGTCTGGCCCATGATCTTATGATGACTAGCACACCAGACACTAACAGCTGCTACAACAGATGAACTTTGGCTACGTATCGAAATGGGCTTATGGATGCTGTGTTCTTCAACGGGGTATACTTGATCCTTTATTGCAAAGAACTGTGAGCAAACACAATTACAGTTCTTTAGACCGGCCTTTGTAATCTCTTATACCACTTCCAGGGGGCATTACTGTCACACATGATACTTGATCCATTAAAATGCATAATTATTTAAATTAAATTTTATTAAATGTTAATGCATTTAAAAAATAAATATGATTATAAAGTAAACGACCCCTCAAGCAGAGGTTTGACAAAAGCCTGTCAGTAGAATATGCTACAGAGAAAATCGATGACGAAAGCAAGCCTTCAGAAGAAAGGCAATGCAGAAAAAAAATATATAAATTAAAAATTTTTAAAAAATACCTTTCTTTCTATAGGGCTGTAAAAAGTAGAAAATTAAACTAAAGCATATCGATGGTGCAATCAGTCACTTCAAAGGAAGATAAAGCAGCGACAATCTTGTTGAGTAGATAAATCGGTGCCTTATCTTCTTTTGAAGCGAATACGAATCAGTTACTGATTGCACCATCGATAGGCTTTAGTTTTATTTTGTACTTTTTAGGGTCCTATAAGAAGATAGGTATTATTAAAAAATTTTAATTTATATTTTTAAAAACACCTACATCAAAATCTTTTATTTAATATATACTGAATGGACAAATTATTATATACACCTATCTAATATGTTTCCCCACCTTTTGCCCACACAACAGCAACCAGACGTCTTGGTAAGGACTCAATGAGGTGTTGAAAACACGGAGGTGGTATTGCTGCCTAGGAAGCGAGGATCGCCTGTCATAGAGCATCCGCATTTGCCAGTGGGAGTTGGTGGGCTTGAAGAGATCTTTCCAATTCGTCCCGCAAATTCTCAATGGGGTTGAGGTCTGGCGATCGAGGGAGCCATTCGAGTGTGGTAAACTCACTTGAATGCTCCTGGAACCAATTGGTCGCCACTCGGAAAGTATACGGTGTGGCGTTCCTGTTGAAAGATGACGTCATGGTGCGGAAAAAAAATCGTTGCCAACTCTTTCTGGCACAAGGATGTTCACATAACTTGTGTCAGTGACGGAGGTCTCAAGGAAGCCCACATAAACGCACCTCAAACTGTTACACCACCTCCACCTGTCAGTATGATTCCAACTTGGCTAGCTGGGTCCGTCACTTCATGTGGTTTATACCACTCACGCACAACCGTTTGGCGTGATGGAGTTGAAACCGTGATTCGTCATACCAGACGACATGTTTCAAGTCCTCCGCACTACAGTTGCAATAGGTCTTCGCATTATTTAATTTAAGCGCACTATTTAACAATCAGCATTAATCTTTCAGTTCCTTGAAGTCAACAAAGGACACGATGTGTCTTACTACTAAAGACATCGACTGCCATAGTCTATTTTTTCCATGGTACGATGAATTTTGTGCATAAACTTCTGGACACCATTTAATTCCGACCTTATCTGCTCCATGGTAGCCATTCTATTCCTTGTAATGATGAGGGTCTATGCTCACCTCAAGAGTCAATTGCGCGTTTACATCCACATTTCTCCCGCTGGTTGGAAGTTTTGCTGTATTTACTTAATCTTGGTTATACACTAGTATGGTTTGATGTGGAAATCCCAACAGCTGAGCAGTTTCAGTGATTGAACAACCGGTCTTCCTAGCACCTACTATCAGGCAATGGTCAAACTCACGTCACTGCCTTTACCTTGATTACTTTAGGTGACTGGTTTCCAATGCATTTGCCCTATTTATAAGTATTGCCAGTTTGAGTGTCACACGTAACTGGATGCGATACTTTTTCTTTACATATCGGAGTGTACATGATAATTTGTCCATTCAGTGCATGACTCGTACACATCGACAACATTTTTCCTCCCATTCGGATTCGTGTTAGAAGTAGCCAATGTTGATGGAGATATCATAAGCTTTAATATGCACCAAAGAGCCAAAACATTATGACCACTTGCCTTATATGATGTTGGTCCTCCACTTGCCGCCAAAACAACTCTTACCCAGTGAGGCATGACCGCAGTATTCCTTCTGTTGGCGTGGTCCATACGGGATAGGGTTCGCTCACGTCTGGCATCAATGAGCCGTGGTTAGCACACACCTTGCCGGTAGTTCGTGGTTTTTCCCTCAAACCACTTTTTGAAGGCACTAACCACTGCTTATCGTGAGCACCCCACAAGACTTTCTATCTCGGAAATGCTCTGACCAAGTCGTCAGGCCATTACAATTTGGCCTTTGTCAAACTCACTTAAGTCCACCGCCATTCCCATCTGAAGAACAAGAATAACAATGATTAACAGAACTCAGTATCAGGTGTTACACCGTTTTATGACCACGTGCCGTCGTTTACCTGCAGTTGCTTCGATTTGTATCAAGACACACTGGTCATAATGTTGTGGCTCTTCGGTGTAAGTATGACTCGTTAAAATCGAACTCCGCGAAAATCAACTCCCCCTCCCCTTTATCAGGGGGGAATAGTGGGGGAAAATTTGAAGGAGTTTGCTAAGTTCATTATGTGTACTTTCATTTGACACCTAGCTCATAACTGCCCTCTCCGTTAAGAGGGGCGGGGGTGGCTCAGTCGGTAGCGCGCCAGGCTCGTAATCTGTAGTTCCCAGGTTCGAGTCCCAGCTGGGTCAGCGTTGAGATTTATCTCCGCAAAAATTCCCCTGCCCTGCCCACGGTTAGTAGGGGACACCGATGGGCTTGGAAAGGCCGCCGTCCGTCGGATGGGACGTTAAGCCGTGGCGCCGTGTGCGGGAGAGCCATACCCTGTGCACGTTAAAGAACACGCTGGATGGCCTTGACGGGAGGCTACCATCTGTCTCCCAACAGCTGTTCCAGTGGGTCCCCTCCCCCAACCTTCTCTGAGCCTTCGGGGTCCATGTGACCTGGCCATTTAGCCCATGGTGTGCAAAAAAGTGCCGCTCAGAGGTAAAACAACTTAACCCAACTCCGTTAAGATCTAGTAGAGTGACTTTCACATTTCCCGTTTTTAGGGGGGGAAGAAAGCATGAAGGGTTAATTTTTTTGTATTCGATGACATTCCCACGTCACAAGTTTTCATTTGACACAGTTTGTTACTTTCTGCACTCGCGTTCAGGAAATATAGGGAACAATCATTTTCATATTTCTCCCTATTTTTTTTGGGGGGGGGGGAGAAAGCATGGAGGGTAAATTTATTTTTAGCCTATGATATTCGCCATGTCATTTTTGGAACTCGTGTTCTGAAGATATAGAAAAACAATAGTTTGCATATTTCCCCTATTTTAGGGGGAAGGAAGTATGGAGGTCAATATTTTTATATATTATGACACCCCACCCCCCGTGTCACAAGCTTTCATTTGACACAAAACATCAATAGATTTCTATATCGCGTCCGAAAGATACGTGGAAACACTATTTTGACAAATCTACAAACCGACAAATGTCGGCGAAAATCAATAGGTAAATAGGTAAAAATATTTTATTGCTGCCAAATATTTCACAGTTTCCCACTGTGCATTCCGTGTTGCGCTAAGTATTCAAGTCTCTGCCAATTGCAAAACGTTCAAATTTAAGACAATTTTTATTTTTACTCTTGCTTAGTTGGGGAGATAGGATATTCATTCGTCACAAGCTTTCGTTTGACGCAAAAATATTCATGGACCTATTAATTTCAAAAGGAAATTTACTATTAATACTTGACTGGGGAATGTATGCATAAAGGGTAGTAAAAAGGAACTGGGCTTCCCGTGTAGGTGTTTGGTGATTCCACCATCTTTTTGTCGAAATCATTATTGTTCTGAAATTAAACCTATTTTAAATGCTGAAATTTTAAGAAATCGAGCAAACACTGTTACGTTTGGGATTTGAGTTGATGTAAGCGCATGAATATTGTTCTTACTGAATTACAGTTATACATTTGGTTGAGTTAGTTATAGTATTACTACTGAAAGTCTAATGATTTAAAGAGCATTTACTCGTAGCTATAATTTATTCTATGAGATTGAAATATTTAGTCTCTGTGGTTTTAAGAATGTAACCTACCTTGCGATATCACATCAGAATCATCCAGTCGAAGACAACTAGTCTAAATGATGCATATTCGTGAACGAGACACTTCCTCTCTGTAGTTAAGAAAACCACCGATACTAAATAGTCCAATCAGTAAATTTTATAAATAATTTTCAGTAATAAATTATTTTAAGGAATAAATGATCTAATTAGACAACGAACACGAAGAATAATACTAGCAACATTATAGCTCAAGCACCTGTATCAGTGCACAATACTATATAATGTCCATGCGCCTACACCAACTTCTAAAAGGCATATAGATCCGTTGACAGCATTAAATTAACCATGATAGTGAATCCGTCCTAAAATTTTCCAAATTCGATAACTAATGATACACACAAGATCGTTAATCACGACAGACAATTCAGACTTGCCCAAAAAAGCCTTGAGAACATCAATAAGCTATTATAAACAAATTTCAAAATTGTCTTTTGTTAGAATATTTTAAATGTGAGTTTAATTACTATGTTACCGGCAAAGTTTGAAATCCGGCATTCTATAGAAAGCCTAGTCATTGTATATAATGCCTAAAACTAGCCGGCAATGTATGAAACGATTCATATTTCACACATTTCCTAGGCATTCTATAGAATGCCAAATGAGAAACCGGCAAAGTATGAAATACATCTCCGATTCGTTTCGAATATCACATGGCAAGGCACGTGATTTTAACGTCGTTTCGAATATCACGTGGCAAGGCACGTGACTTTTAACGCGCGCCTCAGGCTTATAATTTGTCAGTTGCACTTGTCACGTGACTTTCGACGCTCGCCTCAAACAGAGAGCCAGAGCACTCAGTCCAATCCAAATTGACCAGTAAATGTTCCCCTATAGGCCCACCCAGATTGCCAGTTCCTAGTTTCGGTAAAAAAGAGCGCCATAGTTGGTCACTTTGGACACCAAAAAGACACCCTTCCAGTCGGAAAAGCGCCCCCTAGCGTTGTAAGAGTGTAAAAGAGGGTTGCCTCAATAGGGACCCCAAAGTCTGAGAACCCTAGCTGCCATAGAAAGAGAGTTAAGGTCAAACAACAGATTAAAAAAAGTCATCAAAAAACGACATATCACAAGCATCTCGGAACTCCACTGAAATAGATTTGACAAGTAGTAAAGTGAAATACTAGTATCCTAAC
Organism: Ryuthela nishihirai; assembly: GCA_038380435.1. Lineage (NCBI taxonomy): Eukaryota > Metazoa > Arthropoda > Arachnida > Araneae > Heptathelidae > Ryuthela > Ryuthela nishihirai. The sequence goes on along the minus strand of JAWZYU010000016.1, from coordinate 63,267,161 downwards.
TCGAATTGCAAACTTCGAATATTCAACACTTTACTGATTCGTTCTCACTTGGCTTCACCTCATTTGGGGCGTTTTTTATAATGAGGACGACAGATTCATTACAGGTTATGATGTTAATATTTTGTGTACTCTTTGCTTCAATATTGAGAATGCTGTCGAAGGTAAAATTCGATCTAAATTGAATCTGAAAATATAGGACAAAAAATGAAAATGAATTCCGACAAAAAATTTCCTCCTGCACCTTTGGGTGTCACTGCGCGAGTTCCTATCCCAGACGTTGACAAGGGACAGGGTGACTCGCGCAATCTGCTGGCGGTAGTTCAGCACTGGTCGTTTTCTCTTTTTGTAGAAAAATCCCGTATCTTACATTTTCACAGAAATTCCTCTCCGGTCAGTTGCAATTGCTCAGTCCAGTGGAAGCGGCCAAGGATTCGTCAAATGTATGCGTAAAACAAAGTGCCAAAATATGAAATGTCTTTGCGTGAAAAATGTAATGAAATGTAATTCGAAATGTCATTCAAGTCTACCATGTTGCAACAAATAGGTTAATTTTAATTTCTTGTTTTTTATATGAAAATTTTGTTTCCCTTAATAAGAAAGGCATAAATTTCGTTTTGTACAACTTTCATTTTTCTTTACGTATTTTGAATAAAATTTTTTTAATGGCACTCTCATTATTTTTTCAGAATAACATTTGTATTTTTGAGGAATGCACGTCATTTATATAATAGCCTTATCAGGACCTTTTTCATACTTTGCCTAAATAGCATTTGTCATTCTATAGAATGCCTAGGTATTATATACAATGCCAGGGAAAGTATGTAATAATTCTCATATTTCATACATTGCCTAAAAACGCCGGGTATTATATACAATGCCTAGGCATTCAGTAGAATGCCGGCTTTTCATACATTGCCGGTAACAACTATAATAGAAGCTAAAAGATTATTTAAATAACGATTTAAATATTTTCCTCTGCTGCAAATTACTGACAAAACGTTTATGGCATCTAAATTTTTTGAAATCTTACGCATGAATGAAATTGATTTCCTTAAAGACTGGAAGCGTTATCGAAGAGTATAGTTGAAGTTATGGTCTCGATTTGTAATATCTGAGAGAGCTTTCTAGTTTCTCAGCCAATAAGAGTTGTTTTAAAAATTTTCCTTAATTTAACTGTGTCGTGTCTATATTTGAAATTTTTATATTTTGCATATCTTAATGCAAATGTTGAACGGTATTTTTATATATTTATCCTAAGGTTTTCTTAATTGCTTTGAGCCAGAAGTAGGTAACTAATCGTGCAGAGGGTTGTAAAGTTAGAGAAATAAATTGATAATGAGAAAAAAAGTATATTCCACTACAAAATCAAGCTAATAGATTTAAAATAAGCTTTATATATTAATGCATCACCGAAATATACGAACGAATTTGACCAACTAATACTATTTTAAAAAATAACTTGTTATAAATATGTACAACATTTGTTCAATGCTGATGAAATATGCCTAGACGATTGACGTTGGATCCATCTTATTTCATGTATATAAATACTAGCAAATTTATCCGGCGTTGTTCGGGTCTGAAACTCTTTAGAACATAGAGTAGATGGCATTCCCCACGTCGCAAGCTTTCATTTGGCATAAAAATCATTATGAACAATTCCCTCCTGTTTAATTTTTCTCCCTCTCTTTTAGCGAACGAAAGAAATGGAACTATTTCGAAGCCCTTATGATTACTCCCCACGTCAGAAGTTTCTAAACCAAATTGCCTCGCCCAGATAATCGAACTTTTCAAATCATTTCGTTTCCAGAGTGTCTCGGACACAATCTGTCAGGCATATGTAACTTTGTAAAAAAGGAAAATTAAATATGGGCTGAGATGCCCAAAAAATTGTATAGATTCTACGAAACAATTATATTATTATGCAAAAACATTATTTATTATTTAACGTATTAAAACTTTTATTAATTAACATACAGTATAAGCTATACGTTTATTAACTTTTACATGTTTTTCAAATTCAGTTCACGATTTTAATTTTGCGATATGAATTCTTAGTTTTTGAAGCTTTTATTTCAACACAGAATCTCGAGTTTCAGTCGTGCTTGATTAGATCGACTTCAATATCTACGGACGCTCGCGGTCTTGACCGAACAAACTGAACGATAAGTTTATCACGCGAAATCAGAAATTATTTTGATGCATTCATTGCTTCCAATTTATTTGTGGCAAGTTATTTTGAATAACTTTGAAGCTTAATGTTTAATAACACGAAATCAGAAATTAGTTTAGTTCGATGTATTCCATTTTTCAAATTTATTGGTGGCAACAATTATTTTGACTAACGTTTCACCGTTAATGCTAAGTCTATAGGGATTTTAAGAAATTCAAACCTGCCCACCCCAATTTTGGTTGATCTCAGCGGTTTCGCAAATAGCCTATATTCTTTCCCTGGGTGAAGGGAATGTTCAATGACATGTTTGGAGCCTCTAGCTCTTCTGGGAACAGAGTGCATAAGCGGAAAGACAAACTTTCTTCTTTACGTATTAGATGTAAGCCAAGTATTAGATGCCTAATTTAAATATTTTGACTCATCTATTATATAATTCAGTATTCAGAATTTATTTCCTGAACAGTAAGTAACTCCAGTTTAAAATTTCTTTGGCACTCACAGACGTTCTAATTAGGTAGCTGTACTCAAATTCTTATCAACAGCCAATATGATACCAAATGGAACACCATTTTCTCCTTCACGCAAACTTATTGATTAGCAGCCAATATGATTTTATTACTAGCTCTTAGTAAATATCCATTTACATTAGTAGCTATTGTCTGAAATGTTAATACATATTTTCCCGAACATTAAAATCACAGTTCTTTTAAATTGCACAAAATAACGTAAAATAATTATACAAAATGTGGTTTAAAAAATGTGGTCTTTGTTAAAATAGTACATATCGCTTTGGACAGCTATTGCTGAGAAGCATACTGGAAGTGACTCATTCATATGGCACTATCGCTATTAAAATAACTTCTGATTTTTTTCTGCCTAATAATACTCATTGTGAACTGAGTCGATGATGTAAGTATGATCTAAACCAGGGATTCTCAACATGGGGTACGCGGTAAAAATTTTTGGGGTACGCCGTGAGAGCTCAAAAGTCGCTAAATCTTGTAACAAAGTCGCTAAGTTGGCATTATTAAACTATAATTATAGTTTTATCTATCTATATAAGGGGTACGCCAGTTACACGCATATTTCCAGGAGGTACGTGAAGCATAAAAGGTTGAGAACCACTGATCTAAACTAATGTATACTACTACTGTACATGGCTACATATATTTTTACTACATAATAAAATATTACCCTAAGGCATCTGTAATGGAAACTCGATAGTTATTAATCCATTACAGGTTAATAACTGCTGAGTTTCCAATAATCACCTAATGTAATCAGTGATATCTAAGCACTCGTTGTGGGCTGTTTCACAGTTGCCGAGACCTTGCTTTAACTTGCAAACAGTTGTAGGCGGTTTGGAAATGATGTAAATTTCTGGGCACACATAAAACTTTCCCCGTATTATCCTGCACTTGTAAATAAGACGACTCGAGGCAGTTTCAAGTGTTATTGCTTCACTAAATGCTTATTGAATGGGAATAAAACGGGCAAGATACCTTTGAAAACAAATATTTTGTTTAAATTATTTTAATTCGGAATTTAAAAAAATATATACTGAAGTGCTGGTGAGGCCTGGCCAGTAGTGATGCGAATTGTCAATGTTTTTTTTTTAGCATCGATCACGGAAGTATGAATAAGAGGAGACGCCCTAACGCGCTTTCCCTGTCGAAGGTCATGATGCTGACGCAGCAGGGCGGTAGCCATGTTGTTGATTCCAAAACAAATCGTCTGCCGCTGCAATCAAGCCTACTTTTCACGTGCTATACTCAGTTTTACTGTGCATTATATACGGAAAGGTTATTTTTTTACGACTAAGAGAAAGCTCATTTAAGCTATTGGAATTTATATTGCTTTTTTTCAATGCAATGAATATTTCCATACAGAATTACTGTATAGCAGAACTATTTATGCATTTCGTTGAATACGACAATTACAAACAATTACAAGTTTTTAAAAGTTTATTTATACTGCACTGATAACAGTAGAAAACATTTTATGGATAAAACATAAAAGTTATGTGCAATAGCACCATTTAAATGGCAAAAAAATCACATTTGTAAGATTCAGAAAATAGCTATTTTATGTTAAAAAAATTCTGATTCCACAAGAATAAAAAAATTTGCCTAACAAAACTGAATAATGCCAATAGTGTAGGAGCCAAAATGGTAGATTTCAGAAACACTTTAAACTTTGGTGGAGAAATCATGTATAACACATCTACATTAAAATGCTTTTCAGTGATTTTTCATAATAGTAAAGATTCAACTCCAAAAATATGTTAATAAGTTATGACACCCACTATTAAGACAATTATGAGTGTACTGAATTTTCATTTTGACTTCAAAGTCAACAGGTAGCTTTGTTGATAAATGAATTCTACTGTTTTATTTGGAGAATATTTCTGTTCACTGTTTCCTTCTCTGACAACAAAGTGCAGAAAGTGATGCAAATTAGCTTAAAATTATGATTTATAACATTTAGTTCTAACTTTTTAAATTTTAACTGCTGGAAGTCACTTGTAACCTAGTTTGTATTACATCATTATTAAAAACCTTAAATTGCAGATATACTATTCATATTCACTGTTCTGATTGTGGCAATATGTGTGTTATTTTGATATGAAGTCCAAAGATCTCAGGGCTTCATCTATACCACATAAGTAACCTTTAAGTATTGATTAGACATTTTTAAAACTTTGTACTGACTTTGTTTAAAATTTTCTAATATTTCAGATAATTGATAACGGTACAATCACATCTATCCAAGATATTTTTTGATAGATGAGGAACTTAACATCTTCTACAGACAAAGTGTGTCATCATCAAAATTCTTTGTTTTGTGATAAAGTCAAAAATTCATGAAACTGATCAAACAGAAACAGCAAAACTGTTATCTATAATGCTTCTCCTCTCTCTTTATTTAATGGAAAGCTGAAATAAAAGATAATTTCTATGTATTGGCCATAAGCTGACAGTGCAGTTTAGTTTACAGTGCAAAAAATAAAGCATCTTTTCAAGAAATTTATTTAAATGAAACTGCACCGAACAGTAAATCATAGAATTAAGTTTGAAATAAATATGCAAAATTTGTAACACACCTCTAAACTCGTAAAAGGAAAAAAAAAATCTCTGATATGATGACACCCGATTTTTAGAGGTAGCTACACCCCTGAATTTTTGCTTATTTATAAATATATTGCAGTTGCTAATATAAGAAGGAAAAAACAGAACTAAGAAAATACATATGCAAAAAAAAACTATCTACCAATCTAAAAAAAAACTCCCCAGATGGTGGCTCGAACCCACCAGCTCTGTGTTTGTACTCTCAGCTTCACATCTCTTCCCCATCTCATGCTCATTCTCCTCCCTCAACCAGAGTTAACAATCAATACAAAATGCACAATTATTACACTCTCTCAAAAAAAAATCCCATAACGATTGAAATATATTATTCCTCAGCCACAAAGGAAAAATTCAAAATAATATCTGAAAAAACTATATAAAAAAAGCAACTAAAAATTATACTAAGCAAAAATAAAAAAAATTGAAAAATTATAAAAAAAAAAACAAAACAAAAAAAAGGAAAAATATATCCACAATGTGAAGGGAATATAATATCTATTTAAAAAAATAAAAAAAGGCAACGTTCTAGACAGTGGCTCTAACCCAACATCTCAGTGCCTGACTCCTCAGTCTCTCATATCTCCCTTTATGTACGCCTAACCTACCCCTCAACCAAGGTAAAAATAAAATAATTACAAGCAATACACTCGCTCTATTTAAAATTCATACAGAAGTAAATTCAGTATTCACCTTAAAAGAGAAAATTAGAACTCTATCAAAAGAATTAACGAAAAGGAGAAAAGCATTACACTCCCCTCTCCTTTTTTAACTAAAATTATTTAAAGAATTTGAAAAATTTTCACCCTAACTAATGATTGCTGTTACTCACCTATGACAATTTACACCAGATACATTAAGTTAATCTAAAAAGAAATTCAAAAAGATAAGACTCCAATCCAAAAAAAGGGGGGCATTTAAACAAAACCATTAAATGCTACCCAAATTAAAAAAGAAAAGTTATATTTCTCAGAATATGAAAATATTTTATTGTAATTTACTTTTCCCTTTTTACACTGAACTTATTAAATCAGGAAGAGAGAGGAATTTAAAAGAAACATTTAAATAAATAATAATATCTAATACTTCCACCTAAAATAAAATAAAAAAAAAACTCCCTGATATTTTAATCACCACTATTTAAAAGAGTGTAAATTCATCATCCATTAAATAGAATACAGACTAATATTCAATTACAGTCAACAAAATTTTTTAACTGAGAAAGCCTGCAGAAAGAATTCTCAAATAAGTGGAACGTAAAACCAATTAATCAATCAATATAAGAAGTACATCTTGACATTTATCACTGAGTACAATCCTAAGAAAATAAAAAAAATCTTTTGAAGAATCGAGGTTTGTAACTCGAAATAAAACTGATTTCATAGCGGCGTAATTAGAACGCAAAGATACTTGTATCATTATATAATTAATTAAACTTTATAAAAATGGCAAACTGACCGATGAAAGATAATTCCTGGTATCTTTTTTGAAGGGCGATTCGTGCATCCAAAACGCTGAATAAATTAACATAACACAAATATCGTATAAAATAAATTTTTTATAGCTCAAGACACATTGTATTCCAACACTACTGATCAATGTTTTGAATAGAATAACATGGCTGCCGCGCAGTCGCCGTAGCATCAACTTCAAGTGCTTAGGGCCCTCCTCTTTTCTTCCTACCTCCATGGCATCGATGTTTTTAGTGTTGCCAACTTATAGAAATTAACTTTTTTCTTTTTTATGTTTAACTGAATAAAAATATTCTTTTTTGGTTAAATATTAATGGAATAAATACTATTAGTATTTGCCAACTTTTGGATTAACTGAAATGTTCACCTGTTGAGAGTGAAAAATTTGGAAACCAGAAAAAATTTAAGCTGATATTATGAAGTTTCAGCTGCAAACTTCATATTCAAGTGGTAAAGTGTGATGGTTAAGAAGTTTACATTGACAGCTGCCACTTGCTTCTTCCCTAGTTGGGAGGTTGTACTGTCATTTCCAAATGGTGCTACAACGAGGAAAATAATTTAATATTTTCTTCCATTCCTGACCTTGGATAGGCTAGCCATACCGAGCAGCCAACACAAACCCACATGCGTTTAATAATTTTTTTGATGGAGAGGGGAAAGGAAGTTAAATATTCTGGAAGTCTCTGGTAGTAATCAGCTCTTCTTGCACTTGCTGAAAACTGGAAGCTTCCCACCAGGGGCTACTGAAAAGATATAAGGAATTATAGATAACATTTTTTTGGATTGGGTTGTTTTTACCTCTGAGTAGCACTTTTTTTGACTTAACATGTCAGGATTTTATGAAAAAGTTAAGAACTATAAAAGAAATTTGTACAGAAAAATATAATTTTTTTTGCCAAAATGAATTAGTCTTTTTTTGTATTGTACAATAAATTGAAATAAATTAGTTGGTTGCTCACATTTTTTTTCACACATCTCAAAGCGCATGCAACCTTCATTTTCAACTTTTTCCTAAAAGTCCCGGTTTGGTTGTATGAAAATATGGTAAGCCCATAAATAGATATATATATATATAATGTAAGTAAGCCCATAGATATATATATATATATAGGAACCAGATCGTGCATTGGCAACAAAACCGTGACCCCAGTTTACCTTACTAGTAAACACCAACGTTTTGGTGGCAGGAAGTTCGCTACTGTTTTAAACCAGTTCACATTGCAGTGAATGAGAATAATCACATTGTAGTGAACTGGTTTAAAAATTATGAAATTGCGTTTAATAAGTCATATGCCGCATTGATTTTAGTAAGTCTAAAACAAATATAGTCTGTTTTTATTCTTTTTATTGCTTTTTCAACTTTAATATATATTTTGTGTTGTATTTCAACTTTGGCAGTGACAAGATTTTTCAAAACAGCTGTTTCACATTTCTCTAAAAAGGAACTTTTGATACATTAATTATAACAGATCCACAAATTTAGCAGTTTCCAATGTTAACAAGTTCCGAAGTTAATAAGTTGTTTATCAAATGAAAGCTAGTCATAATAGATGAAAACTCCACAAACCTCTTCTACACACTAGTCTGCAAAAAATCTCCAGTCAGAACCACCACGTGGAATTAACGATTACTCATGAGTCATTTGACTAGGATGGGCCATCACTGCAGAATAATTAATCACCTTACGAACGTATGAATAGTTCAAAGAGTTTGTGAAGAGAATAATCCCGTGTGCAAGACGAACTTGCTCCCATTTTAAATTATCATCATCATCATCCTCAAGCAGCCATGGGCTACGGAGGTTCAACCAGACTGCGCAATTTAGTTCTCCAAGCATATCTGTCTTGAGCTATATCTGCTGCATCTGGCCACTGCACACCAATTCTAACTAGGTCCTGCTTGACATTGTCTGCCCACCGCATCCCTGATCTCCCCCTCTTTCTGAAGCCTTTAGTACACTGTCCATAACACTATTCGCCGATCTATAATTATCCATACAGGCAACCTGGCCAAACCAACGGAGACTCTCTCTGCACAATATGCTGCTTAAAGAAGGTTGCCGACTCCTTTGCCTAACCTCATCATTAGTTGCAAAGTTGAATCACCTAATACCAAAGATACTTCGTAAGCATCTAGAATCAAAAGCATCTAGTTTCCTGTTATCTTGTTTACAAAGCATCCACGTTTCCCTACCATAACTAACCCTTGAGAGAACCAAACTATTATACAGTCTAATTTTAGTCTTTAGGTGTATTAAAAGTCCCAGCAGCAATCTCTATTCTTCTGTTAATCTCGTGTCGCAAATCACCAGAATCTGTTAAATAGTTCTGAAGATAATTAAACTCAGATACCTCCTCAAGAGTGCAGCCATTCAGATTAACTGAATCACAGCTTGCCTGACTAGTTTTCATCACTTTAGTTTTCTCTCTGTAACCACAGACTAGAGTACCTGTAACCACAGACCTGAGACTGGTAGTACATACTCTACTACCAGTCTCATCAACAGCTCGAATGAAAGAGTTCATCTCATCAACATCATTTGCCAAAAGAGCTAAATCATCAGCATAATCCGAATCAGAAATTTTCGTATCTCCAGACCATTTAAGTCCAAAATCTTTCCCTCAAAGTGAATTTCGCATAACATAATCAATAACCAAATCAAGGAGAAAAGGAAACAAAATGCACCCTTGTCGCACACCAGAAGTAATGTTAACCCAAGGCTTACCAACTCTCACACATGACTCAGTGATATTATAGAGAGCTTTCATTATTTTAACTAACTTTTCTTGTATGCCTTATGACCTTACAATCAACCATAAATTATGACATCAACAGAATTGAAAATCTTTTTGAAATCAAGAAAACTAGCAACCAAAGATTTCTGAAACACTAAACATTTCTCAAGAACCTGCCTGAATGAAAATATCTGATCTACACATCCCCTACCACATCTGAATCTACATTGCTCATCACGTAATTGCCTGTCAACAGATTTTTAATTCTATTAAGCGCAATCATGCAAAGAACTTCACCTGGAACAGAGAGTAGGCTGATACCCCTATAGTTATCACAAGAACTGCGATCACCTTTTTTGAAAATAAGGACAAATAATAGCTCTGGTAAAATCCTTAGGAACTGTGCGTTTATCATAAAGGATATTTAAGATTTCAGTCATCCAAGTGGTAACCGAAACATCCCCAGCTCTAATCATTTCCATAGTAATTTCATCTACCCATGGGGATTTATGTAGTTTAAGTTTAGAAACAGCCAAAATGACTTCAGATTGTGTTATAGGGTCAACATTAAAGCCAGTAATACATCTAACATCATTACAAACAATGGGAGTAGAACTAACCACATTGTTTAGAACATCACTGAAATGCTCAGCCCATCTAGCTATGACAGAATCCTCACCTTCCATAACCTTACCTTGTTTATCCTTCAGTCCCTGTATAGCTGTCTGTTTTCTACCACACACAACGCCTGCTGCAAATCGGCTACGGCGACACAGTATTCAGCAAGTTGTACTTGAAATTGTATTAAATGTCACGTGAAGTGAAATACGAGCAAATATAAACTATATAATTCTCTCCTTTTCATAACGTTAAACATAGCAATACTGAAATTTACAACTGCCCTGAAACGTCTATAAACGATCAATTATGCTAAATAAATCAAACAAATTAAAGGTTTAGTCACTTTATACCTACCAAATTTAAATGGATGTACAAATGGGATTTCTGAGGATGCCACGCCAATTAAACAATTTTTATTATGTAAGCTAATTCTTAATATTTAAATTTCTGGAGGAAACTAAGAAACATTTTAGCTGCTTATAGAGTATCATGTTTTTTCATGCCGTTAATGTTTCGCGATATCATTTTTTATGTAGAACTACATTTTTCCTATCTATTGTGGCGGAATAATTTGGCGTAAAACAGTACTATACCAATATCTTTTCACTGCGCATGTACGAAGTTATGATGCGACTCTAGTCCCCCTGTTGGTAGGGGACTATTATTTGGACCACTTTTTAATGGCTTGGATATTGACGATTGTCACATTATTAATTATAGGCACTATAGTAAAGCTGTTATTGGTTCCTGTCAACTCCATGACCTATGTTCCAATACTTAACAGTAATAAAATGCTGTGGCATTCAGCCCGGGATGGTAACAGCGTTTAACAATCCTTCATCCTTTCCTGGACCGCTTTGTAAAAGGGGCTTCCGCCCCTTTATCATCTGGTCCAATCGCAAAATTATATTTTGGACACTGTAAGCAACGACTGGCGGGACTAGGACCGTAAAGTGCTGGTTATCCCACATTTCGGCGATTAGGTTTAATGGCTCGCAGGCAGCCTAGATTCGTTGAAAAATGAAAAGAAAAAGAAACAAAGGGAAGCTTCTATGTCGTAAAAAGTGTTAGAGAGTGGTGGGGAGTAGTTAAAATATCTTCCATGATGGAGGGTGAAATGTATAATGCTTTTCGTGGGACATACTGTGAGTTGGTGTCAATAAGGTAGATTTTAGCACTTGCGTTGCGTTACACAATGTAGCGTAACTGCCTAGGAAATGGGATGGACTGTAGATAAAGGTATGGGATTGAGTAGTTATAAATTTTTAATGGTGTGGGTGAGGAGGGGTCTGGGGTCTTGAATAGGGGGGGTGGAAATTTATGCCCTGGGGGCGACTAAGATAGAACTTTTATATTCTTTAAATCCTCTTGTATTGGAGGGAGTTAACTGTAGAAATGGAATTTTTAGGGGTGAGGCAGAGAGGGCCTTTAATTAACTGCGCTTAAAAATTTTAAAATATGCCATTAATTTAATGGGGATGTGAATTGAGGTATATGGGGGTAAGGAGATGGTTGTTAGCCAGTTAGATCAGCAATAATAATGATGTGGAATGCACTGAAGTAGACTTGAAGGGGTCCAGTGCAAACTGTATTCCTTGTGAATTAAAGGATATTTGATACCATAATTTTTTTCCCTTATAGTGAGGGGTAAGGGGATTATGGGGGTCTGTTTATGACCAAATGGTGAATTCAGGGTGGTGAAGTGGGGGATGTGGGTTAACAGGGGTAATAAAAATTTGAATTAATCGATAGGTTAGAGCATTTTAATACAGAATAACCATGATATTAATAATTTGCGGTATTAAAATGATCTAACCTATCGGTTAATTCAAATGTTTATTACTTGAAGTATATTTCCTAATTTGAAGATGTGGCAAATAACATACGTACTAATATGTGACGTTTGGACTCGCCAATTGTAATAAAAGTCCTGACCTAGATATCCTTGTAAATTGCAAAAGCAATTTAAAACGTTATAATTGGCTAAACAAGATAGAATAATCATGATACTAATAACTTGCATTCTTGTTTAGCCAATTACAACGTTTTAAATTGCTTTTGCAATTTACAAGGGTATCTACGCCATAAGACTTCTATTACAATTAGCGAGCCAAAACGTCCCATGTTAGAACATATGTTACATCACGTGTCATTCGAAGAGTTTACCAAAGAGCCAATCAAAACGATCATTTCAGCGCTCTGATACATAAAGAGGAATGCGGTTTGTTTTGATCGAACGGCCATCAATTTTCTTCGTTTTAAAAAAGTATACTTGCTCATGTGTTCTCTAAAGTTTACTAGTTCAGTTCAAATACTTAGGAATAATGTGCATTTGAATGGTAAAATCATTGCATAAATGCTTCTATGTTTAAAGTCATTGAAAAGCGAAACGTTAATAGAGGGTAATGTTAACAAGGCAAGAATATCGTTCCCAGCGCCCTCTTCTGGTATGGGATCCTTTTTCTGCCAGATTTTAATAGGCGAATGCCACACTATACTTATAGGCACTATAGTTCCGTGTTATGCTGATAGTTAATGACATACAAAACTATAAAACATCTTAAATAACAGATTTTTTTGAAAATATGCGGCTGAAAACAATTTAAAGATTTGAAATCTATTTCAACCTAGATTTTTGACAATATTCGTTCTCTATTTAGAGTTAAGGAAATTGGAATACTTAGCAGAAATAAATCCAATATAAGTAATTGCTCTCAAAAGTTAACAAAAACAGGTTGAAACTAAAGCAATAGCCGTTATGTTAAACTTTACTAATTACGTCTAATAGAGTTTTCAGCAGTTAACGTGAAAATTAGGTTAATTTTCGCTAATTCTGAATGATATATTTTGCAGAAAGAACTAACTTGCTAAGCGTTTCAGCTTTCATAACTCACATAACTATTGAAATACTGAATGCATAATATTGCAAATCGAGTTTTTAATAGATTTGATTAGGATCCTGAAATTATTTTCAGCTACATATTTTCATAAAAATATTTTTTAAGGAGAAGTGCTATATCTGCATAATATCTAGTCCTAATAGAAAGCATTACAGAGAGCTTAATAAACGTGTAAAGGATCAGTTGGCTGCTGATAAGAATCTTTGGCTTGATGGCTTGGCTGACAAAACAGATGAAGCAGTTAGACAGTACAACAGCAGGGGATAAGGTAAGGATATTACATTTAATGTAAGGTAAGGATATTACATTTAATGCAATGCCACACAAAGCGCCAGGAGAAAAGGAATTTTCCATTTCTCCTGGCGCTTTGTGTGGCATTGCATTAAATGTGATGTGAAAAAAGAAAAGTAATAAAGGTTATTACTATAATGCAGTCTACTATTATTTCCTCGTTCATTTTATTAAACTACTGAGAAAGCAGCTTTCTCAGATGTATGTCGTCAGAAGTATGCTGATTTTTCCAAACTTTTATCATTTTCACAGGTCATCATTTGCTGTCTGAGCACCTTACACTCAGACACCGTTTATCAGATCACTGTTTCTATAATATTTGTATTTGAATTTTTACATTTTCCTGGTTACTTTAATCGCACTTAATATTTTATCTCCTTTTTGAAATCTAGACTTTTTAATTACATGGGTCCTATACACCAATTGTTTATTTTTTTTCTTTTGTACCCATTGTTGTTATAATCGTTTCTTTTATTTTGTCCTTCGTATTTAACTTTGGTTACATGTTTAAATGACTTTTGTGTTTGGCTAGCATGGGCTTAGTAGTCTTAATGATATAAAACCCCGAAAAACAAACCAATGATTTTCACAGTGGCTAAATTATTATGTTCAGTTAGTTGTAGTGGCAAAGCTTGCCTATCTAAACAGAGGAAGCAGGGCTGAAATTGAGTCACAATGCTCTTCCACTACTTGATATTTCTGGACTAACGAACTGGAAGACCATTTTGGTACTTGATATTTCCAAAGTACTGAAATGCAACATGTTTTGGTATTTGATTTTCAAAAAATTTCAGTGTATATAGTTTGATGCCTTAAAACAATATGTTTATACAATTAACATTATATGCAGTGTAGTCACCAAGAGGGTTTGAGCAAAGGCGGCTGCTTAAGCTAATTTGAAATGCCTAGCCAATGACCGGTATTATTCGTTTTACGTAAAAAAACCTTTTTATATTCATTTTGTAACCATTATTTGCGTGTTGTTTGGACAAATCGAAGCATTCACTTTGGGAATCGTTGCTACATCATCTGCTTTAGCTTAGACAATACTAATATATTCCTTACCGTCATGGCCAGTATTTTAACATCATTGTTGCACTTATACATGAGCTGAAAAACGCCAGCAGTGAACTGCAAGACATGGGGCACACGGAGGTAAGAATGAGAGAAGATGCCCTAATGCGCTTTCCCTGTCCAAGGTCATGATGCCCCGCACGAGGGGAGTGGCCATGTCGATGCTTCCAAAACAAACTTTCTACTGCCAGAATCAAGACTACTTTTCGCCCGTTTTACTGGCTTTTACTATGATATTTGCTGCTTCTAGTATGATATTTACTACTTCTACTATTAATTATATCTCTAAGAAAAGTGCATTTACCTTATTTCGATTTAATATACACCCAAATCTGTTTTTACACGATTTTCATTTAACACGATTTTGAAAAAAATTCCAGTTCTCCTTTTATACACGATTTATTTTGATCTAACACGGATCAAACGGCGCCTTTTTAAAAATCTCTATTTGAATTTAATTCTGAAAAAATATTTCTAGTCAAGAAAAAATTCCAAGAATTTATAACAAAGATGCCGTTTTTATGGTCACATTTTTTTAAATAGTTTTAACTTTGAAAATGTAATACTGATGCATATTTGTGCACTAAAATCACCAAAATATAAAAGACACTAACATAACTACACAACAAGTTTTCTCCATTTTATTTTATGGAAAAATTGTACAAAACCTACTTCATTGGGAATAAAGTGGCAACATTGAGTTCCAGGAATTTCCCTCAATGTTATCTTCAATACAAACGTTAGCCTTTGGTCTCTCATTTCGTGCTTAGAGTTAGAAGTGTTTAGATGTTTATAGGAGAAATCGAAAAAAATTTTGCTTTTTGAAGTTTTGTGTGCGTTATATAAATTTATTAAATTTTTCTGATAGGTAATTTACAATTTTTCGTCATCTGATTTATTAACAATAATTCAAATATTTTTCGTAAACCTTACCACGATGTCGGATAATTCAACTATACTCTACAAAAGCAGAAAAGGAAAGCTATATCTTTGGATTCTAGATCCAAATTTTAAATCGTCTTGCAACTGGAGAAGGTTCAACATCCATAGCTAAATATCTTGGTTTGAACGAAGCTACCGTAAGAACCATCAAGAAAAATGAAGATGCTATTAGACAATCTGTGCTTTCTGAAACAAAATTGAGCGCTAAGTCGTCATCGTACACGAGAGATATTGTAAAAGTGAAGATGGAAAAGGTACTACTAATGTGGATAGAAGATAACTCGCAAAAAAATACCTCTAGGTGGAAATACCATCGAACAGATGGTATTACGAATATATAAGTAGATAAAAGAAATGAAATCAAAAACATCAGCTCAGTTAAACAAAAAATATGAATTTTCTGCAAGAACAGGTTGGCTTGCAGGATTTGTTCAAAGACACGCGTTTCATAATGTAAAGATAAAATCTGCAGATGAGTCGGCTGCTAAAGAATTTTGGCCAAAATCATTGCTGATGGTGGACACACTCCTGATCAAGTTTTTAATGCAGATGAAACTGGTCTTTTTTGGAAAAAAAATACCGAGTAGAACCTACGTAACAAAATTACAAAAATCTGTTGGTGACTTTTTAAAGCAGCTAAGGATCGTGCGACCTTTCTATTTTGCAGCAACGCTTCAGGAGATCGTATGTTAATACCGCTGCTCATCAATCGATCATTTAGACCACGGTCAGTGAAACATGTAGATTTGAACAAATTACTAGTGTATTGGATGACAAACAAAAAAGCCCTGGGCTACAAAAGAAATTATTAATGAATGGTTCCATAAATGTTTTGTTCCAGAAGTCAAACGTTATTTGAAGGAAAAAAACCTCGAATTTAAAGTTCTATTGATTATAAACAATGCGTGTGGCCATCCTGTTTTGGAACACTCAAGTGTGCAAATTTGTTTTCTGCCGTCTAATACGACATCCTTAATATAACCACTAGACCAGGGTATAGTTGCCACATTTAAAACTTACTACGTAAGACGATCATTCCAATACATTTTCAATAAACTAGATAAGGATAAAACACTAACAGTTATTGATGTGTGGAAGAAATTTTCTCTTTTAGATTGTATTAGACATGCTGGATTGACGTTATTAGAATTAAAACCATCAACTTTAAACGCATGATGGAAAGCTATTTGGCTAGAATGTGTAAAAAGCAAAGATCCTGTACCCTCAAATATGACTGATATCATAATATCATCACTTTACCACATGCAGTTTGGAGAAGGATTCGATGATTTATTGTTTGCTGATATTGATGAATTGCTGGTTGACAAAGCTCTTAACGAAGATGAAATGATAGAAGTTGTGCTTGAGACTCCTGATGAAAAAGAAAAAAATGATGGTGATGAAGAGGTACCATTCACTACAGGTTTAATTAAAGAAGGGCTTCAAATGACTAGTAAATTGGAAAGTCATTTTCTTACACATGATCCCATTGTCGAATGAGCTGAGCAGTTTAAACTTGAACTTAAGTCATGTATGGCGCATTATCAAGAATTATACAAAGATCTAGTCAAACATAGGATCTCAACGATTGATTACAGAATTCGTTGTCAAAACTAATCAAACTTCAGAATCACTGGAAACAAGTGATAATTTGGCCACATGCCACAGAGAGCATTTCACCATTGGAGTATGAAGACGACGGCCAAAGCGTTTCAAGCGATGAAAGTGATTTAATTCCATTCTTACGCAAACGAATGCATCTGTTGTCAGAAAGTGACAACGAATAAAATCTAGTGAATAAGCAAATGTAAGTCATTTTTTTTTGCACTTTTGTATTCTTGAATTAGTGACATATTATTTTCTTTATGAAGGATAATTTACTTTATATATGTACATATCTGCTGAGGTCCTGCCATCCTCACAGATCTTCTGCTTTGGCATATAAACTGACAGGTTCCCGTCAGACCTATGTGGCAAGCAGCTGCTTGAGGGGGTATTTTTTTTTATGTATATATAATTATCATTATAAGTTTATAAAATAAAACATATTTCTAAACGAATAATAATCAAATAAAGATTTAATTAAAGATTTTGATATGATTTGTTTGAAAACAACTTATTATTTGTACAGTGTTTTCGCGTCTGGAACCAATCTTCTATTTTTTCATATGCAGTGTAATTTTTTTACACGGGTTTTTCGGGAGTTTGGAGTTGTTTCGGAGTTTTTCTACCGTGTAAGAACAGAATTGGGGATATATATATATTTTGGCAGTGAATATACCTGTATCGAATAACTGTAGCAGGGTTGATATAGCTTTTCCGTTATATAACTATTACTTTGATTACCACAAACCTTTCAACAAATAGATAAATTTGAATGAAAGGAACAATAATAAAATAAATTAATACACATTTTTTTGAAATTTTACTGGTATGTGTCACCAAAACAATTTCTATTTTGAACGTTAATAAATTATACACAGCAAATAAAGGGCTGGATCTAAAGGGGGGGGGGGGGTAAAGGCCTATTCTCCTCTTGACAATGCGACTAAGGGTAAAGGAACTAAAAAATTGCAAACTTGTGCATATTTCATGAATTTTTCAAGAATTTTTAAAGACAGAGCAAAGGGGCAAATGTTATTCTGCGATGGAATCCAGTCTCTTGCTCCCCTTTCATCTTTTTTTCTCGCTCTTGCCTCTCCCCCTATTTTTTATTACGGACCTGGAAATATATAATATCGAAATTTGAATAACAAATCACAAATGCAACATGTTAACTGTTTCCTATGTTAACTATTTTTTTTTTCTTATTCTAGAAAAAATAAATAAGTGGAATAAACTCATTTAATGAGATTAAAACCAATAATCTAGAAATTAAAACAATAGCAATTATAAATTTATGTCGAATTTTACATAATTTAATATTTGGTAGGAACAGAATATAAAGCGTATCTACATTTCATGCAACAAAATGTGCTTTCTTTCCTTATTGAACGAGAGACAAACTGAAGAAACATATTAATCAATTGTAATACTCATTGTTTAAAACAATTTTGATCTTGCCGAAATTTCAATTCACATGTCCCAACTGTGCCAACGTTGGGATTTATGTATGCTAAAACTTCACCTGGCCCTCGGTGAGAAAGGGGAATTACCTGCGGAACCAAACGAAACGGATTAACGTATTTTTTAAAATAAGCTACAATTAGGTTCTTATTTATAATAACTAAAGAAAAAAATACTGGAAGACTGAAGCTGATTTTCTTTTAGGTTTTTTTCTTGCTAAGAATTCTGAGCCCGTTTCATTTTATCAGTAAAATTTCCTCAATGTACTGGAAGGACTGCCATCCATCAGATGAGACATTAAACCATGGCCCTGTGTGGGAAAGGAGGCACATCTGTGCACGATAAACAAAATGCTGGATAACTCGATGGAAAGTTCCCATCTGTCTCCTATAATAGATGGCCTTGTTGACTAACCCAGTGGGTCACCTTAGCCAATCTTTTCTGCGCCCTTGCGACATAGCCATTTACCCATGATTTACTCCATTTACATAGCCATTTTCCCATGATTTACTCTTATTTGATGATGGCATATTTTATTTGATTTGATTTTGATGATGACATATTTATTTTTATTTGATGATGACATATTTATTTTTATTTGATTTACTCTTATTTGATGATGACATAGACATTTTCCCATGATTTACTCTTATTTTGTAAAATAAGGGATAATCAGTCGTAAAAAAGAAAGAATTCAAAGTCTACTGAATTTGTATAAGAATGCACTCTGAAACTCCGGGGAATCATGGGTAAATGACTATGTCGCCCTTGCGACATAACCATAACCCATGATTTACTCCATTGTGTGTAAAATAAGTGGTAATCAGTCGTAAAAAAAGAATTCAAAATTTACTGAATTTGTATAAGAATGTACTCTGAAACTCTGGAGTGAAATAAATCTTTCTTTATGCAATATTATAATTTCCTGCTGAAAGCAAATATATCTACCTTAATCAAGAACCCTGAACAAAATTTCAGTTATCAAACAAAATAATTTACTGAGGCATTTTTAAACATACGTGCGGATCAAGGAGAAAGAGATATCTTCATTTTCAGAAATCAAGCATCTCCTTAATTTTAAAGTGAAAAATAATATTAATAGCATAAAATCATATTCATATTTAATCACTGGATTCATTAGTGCATTAAACCTGAAAATATGGAGAAATCTGTTTAAATTCAGAAAGATTTCTAAACTGAATTAAAACTCAGATTTATAACTGCATAAATAAAACAGAAAACGTTTTCACGTTATACAATTTATTTTATTTTGATTAATTTGATAAAATAAGTAGTGAAATATAATTTCCGGTATCTGCTTTGAAGGGTGATTCATACAATTGAATGCTCAATAAGCAGCTACAATATAAAATTATCAAATCGTCAAGTATTTACACAGCAGATATCGTTTTGTTACGACAGAACTAATGTTTTGAATGGAAAAACATGGCTGCCGCGCAATCGCTCTATCGTCAACTTTAACTTCTTAGGGATACAGTAATACAGGTGAATATCAACCTATAACAACCAAAAAATTGGTATCGTAATTCTTTGTTTATACTGTATAGGTACTTCACAAAAATATAATTAAATTTCACGCTATAAAAATAACAAATATTTTATAAAAAATAAATAAATACTCCCTCAAGCAGCTGCTTGCCACAGAGGTCTGACAGGAACCTGTCGGTTTATATGCCACAGTAGGAGATCTGAGAAGATGGCAGGACCTCAGCAGAAAAACGACACACACATCCATGCCTTACCCGGCTAAAGGAAACTAATTCTGAATACTGAATATAGCAAAAGGACTTTTACTATATTTTTGCAATTTCTTTTAAAAAAAATAAAATTTGTTATTTTAAACCAAGGCTAAAGGAATGCACTCTTGATACTCATACTTAACATATTATAAACTCTGCCGTCTTCGTTCCATTTTTTTTGTACGCGCAAGTAGTCGTAATGCACTTTCAATGTCAGTAAATCGATCTTTATCGATATAATAATCGTAATCATTTAAAAGAAAGGCTCTGTTAGCGCCCTTTCGACCATGCCCCCTTTTCAAAACTCCCTGATTTTTCTTGATTACAGACCCCCTGGTTGACCCACCTGTATTTTTAAACCCCCCTTTTAAAGATCCCCTGGTTGACCCACCTGTATTTTTAAAATATTATTATTATTATTTTAATTATTTATTTTTACCCCCTGAAAAGTCCCCGATTTTTCTAATTCGCCTTTAACTATGAAAAAGTCTTCTATTTTAGAAAAAAAAATACTTCCCACATGGGGATTATGACACCACTATCTTCACCTCAACAGCTCAAACCAGCGCGTTATCCGATTACGCCAAGGATCACATATGCTTAAAATTAAAAATAAAATTAAATACCCCCTCAAGCAGCTGCTTGCCACAGAGGTCTGACAGGAGCCTCTCAGTTTATATGCCACAGTAGAAGATCTGAGAGGATGGCAGGACCTCAGCAGAAAAACGACACACACATCCATGCCTAATCCGGGCTCGAACCCAGGTCCCTTAGATCAGTAGCCAAGCGTGCTAACCACTCGGCCAGAGTGTTTAAATGTGGATGAAGTAGGAATAAGCGATCGTTAAACATTTAAATTACGAATCTCTT